>CM065814.1:73911274-75111274 GCA_033398695.1 Orobanche coerulescens
TCATACTCCTCCACCTCAACTTATCGTGCTCACATACATTTTTATCTCCTCGACTCACGTACCAGATGCTTGCTTAGTCAGTTCATTGTATTTCAAGGATTCTCGCGTTCGCGCATTGCTCGTGATGTTTTAGGGCTGAGCAAAGTAGTTATTTCCTTGATTGTTCTGCCGCTCTCTATTTTAAGTTTCGGGACGAAACTTATTTTAAGAGGAGTAGAATGTAATATCCGAGATTTTTTATTCCGATTAATTCGAATTTTCTTTTTAGACCAGAAACTTCTCGGTTTTCGGGCGTTGGTATTATTTTTCTCGACAATCGATTTTGTATTTATGGCCATATGTGGTGACTTGTTGTATATTATTTTCATTTCGGATCGATATTGTTGTCCGCGAGCATTTTGTCGTGTTCGTTCCGTGCATTTTTGAGAATCGAATCATCAGGCCATGGCAGCTGGGCGCTGGCCGGACAATTGCGGTAGGAACCGGCATGTGGCTGGGCGCTGACCGGACAGTTGCTGCAGGGAGCGGCCTAACGTACGCTATGGCCGGACAGCTGCGCGCGCTAACCCGCAGGAGTAGCGCACGCCACTGCCGGGAGGTAACGCACGCTAATCGGCCGGGCAGTCTATGCAGTAGGGTCTGGACTTCGGCCAGACCAGCAGGTAGCGCACGCTACGGCTAGACAGCTGCGCGCGCTAACTCGGCAGGCTAGCGCACACTACCGGCTCGGCCGACGCACGCTACCTGGCCCGGCAGATTAGTCCAGTAGGTCCTGGACGGGCCGATGGCGCACGCTGCTGCCGATGTCTTGCGCACGCTATCGGACCCCGGCCGAAGATTCTGGACCAGGGCCGGCCGATAGCGCACGCTACCCGGACAACCTAGCGCACGCTAGTCAGTTGCCAGTATATATATGACCGAGCAGCCCTATTTTCACCCATTTTTCACTTCCCTTCCTTCATGTCCGCGGCTGGATCTTTTGAGAGAAAGGAGGCATGTTATTGAACAACAAATCCACAAAGATCCTGAGTCCATATCATTAATCGATCAATCCATAACATCCTTCAATCTACCGAATCAAGGTTAGTTTTTCCTAAAATCCAATCTTTGGGAAATTTGGGGATCTTGGTAGATTTCGTCCGTTTGAGCCTTATGAACTTAAATTACTGATGGATAATTGTAGATTAAGTTGTATTCTATCATTTTCATCATCTTTCCACGGTTTTACCGTTTCCGATTCGTCGATTATATGAACCTCCGTTTGACGCCTTAAAGGTGTCTGGGGAAATGCCGCAGAGAGGAATTTGGTCGTTTTGTGATGTTTTTCCTCGTGTGATTGATTGTTTATTCGATGATAGGATATTAGGGACGATTTCCCTACAAAAATCTGGTGTTGAGCCCTTCCGATCGTTGTTTTCGTTGGAGTTCCGGATTTTGCCAACCGACCGTACTTTCGGAGTATCCGCGAGAGATTACCAAGGCAAGTACCTCGATATACGAATTGTAACTGCGTGAAATCATTGTTGTCGAAGTGTATGAGTTTATACGGATGTATATATGTGTATATATATATATATGTATGTGTATATATATATATATATATTTATATGTTAAATATATGTATGTATATACGTATATTGATATATATGCTTATGTCGGTGATCGGCGAGTGATGAATGCTAACACTAGTTGATGTACTCAACTTGGATTGATGGATGAACTATAGTTATTCATATAATATAGTAAGGTTATATATATATATCTATATATCTATATATATAAATATATATATTCGGTTGAGTCGCAATATAGAGATATATGTGCGGTGTTGATTGGTTATGCTTGAAGGCTTATTGCGATTGAGTTTGATTGATAACGTGCGTGTTATTGGTTATTTATGTGGTTATGGACTGGCGGAGAAATTGTGTGACTTGATGTACCGAGTTGAAAATTGTTGTGACGTTTGTCCGTGTGCTTGATGTTTGAAATAATGTGGATACTTGTTGTGAGAAACGTCGTATCCGGGAACCTCTGAGGGTGGGGCGTGCACTCCGGCCTGGTGTACGCTACAATGTGCGGCTCCATATGGGTGGTGAATGCCGGTGTTACATAATGCGTGTGTCAAGGGGCGGCTCTTGTGGGAGTGATCGCCGACGCAGTGACATGTTCAATGAGCGGCCGACATAGTGGAGTGAACGTCGGTGCACAGGTGCGCAAAGGAGGCGCCTGGCAGGCTTATTGGTTACGGATATTTGAGTGACAGCTAAGACCCCGTTACCGAACAATGTTCGTATTCAAAATTCTTTCAACTCGTTTTTAATTGTTGGTCTTGATATAGACCGCGATTTGTGTTTCTGAAAGCTTGTTTCAACTTGTTTTTAAAGCGTTGGTATCAGGGTTAATTAACCAAGGAGGTTTGACGAAATCTCCGAGGGTTAATTAATCGGGGGGTCTTGAGCAGGATATGTCGAATGAGAGATTGTGCCTTTGATTGTATTGTGGTGCTATTCTGTGTATTGGGTCGAGGACCCTGTGGAATGTTGAGATGTTTGATTTCGTGATGATGTTAGTTGGATTGGGTTGAGAACCCTGTGAGATGTTGTAATGATTTCGTTTGTGACAGTGTTATATAAATTGGGTCGAGGACCCCGAATAAGTTGACTTGGTTTTCGTGTAATTATTTTCCATATGTTGGGTCAAGGACCCGAGAGCTTTTGAAATTATTTTCCAAAAGTGTTCCCATTCGATTTTCAAAACCCCAAGACGGCCCGAGTCAATAATAATGTTTTCAAACTATCTTATCAAATTGGTTTTCCTTTTATAAAAGGGGTTTTTCAAGCTAGATCTTTTGACTCATTGGGCTTGTTTTAGAGTTTCATTGATGTTATGATCCGTAAAGGGAATATGGCTATATGATTACCTTTCACCTTGTGTAAACGAATGCTTTGATGTGCTGTTTGTGGGATTGTGTGGATTATGTTAAGGCTTCGCGGCGGTTGAATTTTGTGTTGTTATTGTTCGTATATCTTGTATATTATGTACTTGCACTAGCAAAATTCCAGTTTGCTAACTCCCGAGTTTTCGGGGGGTGGGTGCCTGTTATGCGCTCAGGTTTTGGCAGCTCGGGAGTAGTCACGGGATTGGCTTAGAAGAAGATGGAAGACGACGATGCTAATCACACAAGAGTCAGAGTCTTTCCTTTTCTTTTCACTTTGGTCGGTATTCCCCTTTTGGTCGAGTATTCACCCTTGCATGGGTGTAGTTTTCATTTATTAAATTGAGTTGTCATTTCTTTCTGTATTAAAGTTTATTCTTGTCATTAAGATGTGAATTTCATTAGTTCTGAATTATTTAATGACCTTGTCGATCTGCTTTGTAATTAAATTGACCCTGGTCGGTCAATCATTTGAGTAGTCTATTCGAGTGTAGCCTGGTAGATCCTTGTGAGAAGGGCCTACGGCGTGTGACATTCCCGGACGTATTCTGGGGGTGTTACAGTTGGACGGTCCGGGAGGGGTCCGGGAGCAGGGGGCCATGGCCCAGGGCTCGGGGGCCACGGCCCAGGACTGTTGCAGCCGGCCTGGGCAGGCGTTGTACTGGGGGTCGCGGCCCAGGCTCAAGGGGAGGCGGCCCAGGCTCAAGGGGCCGCGGCCCAACTGTTAGACGTATTTTTATGCGCTTTTATATCATTAGTTTGTATCCATTTTGAGCCTAAAAATGAAGAAATGAGCTTTTAATGCACTATTCTTATATGTTTTGCAGGAAATTGGAGTCCGGAATCTCGAACGATGAAAAACGGGCGAAAACGGCAGTTTTTGGCCTGGGGCCGCGGCACAAGGGAAGCGGGCCGCGGCAGACGCAGGTGACCAGCAAGCGCCGAACCCACTGTACCGTGAGCCGCGGCACAGCTTAAGTGAGCCGCGGCCCATGAGGAAAATATGCGCCCAGGCATCCGGCGCTGAGCAGTAGGGTCCGCGGCACTGCTTAAGTGAGCCGCGGCCCACAGGGCAGTTTTGGCTGAGCCTTCCGCATTTCTTCGCCGTTTTGGAGCCTGTTCTCGACCTAATCACACGGACGCATTTTGAAGGCTGATAACAGTTATAAATAAGCATTGAAGGGCTGAAAACAAGGAGAGGAAATAAAGGGGAGCATCGATCGATAGAGAGAAGAACACAAGGAGGAGATTTGTGGAGCGACGACAAGACCACAGATCCCTACGGTTTTTCTTAATTTTTCCGTATCGTAGTTTCTAGATCTGTTTGAGTAGGATTTTGATTGTAGCCGATTACATGACGGTTTGATTTACTTATTTTTATTTCAATTCATTCGTTATTCTATTGAATTGGATTCTTCTTACTGTTCTCAATGCTTTCAATTGTCTGGCCAATAGTTGAATTGATTTGAATGTCTTTATGGATTCGGGAGATGAAATTTAGGCATAGTTCTTATGAGACGAATCATAATTTTCGTGAGATAGGAATATACTCATGGGAATTGTGAAACCTATTTATTGTGGGAATTCTTGAACTGTTTTAGCTATTAATTATCTAATTCGAATAGGGATATATCGAGTTAATAATTCGTAGTATTTTCTATCGACCTTGGGAAAGGCTTTAGAATAATTTAGGAATTCCTGGCTTACAATCAATTGAATAAAAGTGAATTGAATTGAATAAAAATCATTCCTGATTGTTTGAGGTGAAAATCATAATCCTACACCCTTATTATTATTATTATTTTCTATTTATTTTTCTACTATTAGATTAGGAATAATTCCATATAATTGTTCTTCAAATAAAATTGTGAGTTGACTATATTTTGGTACTTAGTGAAATCAGTCCTCGAGGTAACGATATCTTACTTATCACTTTATTACTTGTTAACACCGTGCACTTGCGGCATAGTGTGAGGGATTTCCTCACAATATATCATATTCCCTCTGACGTTTCCTTGCACGTGCTGCTGGAGGGCAAAATATCATATTCCCTCTGACGTTTCCTTGCACGTGCCCTCGGAAAATGAATGTGCCGATCAACCGCCCAAGGGTCTTGTCAGCGTTAGTGAGATGATCATGGAGGCCGGTCAGCGATTCCCTTTGCCGTTCGCCGACTCCTATTTATTGGTCGCCTGGAATTTGGCGCCGCTCCAACTGACGCCGAACGCCTGGCTGCAGGTCATCTACACTTTGACACTGTTCGGTGGTCATCGGTTGTTCCGGCTTCTTTCTGCGATGGAGATGAACTATCTCTTCAAGTTGGCTGCGCAGAAAGGGTCGATCGGCGGCAATCATATTCAGGGCCGAATGGGAAGAGTGGTCCTCGGTGTGCCGAACAAGACCAAGGGCGACCTGGCTAAATGGTGCTGGGTCAGCGGAGCGTGGCGATCGGCATCGAGTGACAGGCCGGAGGAGGAGTTGGAGATCCCCACCAATTTTCGGGAGAGGAATCCGAGTAAGGGTTTAACTCTCCCTTTGATCGGACTTGTCTTTGACTGATCTAATTTCGTTTCCTTTTTGCAGGACCTCTTGTTCCAGCGATCGGCGATCTCCCTTTCGATTTCTTGATCGTTTGGGAGCGGATTCGTGCCTTTCCGGATTCCTTTATAGACGTTCGCTCACTCGGTCGCGAAGTTCACCGGTTGGGGGCTCGATTATTTCGTTTCCCACGTCATCTGAGAGTTCCAGGTATAAATTTTATTTCTTCTTCCTTGCTTGACGATCGTCTCCAGGAGGTCGTAACATCTAGGTAGTTGTCTAACTTGTTTGTACTTCTTCTTTGACAGAGGTTCACTTTCCCCTTTTTTCCGAGCCACCTCCAGAGATCGCCATGTCTAACCCAGGACTTATCGGTCATCTTCACCAGGGTAAGAAGACTGGTCGTGTTCCTGCGATGATGTCTCGCCCTGTTCCGGTGGTGAGGCCCGCTGTGGTGCCGGTCGCCGAGCTGGAAATTCAAGAAGAGGGACAACTCCAGCGCCGCAAGAGGCAGAGGCCGGAGGAGTCCCTGCCGACCACTGAGGCGGACGTGTCTATCCTGGAGCCTCTGGTTGCCGCGGATCCTATCTCCGTCATTCCAATGATGGAGGGATCGGGCTCTAGGCCCTCGGCGTCTGGCTCCAAGTCATCGGGCGGCTTCTCAAAAAAGGTGGCGATCGCCGAGGCTGAAACTCCTCGGGGCAAACCTTACTTTGGCCACGATCCCGAGCTGGTCAACAGGTAAGGTTGGATTGAACTTTCCAACTTAGGCATTTTGAAAAAGGTATAGGCTAACTCCTTGGTCTCTTTTGTTTGTGCTGCAGGGTCCGTCTTGCTGACCCGGACATCGCTCCTATGGTGCTGGATTTCTTGTCGAGTAAGACTCCGCAAAAGTCCCTCGACGTCCCTACTTACGTTCAGAAGGCCATCACCTCACTGCCCAAGGCTTGGACGACCGATCTCGATGCGATCGCTCGTCGGCGATCTGGAGATACCATGCAGGCGACCATTACCCTGGCTCTCCAGAAGGCGACGATGGCCGTCCAAGCTGCCAGGGATTTTGAGGGGCGACCCTCTACTGCTCGCCTCCATAGCGACCTCGAGGCTGCCCGGAACACAAACATTGAATACGCCAACCGGATCGAGTCTATGGAGAAGGAGTACGTAGAGACGGCCAAACGAGCTAAACAGGACGTCGACCGAATGAAGCAAGAGCTGAGCCGCTCTAAGGAAGCGCCCAATCGGTTCTGTGACCAGGAAAAAGAAGCTCGCCGGAAGCATGCCGCTTCGTAGGAGGAGGCGGTCGGACTGAAGGCGATGGTGGATCGGCTCAACCGTGAGCTGGAGGCGGCGAAAGGAGAGCTGGAGAAAGCCAAGGGGGAAACGGCCACTAAGGTGGTCGAACTGGCAGAAGCTGAGAAGGCGACCGCTGAGCTGAGAGGGCAGCTAAAGGTGATCGAGACCGATCCCTACCTCAATGTTGCACTCGTTGGCGAGTTCGCTTATTACGTGGCCTATGCCGATGCTGCCCGAGCTGCAAAAAAGGTAGGGATCGAAATCGGTCCTTTGATGGAGAGCTTCAAAGTCTATGCACTCGAGCACCCCCTGCACCCGGAGTTCTCCCTACCGATCCTTGACCACGCCGACTTGGGATCGACTTGAGTTGGTATCCTTTCCCGGACAAGCTCATTTATCCGGAGGCCGATGGGGAAGCTCGTGCCGATCCGCCGCCTGAGGGTGAAGACCAGCCGGCGGGGCCCTGAGAGATCTCTTTGTTTTCCTTGTATCTTGTAATTTCCTACTTTCCCTTTGTATTTCCTTCGGGCTTCGTAGTGTACGAAATCTTTGTTATGAATAAAGTATTCCTTTTTCGCACTTGTGTCTTTTAATGTATGATTGCTTTTGAATGTTTGCGTGCGAATTTTTACAAGTATGTGTATGATTGCTTCCAAAGTCTTGTTTATCCGATCGATTGTCTGAATGTTTGAATGTATTGACATGTTTGGAAATTCTTACTTGTAAATTTTGTCGAACGATTCCGATAGTCCTGCGTGTGTTTGAGCGAAGCCGATCGGGTACGGTTCCTTCCTTTCGATCGCATTTAGGACTAGCTCCCCTTCTTTGCCCCTTGTTTTTGTTTACTTATTGTAAGTAAGGGAGCAAAAATAGTATGTTTGGTGAGCTATCCTCAGTTTGCCGATTTTGAGGAATCGTGCACGGTCGTGGAGTTCGATGGACCGACCTCCACAACCCTGTCTTTGTGTGCGAGGGACATTGCCTATCCCGCGACTCACTTTATTGTGAGGGTCCTCCGTTAGGCTACGCCTGCCTTGTATTTAGACGAAAGGAGGGCGATCCTGGTCTGGAGGAGTCCTTGCACGGGGCGTCGTCGGTTTATTCGACTTCACGTCCGCGGCTTTGTAAGCACTTTTCTACCTCGGGTCGGCATGTTGGATGTCGACCCTCGACGGTATACGTTATGATGGGGTAGGGACGCGTCGCATCGTCCGGATTCACCATGTTAGATGATGAACCTTTGAGGGCGGGTGATCGTGTCCACTGATTAGTTTTAGAGGGTCCTTCGGCTATGTCGGCCTCGTATTTAAATGAAGGGCTGGCGATCTCAGCCCAAAGGAACCTTGCATGGGCGAAGTTGTCGGTTCCATCGACCTCCAGGACCATGGCTGCATTGATTCTACCTCGGATCGCCATGAACGACGATTGTCGGTGGTATGCGATATGCCTGGTGGGGCGATCGTCAGAATAGATGGGATAGGAAAAAATCTCATTATATTCCTTGTACATTGGGCAGTTGAAACTGAATACAAAATTTTCACTGGTAGTATTTCTTCAGATGTACGGCGTTCTAGGGATATTGATCCGGAGTACCATCAGGATGTTCAAGTTCGTAGGCTCCCTTAGTTAGCCATTTAGATATCCTGAAAGGGCCTTCCCAGTTTGGACCAAAGACACCTGTGTGGGTCTGGATCTTTTTGAGGACGAGATCGCCCACCTGAAACCTTCTCTCCTTGACCTTCGAATTGAAGAACTTCTCGGATCTCCTTTTGTGGATTGTGTTCCTCATTTCTGAGGTCAGTCGTCGTTCTTCGAGCATGTCGAGGTCGATCCGTCGGGCCACATCATTGTCGGTCGTCATCTCTTGTTCGGTTCGATGGCTGAGGACAGCGATCTCCGAGGGAATCACCACTTCTGTTCCGAAGGCGAGGGCGAATGGGGTTTCGCCAGTTGAATTACGGGTCGTCGTTCGATAAGACCACAAAACGTCTGGGAGCTCGCTTGCCCATCGTCCTAGTCTGGATTCGAGTCGCGCTTTAATTGTGTGTTTGAGGATCTTGTTCACAGCCTCTGCCTGCCCGTTCGTCTGAGGGTGATAGGGAGCCGAGAACAACCTTTTGATTCCCCACTTCTCAAAGAATTGCATGACTTCTAAGCCATCGAACTGCTTTCCGTTGTCGGAGATGATGGTCTGGGGCAGGCCGAATCGGCATATGATGTCTCTCCAGATAAACTTGATCACTTGCTCTTGGCCGATCTTGTTTAGCGGTTCGGCCTCAGCCCATTTGGTGAAATAGTCGACCCCTACGATGGCGAACTTACAGCCTCCTGGAGCCGTCGGCAAGGGACCTATAAGGTCGATGCCCCATTGCGCGAATGGCCAAGGGCTGTACATAGAGGTGAGCTGTTCGGGGGAGAGCTTAATGTTTGGGCCCGTTATTTGACACCTGTGACACGATCTGGTATAGGCGATCGCGTCCTTCTGAAGTGATGGCCAGAAAAAACCTTGCCTGGTTGTCTTATGGATGAGAGCTCGCCCGCCCATATGGTTTCCGCAAATCCTGTCATGGATCTTGTCTAAAACGAGCCGACCTTCCTCCGGTGTAATACACTTGAGGAGGGGAAGGCTGAAAGCTCGCTTGTAAAGCCGGTCGTCCAATAGGGTATATCTGATCGCACGGAGCTAGAGTTGGCGAGCTTTAACACGATCGTCTGGGACCGTTCCATCCTTTAAGTATTTGATGAACGGAGTCATCCAGTTCTCCTCGGCAACAACAACCGTGGTAACCAGGTTTCTATCGATCGCCGGCCTTGCTGATTTTGTAATTTGGAAATTAGAGAAATCGGCTGCCCCATCTGATGACTCTAGCTTGGATAGGGCATCGGCCTGGGAGTTGTGCTCTCTCGGGACCTGTTCGATTAGCACTTCCTCAAATTTCGTGCACATTTCGGCGACCAGCTCTTAGTATTTGACCATCTGTTCGCCGCGCGCCTCATATTCTCCCTTGACTTGGTTCACGACCAAGAGGGAGTCCATGAAGATATGTAGGCGACGAACATCCTGGGCGAGGGCTAGATCGAGCCCGCCTACCAAGGCTTCGTATTTGGCTTCATTGTTGGTCGCACGAAAACTGAAATGCACAGCATTAGTGAAACTTTGTCCGTCGGGACTGATGAGGACAATCCCTGCCCCTGCTCTCGAATTGGTCGCCGAGCCATCTACATATAACTTCCAGGCAGGTCGGCCGATTTGGGTTGGACTGTGAGGGAACGTTAGTTCCACCACGAAGTCCGCCAGAGCTTGGCCTTTGATCGCCGTGCGAGGAGCGTATGTGATACCGTATTGGGCGATCTCCAGTGACCACTTGAGGAGTCGCCCGTTGGTGTCTGGTCGGTGTAGAACTTGCCTTAGAGCTAGAGTTGTCAGGACTTCTACTTGATGTTCGAAGAAATATGCCCTTAGCTTACGAACACTCATGACAAGGGCATAGGCGATCTTCTCCAATGGTGTATATCGTGTTTCAGCGTCATGGAGCGCTTGACCAACATATTAGATCGGCAAGTGGACTTGTCCCTCCGCTCGCACCAAAATGGCACTCAGTGCGACCTCCGAGGCTGTCAGGTAAAGGAATAGTTTCTCACCGGGGATCGGCTTTGCCAGGATCTGGGGGTTAGATAGATATTCCTTTATTTTGGCGAACGCTACCTGACTCTCCTTCGTCCATGTGAACTTCTTGTTCTTTATGGTCGCGAAGAATGGCTTACTTTTATCGCCGAGCCGAGATATGAAACGGTTGAGGGCGGCTAGACAACCTGTGAGGCGTTGCACCTGCTTGACGTTCCGCGGCTCCTGCATGTCAAGGATCGCCTGAATCTTGGTGGGGTTCGCCTCGATCCCCCTTTGGCTCACGATGTGCCCCAGGAATTTTCCGGAGCCCACCCCGAAGTTGCATTTCTTGGGGTTCAGTTTCATGTTGAACTTCTCGAGGATGGCGAATGTCTCGGCGAGATAATTGAGGTGGTCTTCCTTCTTGAGGCTTTTGACCACGATGTCGTCAATGTAGACTTCCATGGTCTTGCCGATTTGATTGGCGAACATTCTGTTGACTAGTCGTTGGTAGGTTGCCCCTGCGTTTTTCAAGCCGAACGGCATTCGGACCCAAAAGTATATGTCTTTTTCCGTGTGGAAAGATGTGTGTTTTATGTCTTTCTCCGCCATTGGGATTTGATGATATCCGGCGAAGGCATCTATAAATGACATCATTTCGCAACCTGTTGTACTATCGACCAAATGATCAATATGAGGCATCGGAAAGTGATCTTTTGGACATGCCGCGTTGAGGTCGGTGAAGTCGATGCATAACCTCCAGGAACCAATTGGCTTTTTGACGAGTACTGCGTTGGCGACCCATTGTGGTTCGTCTGTAGCTACCCCGATTAATTTGTTGTTGAGTAACTTTTGGACTTCTATGTCGAGCGCCGCGTATTTTTCGGGACCGAATTTCCTACGTTTTTGGTGAACAGGCTTCATTGCCAGGTCGATCTTTAGATAGTGGCAAGCGTTCTCAGGACTTATGCCGACCATATCTTGATGCGACCAGGGAAAGACTCCGATGTTCTTACGTAGCAAATTGATCAGATCCCCTTTTAATTCGCGGTTGATGCTTGCGCCAATCTGTAATTTCCGTTCTGGATGAGCCGTATCTATCGTTATACTCTCCAACTCTTAGACAGGGATGGTCGCCTCTCGTTTGGAACGATTTCCGGACTCGATCCTTGGATCGATGTCGAGACTTGGCTCGAAACTGATCCTTGGCTCGATGTCGTCCGTTAATCGAACCGAGATGATGTCCTCTGAGTCGGGTTGGTACGATGTGCTTGGCTCGTCGATCTCCATGGGTCGATCGTCGATCGTTTCAATGTTATACATATCATGGGAAGTATTGAAAGAAGTAACGACATAGGAGTAATTCAAACATCTTTTTGCCATTAGCTGATCTCCTTTTATAGTACCGACCGTCCCATCGGCAGTGGGGAATTTGATACAGTAAAAGAAAGACAAGGCGAACGCCTCATTATATGTGGGGAACCCATTATAGATGCTGGGCCTATCTATGATTACGAATTTAGGTTCCTAGTAATCCTAACCTTGGGATCGTAAAAGCATATTAGCTCGACAGAGAGCTTGATCCTTCCGTAGGCTTGGATGGTGTTGTCGCCGAACCCTTGGAGCACGGTGTCGAACGGCTTGATGAATTTGGTCAACTTGCCGAGTTGGTCCAGGGCGGATTTGAATATGATGTTGCAGAAACTTCCATTGTCGACCAGCACGCGATCGACCATCTTCCCAAGGATACAAGTAGAGATCACCAGTGCATCCTCTTTGGGGCATTGCACTCCCTCCCTGTCCTTGTTGGAGAAGGTGATGAGTGCGTCTTTAGAGATGGTCGGCTCTGGAGGTACCACGACATGGACCCCGGCGAACGCCCTTAGTTCGGCCTTTTGCTTCCTGTTTGACATGGTGGAAACCGGGGAAAGGCCCCCGAGGTTTCCACCTCCTGCTTGAAGCATATTAATCCAACCGCCAGGGTTGATCGGAGGGATCGATTCATTAGAGTACTCTGGATCATGCTCGATCCTGGCGACCGGATTGGGAGGGGTCCTTTCGTTTTGCCAGCGCTCGCGCCCTCTGGTCCTTTCCGTCCTAGGTTCTGGCTTGGTGACCAAGTTTTCCAGTTTGCCTTCCTCAAACAGTCGCCAGAGCTGTCTGAGGAGGTCGCGACATTGGCTGGTGTTGTGGACGGGACTTTTGTGGTAGGCACAGAATTTGCTACGGTCTAGATGACCATGGTCCCTTATCGGCTTTGGTTTGGAAATCCATTCGCGCCCCTTAATTGCGTTGAAGATGTGGGCCGGAGATAATTTGAGGTTGTGGAGGAGGTGGACCTCCACATCATCGAAGGCTTTGAACTCACCAGGCGGCTTTGCGACCGCCTTTCTGGGCTTGGCGACTGCCTTCTTCTGGACATGGGAAGGCGTCTTCCCTTCTCCGGAGGGTTCCTCGCCTAAGCGGAGGGAGAGCATCCTCTGCCTGGCCAGGAAATCGGCGGCTCTGACGCGGAAGACCGTGTAGGTCGGGGGGATATCCTTTGTGAGGTGCCTGAACATGGGTGAGTGGCCGCAGAATCCCCCCAGGACTGAGTAGAGGGCGAGCTCGTCGCTGATGGGCTCGCCGATGAGGACTATATCGTCTACCCGGTCGATGTAATTCTCATCTGATTCGTCCTTCCCCTGCCTGATTTTCATCATGCGGTGGGGACCTTCCGGGCGAGCGACTTTGGCGGCGAAGTACGACGTGAAGTCGTTCGCCAGCTTCTCAAAGCAGTTGATTGAGCGAGGTGGTAGTGAGATGTACCACCTGTGGGCGAGGTCTCCCAGAGTTAACGGGAATATTCGACATTTCGTCGCATCTGATGCTCCGCAGCCGGTCATGTAGATCTGGAATTTGCTCAAGTGGGTCTCCGGATCTGACCTCCCCTCATATAGAGGCGTTTGTGGGGGAGCGATCTTTGGTTGAACTCGGGCGAGCTCGATCTGAACCGTGAGTGGTTCATTTAGCCCAGCGATCGATCTCTTGGTGCCTGCCCCAGTTTCCAGGAGCGCCTTCATCTCGTCGAGCTGGCGCTGCATGGCGGCCATTGCTGTCGCCTGACTGCTCGCTGATTGGCTCCCAGAGCGCGAGCCGAGGCGATCGTGCACAGATCCCCTGGCTCCATGGTGGACGATGAGCTCCCTGCCAGTGGGTTAATTTCTTGGGCGAGCGGGGGCTCACTGACCGGCTTGTCTCCTGGGAGTCGGATATGCTGAACTCCTGGTAAAGGATTCGGACTTCGATGTCTCCCGGCTAGGGCCTGAGTGCCCGGGTTGCCATGAGGGATCGCTCCCTAGGCGGCTGAAGACGGAATCATCCCGCCTCACGAGATCCTTCTCCTGCAGCTCGGGGCTTTCTGTCGATTTCTCAACATAGATCCCCTTAAGCTTCCGCTTGCCTGCCCGGCGGATGGCCGACGGAGTAATGGTGGGCGAATCGCAGGCCCTCCGTCGCTCCCTGAGGATGGCTATAGCCTCCTCAATCTGTTCCGCGGTCTGGAACTGATCGAGTGAGAGGCTAGAACCGTCCCTCGGGGGCGGGAGTGAGAGCCTAGCGTCACCACGGTTGCCTTCCGCCGTGGGCTGGGATTCGGTCCGGGCCGGAATGAGATTTCCGGCGGATCTTAGGGTGGCTCTCTTGGAAGTCGTAGCAGACGTCATTTTTCTGAAGGCTTTTCTGTTGAAGAACAGTGAGTGTTTCTTCAAGTATATGTCCAGAGAACAGTGAGTGTTCTTCGGGACGGTAGGAATAAAAATGAAGGTTAAGACGCCCTTCTTCTAGCGCCAATTGTTGTTACCCAAAATATTATCCGAAGATAGTATTGCTGGAATGATCGAGTAACAAACAAATACGAGAACACTTCCGTGAGAAAATAGATAACACAAGATTTTCCGGGGTTGTTAATCCCGGGCTTGAATGCTCTCGCGAGATGTTATTAATAAATATACTGTCGAGTACAAAGATTAATGTTAGAATCTATTACAATGAGTGTAAAGACTTCTAGTTATCTAAGCTGTAGAGCGTGTAGATTGCCGAAAGAACCACATATGTAGATCTGTGAGTTCTTGCTTGGGATATTTGATAAGTGTATATGAATATCACTATGAATGTGTAAGTGATTGCCAGATGAGTCTTTGATTCTCTCTCTGTGTGTAATTTGCGCTGTATTCACGGTAAAATCGCCTGATCCCCTGACACTTGTTGTGAACCTCCTATTTATAAGAGACAAAGCTGCTGGGACCTCTTCGGCGATCGCGGGCGACCGTCGTTTTCTATATTATAATAAGATGGCCGATCGTCCCGTCACGTGAGGTTGTTCACTTAAAGTCTGGGGCTGCTGTTGGCGACCAGCTGTGCGGGTCAATGGGAAGCCTGCACGCGTCCTGAATCGCTGCCCGGGGAGGACCCACTTGGTACCTTTCGGCGGCCCTGTCGGTAGGTGAGGTAGGTGACAGGCTGGGGTCAAATGTCTTATCTGTCGGTGCCCTTTGTGGATCTGCACGCGGGCCACCGTCTGAGATTCGGTCTTCGCCAGATATCAAAAGGCGATCCCCGTGTTCCAAAAGGCGATCGCCGTGTTCCAAAAGACGATTGCCACGTACCAAAAGACGATCGTTGCGTACCAAAAGATGATTGCCGTATGTACCGATCGCTGGGCGATTGCCGAGAGTATGTCTTCTATGGCTGGCTCTCTGATCGTTTAGGTCGATCGCCATTGAGGCGTATTAATCGCCGCACAACAGAGCTTATAGAAGAAGTTACCATTGATGATGTTTCCAAAGAAATTTCATTAAATTGTCATCAAACTTCGACTAATAAGGTGAACACTTTTGTGCCAAAAATTTTATTAACGGTGCCACGCATAATTTTTCCTAAATCCATAATGGGAGAGATTGATCCCATTACTTATGATTTTGTTGAGGCTGATTCTTTGAGTTCTAATGAGGTTGTTCATGATAAGCCTTTATTATTTACCCATTCGAACTCTGCTTATTTTTTCGTGCCTTACAATTATTATATTCGTCCATCATTTTTTGGTTGTCCACATAATTATTCTTACTCATTATTTTCGGCAAGCGGGCATGAACCAAAGCCTCCTTTGTGGAATAAGAGGCTTATAGATTGCAAGAAGGGGGTATTTGGCAATCTCCCTAGAAAGAAGCCATGTTAGATTTTTTGCCACGTCGTGCTCAAGACGTAAAATAGAGCGCTTGGTGGGAGGCAACCCATCATTTTTACTTGCTTTCTAGTTAGTTGTTTTTATTTGATTTTTCGTTTATAATTTTTTTTCCTTTGTTTGTTATTTCATTTGGATTCGTGTATTCTTGTTGGCCCTTATTTCTCTATTATTTTGTATTTATAACCCCAATGAGTTATTATCCTTCATATTCTAGTCTTTCTTTACTTAATGTCTATAGTTGTTTCATGACTAGAGACTAAGTTTGGGGGTTCCTGGTGATGTTGGCCATTACTTGAAGTATGGATTGATAGACGATTTCACTCAGACATGTGCTGGCTTTCAAGAAGACAATTGGATTAAGATTCTCTTTTCCTTATCTCTTTTATTTTCACTTGAGTTTTATTGTTGATGATGTTATGTGTAGTGGAATAAATTGAAGCATGCGATATTTTCTTAATTTTCTTGGTTATAAATTGCGATTTCATCATTGCTTTATTGTCCTTGCATGCTGTTGATGGTTTTTGCTAAAAACATGAATTTTTCGTGCTCCTGAGTGTAAAACTGATGTTACGATACTGATTTCTCTCTGAAGAAACAGTTGAGTTTTAGTTGAGTTGTAGTCAGCGATATCTGTTTATGTTGAGTATTCAATTAGGTCCGAAATTTTATCGTTTTTGTAGAAATTTTAGCAGATAAGAAAGGAGACATACGTGTTTTCAAATCACCATTTATACGTTTGGTTAAACTTTTCGCGTAGCTAGTCGTCCAGTAATATGAGTCTTGTTGGCACTTGGATTGAGTTTAGGGTCGGACAGTTTTTCCAAAAAGTCGAGATATTAGTTGTTCTATGATGGGAAATCTAGTAACCAGGGGTATTCACGTGACCCGTTGTTTACTCTCGCGTAAAACGACGACCCTGAATAGATTAATAATTTAGAAATATCACATTACCGATGATGGGAAGCCTAGTAACCGGGGGTATTCATGTGACCCGTTGTTTACTCTCGCGTAAAACAGCAACCTTGACATGCGGGAATTGCTATTCGAGTTTTTTTCTCCGCTGTAGAGGGGGACTTAGTAACTAGAAGCATCCATGTGCCCCATGAGTGTCTTTTACGTCAAACGGTTCCCCGATACATGAGAATGGAAATCCACCATAGGATCACCCCGATGAAATATCCCGAGAGCCGAAACCTAGTGGTTAACTCGAATCATATTATTTATCATACATAAGGGAATGTTGTCCTAGGAGTAATTTTGATAATGAAACTCTTGAATTCTGCCACTAGACTATGGGACTGGGCGAATTGGCTTGTTTAATCTAATCCTTCATATTGACGGTCGGTTAAATTCGCGCTTGTTAATCTTTGAGCTTGATCTTCTTCATGAACGATTGATTAGGACTGAAATTGGTTACTTAGTGGAATCAGTGTCCTGGATGTGACTCGCTATTACGATATTTGTACTATTCTTTGAGATTTTCAGGGTAGTATTGATTAAGTTGAGCACTATGGACTTACATGATTATTCACGATACATTTTGTTTAAAATTTATAATTTTTGCTTGAGGACAAGCAAAGGCTCAAGTTTGGGGGTATTTGTTAGATGTATTTTTATGCGCTTTTATATCATTAGTTTGTATCCATTTTGAGCCTAAAAATGCATAAATGAGCTTTTAATGTACTATTCTTATATGTTTTGCAGGAAATTAGAGTCCGAAAGCTCGAACGATGAAAAACGGGCGAAAACGGCAGTTTTTGGCCTGGGGCCGCGGCACAAGGGAAGCGGGCCGCGGCACCCGCAGGTGACCAGCAAGCGCCGAACCCACTGTACCGTGAGCCGCGACATAGCTTAAGTGAGCCGCAGCCCAGGAGGAAAATATGCGCCCAGGCATCCGGCGCTGAGCAGTAGGGGCCGCGGCACAGATTAAGTGAGTCGCGGCCCACAGGGCGGTTTTGGCTGAGCCTTCCGCGTTTCTTCGCCGTTTTGGAGCCTGTTCTCGACCTAATCACACGGACGCGTTTTGAAGGCTGATAATAGTTATAAATAAGCATGGAAGGGCTGAAAACAAGGAGAGGAAATAAAGGGGAGCATCGATAGATAGAGAGAAGAAGACAAGGAGGAGATTTGTGGGGCGACGACAAGACCACGGAACCCTACGGTTTTTCTTAATTTTTCCGTATCGTAGTTTCTAGATCTATTTGAGTAGGATTTTGATTGTAGACGATTACATGACGGTTTGATTTATTTATTATTATTTCAATTCATTCGTTATTCTATTGAATTGGATTCTTCTTACTGTTCTCAATGCTTCCAATTGTCTGGCCAATAGTTGAATTGATTTGAATGTCTTTATGGATTCGGGAGATGAAATTTAGGCATAGTTCTTGTGAGACGAATCATAATTTTTGTGAGATAGGAATATCCTCATGAGAATTGTGAAGCCTATTTATTGTGGGAATTCTTGAACTGTTTTAGCTATTAATTATCTAATTCGAATAGGGATATATCGAGTTAATAATTCGTAGTATTTTCTATCGACCTTGGGAAAGGCTTTAGAATAATATAGGAATTCATGGCTTACAATCAATTGAATAAAAGTGAATTGAATTGAATAAAAATCATTCCTGATTGTTTGAGGTGAAAATCATAATCCTACACCCTTATTATTATTATTATTATTTTCTATTTATTTTTCTGCTATTAGATTAGGAATAATTCCATATAATTGTTCTTCAAATAAAATTGTGAGTTGACTATATTTTGGTACTTAGTGAAATCAGTCCTCGAGAGAACGATATCTTACTTATCACTTTATTACTTGTTGACACCGTGCACTTGCGGCATAGTGTGAGGGATTTCCTCACAACACCAGCGCCGCTGGGCAGCCCTGCATGCTTCTTGGTGGCGTTTTCGGGCGTGGTTCGGCCTATTTCGGACCCATTTCGGGCTTGTTTGCTTAGTGTATTACTAAAAACGATTTACCTCATTTTAAATTGGATTTAATATGATTAAAATGATTTATGGTATTTCATTTTATAAGGGAAAATTGATTTATTGGAATACTTGTGATCGACCGAATTATTTTGAACGTTTTCATATTACCGATTGTGTGAATCGATTTGATCGGTTCATATTGTTGATTGGATCAATGTATCTCAACGCTTTCCATTTATTTAGTATTTATTGGATGAATGCTTTTGAATGGTGATGTGGTTCGTGGACTTAGATTTTGAATCGTTCATTTTATTCGATTGGGTTGTAAAGGCCGTGTTGAGCCTATTTATTTTACTAGAAAAATTTGTATCTAGGATGCAATTTTCAATGTAAAATTTATATGTAATGACGAAGACCGGAGGAAGATCCATTTCGAGAAGACGAAGATTCAAGACAAAGACTTGTAATTAGATTACGGAGTTTTTGTTTTCTAGGAACGGTCCATGAACCACATGTTGGTAGCCACTAGGTTGTGAATGGTGTTGTGTCGAGAATTACACTCTCCGACCGGCGATCGCCTCGGAGATCGGGCGACCTAGCCATTGCCGAGCAGCCAAGGCAGAACTGTCGACCAGCGACCAGGCGACCAAGCCTTAGCCCAGCAGACTAGATAAATTGGCCAACCGAAGGTCCCAGGACAAGTCCCAGTTCCGAGCGATCGACACCAAATACGATCGTCTCTCGGCACTCGGCGACCGACTCCTGGCGACCGACAAGCGGATGATCATCTCTCGGCACCTGCCGACCGACCCTTGGTGACCGACCGATGCCGACCCTCAGCAACTGGCCAATGCCGACCTCTGGTGACCAACTAGAGACGACCGCTTCATGCCGATCAGAGCCGATGGCCATCCAGTCGACAAAGGCCGAGCCTCAGGACAGACACCACGTGCAAGAGTCGAGACAAGATCCGCAATTCACGGATCATTGACCACAGCCTGTCAGCATCCGTCCACCAGCCGACAAGCCCGCCGAAAGTTGTCAGTAGGACCGCATGTGACAGTGACTCTGGACGCGTGCTAGCTCCTCATTGGACCGCCCAGCTGGCTGCCGGCTGTAGCTTTGGACTTTAGGCAGACTGCCAACATCTTCCTTGGACTTTAGCCCGACAGCCCGGGTGATCGCCCCAGTATAATATTGGCCGGTAGACGATCGCCCCATTATTATAATGGCCGGAAGGCGATCGCCCGCCAGAGAACAAGGCACCACTGCCCCTATATATACAAGGCTCCCAGCACTTATCCAAGGATCAGAAATTCTTGAGAACACACGGAAATACTACAATTCCCACGAGATTTCACCCAGCACTTGGCTATCTCCAACTCTTGGCAACATCTATCATTCGGTACTTCTTCTCCCGGCCTCTCTCATCAAGCAGACGATCGGCAGGGACGAAGAACATCGAGCTTCGCTCAAGAGCCGGATTAACAGAGTCTTTTTACACCCATTGTACTAGGATTTCTCACATTAATACTTGTATCCACGAATATTTGTATTAATAACATCTCGCGAGAGCATTCAAGCCCGGGCCTAACAAACCCGGCAAATCTAGTGTTTATTCGTATTCTCTCGGAAGTGCTCCCGCAAATTGTTGTTTGTTGTCCGTCTTCCAGCAGTATTAATCTCCGGATAAATATTTTGGGCAACAACAATTGGCGCTAGAAGAAGGGGATCTAACCCTCAAATTTTTACACCTACCGTCCCGAAGAACACTCACTGCACTTCAAAGAAATATGTCAGAAATCATGTCTTCCGCCTCCGCATCGAAGAAAGCCGCTGGCCAGCCGGCCAGACGCCCTGCTCCGTCCCAGTCCGAGCCACAGCCGATGGTGGAAGGTAGCTGCCGCGATCAGAGACGCTCGATCCCGTCCCTAGACGGCGGCCCAAGCCTCTCGCTCGATCAGTTCCAGACCAATGAACAGATCGAAGAGGCCATAGCCGCCCTTCAGGGGCGACAGAGTGCTCTCAACGCGCCTCCCGCTATCACCCTCTCAGCCATCCGCCGGAAGTCCAAGCGGAAGCTCAAGGCGTTACTGGACAAGCGATCGCCAGGAGGCTCTCTTCCGCAAGAAGAGGCGCTCGCCAGCCGGGGCACCTCTGTCTTCGATCGCCTGGGCAGTGACCCAACCTGGCGACCGGGGCAGTCCGGCCCCAGCTACGAGACGACGGAGTTTGAGTCCGTCACCAGGAGCTCGGCCTACCCGACTCCCAGAAGGCAGCCCAGCCGTCTGGCTCCCGCTCGCCAAATAGCCGAGGTCGGCAGCAGCGGAGTCCGGAGATCGGTACACGATCGCCTCGGCTCCCGCTCCCAAAGCCGATCCGCAAGCAACCGAGCCACGGCAATGGCTGCGATACAACGTCAGATTGACGACATGAAGGCGCCTCGAATCTGTGGCAAAGCATGAAGACGATCGCCAAGCCAAGCGAGCCGCCGCGATCGACATCGAGCTCGCCTCGCAAAGACAAGATCGCTCCCCCGAAAACACCCTTGTACGAGGGGCGATCGGACCCCGAAATGCACCTGAGCAAGTTCAACATCTACATGACCGGGTGTGGGGCATCAGACGCGACCAGGTGCCGAATATTCCCTATGATGATGGACGACCTCGCCCACCGGTGGTACACCTCATTGCCACCTCGGTCCATTGGCTCTTTTAACGAGCTGGCGAATGTCTTCACAAGGTACTTCGCCGCCAAGGTCGCTCGACCGGAAGGTCCCCATCGCATGCTGCGAATCAAGCAAGGGAAAGAAGAATCCGACTCGGACTACATCGACCGGGTAGACGAGATCATCCTCAATGACGAGCCCGTAAGCGATGAGATCGCCCTCCACGTGGTCCTAGCAGGATTCCATGGTCTTTCGCCTATGTTCAGGCATCTTACGAAGGACCAGCCCACGACCTATGCGGTCTTCCGAGCTAAAGCCGCAGATTTCCTGGCCAGGCAAAGGCTTCTTCTTAGCCTAGGAGTAGAGCGATCGGCGCCCGAGCGACGACCTCCAGTCTCCCAGCCCGATCGCTATTATCCAGCAGAGCCGGAGGACTCGCTCGCCACCTACAGTCCACCATTTAACATGAGGGACTAAGGCTCGCGATCGCCTCCACCGCACATCATGAAGCCATGGTCCTTGTAGTCGATGGAACCGACTGCTTCGGCCGTGCAAGGTCCCTTTCGGCCGAGATCGCCCGCCCTTCATTTAAATACGAGGCCGGCGTAGTCTGAGGGCTCTCCAAAATTAATCAGTGGACATGACCGCCCGCCCTCAAGGATCATCATCTAACTTGGTGAACCCAGACAAAGCGACACATGCCACAACCCCCGTCTCAACGTACACCGTCGAGGTTCGCCATTTTCATGGTGGGCCGAGGTGGAAGCAGAGCCAAACAAGCCGCGTAGGTGGAGTTGATTCATCCGATGCTGCCCCGTGCAAGGACTCCTCTAGACCGAGACCACACGCCCTTCGTTTAAATACGAGGCGAGGCGCAGCCTAACAGAGGACCCTCATAATAAAGTGAGTCACGAGACACTCAATGTCTTCGCGCACCAAGACACGGTCATGGAGTCGGTCCATCGAACTCCGCGACTGTGCACGATTCCTCAAACAAGCGAAACCATCAAGTTTCCAAGGGGGATCGGCCAATGTTGTTTTTGCAGGTACAAGACCGAAAGATAGCTAGCCAATCGACCATGATAGCCCAAGTCCGAATCCTAAGTCAGCTTAGCAAGATCGCCCATCCTCATCCTACACGATCGCCAGCAAGAACCACCTCGCCCCATGTCTTCAACATAGGAGCAAGCTGGGGGGCAATTGTTGTGTCGAGAATTACACTCTTCGACCGGCGATCGCCTCGGAGATCGGGCGACCTAGCCATCGCGAGCAACCTAAGGCGTAATCGCCGACAGCGACTGTGCGACCAAGCCTTAGCCCAGCAGACTAGATAAATCGGCCAACCGAAGGTCCCAGGACAAGTCCCGGTGCCGAGCGATCGACACCAAATACGATCGTCTCTCGGCACTCGGCGACCGACTCTTGGAGACCGACAAGCGGACGATCATCTCTCGGCACCTGCCGACCGACCCTTGGTGACTAACCGATGCCGACCCTCAGCAACTGGCCAATGCCGACCTGTGGTGACCAACTAGAGACGACCGCGTCATGCCGATCAGAGCCGATGGCCATCCAGTCGGCAAAGGCCGAGCCTCAGGACAGACACCACGTGCAAGAGCCGAGACAAGATCCGCAATTCACGGATCATTGACCACAACTCGTCAAAGATCCGCCCACCACGGACAAGCCCGCCAAAGTTGTCGCAGGGACGCATGTGACAGTTGACTCGACGCGACGCGTGGCCGGCTCCTCATCGACCGCCACCGGCCGCCACCGTAGCTTTGGACTTTAGGCAGACTGCCGGCATCTTCCTTTGACTTTAGCCCGACAGCCCGGGTGATCGCCCCAGTATAATATTGGCCGGTAGACGATCGCCCCATTATTATAATGGCCGGAAGGCGATCGCCCGCCAGAGGACAAGGCACCGCTGCCCCTATATATACAAGGCTCCCAGCACTTATCCAAGGATCCGAAATTCTTGAGAACACACGGAAATACTAAAATTCCCACGAGATTTCACCCAGCACTTGGCTATCTCCAACTCTTGGCAACAGCTATCATTCGGTACTTCTTCTCCCGGCCTCTCTCATCAAGCAGACGATCGGCAGGGACGAAGAACATCGAGCTTCGCTCAAGAGCCGGATTAATAGAGTCTTTTTACACTCATTGTACTTAGATTTCTCACGTTAATACTTGTATCCACGAATATTTGTATTAATAACATCTCGCGAGAGCATTCAAGCTCGGGCCTAACAAACCCGGCAAATCTAGTGTTTATTCGTATTCTCTCGGAAGTGCTCCCGCAAATTGTTGTTTGTTGTCCGTCTTCCAGCAGTATTAATCTCCGGATAAATATTTTGGGCAACAACAAATGGTTGTTTCATATTGTATGAATGCCACAAACGCGCCTAAACGATTAATGTGCAAAGTGTAACGCTAATCGCGAAAATTCTCCCACGATAAATTATTAAGTTTATAAGGTTTCAAGGTTTTCCTTCCCTCCATCGAGTTTTCGGGAAATTGAAATCCAAACCGGATGTGCTATGCTTCCGAGTTATCGGGGTAGTAGTTCGGGGAGGATGGATAAATTACCGGGAGCGCGTTTGGATGCCTTCGGTTGGAGCAAATTTTATCCCTAGAAACCTGATAGGTTGCCGAATAAGATTCAATTGTGAAACTGATTTGCGTCGATGGTATAAACTTAACTTGTTCACGAACCATAGAAACCGTATAGGTTGAGGGGAGTGAACAAGGGGAAAAAGAAGATCGAATCATCCATTAGATGGGTTGGTTTTGGACACCACTTTATGAAAATTAATAGACTAGAAACCTGTTCGGTTGCCCTCTATTAAGATTTATAAAGAACTCGATCACCACTTTGAAGTAGAGCGACGATACTTCCGGATTTCACATGGGAGTGTGTTATTCCGATAAAAATAGTGGGAGCTTGGTAACAAGAATAGAAAAGACCTTAATTCTATACTCAGAACATAACTAAATGAGTCACTAATTAATCTATCGTACTTAATGCAGACTCAAATCTCAATATGACAATGAATCCACTCGCAATTCTGCTCGAAAAGAACACCTTAATGGGACCTAACTTTGTGGATTGGCTACGCAATCTGATGATTGTCCTCAGTATAGAGGCACTGGGATACGTCTTGGAGACGGACATTCTGGCGCCTCCTGTGCGGACCCGAGCCAATCAGGAAGAGATTGAAAACCACGAAAAGTGGGTTAAGGATCACGTGAAAGTCCGTGCTTATATGATGGCTTCCATGTCTAATGAGCTTCAGAGAGCTCATGAGAAAATGACTTCTGATAGGCATATTCTATCTCACTTAACCGAACTTTATGGTGAGCACAACAGAACTGCTAGATATGAGATATCCAAGCAACTGTTTGGTGCAAGGATGAAGGAAGGTGAGAAGGTTGGGGAACACGTCCTTAAAATGATATCCATGATCGATAGATTAGAGGCTCTTGATTTTAAAATGGATACTTCTCTCCAAACCGACCTTATCCTACAGTGTCTCCCTGATTCCTTCTCATAGTTTGTTATGAACTTCAACTGCAATGAGATTGCATATAATTTAGCTGGGCTAATGAACAAACTTGTGACCGCTCAGTCTCAGATGAAGACTCCGCGGATGAAGGAGTCTGCTCTTGTGATTTCTTCTGGACCTCGGAGGTCTAAGAATAAGAAGAAAAAGACCAAGAAGCGGACTGGACCGCAAGCTAAGGACCTTAAGGGAAAGGGCAAGGCCCCGATGGTTCCGAAGAACAAGAAGAAGAAGGATGCTTGTCTCAAGTGCGGTGAGCTGGTCTACTGGGCTAGAGACTGTCCGATTCTTCATGGCACTTTAGGTACAGAACTTTTAGTTTTGGAAACAAATTGTTCTGCTACTGTATTTTCTACTTCCTGGATACTGGATTCTGGTGCTAGTTCTCATATTTGTACCGTGAATCAGGATCTGGAACAAAGTATGAAGCTTGGAGCTGGAGAAGTTATGATCACGGGAAGGGCATAGTGTCGAGGCGACCGACATAGGATCACTTCTTTTGGGTTTAGAATCCGGCTTTGTTTTGACTTTAGAAGATGTACTTGTTTTACCGAAGGGGCACAAAAACATTGTATCAATTCCGGTCATGGACCGAAAAGGCTTTTCATTTTTCCTTGGTGATGGTTCCTGCAAAATTTATTTTAGAAATAAACTAGTGGGTACTACTACATTGTTGAATGGATTGTATCATCTAAATCTCAGCAACAAAGTAGTTGTGAATACTATGACTAGAAAACGTGGTAGGGATAAAACCAATCAAGTTTTGAAATGGCATCTTAGACTTGGTCATGTTGGTCAGACCAAGGTTTACAAGATGGAAAAGGATGGACTTATGGGTCCATTGGGATCGGATCCCTTTCCTACTTGTGAATCTTGCCTTAAAGGCAAAATGACTATGTCCCCCTTCACAGGGACTTTTGAAATAGCCGCTGATAAACTGGGATTAATCCATACTGACGTTTGTGGTTCTTTGGAAGCAGCACGAGACGGATATCAATATTTCATTACGTTTACAGATGATCATACTAGGTATGGTTGTGTACTTAATGAAACATAAATCCGAGGCCTTTGAGAAATTCCAGGAATTCAAGGCCCTAGTCGAGAAACAAACTGGTAATCATATCAAAGCACTTCGGTCGGACCGAGGTGGCGAGTATATGAGTATGGAGTTTGACGAGTTCCTTAAGGAACATGGAATAGTTTCACAACTAACACCTCCAGGTACTCCTCAGTTAAATGGTGTGTCAGAAAGAAGGAACCGGACCTTGTTGTGTAATACCCGAGATTTTTGATATGTATTTGGAACTTGTGATATTGTAATCGTTGTACTTGATCTGAGTATTATTCTCCGTATTTCATAATCCGATGTTGTCGAGCGTATGATTTCATGTATGTGATTTAAAAATTTGTAATTCTGCGCATGTAGCGCACGCTATCGGCTATGTGTAGCGCACGCTATCGGCTATGTGTAGCGCACGCTACAAAGGAACATTAGCGCACGCTATGCGTGGTCAATTTGATTGAGACGTGTGGTAGGTGAGATCTGGTCGGGGACCCCTGTCGGATTGTGTCGGGATGAACCTGGACGGCTTTCGGGAAAAGCCAAGTCAACGCCTTAGCGCACGCTACAGGCATGTGCATAGCGCGCGCTAAGCGTTGAGTACAGTTAAGTCAGTGAGCCATTAGCGCACACTACGAGCAGGGACTAGCGCGCGCTAATAGCCATTTCTTATAAATAGGACAGCATCCTATTCGTGATTTCAATTCTTTCTTCTCCCATACCCGAATTCTTACACTTAGAACATAACTTCCTTCATCCTAAACACTTCATATCAACATCCTAGCTCGTGATTGAAGATCGAATATCGTTGGAGATTGGTGTTCAAGCCTTCGGTGTTGGATTGCTTCGATTTCCTCCGTGTTCTTCACTACTTTGAGGTAGGTGATTCTTCACCGATATTAGTAATGTTCTTAAGGACGTTTGATCATGTTTTGATAGCCAGTTATTTCGTTTATAATCGGTCATCACATGTTAGAAGGATACTTTTGACGTATCGGCACTATATATCGTATGAACCCATGAACCTTTTTAGTAATTGGACTCCTAGCATTTTCAAACCGATTTGTGATCAGTAGATGGAGATTTTCAAGTTCTTATGCGTTTATATAGAAGGATCGTACGTTTTGAGACTTATATATCGGATTGAACTCAGGATATACCTTGAAGATCTAAGATGAACTATGGTGTTGTGATGATTATACGTATCTTTGCATCGCATGGTCATTTAGTATGTATAGAACTTTCACAAACCTTATTAGCATGATATGCTCGAGGATGACTGGTTTTATCACCATAGAATTTATGAGTTCATCACCATTCAATCCAGTTTTCTGTCTGTAGTAATCTGCCATGCAAGGTTAGCGCACGCTAACATACGTAAGTTAACGTGCGGTATCGGGGATAAGTTAACGCACGATACGTACGTAACGTACGTTATGATGTCAGCCGAGTCAAATCAAGTTACCCGTGGCTAGCATACGCCAGCTTATACGATAGCGTACTTAACAGGTGCTTAGCGCACGTTACGTAGAGTACGTAGCGCACGCTAAGCAGTCCAGGCAGATTGTTTATTTTGAGCTTTTGGGCCGTAGACTGAATTGTTAGGCCATCGTTCGACTTGAGATGATTTCTATATCATTCCTTTTGTTAAGGTTCGAGCTTGCTACGTTGATCGAAGGAGGCGGCCTTCGAGTGTGTTGAGATCATTGAAGTATTTCGTTCTTGCCATCTTCGAGGCAAGTATCGTAATATATTAATATTGGTATTTTTAGCATGCGTGTGATTTTTCATGTTGTTGAACATGATATTTATTTCGTTGAATTGTCATGATATTCGTTATCTAGTGTTTGTCTGTTCATGTTGATGGACATAATGATTTGGCATATGTGTATGCATGAGTTGTGTTTGTGTACGTTGTACGATCTATGCTGAGGGCGCTGGATCGGATGTCCACCTCGTGTTGGTCCGACGGGATCATCTTGGGATCTAGGCTGAGGGCGCTGGATCATTGGACGGGTTATTTCCACCTCGTGTTGGTCCGACGGGATCATCTTGGGATCTATGCTGAGGGCGCTGGATCATTGGAATACCCACGCTGTGTTAATGGAATCTTGTGGATTCGCATTGTCGGATTCCGGTAGCGGAAGTCCGTGTGGTGTATCTTGTTTTGTATTGTTGATGCATATTCGAATTGTTTAATATGATACTTGTACTAGCATCGTTTTGCTAATTTCTTCGGGGTGGACATTTGTTTTGATGTTCAGGTAGCCGAGGAGCAGGGAAACAGCCACAGTACCGACGTGACGACGAAGGGGTTCAGTGATGTTTGTTGTTGTTGGTGATTTGTTTTCTTGTTTTGAGTTCAGTACTCGAGTATGCGTGTCGTATTAAAATTATTTCGATATGGTTGTATAAATTACTCGTTGAACCAGTTGTTCGGTTTTGCAAACTTGAATTTCCGATGATGATGATGTCTTCTATTTACCTTTCTTTTAAATTAGCCTTGTAAATCCTTACTTAAAGGGTTTACGGCGCTGTAATTATTCCGAATATCTCGGGGTGTTACAGAATATGGTATCGGAGCTAAGATTTATGGATATCTTGGCAGTCGGGTTTTAAGTTGGGTCTGCATTACGTTATTGATTTACGAGTCGCTCGTAACATCACTGCTCACCAAAAGTCGTCATGTGGACCGTGGTTGTAAGTCTCCTAATCTCTTATACTACCGCTTTACTTAATTACGCTTTTGTAGTATTGACGGACTTTATTTCAAAACTTTGTCCTAGATATTGAGGAATTGTGTTTACAGATGTTGAGAGGAGGACGTGGACGCGACGCGGTCGTGGACGCGACGGGTAACATGAGACAGAGGATTCCGCAACTACCCCTAATTATCGGCTAGTCGAACCGATTCCCATTCGGAGGGCGCAAGGATCGCCGAATGACGACGTAAATCCTAACATGCCGGGAGTGCTTCAACAGTGGTGGCGCAGATAAACCGGGCCGCCAGTAGTCGACCGCATGCAGACGGCGATGGGACAAAGAGCACCACGAGGATAACCGGGAGACAGATGGCTTGCCGAGGTGGTCAAATTGCACCCGCCAAAATTTGACTGAGTCATGGAGGCAATTACTTGGGATCACTGGCTCAAGGAGTTAGAGAAGATTTTTGCGGGTCTTAACTGTCCCGAGGACCGGAAGGTTCCCATTGCCCAGTATTTTCTGACTGGGGAGGCCTTTGATTGGTGGGAAGCTATCCTATCCGAGAATCATAATGCGGACTGGACGGAATTCAAATTAATGATGGAAGCACAGTATTGTCCTTGTCCAGTTAGAGAGGTAAAGATCCGAGAGTTCTTCTCACCACAGAGTTCGGAAGCATCTGTTACAGATGTAATCAAAACTTTTAATCATCAGCTGACTTGTGTGCGACACTTGGTCAGAACGGAGGCGGAAAAGATTTTTCATTTCGATATGCGGATGAAGCCGGAGATTCAGCAGTACATGTCTGGATTCGAGTGTACTACGTTGCGACAATATCAAGACAAAGCACTGGCCTACGACATGAAAGAGGCGGAGGTGGAGAAATCAGTGGAGGCAAAGAAGCAGAAGGTGACCGGCGACTTTTCAGAAAACAAGAGTGGTGGGGGCCGCAAGGGGTAGTCTTCCTTTTATTCGGCTAGGAAACCTCCACATCCTTCCAGAGGTGGGAAGAAGTTTCGGACTACATCAGAAGTTCCGTACGCATCAAAGAAATGCTACAACTGTGGTCGAGCAGGGCATATTCGACGTGATTGCCCCGCGTCTTCTGTGACTTGTTACGATTGTGGACAAGAAGGGCACCGTGCGGCCTTCTGTGGAGTTGCTACTAGATCTTTTGGTACTCGCACTCCAGCGCCAGTTCCAAAGGAGACAAGTGTGAACCAGACGCAGCAGAGTGGATTTCAGCAGCAGAACGTCGGGAAGAGAGAGACATCCAGTGCTGGGTTCGTTCCTCCGCGCCTGTACGAGATGAGGACATCTGATGATCAGAACACTGCTGTTGCATCAGGTACGATTCAGATCCTTTTGCAACCAGTTAGTGTTTTATTCGATTCCGGAGCTACACATTCTTTTCTATCATTGAACTGTGTAAATCGTTTAAAAATCTCGTGCTTATCTGATTGTGAACCATATGTTGTGGGTTTGCCGAGTGGAGAGAGAATTGTGGGAACCCTAGAGGCTAGAGATTTTCCAGTCTCTATAGGAGGGAGAGATTGGCCATCGAATCTTATTGTAGTTGACATCTACGGTGACGATTTAATTCTCGGAGACGATTGGCTCAACCGTTATGGAGCTATTCTGAATTACCGAGAGAGAGTCATTTCTATCATTGCTGATGACGGATCTGAACACTTATTCCAAGGATGGAGACCAGGAAGCTCGGGAAAATTGATCAAAGCAATGAAAGCCGTGAAATTATCAAGCAGGATGTCACGGACTTTGGTGCTATGCCATGAGGAAAGAGGAAGGAGTAGAGCTCTCGTCTATTTCAGTTGTGAATCAGTTCTCAGATGTATTTCCTGATGAACTACCTGGGTTACCTCCGCAGAGAGAAGTGGAATTCACTATTACATTAGAGCCTGGAGCAGCTCCTATTTCCAGAGCACCATACCGCATGGCGCCAACCGAGATGTATGAACTCAAGAAGCAACTGGAGGAATTGTTACAGAAGGGCTATATTCAACCTAGCGTTTCTCCTTGGGGAGCGCCCGTTCTCTTTGTCCGGAAGAAAGACGGATCCCTCCGACTGTGTATTGATTACAGGGAGCTCAATAAGATGACGATCAAGAATAAGTATCCTCTACCTCGGATCGACGACTTGTTTGATCAACTGCAAGGGGCAAGGGTATTCTCGAAGATTGACTTGCGATCAAGATACCACCAGTTGAGAATTAAGGAATCAGATATACCAAAGTCTGCTTTCAGGTCCCGGTACGGGCATTATGAATTCGTAGTGATGCCGTCTGGACTTACCAATGCTCCTGCGGTGTTCATGCAATTGATGAATCGGGTATTCTTGGAATACTTGGATAAATTTGTGGTCGTCTTCATTGATGACATCTTGATATATTCGAGGGACGCAGAGGAGCATGCCGAACATTTGCGTGTGGTTTTGAGCACTTTGAGGAAGGAACAGCTGTATGCAAAGCTTTCTAAATGCGAGTTCTGACTCAGGGAGGTAACTTTCCTCGGGCATGTGATATCAGCTGACGGAGTTCAGGTGGACCCGAAGAAAGTCGAAGCAATCTTGGAATGGGAGGCTCCTATTAACGTGAATGAAGTCCGGAGTTTCTTAGGACTTGCTGGATATTATCGCCGCTTTGTAGAAGGATTTTCCAAGATTTCTCGTCCGCTCACTCAGCTGTTACAGAAAACTCAAAAGTTTAAGTGGGACGAGAAATGCCAGGCTGGTTTTGATGAGCTTAAGAAGACACTAACGACAGCACCTATATTAGCATTACCAGATGGAACTGATGGGTTCATGGTGTACAGCGACGCTTCAAATCAGGGTCTGGGATGCGTGTTGATGCAAAGAGATAAGGTGATTGCCTATGCTTCTCGGCAGTTGAAACCATACGAGGTTAACTACCCAACTCATGATCTGGAGTTAGCAGTTGTAGTCTTTGCATTGAAAATTTGGAGACATTATTTGTACGGCACTCATTGTCAGATCTTTACCGATCATAAGAGCCTCAAGTACATTTTCAGTTAGAAAGAATTAAACATGAGGCAGAGAAGGTGGCTGGAATTGATCAAGGATTACGACTTGGAGATTCTCTATCATCCGGGGAAAGCAAACGTAGTAGCCGATGCATTGAGCCGTAAACCTGTTTCTCTTCGAGTGTTGGAAGCACTTACATCCCAAACCAGTATTCAACGAGAACTGATCCGCGAGGGGATTGAAGTATGGGCACCAGGAATCCAAGGGCAACTTTATGTGATGGAACTGACTTCATCACTAGTCGAGGAGATCAAGTCTAAGTAGTTGAACGATTCTCTGATCCTTCGATTATGTGACGAAGTAAAGGAAGGAAAAGCCCCAGGATTCGTGTTACAAGACGATGGAGTTCTGAGATTTCAGAGTCGACTTTGCGTTCCCGATGATGATGATCTGAGACGGACTATTCTGAAGGAAGCTCACAGCGCGCCATATTCTATTCACCCGGGCAGCAGTAAGATGTATAAGGATTTAAAACAAAACTTTTGGTGGGGGAATATGAAGAAGGACGTAGCAGAGTATGTTTCGAGGTGTTTGACTTATCAGCAAGTTAAGATTGAACATCAGCGACCTGCCGGAATGTTAAAGCTGCTTCCAATCCCTGAATGGAAGTGGGAGGACATCTCGATGGATTTCATCACCAGTATGCCAAGGACTAGAATGGGAATGAACATGATTTGGGTTGTAGTTGATCGACTAACCAAGTCGGCTCATTTCCTAGGAATTAAAGATACATGGGGACCCGAGAGATTGGCACGAGTATTTATTGCGGAGATAGTCAGATTGCATGGGACGCCGAAGACCATTATTTCGGATCGAGATGGTCGCTTCGTGTCGCATTTCTGGAAAGCAGTTCACAGGGCTTTGGGGACTGAGCTCAACTTTAGTACGGCTTATCATCCCCAAACGGACAGTCAGTCCGAAAGGACTATATAAACAGTAGAAGACATGCTTAGAGCTTGTGCATTATATTGGTCAACTGATTGGGAAGTTCACTTGCCCTTGATCGAGTTCACCTATAATAATAGTTGGCATGCTTCTATTAAGATGGCACCATTTGAAGCTTTGTACGGGAGAATATGCCGATCACCCCTGTGTTGGGATAATTCTTCGTATTTGATCGGAACGGAACCAGAATTGATAATTCAGACTCAAGAGAAGATAGCTTTGATTCGAGAAAGACTGTTGACTGCCCAGAGTCGACAAAAGTCTTATGCAGACGTACGTCATCGTCCTCTAGAGTTCGACGTTGGGGAACATGTGCTATTGAAGGTGTCTCCTACACGAGGGATTTTCCGTTTTGGGAGGAGAGTCAAGCTTAGTCCAAGATATATCGGACCATTCGAGATCCTCGAGAGGGTTGGAGATTTAGCATACATGTTGGCCTTACCGTCATCGCTGAGTCACGTTCACAATGTGTTTCACGTATCCCAACTGCGGAAGTATGTACCGGACCCCAGTCACGTCATTGATTTCGACGAGATCGAGATAGCTAATGATGGCACCTTCGAAGAGAGACCAATCAAGATACTTGATAGTCGGATCAAACAATTGAGGAATAAACCAATACACTTGGTTAAAGTACAATGGTCACGACACTGAGTCGAAGAGGCCACTTGGGAAACGGAGGACAGTATGAAGGCTAGATATCCAGAGTTGTTTTCATCTTAAGTTTCGGGACGAAACTTCTTTTTAGGGAGGAAGGATGTAATACCCGAGATTTCTGATATGTATTTGGAACTTGTGATATTGTAATCGTTGTACTTGATCTGAGTATTATTCTCCGTATTTCATAACCCGATAGTGTCTGTTAGGAATACTTGTTAGATTTTGATGATGTCATTAATTTAAAATCAAATGTTTATTGGCAAAATGTAAGGAAGAACCAAATTAGTATCTTCCATAGGCCAAAATATGTTAAGTATAACTTGGCAAAATGTAAAGAAGAACCAAATGAGTGTCTTCTGTAGGCCAAAGTCAGTTAGGCTGAAAATCGGCTAAGTACTAAAGTACAACCTAGTCCATCAGAGAAGTACAGCCGACTCCAGTCAGAGTAGCTCTGGTCAACTAAATTTATCAGAGAAGTTTGACCAGACTGCAGCCGAGGTACCTCAGGGAAGTCACCTGATCAGACAAGTCTCAAACAGTGAACAACCGAGAGGACCTACCTGCAGAGATGTAAGCTGCACATCAGCCTACTCGACTACAGCCTAGTACTCCAAGTCCACGTCAGCATGCTTTGTAAAGTCAAATATTACAGAAAGCTCACATGCAACGTGAAGAGACAAATTGGAGTGATTCCCGCAAGAGATATGATTTATTTAAATCATCCTGACCCACCGTGAAGACTTTAATCCTTTTAAATTCAAAAGATTCGGCGCTCACATGCAGAAGTCCTCACAACGGTCGGAAGATAAAATAAAATAATGGGAATCCAGCCTTGCAACGTTCAGAAAAGATTAAACAATGAAGTCTCCTCCAAATGGACGGATTTGTTCGATTTGCAACGGCTACAAGGAAGAAGCTCGAGATCGTGATCTATATATATCCAGAGATTTGAAATCGAGCAACTACCGCATTTAACATACATTCTAGCGATCAAAGCAAACAAAGCAATCTCAAGCAATCAAATAGCATCGTGAAAAGAGCAGATCCAAAAGTTCATACTTAAGGAAGCTCTTAAGTTGGAGAAGACAAACACTCTTGTCTATAATCTTGAGTACGGGTACTTCACTTGGTTGAAGTAAGAGATCAGAAGGCATCCGAGGATCGAGGATCAAGAGGTGCAAGGCGATCAAGTGTGTGTACAACGGCATGATTTCCACCGGTTGGAAGTCATTGTATTGTGGTTGAATCACTGTAATATTTATCACTGGTTGAAAATTATAGTGAATTCATCTCCAACTGGTTTGGAGAAAAGTGGATTAGTAGAGGATTACCCCACCTCTGAGACCACTATAATTGCCTGTGTCATTTACTGTTTTACTGCATCATACCTTAACTGCTGCATACATTGTTAAGTGTTTCATTAAGTTAATTTCTATTCGTCATCAGCTGACTTCCGCACATATCCAAGAACAAACGACTCCAAGTCATTTGTTTGACTATCAGCTGAAGGAACTCACTCTTCGTGAAAAAGAGTTCAAGAGTTTCAACAAGTCTATTCACCCCCCCCCCCCCCCATCTAGACTTGTTCCTGGACGACTTGTGACCTACAAGTGGTATCGGAGAGGTTGGTTCATTTTTTCTCACGAACCAGATCTATACTAGATATATATCTTATCTCTCACTTTATAATGGAACACATGCACTCTAGACTACCTGTCTTTTCAGTTGACGAGTATGATCTCTGGAAGATAAGAATGCAGGCACACTTATCTTCAATCCATGACGACATGTGGTGCATCATTGAAGACGGTCCATTTATTTTTGAGAAGGACAACACAGCCGAGGAGATCGCAGCTGGGAGGCCCGAAAAGATTCCTAAGAAGAGAACGGAGCTGACCCCCGAAGAAAGAAAGCTGGCCAATCTTGACAACAGGGCCAGAGATGTGCTATACCAAACTCTTGACAAATCCACAATGGTCAAGATCAAAAATTGTAAGAATGCCAAAGAGATTTGGGACACATTAGCTCTAATGTGTGAAGGAACGGAGCTGATCAAGGAAAACAAGTTGTCAATAGCTATCCAAAAGTTAGACAACTTTAAAATGAAGAATGGTGAATCTATAGACCAAGTGGACACAAGGTTCACTGAAATTATCAATGAAATCAACTCCCTGGGCAAAACCTATGGCAACAGGGAAATGGCACTAAAGGTCCTCAGATATCTCAATCCCGAATGGAGCATGAAGGCTGTAGCTATGAGAGAGTCCAAAGACCTGAATAAGATAAAGATTCAGGAGCTGTTCTCGGATCTAAAGGCTTATGAGTTCGAGCTTCCAAGCTCATCCTCAACTGAGCCTGCAGAGAAGGGAATCGCATTTGCAATGAGTCCCCGCTAAGAGCCTATTCGATGTGAAACCTCCAAATCCACTAGATTTTGAGGAAGAAATGGCTTTCATAATGCAAAGGTTCAGAATTTGAAAGAACTACTCCAAGTATAAGAAAAACTACAAGGAGAATCCAAGAAGGAACCAAGGGTCGGGAGCCGGAAAGTTGAATGCTACAATCGTCACAAAATAGGACACATCCAAATGGATTGTCCCGAGCTCAAGAAGGACGAAACCAAGAAGGAGGTGGGCGTAAAGGAAGATGTAAGAAAAGCTCTACCTGAGAAGACCAGAGCATGTCGAATCAAGCGGCGGTTTCTTTTCTCGATGAAGACGAGGAGTATGATTGCACGATGGCAAACTTAGCCGATGAAGAGGTAACTTCTAAACCTACCGGTTCAAATAATAGCTCACCATGTCACAAGATATGGATTTACATGAATCGGTAAATCAGCTTATTCAAAGATTTTGAAACACTTAAATCGCACACCAAGTCAGACAAGAGAGAAGACTCACCGCAAGATGAGAATAGGCAATTAAAAATGATTTCAAAAACTCAAACTAGACTTAAATAAGGTTGAGACAACTACGGTGATTTTAAAAACTAGGCAAGTGTCAATACAAATTGAGATAGACCGGCTAAATATTTTACTTAAAGAAAAGTCACCGCACTTGCTCATGCCAAAGCCGAGTTTACTAAGCCGGCATGTATAAATAAAACTCAAAGCGCAGGAAATAACCTCCCCGAAGGCGTCTTCAACTCTGGGCGAATTGTGTACTTATAAAAGGTCATTATATACCAAATCGGGCCTTGGATATGATTCTCACACTCCTCTAGTTCAAACCAAGTTTATCAAGGGAGAAACAATGGTCTCGATCACGAGCCTGTATAAACCGATATTCAAAAATGTGCAACAAATTAGTCAAACGTCAGCCGCAAATGTTACACTGCATACTACCTAGATGCACGACTAGGCAAAGGGCCTGTGCAAAAGCAAAGAAATCAGCATAACATGCCCACTATTACCAACAACTCCCCAAAAATAGATTTCATAATGGGAGGGGCAGATGGAAACCTCAAGGTTATCCTAATTACCAAAATGAACAAGTGTGGAGACCACAAAAGTTTAATAAATGGTCTCAGCCTAGATTTAGAAATGGCCCACACTATCAAAATTTTGAGGAATATCCAAGATACAATCCAACCAGAGATTTAGACCTCGACCACAGGCACCTTATAAGGGTTATAATAATAATAACAATTTCCATAATCCAAGGAGAAATCAATTCTCCAGGAAACCAACTAACCCCAAAGGACCCACACAAATTTGGGTACCTAAATCTCTGCTTGTTTAATTGCAGAAAAGGTGGAAGGACTACAACCACATCTCCTCAAGCTCAAATTTTGGAGGTGAAGAATGGTTTGTAGACTCTGGATGCTCGAGGCATATGACCGGGAACAAGAAGATGCTGACCAAATATATCAAAGAAAGAGGTCCCGATGTAACCTTTGGAGATAGCTCTAGAGGACAGACAAAAGGCTTTGGAGAGCTGCACCGAGGAAACATTGTAATATCCAAAGTTCATTATGTCAAAGGGCTCAAGTACAACCTCCTGAGCATCAGCCAGTTCTGTGACGAGAAGAATCTAGTAGTCTTCACCATCTTGAAGTGTATGGTGATAGACATCTTATCTGGAGAAATAAAGCTACAAGGTTTCCGAAGAAGAGATGTATACATGATTGATTGGAACACAGGGACACCTAACTCCTGTTTTCTATCCAAGACTGTAGCTGAGAATGGATGGCTGTGGCACAAAAGACTATGTCACCTGAACTTCAAAGACATCAACAAGATTAGCTCTCAGAAGCTGGTCAGAGGACTTCCAAATGAAGCATTCAAAAAGGAAGCACTCTGTGATGCATGTCAGAAGGGAAAGCAGACCAAGGCATCGTTCAAGCCAGTTCAGCCTACAACGCTCACAACAAGGATCTTAGATCTACTCCACATAGATCTATTTGGTCCTATCAAACCAAGGACTTTGAGCGGCAGGAAGCATGCACTTGTAATTGTAGATGATTATTCAAGGTACACTTGGATCATTTTCCTTTACAAGAAAAGTGAAACCCTGACCAAGTTACCTGAGCTGCTGAGAAGGATCCAGAATGAGAAATCCCTCTCCATAATCAAGATCAGATCAGATAGAGGAGGAGAGTTTCTCAACAAGGCGATAATCGATTTCATGATCGTAATGGGATCCAAGATGAGCTCTCTGCAGCCGTGACGCCCACAGAATGGTGTTGCCGAAAGAAGGAATGTAACTCAAGGAAGCAAAGAAGGTCCATGATTGCGTATGACCTACCTAAAAGGTTCTCGGGTCAAGTCACAACACACCGCCACACCTGAATAGGAGTATGATAGTAGGGAGACAAGGCAAAACTCCCTATGAGGTTTGGAATAATAGAACTCCTACTGTTGCTTACTTTCATGTTTTTGGTTGCAAGTGTTTCATCCACAACAACGGTAAAACACGGCTAAATGCCTTTGATGCTAAACTCGACGATGGTCTATTTATGGGATATTCCCAAAGAAGCAAGGCATATAGAGTTTTTAACAAAAGAACCTTAGTTGTGGAGGAAACACCCCATGTTGTTTTTGATGAATCTACCGTTGAGTACAGAAACAACTTGAGCAAATTGAGAACAAGCTCAGTCAAGAACCCTTGAAGAAGTCATTATACATGACACTGGAATGGTGGACTCACCTGCAGATCAGCCTGATGACCCAACCGCAATGATGGAGACCCAATCGGCAGATCGACAGATCACCAAACCTATATGATCCAGCTTGTCATGAAGAAGACCCAAATGAGCCGACAAAGACTCATCTGCAGCCTCGTAACCAAGCTGCAGATGACAAGGCGGTAGCCGATCCATTGCAGACCTGAACCCACCGATGCAGATAACCACCAGAGCAATCCAATAGGGGAACAAACCCTGAATAGGACGAGATCCCCAAATGGCTCAAGGATCGTCCAATTCAGCAAATTATCGGAAAGTTGGTGATGGAGTCAAGACAAGACAATCAACTCTACCCGGCGAGAATGGCGATGTTCTCATGTTTCATGTCGCAAATTGAACCCAAGACGACAGAACAAGCCTTGGAAGATTATTCATGGATTAATGCCATGCAAGAGGAATTGGAGCAGATGGAAAGAAACAAAGTTTGGGAACTAACAGACAGACCTGATCACAAGAAAGTTATTGGCACCAAATGGGTGTATAGAAACAAGAGTGATGAAGACGGAGCTGTTGTTGGGAATAAAGCCAGACTCGTAGCAAAAGGATATGCACAGTGTGAGGGAATAGATTTTGATGAAACTTATGCACCTGTTGCAAGATTAGAAGCCATCAGACTATTCCTCGCATATGCTCCATTCAAGGACTTTGAAGTCTACCAGATGGATGTGAAAAGTGCGTTTCTGAACGGAATCCTAGAAGAAGAAGTCTATGTAGAGCAACCCCCAGGTTTTGTCAAAGGAGACAAAGTCTATAAGCTATTGAAGGCTCTGTATGGACTCAAGCAAGCACCAAGAGCGTGGTATGAAACACTGTCTGTGTTTCTTGAGAAAAATGGATTTTGCAAAGGGAAAGTGGACAAGACCCTATTCAGAGTGGAACACGAAGGCCACATATTAATAGTCCAGATTTATGTGGATGACATCATATTCGGGTCAACCAATCCAGAACTATGCGAGAAATTCTCCAACCTCATGCAAGGAGAATTTGAGATGAGTATGATGGGAAAGCTTAACTTCTTTCTCGGATTACAAGTTAAGCAGATGGAAAAAGGAATTTTCATCAACCAAGCAAAGTATACCAGGGATCTTATCAAGAGATATGGAATGGAATCAGCCAAGCCCGCAAGAATTCCAATGAGCACAAGTACTCACCTGGATGCAGACGAGGCAGGCATATCAGTGGACTCAACCCACTACAGAGGACTCATCGGATCTCTTCTGTACCTCACTGCAAGGAGGCCAGACATATCATATGCCGTTGGAGTTTGTGCAAGATTCCAGTCCAAGCCGAAGCAATCACACCTAGATGCAGCCAAGAGAATAATTAAATACCTAAAGTCTACAATTAATGTTGGACTGTGGTACCCAAAGGATGACAACTTCAAGCTATCAGATACTCGGATGCGGATTTCGCAGATGAAAAATCAATAGGAAGAGCACTAGTGGAACGTGTCAATTCCTAGGAACCAGATCGATATCCTGGTTTAGCAAGAAGCGGAGTTTCTAACTCCATATCCACTACAGAGTCGAATACCTAGTCAGTAGTAGTGCAGATTCTATGGATCAGACAACAGTTAAGGGATTATAATATTATTGCCAACGAAGTCCCAATATGGTGTGACAACAATAGTGCTATTGCAATAACCAACAATCCGGTTTTGCACTCAAGGACGAAGCACATTGACGTTAAGCACCATTTCATTCGAGACCATGTGCTTAACAAAAGGGTTAGAGTTGAAAGAGTTAGCACAGACTACCAAATAGCTGACATCTTCACTAAACCCTTGCCAGAAGAAAGGTTCCTAGAGCTTAGCAGAGACCTTGGATTACTAGATTGGGAATCTAGTTCTGAAGCAAGTTGAAGGAAGGACGGACCCTCAGAATCAGCCTAAGCTGATGCAGGCGAGAAGACGAAGGCCAGACGAAGCAACTAAGCTGTTCAGAATACCAGGCGAGAAGTCAAACTCACCTGTTGCAGAGTGGTCAACAGTCAACGAAATCAGACCAGCTAAGTTCACTAAACTGATCTCTAAATTTTTAATTATTATCTGTCACATTTATAAATATTATTTTGGCTAAAATGGCATTTAAAATATACATCTTTATAAGCCAAGTGGCAATTTTAAATACACGCGTCAAACGCCTATTTAATTAACCGCTACGGTGGCCAATCAGAATCAACCGTCAAATTTTAAATTGGGCCACCGATTCAAATTTGAAATTCAAAAGAATATCAAAAGGCGTACCACCGTTCAAATTTATAATAAACTAATACAAACGTCTTTTCATCTTCTTTATAAGGAAGAAAACCTTTCACTTTACTCTTTACGCTTACAGAAACCCTAGAATTTACAGAGCAAAAATACACACTAAAAAATCCTAAAATCCTTTTTGCAGAAATGGCATCTTTTGAAGGCGTAAACTTGAAGACGGTGAAGGACCAGGTCATCTTCTCCATGGTCGTCGATTTCGAAGGTTTATTAGAAGCAAATCTAGAGGACTTCGATATGCTCAATCGATCCGGCGATGAAGTCGAATCGGAATCTACCCGCTTTCGACATTAACCCGCAACATTTGTTCAAGGAAGATGTTGTTGAATTTTATCGTAGTGCCTCTCCGATCAAAGACGGATTAACAAATCACGGCGGAATTCCAGTCACCATAGATCGAGAGAAGATTCGTTCTGTATTCGGGATGAAACATCGCGGTTTGGCGGTCGAAGCTCTTAAACAATCACCCGCCGAAACGTGGAAAACGATCAAAGTCGAGAATATCCTAGAGAAATTGAAGTTTACAACAAAGAGGAATGAGTTGAAGAAGATTTATCGAGTTGCTTTGGACATCACCAACAAGATAGTGATGGGGATGGCAGGCAGCTATGACCAATTGTCATCTTCGAAATTCATGGTGTTGTGTGCGTTAATCCAAGAAGAGGAAATTGATTGGGCGGACTATATTTTCAGACAACTTGTTCGCGAGGTGAACAAAGTCGAATGGCTCGAGGATGAGAAGAAGTTCAAAACTAAGTTGGCGTTCGGAACGCATCTTAGTTGGTTGTTGGAGAAAACCGGAGTGGCTAAAGGAAACATTGACCCCTTCCACCCAAACAAGAGGCTAGGTCACATGGACCATGACAAGAAGAAAGTTGGAGTCACTGGGAGAGCAGCCCAGTTGTTGAAGGATTTGCCAGACTCTCCGTATTACCCAAGATACAATTTATCAGAGGAATCGGACCGACCTGCAGCTGAGATCGGAACTGCAGTCGAGTCCGGGAACGAGTCTGACGATACTCCAATTGCCATCCGATTCAAGAGACGGGGACCAGCCCCAGAAGGACCCTCTCACCTGCAGTCATCACCTGAACCCTCTCCTAAGAGGCCTAGGAAGCTGCAGTTCAGCGAGGGAGAGCAGTCTGAGCATCACGCCAGCCCATCAGTCCAATCACCAATCCATCCAGACTTGCCTGCACCAGATACTGAAACTCGGATTGTACCTGTTATTACACCTCCAGTGTACATATCCGAAGAAGAGGAAGCAGGTCTTGTTATCTCTGTTCCTGAAGCAGATTACACTTTTAACCTTTTAGAAAATAATACTTTTAATCTCTCTATTGAACAACTTCAGCTTGTCAAGCCACAAGCAGAAAAACACTCTTTTGTAAATATTTTTAAAGAGTGGAAAACTCTCAAAACCCTGTCTTTTACAAATCTTAAAACCTTTGTTGAAACTAGTGGTTGGGAATATCCCCAAGCCACTGAGGATGTTCTGATTAACTTTTGCAAAGAATCAGATTTGGCCTTACTCCTCCAGGATAATTGGTTCATGTCACACTTTAAAACCAACATGGACCAATTTATCCATTCTATAATGCTCAGTAATTTTGATGGCACTTTTGGAGAAGAGGAGGAAGAGGAAGTAGAAAAGGAGATTAGGATTGAAGAAGTTGATGGTGAGAATGAAATTATCAATTTGGAGGCTGAAGAAGAAGAAGAAGAGAAAGAATCTGAAGAAAATATACCAGTTGAAAAACAAAGAGTGGAGATTGAGAAGACAGAAGAAGTGGTTGATGAAGGAGATGAAGAAGAAGGAGAAGAAGTAGAGCAGGAAAAAGATGAAAAAGAAAAAGATGATGAGGATGATGAAGGAGAAGAGAAGGAGAAAGATGATGATAAAAATGATGATGATGATGATGATGATAACAATCATGATGGAGGTGAAGGAGGAGCAGAAAAAGAAAAAGAAAAAGATGAGGAAAAAGAGAAAGAAAAATCTGGAGAAGAAGAAGGGAAAGAAGGAGAGAGAGAAGGAGCCAAAGAGCCAGAGCCAGAGCCAGAGGCTACTCATGAAGCTGCAGATAGGATTGTTGTACCTGCACGGTACACCGGCTAGACGCAGAGCCGTAAGACTCCAGTCGGGACCCGGAGAAAACCTAACTGATCTACCACCGGCCAGAGCCTCAGCCTAGTGGTTCTCTTGCAGAACGTTCAGGAGAGCACTCCCCATCAGCTCAGTTATCTCCTACCATAACTGAGCTGATCAAGCAAATTGTCAGAGATACTATTGGGGAGCTGCTATCAACTCAGGTCACTCCTGACCTTCAGACCATAAATGCCAAGATTGACACTCTTCTTCAGAGAGAGATCCCTCAGCCTCCTCCTCCTACAAACAACAGAATGCCTTTTGGCATGTCTGATTGGATGAGCCGCATGGAACAGCAGTTGACAACCCTTATTGATGCTGGCAAAAAGGGGGAAGAGAGGATTCAGGGGGAAGAGAGAGAAATCAGAAGCAAGAAGAAGCAGGATGTCCCTCAGATTGAAGGACCCTCCAGTCTAAAGAGAAAGGAAGCTGTAGATCGAGATGACCAGGCTGACCAGCCTGTAGGAAAAAGAAGAAGGACCAGAAGCGGCTTTGAACCTACTCTTGAATGGGAAGGGTTGGAGCTATGGTTTGTTGAGGATTTTATCCCATTTGAAGCACTTGAAATGTGGGGAGCTGCTAAGAAGAGGTTCATCAAAGATTATTATGTCTGGGAACTACTTCAAGATGACAAACTCTCCCCACAGGAAATCTTCATAAACTTCATGGAAGAAGTCCATCCGAATCTTTGGGCTGTTCTGAAGAAGCACGCTAAAGAGCAAAATTCCTTTCCTATGATTCCCTTATTCAGAGCTGAAGAAGCACCAATCCGTATGGATGGTGAACTTGATGAGTTACAACTTCAAAAGGAAATCAAGCTAGTGTGCCTCGAGAACAGATTCAGATCTCAGCAAGAGCAGGATTTTGCAGCACTTGTGGTGAAAAGGAAATATGGTCTTGCTCCAGTCAAGGTAAGACCTATCGAAGCCAAACCTTTCAAGCCTGCCAAGCAGCCTACTCGAAGAGGCAGAGGAAGAGGCAGATGACTTTAGTTATTTCTCTTAATTGTAATTTTATCTTCTGTACTTAAAACATTCTTGTAAAATTTTAATGATAAGTCAGAAAAGTTTATAAACAGTCTGTTGAATGACAATTTCCAGTTGTCTCAATATTAGACTGATTTCAGTTTTTGTCTCGCACTTAAGTGCAGACTTGGTCATTTGATTTTCTACTTAGTTTTGCCATCATCAAAATAGGGGGAATTTGTTAGGAATACTTGTTAGATTTTGATGATGTCATTAATTTAAAATCAAATGTTTATTGGCAAAATGTAAGGAAGAACAAAATGAGTATCTTCCATAGGCCAAAATATGTTAAGTATAACTTGGCAAAATGTAAAGAAGAACCAAATGAGTGTCTTCTGTAGGCCAAAGTTAGTTAGGCTGAAAATCGGCTAAGTACTAAAGTACAGCCTAGTCCATCAGAGAAGTACAGCCGACTCCAGTCAGAGTAGCTCTGGTCAACTAAATTTATCAGAGAAGTTTGACCAGACTGCAGCCGAGGTACCTCAGGGAAGTCACCTGATCAGACAAGTCTCAAACAGTGAACAGCCGAGAGGACCTACCTGCAGAGATGTAAGCTGCACATCAGCCTACTCGACTACAGCCTAGTACTCCAAGTCCACGTCAGCATGCTTTGTAAAGTCAAATATTACGGAAAGCTCACATGCAACGTGAAGAGACAAATTGGAGTGATTCCCGCAAGAGATATGATTTATTTAAATCATCCTGACCCACCGTGAAGACTTTAATCCTTTTATATTCAAAAGATTCGGCGCTCACATGCAGAAGTCCTCACAACGGTCGGAAGATAAAATAAAATAATGGGAATCCAGCCTTGCAACGTTCAGAAAAGATTAAACAATGAAGTCTCCCTCCAACGGACGGATTTGTTCAGATTTGCAACGGCTACAAAGAAGAAGCTCAGAGATCATGATCTATATATATCCAGAGATTTGAAACTGAGCAACTACCGGTGCGAACATACATTCTAGCGATCAAAGCAAACAAAGCAATCTCAAGCAGTCAAATAGCATCGTGAAAAGAGCAGATCCAAAAAGTTCATATTTAATGAAGCTCTTAAGTTGGAGAAGACAAACACTCTTGTCTATAATCTTGAGTACGGGGTACTTCACTGGTTGAAGTAAGAGACTGTAAAGGCATCCGAGGATCGAGGATCAAGAGGTGCAAGGCAGTCAAGTGTGTGTACAACGGCACGGATTTCCACTGGTTGGAAGCTGTTGTATTGTGGTTGAATCACTATAATATTTATCACTGGTTGAAAATTATAGTGAATTCATCTCCAGCTGGTTTGGAGAAAAGTGGATTAGTAGAGGATTACCCCACCTCTGAGACCACTATAATTGCATGTGTCATTTACTGTTTTACTGCATCATACCTTAACTGCTGCATACATTGTTAAGTGTTTCATTAAGTTAATTTCTATTCGTCATCAGCTGACTTCCGCACATATCCAAGAACAAACGACTCCAAGTCATTTGTTTGACTATCAGCTGAAGGAACTCACTCTTCCTGAAAAAGAGTTCAAGAGTTTCAACAAGTCTATTCACCCCCCCCCCCCTCTAGACTTGTTCCTGGACGACTTGTGACCTACAGTGTCGAGCGTATGATTTCATGTATGTGATTTAAAAATTTGTAATTCTGCGCATGTAGTGCACGCTATCGGCTATGTGTAGCGCACGCTAACATGGATTCATAGCGCACGCTACAAAGGAACATTAGCGCACGCTATGCGTGGTCAATTTGATTGAGACGTGCGGTAGTTGAGATCTGGCCGGGGACCCCTGTCGGATTGTGTCGGGATGAACCTGGATGGCTTTCGGGAAAAGCCAAGTCAACGCCTTAGCGCACGCTACAGGCATGTGCATAGCGCGCGCTAAGCGTTGAGTACAGTTAAGTCAGTGAGCCGTTAGCGCACGCTACGAGCAAGGACTAGCGCGCGCTAATAGCCATTTCTTATAAATAGGACAGCATCCAATTCGTGATTTCAGTTCTTTCTTCTCCCATACCCGAATTCTTACACTTAGAACATAACTTCCTTCATCCTAAACACTTCATATCAACTTCCTAGCTCGTGATTGAAGATCGAATATCGTTAGAGATTGGTGTTCAAGCCTTCGGTGTTGGATTGCTTCGATTTCCTCCATGTTCTTCACTACTTTGAGGTAGGTGATTCTTCACCGATATTAGTAATGTTCTTAAGGACGTTTGATCATGTTTTGATAGCCAGTTATTTCGTTTATAATCGGTCATCACATGTTAGAAGGATACTTTTGACGTATCGGCACTATATATCGTATGAACCCTTGAACCTTTTTAGTAATTGGACTCCTAGCATTTTCAAACCGATTTGTGATCAGTAGATGGAGATTTTGAAGTTCTTATGCGTTTATATAGAAGGATCGTACGTTTTGAGACTTATATCGGATTGAACTTAGAATATACCTTGAAGATCTAAGATGAACTATGGTGTTGTGATGATTATACGTATCTTTGCATCGCATGGTCATTTAGTACGTATAGAACTTTCACAAACCTTATTAGCATGATATGCTCGAGGATGACTGGTTTTATCACCATAGAATTTATGATTTCATCACCATTAAATCCAGTTTTCTGTCTGTAGTAATCTGCCATGCAAGGTTAGCGCACGCTAACATACGTAAGTTAACGTGCGCTATCGGGGATAAGTTAACGCACGATACGTACGTAACGTACGTTATGATGTCAGCCGAGTCAAACTGTCAGTCCGTGGCTAGCGTACGCTAGGCTTATACGATAGCGTACGCTAACAGGCGGGCTTAGCGCATGTTACGTAGAGTACGTAGCGCACGCTAAGCAGTCCAGGCAGATTGTTTATTTTGATCTTTTGGGCCGTAGACCGAATTGTTAGGCCATCGTTCGACTTGAGATGATTTGTATATCATTACTTTTGTTAAGGTTCGAGCTTGCTACGTTGATCGAAGGAGGCGGCCTTCGAGTGTGTTGAGATCATTGAAGTATTTCGTTCTTGCCATCTTCGAGGCAAGTATCGTAATATATTAATATTGGTATTTTTAGCATGCGCGTGATTTTTCATGTTGTTGAACATGAGATTTATTTCGTTGAATTGTCATGATATTCGTTATCTAGTGTTTGTATATTCATGTTGATGGACATAATGATTTGGCATATGTGTATGCATGAGTTGTGTTTGTGTACGTTGTACGATCTATGCTGAGGGCGCTGGATCGGATGTCCACCTCGTGTTGGTCCGACGGGATCATCTTGGGATCTATGCTGAGGGCGCTGGATCATTGGAATACCCATGCTGTGTTAATGGAATCTTGTGGATTCGCATTGTCGTATTCCAGTAGCGGAAGTCCGTTTGGTGTATCTTGTTATGTATTGTTGATGCATATTCGAATTGTTTAATATGATACTTGTACTAGCATCGTTTTGCTAACCCCTTCGGGGGTGGACATTTGTTTTGATGTTCAAGTAGCCGAGGAGCAGGGAAACAGCCACAGTACCGACGTGACGACGAAGGGGTTCAGTGATGTTTGTTGTTGTTGGTGATTTGTTTTCTTGTTTTGAGTTCAGTACTCGAGTACGCGTGTCGTATTAAAATTATTTCGATATGGTTGTATAAATTACTCGTTGAACCAGTTGTTCGGTTTTGCAAACATGAATTTCCGATGATGATGATGTCTTATATTTACCTTTCTTTTAAATTAGCCTTGTAAATCCTTAATTAAAGGGTTTACGGCGCTGTAATTATTCCGAATATCTCGCGGTGTTACATGTTGAACATGGTCCGTTCCATGCTGGGCTATACTGACTTGCCGATTTACCTGTGGGGGTATGCACTCCTAACTGCCGCTTATATCTTGAACAGATGTCCTTCCAAATCCGTTCCTAAAACTCCACATGAGATGTGGGAGGACAGGAAACCAAGTCTTAATCACATTAGGATTTGGGGATGTCCCGTTTATGTCAAGAAGACTAAGGTGGATAAGTTGGAAGCTAGGTCCGCGAAGGGACGTTTCATTGGATTCCCATCTGGGACGATGGGATATCTATTCTACATGCCCGAAAATCGAAAGATCGTTGTTGCTTTACAAGCACACTTCCTGGAAGATGAGTTCATTCAGGAAGGCGCAGCAGGTAGAAGTATTTCTTTAGAAGAATACAATGAAACTCCTCGGGAGACACCTGTGCAAGAAACTGGAATCGAACCTTCTGAAACACAAGTACAACCACCTCGTAGGTCTAGTAGGGTGTCTCATTTACCTGAGAGTTATGGGCTTGTGCACTTGGAGGAGCTGGGTCTCCATGAGGTTCCAAGTGATAGCCAAGAGACCGACCCGACGACCTATGACCAAGCGATGGTGGATGTAGACTCCGCGAAATGGCGTGAAGCTATGGAATCTGAGATAGACTCGATGCATGTCAATTAGGTCTGGACTCTAGTAGACCTCCCCAAGGGCATAGTGCCTATTGGGAACAAGTGGATCTACAAGAGAAAGACTGATGGTGATGGCAAGGTTGACGCCTATAAGGCCAGGCTTGTGGCAAAGGGTTATACCCAGAAGGAAGGGATCGATCACCACGATACCTTCTCGCCCGTAGCCATGATCAAGTCTATTCGCATGATGCTTGCTATAGTTGCCTACCACGATTATGAGATATGGCAAATGGACGTAAAGACGGCTTTTCCTTAATGGATTCCTCGAGGAAGAAATCTATATGGAGCAGCCTAAAGGCTTTTTGTCCGAAGTCGATATTCAGAAAGTGTGCAAGCTTCAGCGTTCCATTTATGGACTGAAGCAAGCGTTGCATAGTTGGAACCTTCGTTTTGACGAGGCGGTCAAAGAGTTTGACTTCGTGCAAAATGACGAGGAACCTTGTGTATACAAGAGGGTTAGTGGGAGCAAGATCGCATTCTTAGTACTATATGTAGATGACATTCTACTAATAGGAAATGATGTGGGAATGCTCAATTCTGTGAAAGCTTGGCTTTCGAGTAATTTCTCCATGAAAGACTTGGGAGAAGCTACCTATATTCTTGGTATTCGACTCTACCGGGATAGAGCGAAGAGAACAATAGGTCTTTCCCAAGCCCTCTATATAGATAAAATCTTAAAGCGATTTAAGATGGATGATTCTAAAAGAGGGTTCCTACCGATGCGACATGGAATAAAACTCACCTTGAAGATGTGTCCTCAAAATGAGGAACAACGAAAGGAAATGAGTAATATACCATATGCTTCGGCCGTGGGTAGCCTTATGTATGCTATGTTGTGTACAAGACCTGACATCGCGCATGCTGTAAGCGTGGTGAGTAGGTTTCAGGCAAACCCAGGTAGGGAACATTGGACTGCTGTAAAGAACGTTCTCAAGTACTTAAGAAGGACTAGAGATATGGTTCTTATGTATGGCGGTGGAGACTTAGATGTGGTGGGATTCACTGATTCGGACTTCCAAGGACTGAAGGACGATTCGATGTCTACTTCTGGCTACATATTTACTCTTAATGGAGGAGCAGTATCTTGGCGTAGCGCCAAGCAAAGCGCGATCACGATTCCACCTGTCAGCCGAGTATCAAGCGGCCTCGGAGGCTTCCAAGGAAGGGTTCTGGATTAAGAAGTTTCGGGATAACTTCAAGTGATACCATGTCCGAGCTACCCATTACTGCATCATGACAACGACGGAGTCAGAGCGCAGGCCAAGGAGCCTAGGTTTCACAACAGCACCAAACATATTGAGAGGAAGTATCATCTCGTAAGAGAATTTGTTCACAAGGGATACATTGTGCTGCACAGAGTAGACTCGGACGACAACGTCGCCGATCCACTGACCAAGACACTTTCTCAGACTAGCTTGGAGCGTCATCTGGAGAACATGGGTATTAGATACCATAGTGTGTGGCATTGAGTGCAAGTGGGAGATTGTTAGGAGTATGCCCTCGAATGCCACTCAGAGGATGTTGAGTGAGGGCATTGTACTTGTTATTATGTAAATCATCAATATAAGGCAATGGATGTTTCTTTATTTACTGGTAGTTACTGGCATTCCTAACTCGTAAATATAAATGTAGAAACTAGTTCGTGTATTTGAGAGCAAAACGTTCCACTCCTTATTGGATAAGGGAGTCGGCATTGGAAAGGTTTATAGCTCAAATACTTAATCGTTCGCAAGTCGATGAAACTTGACTAGGCGTTAAGTTTATGTAAAGACTTGTATGACGTGTTCTTTGACAAGGAGAGTGCCTGTCGAACACTAATGGTTAGTGGGAGCACACGTTATAGGTATGCTAATTATATTAGTATACTCGAATCGACTCACCCTCGATTCGTCACACGGATTTTACTCCGGGACAGTCAATGATGGAATCGAAAGGTTGTGATAGGTATTCGTGAACCTTCGACTTGAGGATTTAGTAGGGATGTTCTTGTGACGTCAAGATTTTCATTAGAGTAGTTCGACCCTATAAACCGAAAGGCGGGGGTCAACCTAGACGTGCATCTTGATGGGCAAGTAGTAGGTCCTACTGAATACCAAGATAGAATTCTTTCTCCTGTTAGTGAACGGGTTATATGTCCTATGCGGTTATTAGCAGATGAGATCATAAGTCTTTGACCAAAGCATTGGAGCTAGCTGTATTAGATACACGAGAGCTTGATGATCTCCATTTGCATTAACGCATGCATAACGTCAAGTACAGATGGGGTTTGACTGACCGTGACCCCATAACTTGATCGGGACATTTGAAAGAAGGGTTTATACGTATACTGGTATTCACGACAGAATGGTTCTTGAATGATCCCAATCATTCGTTCTCAGTTGGGGTACAGTGTAGGCCGCCAGGCTGGCTAGGTGGTGCTACCACTCTTTGGTTCCTCCCATTGCTGACTGAGACGGACCTACCGAGTCGCGCAATAGGATTGACGACGGAATGAATAAAGCTAATTCTCTCATTATGAATATTAGATATTGGATATCTAATTTTGGAACATTGGATGTTTAAATCGATTTATTGGATAAATTGATTTACGACCTAATGAATTAAATAAATTACTGGGTGATTAATTTAATTCATGTATATAATTATTTCTTGGAGAAATTAATTATATTATTTTGTATTTGATATGTTTAATTAATTGGATTAATTAATCGATATAAATACATCGATACGGAATCAGAGTTTATCTGTTTAGACCCTCGGGAGTCCGAAACCAACCGAACTCGTCCGATTTCTAGCATGGGCCGCCCCCCCACATTCCACCGACCTTCCTTGTGGACTCTTGTTCCATTCTTTAATGGATTATGATATACGGTGGGGTTAGATTCCCACATGTATGAGTGGTTGGTAGTGGTGGGGAGTTGAATAAATGAAGATGATGACAATCACTTTCACTCACTTGATTCCTACGTGAGTTGTGAGAGAAAAGAGAGAGAAAAAGTTTTTCTCCAAGTCATCTTATTCTTTAACTTTGTTCTTGTTTTTCTTAGAGAAAAATATCAAGAAATATAGAGAGAGTAGGATTAAAACACTTAGAGTGTAGTAATCTTTACATATATAGCTTCATCACTTAGCTTTAGCCATATCCTCGGAGGATAGCAAGGTGATCATCGTTCCGGTCGTTTCTCCGGCGCGTGGCAAGTAGAGACGCGGTGCTTTCGGCGTTGGATCGTTCAAGGGCTTGAAGCGGAATAGATTCGTAGTGATCAAGAAAAGCTTGGGGAATAGCTCAAGAGAAGGTTATCCATCTAATCAACGGACTACAAGGGTGAGTTTCTATATCTCTTGTTAAATTCGTTTATTTATATTCGTATATACGTAGCTCGATCGATCCTCGTAGGGATTCGGATCGAATTAATTTTTGTTTTACCACTTCCGCTGGGCCTTCGTTTTAGGCACCGAATCCCAACAGTTATAATCTGGAAGTCATGGTTAGATCGACTTCTTAGTGGTGATCAAGTTCTTTACAAATTTTAACAGACGCAACCTATCAGGTTTCTTGCTAATTAATTTCTGTAAAGTGGTGTCTAACACCAACCCGTCTCACAGATGATTTGATCTTCTTTTACCCCTAGTCTTCATGCCATCAACCTATCAGGTTTCTTGGCAATCCAGATTATCTAAGTTGTTGACCATCAACGTCTATCGCTTTGACTATTGAATCTCACCCGGCAACCTATCAGGTTTCTAGGGGTGAAATTTATCACCAACCGAAGGCATCTAATGCACTAAAGAATTTTTCAAGCTCTACCAAATGTACTACCCCGATAACTCGGAAGCATAGCACACCAGCTCGGGTATCAATTTTCTACGAGTTTGATGGAGGGTAGGAAACCTCGTAACCTTTTTCAAACTTAGTCTGTTTGTTGTCGGGAGAATTTCGCGATTAATGTTACACTTTGCACATTAATTCATTTATACGCGCGTTTGTTGGTTTGTCAATCATTCAAAATGAAAAACAGAAAACAGTAACCTAGTTACTACCAACATATAGCTCATGGACCTAATTACTAAGTTCTGAGCTAAGCGAATGACCCAATAAATAAAAAAATACAGTCTTCGATTCTTCGTCTTCTCGATCGGTTGTCTCCGGTCTTCGTCATAGCCAAAATAATAATTACATCATTGAAAAATTGCATCATATACAATTTTTTCTAGTAAAAATAAATAGGCTCAAAACGGCCTTTACAACCCAATCAAATTGAACAAATCAAAAAACTAAGTCCACGAGCTATATCACCATCACATAAGGATTCCATACAACATGTAATGGCAACGAAATTAAACAATTAATTTTAATATAAATTAATCCAATTAATTTATAAAATTAATCTATTCAATTTCTACTATATTAATCCAATCAATATAAAATTAATCTATTCAATTTTAATGGTATTAATCCAATTAATACTAATAATCGTCATTTAAATTCGTTCGAACTAATCCGGCCAAAATAATATTTTCGTTTAATTTATTTCCCTTAACTAAAAATATTCCAAATATTAATTTAGTCAAATTATAATCCAATTTAAATTTTGGAAAATAACTACAACGAAATATAAACTTAAAATGGAGTCCCGGACAATCCGGTTTTAGGCCCAACCCGTGGCCCGATTCAAAATCAGGCCAAAAACCCGAGGGGTGCCTGGCCGAGCCACTGCTCGGCAGGCTGGCCGAGTCATGGCCGATCACCCTCGGCCGGATCTCGACAGATTTGGCCGAGACTTGGCCGAGCATGCTCGGCATCCTGGGTAGGCAGCCCAGGCAGTGCTGCCAGCACTACTGCCGGCAGCCCCGTTTCTTCATTTTTCGGCTCGTTACCAAAAACGTGAGGCTACAACGAACAATTTAAAAATCTACGATTATACCAAACATGATTCTAAATCATAAACATCATCCAAAAGCATTCAAAATGCACAAATATCGTATATACAGAAACATTGACCTCGCTCCGATACCACTGTTGGGATTCCCAAAATAAAACGAAATACGCAGCGAAAATAAAAACAAATTCCGAACAGGGTCGATCAAGTAGCGTATATACGAACAAAAATACGAAGATAAAGGATTGTACCCCTGACTTGAAGCCTTTGAATAAATCTTCGTAAAATGGATGATGATCACGAACCCGGTCACGAACACGAACTCCCTTCGTTCCAAACACCGAAAATACGATGTCTCTACTTCACACGCATCGGAAGTTGCCCGAAAAAATCAATGTAACTTCGTTCTCCAAGAACACGGCTAGAAAGTTATCGTAGGAATTTTATCTCTCTTTTATTTCTTACTTTTCTCAACCAAAGTGAAAGAAATAAGATAAAAAAAAATTCTCCCTCCTCAAACTCTCTCTCGGCAGGCTGCTCTCAAAATGAAGATGGAGAGTTGAATTTGAGAGTTTGTCTTGTTATTTCTATTTAATAACCAAGTGATAATAATGTGATATTAAAAATATCATCAATCATCACTTACTCAAATGAAAAATGACAAGATAACATGCATGGTAATCATGCCATGTCGGGGAGGCGGCCCATGTAGGAATCTTCTTATAAACGAGCCGAGCCACTCGGCTTGTGTACCGGACGTTCGTCAAACGACTCCGTTAAATACACTCCATTTAATCTCCAATATATTTATATAAATTAATTAATCTAATTAATTAATTATACCAAATACAAATATATTTCTCTAAGAAATATAATTTATGGATTAAATTAATTACCCAGTAACTTAATTTTAATTCATAAGACCGCTATTTGATTTATCCAATAAATCATAAATTAGATATCCAATATCTAATATTAATAGAGAGATAATAAATTCACATTTATCGGTCAACGCTCCTCATGCGCGACTCCGTAGGTCCGTCTCAGCCGGCATTGGGAGGAACCAATGAGTGCGGGTACCACTTAGCCAGCCTAGCGGACCGTACTGTAAACCCCGACTGAGAACGAATGAAGGGATCATTCGAGAACCATTATGTCATGAATACTATATACGTATAGACCCTTCATCAAATCTCCCGGTCAAGTCTTCGGGTCACGGTAAAGTCAAACCCTACTGTTGACTAGACTCTATACATATATTGATGCAAATAAAGACCAACTGATTAATAGTGTATCTAATACGACTATATCAGAATGCTTTGGCCAAAGACTTATGATCTTATTTGCAATTAACCGTATAGGACATTCGCCTGCTCACTAACAGGAGATAGAATCCTTTCTTGGCGTGCAGTAAAGACTGCTACCTGCCCGTATAGTCCGCACTTCGAGGTTGACTCAGCAATTAAGCAAATGAGTCTAACTACTCTAATGACAAGCTAAACGTCACAGGCATATCTTCTACTGAACCCTCAAGTCAAAGGTCCACGTATACTATCACAACCTTTTGATTTGTCATCGACTCTCCGAGAGTGAATACCGTGTGACTGAATCGAGTATGAGTCGTGTTCGAGTATACTGGTTCCACCGATATACTTATAACTATGCTATCAAGACATGCACATGTCCTAGCATCAGTTATACAAGTCTTATTAAAACTTAATGCCCATTTAAGTTTATTGACTTGCGAACGATTTACGTAAATAAACTTTAAACACTTCTAGTGCATTTTCTCTTATCCCATAACGAGAATGGAATGTTCGATTTATTTACATGGACTTCACTTCAATATTTACCAAGTCAAGAATGCAATTGAAATACAATAAACAGTGAATGAATCGTATTGCCTTTTTATTTATTATTCCATAATTACAAGTACAATGCTCCTACTCTCTCATCCCCTGAGTGGCATTCGAGGGCATATTCCTAACAAAAGTAAGGAAATAACATAACAAACAACTGGTAGACTACACCCCTCAGGTACTCCTCAGAGTCGATCCTGACATCAGTGCTCAAGTCTGTGCCTCGGAAGGCTCGGCGACCAATTCGCAAAACTGAACTCGGTGTCCATTGAGTCCGCACTTGTAACACGTTACTGGCGGAGAAGGACAATATGCACGAACATGTCCCGACACATTGCAGTTAAAACACCTTCTGGCTTTACCAGGAGTCAAAGCAGACGACATGGAACTCTCAGTCCCATGCATCGAGCGCTGGAGCTTCACAGCGGAAAGACTACGATGTTGCAATCCAGAAACACCAACTCTTGTACCATCCATAAGGTCAACATACTTCCTCTGTTTCTTTGACTCGGGCACATGTTTCGACGATAACGAAGCTAGCTCCTAGGCTAAGGCTCGATCCTGATAATATCTCAACGAAGTTCAAGTGAGTCCCGACATATAGTGGCTAATTTCCGACTTCATCCATCTGTCAAAATGAAGGATCATCTCTTCTTCGGCCCTCACCCGATCTCGCACATAACTGAGTTGTTTGTAGTAGTCGATGATAGCCTGCGACACCAATATATCTTGCGGTTCTGCTAAATAAAATTCATGTGTCCTCTTCTCTCTAATCGGTTTCGGACAGAACTCATCTTCCATAAATGCCTGGAACTCCGCCCACATGACATCATGATCATGAGGTTTAACAGCTGCCCACCAATTGGCGGAATCTTTGTCAAGAAGGTACTGAGCGATAGGTACCTTTCGCTTTTTGGGACAATCGATAGCCTCGAATATCTTCCCCAATTGAAAAGGCCAACCATCCCAGCCCAACGCATCCGCAGCACCGGAGAATCGAGGGGGATTCATATGAACTACCTCGCGAAGCCATTGATATACACCGATGTTCTGAGTCGCATCAGTGTTGCGTTGAACCGCCTGGGTCAACTGAGTCATCTGTGCTGCAACTTGTTGCAATATAGTAGCAACACCCATACCAATATCGTTCCGGACAATATTCTCTCGATCCCGCGTTTGATCCCCATGGCCATCCGTACCACAGTTCCGTACCATCCGGCATACTAACAAGCAACAACCTAACGCAACGAAAATCACAGAATCACACACAACAACTATTATAGCACACATGGAATCCACTCACAGATGATCGACTGCAAAAGTTAGACCTAAAGGCAAAAATGCATTCTAAAACTTTTGCCCAGCTAGAAAGCGCGCTCCACGACAAAAGATGGCGTGCACTAACTGTGTAAGTTTGGTAACACATTCATAATCACCTTCCAGCAGTACTAGACTGGAGGTTATAAATAAACAACAGCGTACAAATCCAAACGCCAACAGTTCACATACTTATAACATTACACAAATAACCATCAAAAGTTAATTAAAATTCCAAACCGGATTTCCACCTCTCGGTCAAGAGAACTATCTCAACGAGTGCATACCGAATGACTCAGCATTCACATCACCACTTTGATCACAACTCTGAGCATTATAGTCGGAATAACAATAACATCATTACCACATACCTTTGTAACCGAAATTCATGAAATCGAAAAGTTGAAAGCGAAAGTCACGGCTCAAGTAAATTTTTGGTAGACCTCATATGAGCTTTTAAAATAAAATTTTGAAAATTCGCAATGCAAGATGAAAATAAAATATAAGTAGTTTGAGTTCTCAAAAATTTTCGGTCTCGAGGTCACCATACGGAAATTCTTGAAGGATGTTTTAAAGTAAAATTTACGTGACTTCCCAAGACATTTAAAGCTTTAAAATATTGCATTGATAAACTTCCTTGTGTAGCCACACCAAAACCATTACTCTTGTAAAAACGATTTATACAAAGATATATATATATATACATACATATATACATATATATACACACTGGCACCATCTTCATTCCAGCACAATACGAGAATCAGACAAGCATGGAGTATGTATTCACAACTCACATTTTAACTCCACATCATAACACAAAAATCACGCAAACTCGTGTAACACGAGACACAACATATAGTGGGGAGAATTACATCCACATATCGCATGAAGATGATGGCTTCACCTTGATACTAATCACGACCGACATCTCAGAAGACGCATCGCGACACGACTCAGTCCGAAAAACTCTGACAAGACAAGACAAGACCCGACAACACACAACTCGACCCGACAGCCGAGGTTTCTGCAACCTCAACTCTGATACCATATTCTGTAACAACCCCCAAACCACTCGAGAATATTACAGCACCGCAGACCCTCTCCGTGAGGATCTACCAGGCTAAATACAGAAAGCACAACGTATCAATACATACCAACATGGCTAATAACGAACCACTTGACCGATTTGGTCTTTTACCACAACAAACACATCAAACATACATAACTCTTTCTCACAACTCGTATCCACGCAGGGGTTAGAATACATCAACATTCCCATAGAATGGGAGAATAACACAATGGAGAGACAAACAACAAAAACTCTACCAAAATACTCAACGACTGGTCTACATGTGATTAGTATCATCGTCTTCCATCATCCTTTGTACCAATCCTGTGATTTGCTCCCCAGCAACCTGCAAGTACCTGGACGCAATACAGACTTCCACCCCCCGAATACTCGGGGGTTAGCAAAACTTTACCATTTTGCTAGTGCAAGTATAAAATACAAATACAAGCCATACACAACATACTCCAAGAACATAATAATTGTGAACATGCTTCTCGAGGTAGATCACTTGATCAAAACAGTTCAAATCGTGAAAGGTAAGGAATAAACCCAATGTACATCTTACAAAATATTTTATGATCTCGGGAGTTTTGAAAACATTTGGGATTTAAGAATTCTCAAGTCTGTCGAAAATACTTGGGGACACCACCCAAAGATCATTTTTTCCAAAATATAATTTCAATAACAAAACACGGGGTCCACGACCCAAATTACGAAATACGGGGTCCACAACCCAAATCGTCCATAACAACATATTCCCAAGGATTATTCGCGTCCCGTGCTAACAAGCCACGAACCTCAGATGCTCCCGCAGAATATACCCGATTGAATAACCCAATGGGAAACCATATTGAATCACATGTCACCGTGACAACAGTCACATAACCATAACCATACAAACGTTCATAGTTATCCCGGCATCGCACTAACAAGCTACGAACCTCGGATCCTCCACGAGACATACCCGATTGGACAACCCATGACACTTACATCACACAACCAAACCACAACCATAAGTTATCCCGGCATCACGCTAACAAGCTACGAACCTCGGAGTCCCCGCAAGGCATACCCGGATTGGATAACCCCACAAGTTATCCCGGCATCGGGCTAGCAAGTCACGAACCTCGGAGTTCCCGCAAGACATGCCCGATTGGACAACCCTACGATCACGCCCGATCCGTACTAGCAAGGACGGATCCCGGAGATTCAACAATCTTACTCGGAGGCACATCACTTACAACAATCACGCACAACAACAAGCCAATACCAATACCAAAAAACACTAAGCACCACAACCTACTTACAAAGGAGTAATAAATAATATCACACAACGTCACATATTCACTGAACAAGTACACATATCAATACACAATCCACGACCAATAATTAGGTCTACTATATTCACTAAATATGATTATAACATCTTCCAACATACGAAACTTACACACGTATTTCGAAAACACATTAATCCACGAAGCATACGAGTTATCTTTTGGAAGACAATATTTATCGAGAACATACCGATCCTTTTTAAAGTTCATTAAACATTCGATTGCACATAAAATCATTTACCAACTATTACGTCTACGAATCATGAAACGTATGGGCAAGATACTTGCCTCGATACCACGAGCAACGGAACAACGAATGGACACGGTCGGATAACCCTCGAACTTCCAAGAATGACCAAGAAATCGACAACCCCACGAATACTACGAAAACAACATCACCACGAATCAATAACACTAAACAGAATCCGAATTGACCCGAAAAACAATAAGGATTCGAGGTTTTCTTCAAGGAAATCAAGAATCGAGTTCCGGGTGATAAAAATCGATTAACGAGTTACAAAATCCAAAGATCATGACCAATACAACAAGAATACCATAATCGATTCATCAACCACGGATTAAATCGAAGAATCATGAAGAAACCCCCAAAAATTACACAACTAGGGTTCTAGGGAAGAAAATGCCTCGATTCGACAAAGAACAAGGATTTGATGATGATATAATCGAGAAGGATCTACCAAAACGCCTCGGAATCGAGTAGAACCGACCAAGGACTCCTCTCCTCGTCTCTCCCATCCGACAGCCGCCACAGGGAGTGAAAAATGCGTGCAAATGAGGTCTAGCTCGTCGTCAGGCCTATATATGGCCGACAGCATTACGACTGTAACCGACAGCTCATTACGGCCGTAAGAGGTCAAACCCTATAATGTACGTAACTCGAAACCTCCTTACGTACGTAACCAACCCTCCTGGGGCTACTGCGCAAAATGTCCGAGCGCATTACGAACGCACCCGGCAAGCCATTACGTACGTAACGGGAACCCTCTTACGGCCGTAGTCGGTAGTCTCTTATAGCTGTAACTGAGTTCCTCCCGGCCAACATGTGCGGGAGTCTTACGGCCATAATAGGCCAGGCCTTACGGCCGTAACTCGACTGAGCCAACATCCGACCGTCCAGCTCGATACTCGATGACGTCTCGAACACTCTAACGCACTGTCTAAGATTCAAAACAACAACGAGCAGGCTACGAAACCTAACATACCATAGTACAAGCACATAATTCCAAAGACGTGAATGACAACAAACCGCCCGACCGAAGAAAAATTCGACGAAACCGGAATGAAGATCTCTGGTATACACCAGCGATATTATATGGATCAGAATATTGGCTAGTGAAAAATCAACATATCCAAAGGATGTCAGTAACAGAGATGAGGATGCTAAGTGTATTGTATGGCGTGACGCACAGAGATAGAATTAGAAATGAAGTAATCCTGCAGAAAGTATGAGTGGCTCAATTGAGGAAAAACTGAGGGGAAACCGTTTGAGATGGTATGGCCATGTAAAAAGACATCCACTAGGTGCACCGATTAGTTGTGAATCTATGATAGTCACAAATGGGCGTAGAGGTAGGAGTAGACCGAAAAAAAGTTGGACGGAGACGATTTCGAAAGACTTAGAGCTCATGGGCTTAACAGAAGGGATGACCCAGCACATAGCAGAATGAAGATGTCATATTCATATAGCCGACCCCACCTAGTAGGATAAGGCTTGGTTTGGATTGGTTTGATTTTTTATGCGTATGGTATGGATCAAACTTATGGGTATTGGTTGAAGAACGCAATACTGGACAGACCCCATTGAGATCACTACGTGAAAGTTATAAGTGAATCTCAATATAACAGTATGTCAATAAATTCTTGAACCATAGATTATCATAGAGTCAAATATGATGATTGCTATGCCTTGACATAATCTCCAACGTCATATGAAAGATGGTGATCATAAAGTTAGCGATCAGAATTAGTGGGAGTAATGTAGAGGAAAATGAATAATCAAGATGGGGATCTGTCCTTATCTTTTATGAGAGAGATATCTGCTGACAGCTTGATAAGTAGGAGCGAATAAAATGCATGGCCATACTCAAATGAAGTTTCATTTGGCTTAATCAGTCAAGTTAAGATCGGGAAAGTAATTGAACATAATAAGTATGACAGCTTCTGTAGCGACCACTATTCTAGGAAAATAATTCTTTTAATTTAAAAAGAATAAATAAAATTTTGCAGCGGAAATACATTTTCCCAAAAAAAAAAAAACTTAATAATCGCTAGTAATATTCTCGAGACATCTTTAAAACAAAAATATACTTTGACGTCAAATTTAAAAAAATCGAACACTTATTCATAAAACACAGTTTGAGAGAAATAACGTTAAATAAACATCATGAAGCTTTATCATCCCACACTCAAACGCATGTCACATCCATCTCCTCAACCTGAAAGGGTAATAAAATGGGGTAGGCTACCAACTCGCTCAGTGTGGAGGGTACGCAATACGTCTAAATTAATTTCTAAATATATTAGCAAGTATAAACATCATGACTGATAAATTCTGAACCCCGTCGGCTAGCTCGAAGGCTTTATGCACAGTTAAGTGCTTCTAACTAATTTACACATTTAAGTACTTCTGACTGATTTGCACAATTAAGTGCTTCTGACTGATTTGCACATTTAAGTGCTTCTGACTGATTTCATGTCCACATACAAGACAATATATAAAGCAATTAAAATAAACAAAAGCGTAATAAATTCCCCACACCTGGATCAAATGCAGTTTTTGAACTTGAATATGATGAAGATGCTTGACTCGACAATCCTAGGCCCGTAAATTCTTGTTATTATCTACAGATAATAGTAATAGTTTATTATTATAATATGGCTAAAAGTTAAATTAGAAGTGAATAGTAATAGTAATGAAAAGATCAACAGTAGCCTAGGGTCTGAATCTAAATCACTAGAAACATGATGGGTTAATTTGAGAGAATTGAAGACTGAGTGGACTGAAAGAATTATAAGGCTGGTTGGGGTTGATCCGTAAGAATTAACTATCTAGGGACTGGAATTTAAGGAATTATAAATAGGTTAGGGTTAAATTGAAAATTTATAAAAATTAGGAGCTGAATTGACAATGCTAGAAAAACTCTTGGGTATAAATACCGTAATCTTTAATTAATCGGCCACATTACTCCTTCTCTCACGACCGATCTCTCCTCTCTCTCACTCTGCCAACCCCCCCCCCCCCCCCCCTCACACACACAAATTCAACACCAGCCACATACACAATACATACTACTAGAAAAAGGATATTTAACGACGAAATATTTCGTCGTTACAGGCCCAAAAAATGGTCGTTAAAGGTTTTAACGACGGACAATGTTCGTCGTTTGTTCGTCGCAACAGACTCCGTCGTTATTGGTACTAACGACGATGTCCATCGTTATTTTGTCGATACCTTTTACGATGACTTTTTGTTTTGGTCGTTAATAAAGGATACATTAACGACGACACTACTATGTAATAACGACCACATTTTTTGTCGTGAAAAATCATCCTAACGGCTATAACAATTTTAAAAGTATATTAATAACGACCAAATACTCCATCGCTATAGATGTTCTTTTAACGACAAATAAATAAAAATTACGACCAATCTCGCCATCGCTAAAGATCCATTCCAACGGATAATTTCAATTAAAACTTCTGCTTTCAACGACGATATATTTCATCGTTATTGTTAAATGCATATACAAAAAAATTTATGCGCATCCCATCTTTAAAAAATGCTAAATAATCCAATGAAAAAAATAGATATTAATCAAAATAAAAAAAGATTTCATTATTTGAAATTTATTTTGTAGTAAATAGAAATTTATTAACCAAAGACCAAAAAAGCCCAAACTTCATACAAACATAGCTACCAACAAATTGAACAACAAGAACCAAAAGGAGCTAAACACTCAACCCAAAAAAATAAAACCAGCAAGCAATAGAGCAAAAAAACCACTGAAGCCCAAAGTTGAAGCTTCAAAACTGACAATAGGAAGCAACAACAAAACACTACTCTTAGGATCAACTTACATCTATAGTGAAACTTATTATAATAAACTTTCTAATTGTTCGAAATAGCAATTACATCCATAGTCATTAGAAAAATCACTACTCTTAGAATCAACTTACTAATAGGAAACCGAAGTTCTATCTTGGCAATACAAAAAAATAAAAATCTCCAAATTCAAATAATATATTAATATTTGTTACGTAATAGTTGAGATCTACGTACTTCACATATTTCTTATCTTCAAATATTAGCTTCACTTCAGTTTGAAGCATAGCCTTGTCCAGACCTCCACCTCTCTGAGTTCTCGTGGAATAGAAATATTAAGTTGTTGCACCAGTATATCTTTAAACGCTTTCAATTGATTTTCATATGAATCCATCCGACCCTTTAGTTCGTTATTCTCATCTTGTATCGTGTCCAGACGATCTGTAAGAATTTGATTCTGTCATTTGGTGTTGTTCAACTCTGATTGAAGCTCCTCTCTACTAGGTTGTGGTCCATTTATTTGTTTAAGTGTTATTCCTCCTCCAAAACACACAACCCGATCACGAGACTTCGATTTAAAAACTTGCTTGGCCACCTATAGAACAAGGAAACAAATTATTATTCGTACTCCAATATACACCACTTGATCATTATAAAGAGAACAGCTTGACTTGATATAGAATAAAGCTAAAACAAGATATAGAATAAAATCTCACGGTTGTAGAACAGCAGCGGCTTACCAACTGCTGCCTGGGCAAGAAATGGAAGCATTATTTATGATGTGTTAAACTACAACAAGCATTATAATGTTCTTTTTAATGTTTTATCTTCCCACGGCCCACGCCAGTCGTCATAGTATATAAACTTCAAACTTGTGGGTGATCGTGTGGGTGATCGTACGACTTTCTATCCATGCGCTATGGTGTGAATAAGTTCTCTCCTTTTCTAAGGAGTGAAACAAACAAACGAATTTTGAGATTGTTCTGGATTTGGGTTTTAAAAGAAAAAAAATCTGAACACATGTTTTAAAAGAAAAAAAATCTGAACAGAAAAAGAAAAACAATCTGTTCAGATTATGGCATGTTTTATTTTTTTTTTATGCTGAAGTGTATAAAAGCAGATTATGGCAAGTGGATTCGGGTTTTTTTAGCAAAAAAAAAAAATCTGTTCAGATTATGGCAAGTCTTCAGCATTATGGTCTGTTCAGAAAAAAACTCATTGTTCAGATTTGTCTGCTTTTTCTGCTGAAGTGTATAAAGGCAGACAAAACTAAAGTAAAAGATTAAATTATACATCTAAAAATGCATCTACATAAGCTCATTGTTCAGCTAGAATGATTTCCAGACCATGTAAAAGTCACCCTAAAATAGTGCAACAAGAAATAATAAGTGCGAGATATACAATACGGAAATTTACCTCGACATGGGTAAGTGATGGTTCTTTTTCCACTACTTGTCGAATTTCATCCTACAACAAAATAATGACTTAAAGTATTATCATACAAAAATAATACATTTTGAATAAATCAACTTGTCAATATACACACATACATATTTTTTTGCCGTCTCAACATTTGGCAGGTTAGTGCATTTCTTGCGGGTAGCATAAAACACATCAACTAATTTTGCAGTATTACCCTTACTTCCTCCCTTTCACAGATAAACATTCACCAACAAAAAAATCAAATTTTTATTCATAGATGATATCTCAAACACCAAAAAGTAACTGGTAATTATCATTCTTACCAAATCATCCCAAATGATTTGCCTAATAGGTTTTGCTCCCTGTTCGATGCATTAGCTCCTTAGCATAGTGGCCTCTATTGATAGAATTCCTTGCACTTTTTTTTTCTGTAATTAGAAAAATTACTAGCATTGCATATAAAAAACAATTGGTAAAAGAAATATAACTAAGCTTATTTACCTTAAAGCCCGATTGTGAATATATTTCAATTATAATCCACTTCCAATCTGTTTCATCAAGTCCAGTATGTGGCTTACCTTTGGCTGCAGCTGCTAAGGTGATTTTCTTTTTGGTCACATTATACCTTAATAAATCAGACCTCCAATTCGTCCATAACTCTCTCATATGGAATAAGTGTTCATGCATTCATTAGTAAATATATCCTAATATAAAACAACATAACCAATAATGAAAAATCTTAAGTAAGAAATGTATAAATAAACAATGGTTTATACAATTCCTTACTGTAACAGCAGTCTACGTATGCTCTTTTTCTCTTTCTCCAATATCAGTCCATTTGTGCACTCTTACTGGACACATATTTGTATCTCGCACTATGATCCCCAAATGTCTTGCAAATGTCTTATGATTCGGACCTACGGCTCTATTTGTTGTAGAAAGTGATTTCTAGCTTCTCACCAGGCTTCAGCTTTGCATTCTCCTGACATTTGTTTCTTCCCCTATTTTTTTCATTCACACCTTTATTTTTAGTGTTAGAGGAGCCACCAACTACATAGCATGGAAAAAAATAGCGTATCACATAGCGTAGATAATTCGAGCATGACATTTTTTAAGTAAAAAAATAAGTTAATATTCCAGTGTAAGAACAACAGGTAAATGACCAAAGTAAATAACCATAAAATAATTTCAAATAAACAAAGCAATCTAAAATTCTTATAATAATCCAAAATAACAAAATCAAATAAGTCACAATATGAAAATATTCAATTCTAAAAACACTTAAATATTCTAATTTCTAGTCAGGCTGTTATTCCTAAAAATATAACAATCCGAATTTTTTTTTTGGGGGGGGGGGGGGGGGGGTTGAGAAGTTTGCTGCGTGGTCTGTTATTCTGTTCCAAAGAAGTTGTTTTGGCCTGTTCAGTTTTGTGCTGCTTATATCCTATTCTGCCGCTTTAAGTAATTAAGGTAAGTGAAAGTTTTAATTAAAGTTTTCTACTTTTTACTCTAAAAGCACAGGTTATTTGCGCAATAGCAGCTACAGCACGCGCAATTATGTGTTTTCAGCGCCATTTCGGCTGTTTGCGTGCGCAAAACAAGACTGAGAGCACTAGACGAGCGTCATGCAGCGTTTTCCCAAAAATTTGCTGCGTAGCGCGCTATTCAGCAGTATTAAAAGCATTGCATTAAATGCATCAAAAATACTAATTAGATAAAAGGTTAAATGGTAAAGCATTACCGTTCACATCTCTTTGAGTTGTCTGAGATGACTCTATTCTATTCCCAAAATCTTGTTTAGCTATGTCTTCATCTGCCTCATGACGTTGACCATCATCAACATGCCCATTACTATGTTCAAAGTGCAGATCCTCGTCTTCAGGTGACGAATGGAGCTCATCACCATTATTTTCCTCATGACCAGACTCGGATGATGAATCCCAAGCTTCTACGTTAGTTCTTCTAGGGGGAGCAAATAATGGATCGAATGAAGTCCCATCGACATCAACATCATCGTATGAATCATACCTAGTATGAAGCCCTCTAGACTGATTATTTTGAGCTGGAATTAACTTAAAAATGTTTCTACTAGACCGAACAAAAGATTTTATTACAGCTTGTTTCTTAGAAGAAATTGAGTCAGCTTCAACTCCAATGAGAGAGATAGTTGCAGCTTTTCTTTTGGAAGAATACATATCGGCTACCATTTGTCCTCTGGCCCTTGCTAACAACTGTGGAGGTGCAAAGTTCCTTTTAGATCCAAGTAATGAAGGTCTACATGAAGGAACATTTGAATGAACTACGCTCTGATTTGGATGACCACTTTATCATTCATATGAACCATTTTCTCATTCCGTTGAGTCATTTTCCCTGCAAAAAATGGAATGATGTTAAAATATCAAGAACTATTGTGGAATTAAACTATTAAGAATATATGGTCAAAATAGATAAACAACTGAGCTTTACAAATCAATTGAATATCATGAGAAGATACCTTTTTTTCCTTTCATATAACTAATTATATTTATAAATCAAAAAAAGCATTTCTATTATTTTTCAATATTCTACAAAAATTCTGAATTGATTCCGTTTATAATGTGACCATTTCCCAAATTTCTAAGAGTATAAATAAACCTGTTTTAACACAATAACATCCCAATAATACTCCAACTATCACAAAAATATTCCAACACCCCAATATCACAATAAATACTCCAACTATCACATAAATACTCCACCACAAAAATACTCCAACACAATTAAAGCACATAATAGCCAGATCTTACCAAGGAGAGATGTGGGTGTGCAGTAGTTGCTTAACCAAGAAAGAATGCATATGAGCTGTTAGAGAGAATTTAGAGGTTATGCACCCACAATAACATAAATATCAATATCAAACCCTGCAAATGAATCCAGTAGTAAACTAAAAACAGATTAGAACAAAAAATAAAAAAATCATTTAGCTCACTATCTATTTAACCTGTAATACCCGAGATTTTTGATATGTATTTGAACCTTGTGATATTGTAATTTTTTGCATTTTGATCTGAGTATAATTCTCCGTATTTCATGATCCGGTATTGTTGAGCGCATGATTTCATGAATGTGATCTAAATTGTGATTCTGCGCATGTAGCGCACGCTATCGACTATGTGTAGCGTACGCTAAGTTGGATCCGTAGCGCACGCTGTGCATGAACCTTAGCGCATGCTATACGTAGTCAGCATGATTAAGACAGGGTGGTAGGTGAGATCGGCTGAGGATCTCGATCAGATCATGTCGGGATGAACCTGGACGGCTTTCGGGAAAAGCCAAGTCAACGCGGTAGCGCACGCTAATGATACGAGGATAGCGCACGCTAAGTGATGAGTACAGTGAAGTCAGTAAGCTTCGTATGACCGTTAGCGCACGCTATGAGAATGGACTAGCGCGCGCTAATAACCATTTTCTATAATTAGGACAACATCCTTTTTCATATTTTCAGCCTTTTCATTTCCCACATCCGAATTCTTGGACTTGGAGAGTCGCTCTCTTCATCCTAAACCCTTCATATCATCCTCCTAGCACGAGTTTTAAGACTGTAGATCATTGGAGATTAGTGTTCAAGCCCTCGGTGTTGGATTTCTTCAAGTTCCTTCGTGTTCTTCGCTACTTTGAGGTAGGTGATTCTTCACCAATATTAGTAGTATTTTGAAGGATGTTTTAATCATGATTTGGGATTATCTAGTCAGTTAAATTCGTAAGTAGTCGAACATCATGTGTTAGAAGGATATTATAGATGTTTCGGGACTTATTCATCGTATTAACCATTGACCCTTTTAGTTCTTGAACTCCTAGCATATTCTGAAGCTTCAAACCGTTTGTGACCAGTATATGGAGATTTTCAAAGTTCTTATGTCTTTACATAATGGAATCATACGTTTTGGGACATGAACTGGATTGAATTTAGGATATTTCCTTGAGAATCGAGATGAATTATGGTGTTGTGATGATGATAAATATCCTCGTATCTCGTAATCGTTTAATCCGTAAAGATCTTTCACCAACCGTATGAACATGATATGCACGGAGAGGACATGTATTAACTCTGTAGAGTTCGTGAGTTTCATCATCATTAGATCAAGTTTTCTGCCAGTAGTAAAATGCCATGCACGGTTAGCGCACGCTAAGATATGTGTATTAACGTGCGCTATCGGGAATGAGTTAACGTACGCTACGTTTGGTACGTAACGTACGTTATGTTATGAGTCGAGTCAGTCAGCTGATCAGAGAGAACTGTCAGTACATGATTAGCGTACGCTAGACTTGGTCATTTGCATACATTAACAGGCAGACTTAGCGCACGTTACGTAGAGTACGTAGCGTACGCTAAGTAGTTCACGCAGATTACATATTTAGAGCTTTTGGCCGTAGACCGGATTGATAGGCATTCATACAACTTGAGATGAATTCTATTTCATTTCTTTTGTTAAGGTTCGAGCTTGCTACGTTGATCGAAGGAGGCGGCCTTCGAGTGTGTTGAGATCATTGGAGTGTTTCGTTCTTGCCATCTTCGAGGCAAGTATCGTAATGTGTTAATATTGGTATTTTGAGCATGCATGTGGTTTATTCATGTTGTTGAACATGGGATTTATTTCGTTGAATTGTCATGATATTCATTATCTAGTGTTTGTATGTTCATGTTGATGGACATAGCGATTTGGCATATATGTATGCATGAGTTGTGTTTGTGTATGTTGTACGATCTATGCTGAGGGCGCTGGATCGGATGTCCACCTCGTGTTGGTCCGACGGGATCATCTTGGGATCTAGGCTGAGGGCGCTGGATCATTGGACGGGTTATTTCCACCTCGTGTTGGTCCAACGGGATCATCTTGGGATCTATGCTGAGGGCGCTGGATCATTGGAATACCCTTGCTGTGTTAATGGAATCGTGTGGATTCGCATTGTCGGATTTCGGTAGCTGAAGTCGTGTGGTGTATCTTGTTATGTATTGTTGATGCATATTCGATTTGTTTAATATGATACTTGTACTAGCATCATTTTGCTAACCCCTTCGGGGGTGGACATTTGTTTTGATGTTCAGGTAGCCGAGGAGCGGGGAAACAGCCACAGTACCGACGTGACGACGAAGGGGCACAGTGATGTTCGTTGTTGTTTGTGATTTGTCTTCTTGGTTCAATTTCAGTACTCGAGTTCGCGTGTCTTATTAATATCATTTCGATATGGTTGTATTAATTAACTCGTTGGATCAGTTGGAACCGATTTTGTAATTTGAATTTCTGTGGTATTGTTGGATTATATTTACATTTCTTTTAATTAGCCTTGTAAATCCTTACTTAAAGGGTTTACGGTGCTGTAATTATTCCGAATATCTCGGGGTGTTACAGAATATGGTATCAGAGCTAAAATTCATGGATATCTTGGCAGTCGGGTTTTAGTTGGGTCTGTTTACGTTATTTGATTTACGGGTCGTTCGTAACATCACTGTTCAGCCAAAGTCGTCATGTGGACCGTGGTTGTAAGTCTCCTAATCTCTTATACTACCGTTTTACTTAATTTCTGTTTTGTGAGTATTAACGGGTTGTATTCTTGAAAATTTTGTCCTGGATATTGAGAAATTATGTTTACAGTATGTTGAGAGGAGGACGTGGACGCGGACGCGGCCGTGGACGCGGACGTGGTAACATGAGACAGGAGGATTCCGCAACTACCCCAGAATTATCGGCTAGTCGAACCGATTCCCATTCTGGAGGGCTGCAGGGATCAGCAAACGACGACGCCAATCCTAACATGCTGGGAGTACTTCAGCAGGTGATGGCGCAGATAAACCAGTTCGCTCAAGTAGTTGACCGCGTGCAAACGGCGATGGGACAGCAACACCACGAGGATAACCGGGGAGACAGATGGCTTGCTGAGGTGGTCAAATTGCACCCGCCAAAATTTGATGGATTTGCTGAGGCACTTACTTGGGATCATTGGCTAAAGTAGTTAGAGAAGATATTCGCGGGTATTAACTGTCCCGAGGGCCGAAAAGTTACTATTGCCCAGTATTTTCTGACAGGGGAGGCTTTTGACTGGTGGGAGGCTATTCGACCCGAGAATCATAATGCTGACTGGACGGAATTCAAGCTAATGATGGAAGCACAGTATTGCCCTCGTCCAGTTAGAGAGGCAAAAATCCGAGAGTTTTTCTCACCACAGAGTTCGGAAGCGACTGTGACAGACATAATCAAAACTTTTAATCATCAGCTGACTTGTGTACGACACTTGGTCAGAACGGAGGCAGAAAAGACTTTTCATTTCGATATGCGGATGAAGCCGGAGATTCCGCAGTACATGTCCGGATTCGAGTGTACTACGTTGCGATAGTATCAAGACAAAGCGCTGGCCTACGACATGAAAGAGGCGGCGGTGGAGAAATCGATGGAGGCAAAGAAACAGAAAGTGACCGGCAACTTCTCGGAAAACAAGAGTGGTGCGCCCCGTAAGGGCCAGTCTTCCTTTTTCTCATCTAGGAAACCTCCACCTCCTTCTAGAGGTGGAAAGAAGTTCCGGACAACATCAGTAGTCTCGGACGTATCAAAGAAGTGCTATAATTGTGGTCGAGCAGGGCATATTAGACGTGATTGCCCCGCATCTTCTGTGACTTGTTTCGATTATGGGCAAGAAGGGCACCGTGCAGCTTTCTGTGGAGTGGCGACTAGATCGTTTGGTACTCGCACTCCGGCGACAGTTCCGAAGGAAATAAGTGTGAACCAGACGCAGCAGAGTGGGTTTCAGCAGCAGAATGTTGGGAAGAGAGAGACATCCAGTGCTGGGTCCGTTCCTCCGCGCCTGTACGAGATGACTAAATCTGACGATCAGAACACTGCTGTTGCATCAGGTACGATTCAGATCCTTTTGCAACCAGTTAGTGTCTTATTCGTCCGGAGCTACACATTCTTTCATATCATTGAATTGTGTAAATCGTTTGAAAATCTCATGTTTATTTGATTGTGAACCATATGTTGTGGGTTTGCCGAGTGGAGAGAGAATTGTGGGAACCCTAGAAACTAGATATTTTCCAGTGTCTATAGGAGGGAGAGATTGGCCATCGAATCTTACCGTAGTTGACATCCATGGTGACGACTTAATTCTCGGAGACGATTGGCTCAACCGTTACGGAGCTATTCTGAATTACCGAAAGAGAGTCATTTCTATCATTGCTGATGACGGATCTGAACACCTATTCAGAAGGTAGAGACCGGGAAGCTCGGGAAAATTGATCAAAGCGATGAAAGCTGTGAAATTACTGAAGCAGGGATGTCATGGACTTTGGTGCTATGCCATGAAGAGAGAAGAAGGAGTAGAACTCTCATCTATTCCAGTTGTGAATGAATTTTCAGATGTATTCCCTGACGAACTACCTGGATTACCTCCACAGAGAGAAGTGGAGTTCACTATCGAATTAGAGCCTGGAGCCGCTCCTATTTCCAGAGCACCATACCGCATGGCGCCAACCGAGATGTATGAACTAAAGAAGCAACTGGAGGAATTATTGCAGAAGGGTTACATTCAACCTAGCGTTTCTCCTTGGGGAGCACCTGTTCTCTTTGTTCGGAAGAAAGATGGATCCCTTCGATTATATATTGATTGCAGGGAGCTAAACAAGGTGACGATCAAGAATAAGTATCCTATACATCGGATCGACGACTTGTTTGATCAACTGCAAGGGGCAAGGGTATTCTCGAAGATTGACTTGCGGTCAGGATACCATCAGTTGAGAATTAAGGAGTCGAATATACCGAAATCTGCTTTCAGATCCCGGTACGGGCACTATGAATTCGTGGTGATGCCATTCGGACTTACCAATGCTCCTGCGGTATTTATGCAACTGATGAATTGGGTATTCTTAGAATACCTAGATAAGTTTGTGGTCGTTTTCATTGATGACATCTTCATATATTCGAAAGACACAGAGGAGCATGCCGAGCATTTGTGTGTGGTTTTGATCACCTTGAGGAAGGAACAGCTCTATGCGAAGCTTTCTAAGTGTGAGTTCTGGCTTGGGGAAGTAACTTTCCTTGGGCATGTGATGTCAACTGACGGAGTTCAGGTGGCCCCGAAGAAAGTCGAAGCAATCTTGGAATGGGAAGCTCCTAAAAACGTGAAAGAAGTCCGAAGCTTCTTAGGACTTGCTGAATATTATCGCCGTTTTGTAGAGGGATTTTCCAAAATTGCTCGTCCGCTCACTCAGTTGTTACAGAAAACTCAAAAGTTCATGTGGGATGAGAAATGCCAGGCTGGTTTTGATGAACATAAGAAGAGACTGACGACAGCACCTATATTAGCATTACAAGATGGAACTGATGGATTCATGGTATACAGCGACGCTTCGAATCAGGGTCTGGGATGTGTGTTGATGCAAAAGGATAAGGTGATTGCCTATGCTTCTCGGCAGTTGAAACCGTACGAAGTAAATTACCCGACTCATGATTTGGAGTTAGCAGCTGTGGTCTTTGCCTTGAAAATTTGGCGACATTATTTATACGGTACTCATTGTCAGATCTTTACAGATTATAAAAGCCTCAAGTACATCTTCAGTCATAAAGAATTAAACATGAGGCAGAGAAGGTGGCTAGAATTGATCAAGGATTACTACTTGGAAATTCTCTATCATCCGGGTAAAGCAAACGTAGTAGCCGATGCATTGAGCCGTAAACCTGTTTCTCTTCGAGTGTTGGAAGCACTTACGTCCCAAACTAGCATTCAACGAGAACTGATCCGCGAAGGGATTGAAGTATGGTCACCAGGAATCCAAGGGCAACTATATGTGATGGAACTGACTTCGTCACTAGACGAGGAAATCAAATCTAAGCAGTTGAACGATTCTCTGATCCTTCGGTTATGTGACGAAGTAAAGAAAGGAAAGGCCCCAGGATTCGTGATACAAGATGATGGAGTTCTGAGATTTTAGAGTCGACTTTGCATTCCCGATGATGATGAGTTGAGACGGACAATTCTGAAGGAAGCTCACAGCGCGCCCTATTCTATTCACCCGGGCAGCAGTAAGATGTATAAGGATCTAAAACAAAACTTCTGGTGGGGAAATATGAAGAAGGACGTAGCAGAGTACGTTTCGAAGTGTTTGACTTATCAGCAGGTTAAGATTGAACATCAGCGACCTGCCGGAATGTTAAAGCCGTTTCCGATCCCTACGTGGAAGTGGGAGGATATCTCGATAGATTTCATGACCAATATGCCAAGGACCAAGATGGGAATGAACATGATTTGGGTTATAGTGGATCGACTAACCAAGTCGGCTCATTTCCTAGGAATTAAAGATACTTGGGGACCCGAGAGATTGGCGCGAGTATTTATTGCGGAGATAGTCAGATTGCATGGGGCGCCGAAGACCATTATTTCAGATCGAGATGGTCGCTTCGTGTCACACTTCTGGAAGGCAGTTCACAGGGCTTTGGGGATCGAGCTAAACTTTAGCACGGCTTATCATCCCCAAACGGACGGTCAGTCCGAAAGGACTATACAAACAGTAGAAGACATGCTTAGAGCTTGTGCTTTGGATTGGTCGACTGATTGGGAAGTTCACTTGCCATTGATTGAATTCACCTACAACAATAGTTGGCATGCTTATATTAAGATAGCACCATTTGAAGCTTTGTATGGAAGAAGATGCCAATCACCCTTGTGCTGGGATGATTCTTCGGACTTGATCGGGACGGAACCGGATTTGATAGTTCAAACTCAAGAGAAGATAGCTTTGATTCGGGAAAGACTGTTGACTGCCTAGAGTCGACAGAAGTCTTATGCAAGTGTGCGTCGTCGCCCTCTAGAGTTCGACATTAGGGACCACGTACTATTGAAGGTGTCCCCTACACGAGGAATTTTCCATTTTGGGAGGAAAGGTAAGCTAAGTCCGAGATATATCGGACCATTTGAGATCCTCGAGAGGGTTGGGGATTTAGCATACAGATTGGCCTTACTGCCGTCGCTGAGTCACGTTCACAATGTGTTTCACGTATCCCAATTGCGGAAGTATGTACCGGATCCCAGTCATATCATTGAGTTTGATAAGATCGAGTTAGCTAATGACGGCACCTTCGAAGAGAGACCAATCAAGATACTTGAGAGTCGGATCAAACAATTGAGGAATAAACCAATACACTTGGTTAAAGTACAATGGTCACGACATGGAGCAGAAGAGGCCACTTGGGAAACGGAGGACAGTATGAAGACTAGATATCCAGAGTTGTTTTCGTCTTAAGTTTCGGGACGAAACTTTATTTTAGGGAGGAAGGATGTAATACCCGAGATTTTTGATATGTATTTGAACCTTGTGATATTGTAATTTTTTTCATTTTGATCTAAGTATAGTTCTCCGTATTTCATGATCCGGTATTGTTGAGCGCATGATTTCATGAATGTGATCTAAATTGTGATTCTGCGCATGTAGCGCACGCTATCGACTATGTGTAGCGTACGCTAAGTTGGATCCGTAGCGCACGCTGCGCATGAACCTTAGCGCACGCTATACGTAGTCAGCATGATTAAGACAGGGTGGTAGGTGAGATCGGCTGAGGATCTCGGTCGGATCATGTCGGGATGAACCTGGACGGCTTTCGGGAAAAGCCAAGTCAACGCGGTAGCGCACGCTAATGATACGAGGATAGCGCATGCTAAGTGCTGAGTACAGTGAAGTCAGTAAGCTTCGTATGACCGTTAGCGCACGCTATGAGAATGGACTAACGCGCGCTAATAACCATTTTCTATAAATAGGACAACATCCTTTTTCATATTTTCAGCCTTTTCATTTCCCACAAACGAATTCTTGGACTTGAAGAGTCACTCTCTTCATCCTAAACCCTTCATATCATCCTCCTAGCACGAGTTTAAAGATTTTAGATCATTGGAGATTGGTGTTCAAGCCCTCGGTGTTGTATTTCTTCAAGTTCCTTCGTGTTCTTCGCTACTTTGAGGTAGGTGATTCTTCACCAATATTAGTAGTATTCTGAAGGATGTTTTAATCATGATTTGGGATTATCTAGTCAGTTAAATTCGTAAGTAGTCAAACATCATGTGTTAGAAGGATATTTTCGATGTTTCGGGACTTATTCATCGTATAAACCATTGAACCTTTTAGTGCTTGAACTCCTAGCATATTCTGAAGCTTCAAACCATTTGTGAGCAGTATATGGAGATTTTCAAAGTTCTTATGTCTTTACATAATGGAATCATACGTTTTGGGACATGAAATGGATTGAACTTAGGATATTTCCTTGAGAATCGAGATGAATTATGTTGTTGTGATGATGATAAATATCCTCGTATCTCGTAATCATTTAATACGTAAAGATCTTTCACCAACCGTATGAACATGATATGCACGGAGAGGACATGTATTAACTCTGTAGATTTCGTGAGTTTCATCATCATTAGATCAAGTTTTCTGCCAGTAGTAAAATGCCATGCACGGTTAGCGCACGCTAAGATATGTATATTAACGTGCGCTATCGGGAATGAGTTAACGTGCGCTACGTTTGGTACATAACGTATGTTATGTTATCAGTCGAGTCAGTCGGCTGATCAGAGAGAACTATCAGTACATGGTTAGCGTACGCTAGACTTGGTCATTTGCGTACGTTAACAGGCAGACTTAGCGCACGTTACGTAGAGTACGTAGCGTACGCTAAGTAGTTCAGGCAGATTACATATTTAGAGCTTTTGGTCGTAGACCAAATCGATAGGCATTTGTACGACTTGAGATGAATTCTATATCATTTCTTTTGTTAAGGTTCGAGCTTGCTACGTTGATCGAAGGAGGCGGCCTTCGAGTGTGTTGAGATCGTTGGAGTGTTTCGTTCTTGCCATCTTTGAGGCAAGTATCGTAATGTGTTAATATTGGTATTTTGAGCATGCATGTGGTTTATTCATGTTGTTGAACATGGGATTTATTTCGTTGAATTGTCATGATATTCATTATCTAGTGTTTGTATGTTCATGTTGATGGACATAGCGATTTGGCATATATGTATGCATGAGTTGTGTTTGTGTATGTTGTACGATCTATGCTGAGGGCGCTGGATCGGATGTCCACCTCGTGTTGGTCCGACGGGATCATCTTGGGATCTAGGCTGAGGGCGCTGGATCATTGGACGGGTTATTTCCACCTCGTGTTGGTCCGACGGGATCATCTTGGGATCTATGCTGAGGGCGCTGGATCATTGGAATACCCTTGCTGTGTTAATGGAATCGTGTGGATTCTCATTGTCGGATTCCGGTAGCTGAACTCGTGTGGTGTATCTTGTTATGTATTGTTGATGCATATTCGATTTGTTTAATATGATACTTGTACTAACATCATTTTGCTAACCCCTTCGGGGGTGGACATTTGTTTTGATGTTCAGGTAGCCGAGGAGCAGGGAAACAGCCACAGTACCGACGTGACGACGAAGGGGCACAGTGATGTTCGTTGTTGTTTGTGATTTGTCTTCTTGGTTCAATTTCAGTACTCGAGTACGCGTGTCTTATTAATATCATTTCGATATGGTTGTATTAATTAACTCGTTGGATCAGTTGGAACCGATTTTGTAATTTGAATTTCTGTGGTATTGTTGGATTATATTTACATTTCTTTTAATTAGCCTTGTAAATCCTTACTTAAAGGGTTTACGGCGCTGTAATTATTCCGAATATCTCGGGGTGTTACATAACCCTGGCCATTAAGAATAAAACAATTGGTAAATAGACTATTGTGTTCTTCTCCTCTTCATAGGTCCTTGTGCTCGGCTTCTTTCATCATTATCTGTTATAATAATAGGATCTACACCCTTCCGACTTCTGCAAATTTCAGAGCTTGCTATTGATGACGAGGATGTCATATATGTAGGTTTGAACAATTCGCATTGTTGATATGCATCACCTTCCTTACCACCATCATTTTCATCATCTAACGCTTCACAAAAGTTGCATGGTTGAGTCCTTGACACGAGCTTCTAGCCTTTATTAACATTTTCGATCGCATAAAAAACTTGTCTTGCTTGACTAGATAAAATAAATGGTTCGTCAATTTTTAATTGCTTATTGCAATTAACACTAACTGCTCCATATTCATCGACTTTAACTCCTCTTACCTTATCATATACATCCCACAATTTACAACGGAATAACACAACTTTATTTCGCCCAAGATACTAGATCTCTATTATATCTGTTACTACTCCATAGTAATGAATGTTTTCATCTTCAATTCCCGTGTTTCCAATCACAACCACTCTACAATTTTGTGTTCTCAACGACATATCACGACTTTCTATGTGAAACCTATATCCATTAACAACATAACCAGAAAAAGATCTAACATATTGTGTCAGCCCACGTGACAAGGAAAGCAGATTTTTCATTTCCATGCTCTTATTATTTTCATATAAACGGACAACCTACAAAAAAATCATTAATCAGATGTATTTTATTCAGAATTTAAAAAAAAATCTAATAACAGTTTGCCTACTTCATTCTTGAACCATTGACTAAAATTTTCACACCATTCCTCTTCCGAGATTCTCATCAATGCATGAGATTCAAAATATTCTCTAAATAAAGTTTATGTAAATGCGAACTAGTTAGAATTGAAAAAGTAGCTAAAAAGGTAAGAATGAGACTAAATAAGACTTGATTCTTACTTGAGAAAAGACTGGGCCTCATCACAATTCTTCAGAATATACATATGAGCCTGATCAAGCTCCCTCTTCTCCAGATCTCTAACTGTTGCAGCTCCTAAAGCTCTCCCGGTATGACTAAAAAAAGGTAAGGTGTCACCAAGACCTTGGCCATTTCATGATTTCGATCAAGTCGATTAAATCTTGTCTCTACACTATGCATATATCTTGAGCAAAGAGTCATACATTCATCTGCTATCCCTCTGCTTCCTTCGTGTTGACACAATAAGATATATTTGACGAAAAACAATCAGGAACTTTAAACTCTTTTAAGAAGTTGCAAAAAGTTTTTTTCAGAAGGAGAAAAAGTATATGGAGCCGGAGGCATCTTCCCTACTTTTATAGGGTGTAATGTAGACCTCAATCCCATAGGTTTCAAGTCATGACGTGAAGTTAAAGTGTCTTTGGTTTTATTAGGGATATTCATAATTGTACCAAGAATACTGTCACAAATATTCTTCTCAATATGCATCACATCTAAATTGTGACGTATCAGATGTGTTCTCCAGTATGGAAGCTCAAAGAAAATACTTTTTTTTATTCCAATTGTCTCCCCTAACATTATGAGCTACTTTAGTCTTCACACTTAAATCCCTAGACAAGATAATGTTCTCAAGATCCTCTATTTGTTGAATAATTTCATCACCAGAACAAGATTTTGGTGGTTCACTATGATCAACTTCTCCATCAAATGAATTCTTATCCTTTCGCCACTGATGATTTTTTGACAAATAACAACGATTTCCCATAAAATATTCCTTACCCCCATGAGGTAGCCTCTTCGATCGAGTACCCTTAAGACAACAAGAGAACGCTAAATACCCTTTAGTACTCCATCCGGATAACATCGCATATGCCAGAAAATCATTAATAGTCCACATTAAAGCTGCACGTAGCTGAAAATGATTTTGTAATGCTGCATCATAGGTATGAGCACCAGTCTCCCAGATGTCCTTCAGCTCCTCGATTAAAGGCTGCAAATATATGTCAATGGCATCACCAGGTACCTTGGGACCAGGAATTAACATTGATTGAATCATATTGGACTGTTTCATACAAACTTCAGGAGGCAAGTTATACTGAAAAACAATCATAGGCCATATACTATATGATGAGTTAGAATTAGCAAAAGGTTGGAAACCATCACTAGCAAGCCCAAGCCTAACATTTCGAGGATCTGATGCAAAATCAGAATATTTTGGTCAAATGCTTCCCAACCAGATCCACAACAGGATGTCTTATCGTACCATCTGTCTTCTTTCTACCTTTATGCCAAGTCAACAAAGAAGCAGTCTTTGAGCACATAAATAACCTTTGCAGCCTTGGCTTTAATGGAAAATAACATAGAGTCTTATTAGGAATTCATTTACCATTTGTTTTACACTTATCCTCCCCACTATGCTTATTATATTTCCATCTTGATGCATCACATATAGTGCATGCATCTAACTTCTCATTCTCCTTCCAATATAATATGCAGTCATTAACACATGCATTGATTTTTTTATATGACAGGCCAAGGTCTTTCATCAACTTCTTAGAGTCATAATATGAATCTGGCAAATTTGATCCCTCGGGAAGTAGATCATTCTTTAAGGATGTAAGGAGCATAGTAAATGACTAATTGCTCCAACGACCAAGTGTCTTAATATGAAGTAGTTTTAAAATGGAGGACATTTTAGAACTCTTACACCCTTCATAGACCGGATCTTGAGAATCTTTCAACAAGTTAAAAAATCTTTTGGTTTCGGCATTTGTCTCCTCGATATCATTTTTATCATTCATATCATTATGCTCTGGAAATAAATCCTTCAACATACAATACGTTTCATCTTGGTTTTCAATCCCTTCCTCATCATCCCCATCTGACAAGACTTGAGGATCATCTAAACCCTCTCCATGATGATACCAAAAGGTGTATCTTTTTAATATTCCATGGACTAATAGATGCTCCCTTTCTCACGATCGCCAGGCTCTCCATTAAAATATTTAGAAGATGGACATCGAATTGTCTCAGTTTTCAATTTTTCAAAAGCATAGTCTAAAAAACTATTGACTCCCACTTCATATAATGGGTCTCTTACATAATCTTCAATCACCATCCAATCCTTACTAGGGACCATTTTCACAAAAATGTGTTCTTAAAGTTTGTCTGCTAAAGTACATGATAGATAATCACAAAAAGAATAAGCACAACTTAAAAAAATAAGGGGTTTAAAAATATATTGTAGAGACAGTAGTATAATAAGCGATTAATATTTTACTTAGCAAATAAAAAGAAAAATAAAAACAGAATTTTTTTTCTTCTTTTTCGATTCGACATCTAATTATATTGCAAGGTTCTATTCGATATTTGTATGCATATTCTTTAAACATTATATAGTGTCCAAGTTGGATCCTTATTTGTTTTAATGCCTAGTCAGTTTTGTAGTTGGAAATTTATTTATGGATGTAGTTTAAAAGTACTAAGAGATCAACAATCAAAACATAAGAATAATTTTGAAACCGCTAAACTGATTAGATTCGGTAAGCAGACAACACAAACAAAACAACAACAACAACAATTATAAACTGACTATTATATTGGTATAGGCAGAATTTGAGAACTCGATTGCACAAACATCAACGTTGAACAATAAATTACCTTTACTGGAGATGCATAAATTTTTGTTACATATATGATTGAAAAGTTATCCGAGTCTAGTTTCTAATACAAAGAATTGCATGAGAATGTTATTTGTAGAAGAAGTTACGGCTATTAGACTAAAGTTTGCCACGCTGTCTACGAAACAATGCAGATTTTGTAAACTGAGTTTGAACAATAAACTGATTTTACTGGAAATACTTTAATTTTTGTTACATATATGGTTAGAAAGCTATACGAGTCTAGTTTCTAGCAAAAAAATAATTGCATAAAAATGTTATTCGTAGAAGAATTTATGGCTATCAGACTAAAGACTACCAGGCTGTCAATGAAAATATGCAGATTTTGTAAACAGATATTAAATAATAAACTGTTTTTACTGGAAATGGTTAAAATTTTGTTACATATATGATTGGAAATCTATATAAGTCTAGTTTCAAACAAAAAAAGAATGACCTGAAAATATTATTTGTGGTAGAAGTTATGACAATTTGATTGAGCACTGACAGATTGACTGCATAAGTTGTTTAAAATTAAGTTTTTTATTTTCTCACATGTTCGTTTTACTCCATATTTACTTTTTCAAGTATAAATTCTTCTTATTAATTGAATAATATGCTAGTTCATGATATTGTAAGTTTTTGCTGGTTGTGAAGTCGATCATTTCCTCTTCCATTCATGGCTTCGCAAGAGTTTCACGAATCACCGAACTCTCATCAACATCCTCCTGAATTGTTTGAAAATGGCGGAACTTCTTAGAACACATTAAACTTTCCCAATATTAATTCTAAAAGCCCGTTTCGAGCAGTATATCAATGGTGAAAAGGTTTATTTCAAAAATAGAATAATCAATGCATAAGATGTATAAACATGATAACATAGACAGAAATGGCATATTAATTTTCGCCTCAACAAGTGAAATTCATATACCTCATTCACATCAGTATAACTATAGGTGTGGGTAAAAATAAAATAATAGTAAACAAGTTCTCCAAAACTTTCATATGCATACATAAAACAAATAAATAATAACTAATCTTCTTATATTGAAGCTAGCACAATCAACCGACAAAATATATAGAGATTGCACTTTGTGTTTTTGTTGGCAGGGGTGAGAAACTGATCTGCTGCAAGAAGAACTATGAAGTCATGAATTATGAGCAGTAAAATCACGGATTTGTTGAGTAAAAATCATTGTGAGTACAAAATACAAGAGGCAGCAACGATGTGCCACTTGTGTTGTGGACAAATGTTGGCAGAGGTCTAAAGATTAGAAATGCAGGGATACGGGTGTGAAATTAAATTAATAACGAGGACGAGGGGATTATATCCGGATGGGAAACTTATTGTAGAAATCTATGATGAAGGTTATCTTCCTAGAAATCTAGGATGAAGGTTATCTTTCTGGTGTTCATGCAATGACAAGATACAAATGGTTGAATAATGAAGCCAATTTATTGGTATCAGTGTTGGCAATATGGTTACGGTTAGTGTTACTAAAGGTTCACTGGGGCGTTAGGCGCATTATGGTGAGTATATTCTGTCTCCTGCCTTCTGGAGAGGCAGCTTTACTGACATAACTCATCACATTTAAATTGCAAAATCTATGGCGAGATTTTGATAATTTAACCATGAAGGATTCCAAAAATGTGCAAGAGTTTCTTTCTAGAGTTTCTACAGTTGTAAATCAAATCCGAGGATATGAAGATACTCTAGAAGAGAAGAAAATTATTGAGAAAGTCCTACGGTGTTTGCCGGTGAAATTCGAGCATATAGTTTGAGCGATCGAAGAATCCAAAGATTTATCAAAATTATCTTTGGATGAACTCCTAGGTTCTCTTGAAGCTCATGAAAAGAGGATGTGAAGATTCTCGACTCAAACCTTGGAGCAAGCTTTTCAAGGAAAAGTGAATATTTCTCAAAAGGAGAAAGACAGCCCGCAAGATAAGAAAAATATGTCAGCACAAAGAGCATCGCAAGGAAGAGGTCGTGGCAGAGTTCAAAATTCTAACACCCGCAGTCGAGGTAGAGGAGGAAGAGGCAACTCTAGCTCGCGATTCGATAATCAAAATTCAGAATCTTATTGTCGCATATGTCGAAGAAATGGTCATGACACTCAAAGTTGCTGGAGCAAAAAAACACTGTTTGTATCAAGATGACGGTGAGGCAAAGGAGGCGAACTTCTCGGAAAAGAATGAAGCCGATCAGGTATTCTATTCATGTTTAAATTCTCAACAACAACTTGAGAATATTTGGTATGTGGACAGCGGCTGCAGCAACCATATGTCCGGAAATAAGAAGATGTTCATTGATCTCGATGAATCATTTTCATCGGAGGTAAAGATTGGAGATGGCAAAACACTTAAAATTATTGGAAAATGTGCTGTTTCTATTTAGACAAAGGAATGGAAAGCCAATATCATCAAAGATGTCTTTTATGTGCCAGATTTAACTCAAAATTTATTGAGCGTTGGCTAGCTATTGCATAAAGACTACAAGGTGGAGTTCAATAATGATCATTGTGTCATTATTGACAAGCAGAAGAAACTCACGATGGCAAGAATCAAGCTGAGTCAGAATAAAGTATTTTCTCTAAACTTGCCATTAGCCGAGAAAGCTGCACTTCAAAGCATGACAGATGGAGATCATAATATCTGTCATCTAAGGTACGGACATTTGAGCTACAAAGGCTTAAATTTGCTGAAAAATAAAAAATGGTATTTGGGCTAAATTTGCTGAAAAAATAAAAAAATGGTATTTGGGCTACCAAATTTTCCAGACCATGATAGACCATGTGAAGGATGCATTTTCGGCAAAATGCATCGGCTACCATTTCCAAAAATATCTTATAGATCCAAAGTCCCTCTCGAGTTGGTGCATTCAGATATTTGCGGCCCGACGCAGACTCCATCTCTCAATAATTACAAGTATTTTCTCTTGTTTGTGGACAACTACACCAGAATGATGTGGGTCTACATTCTCAACCAAAAGTCAGAAGCATTTCCAAAATTTTTGGAGTTCAAGAAGCTTGTGGAAAATCAGTGTGGAAGAAAAATAAAAATTCTTCGCACAGATCGTGGAGGAGAATTTATTGGAAAGGCCTTCATGGATTATTGCAAAGAAAAGGGGATCCAGAGGTAGTTTACGGTTAGATACAGCCCGCAACAAAATGGAGTCGTCGAGCGAAAAAATCGCACCATAGTGGAGATGGCTCGTAGCATGATGGCGGGTAAAGGACTGCCAAAATCATTTTGGGCAAAAGCTGTAAATACAGCCATGTATATTTTGAATCGGTCTCCAACAAAAGCGGTTTCAAATAAGACTCCATATGAGGCGTGGCATCGGAGGAAGCCTCAGGTAAATAATCTTAAATTTTTGGCTGCATCGCATATTCTCATATCCCATCTCAACAAAGAGATTTCATGAAAAAGGAGAAAAACTTATTTTTGTCGGTTATAGCGACGAGTCCATAGGGTATCGATTATTGGACCCAAGGACAAATAAACTCATAATTTCTCGAGATGTTATTTCTAATGAAATACAGTCGTGGAATTGGGGTGATGAAGAGAAGATTGCATCTCAGCCGCCACCTATTTTTTCACCAAATCGATTGATCAACCGAGCACAAGTGAAGGAGCCGACACATCAGGTAATGGAGATTTCAATCCAGAGTCAGAAAGATCTGTAAGAAAAGTTTGAAGTTTAAGAGACATCTATGATTCATGTGATGTCGCATTTTTCACCTACGAGCCACAAACTTTTGAGCAAGCTGAAATTCAAGAAGTATTGAAAAAGGCAATGAATGGAGAAATTACTGTAATATCCGCAATTTTCGATTTTTGATAAATTTCTTTTTTTTTTGGTCGGAGTCTGTTTTGACGACTCTCTCATGACCGTTCCGTCATTCGGAGAATATTTAATTCTGCACTTTTTGTCATCCGAGTTCGTTTGGTCTTTGCTTTGTTGAGTTCCGTGCTTTTTAGCGACTTTTCCGCGCTTGAGTTCGGTTCTTGCGAATCTCGTTCAAACTGCGTTTGGGGTTTTCGTAAGTTCATTTAACGTTTTTATACGTGTTGTGAACGGTTTGATTATTCGTTGTCGTATGGTGAATTTCGGGAATTTTGGGCATTTTCGTAATTTCCCAATGTTTTGGTTATTTACCTTCCGTTGTCTAATTTCGAGCCTTCGGTGTGGTCGGAATCGTGTGTTCTACTTGCTCTTCGATTCGTCTTTGTGAGTTCTTCGTAACCGTATCTTCGGTTCGTATTCGTGTTCGGGTTTGGTGTCGTTTTGTTGAGTTCAGATTACTAAACGACTTTTCTAAGTATGAGTTCGACTTTGTTAGATCACCATTAATTTTTGGTAACTCCAAAAATTCTAAATCTTTACAATATTATAGAGCATCGAGTTAGCTTTCCAATGGTTCGAGCGGTGAGTCAATCGAGTCCGGACGAGAGAGTTATGGTCGTTTTAGCTCACCCGCTCGTTATTGGCGATCACTGCCGGCCCGAACTTCGGCCGTGTCGTCGACACGGCCGTGCCGTACTCGTCGGAAATGCGAAGTTTCGTCTCAGACCCGACCGTGTCGTCCGACACGGCCGTGCCGTACTCGTCCGAAATGCCGAACCCAGCTGCCCCGACGGCCGTGTTCCAGACACGGCCGAGTCGTCTTGAGTCGCTGTCGGACGGGTCACTATCGGAAGGCCCCTACGCACCACGACCGTGTCTAGCAGGACACGGTCGAGTCCCTGCCGGTCAACTGCGCGCCACGACCGTGTCAGGCGGACACGGTCGAGTCTGTCAGCCTATTTAAGGCCCAGCAGTCGTTTTTCTCGCCATTTTTCTCCTTCTTCCACTTCTCTTCCGCGGCTGTGGGTGTGTGAATCTTCTAGAGATGTTGTTGGACAATGAATCCATGAAGTTTGGAGGTTCATATCGTCAATCATCCGTCCTATAACATCCTTTGATCGAGCGGATTAGGTCAGATTTCCTAGAAATCTAGTTTTGGGGAATTTGGGGGTTTTGGTTGTTTTCGTCCGATTAATCCGATTTAACTTAGGATTTTGATGGATTGATGATTATTTAGATGTATTATATCATTTCCCTTGTTATTTCATGGTTGGATCGTATCGATTCGTTATTTGGGTCGAGTTCTTGACCGACGCCTTGAAGGTGTCCGGTAAAATGTCTTAGAGGGGTTGTCGGGCGTTCTACGATTATCCTTCCTCGTATGATTGTTGATTTATGGATTATATGATGTTAGGGTCGAGTTTCTTGCGAAGAAACCGTGTTGAACCCTTCCGTTCGTTGTTATCTTCCTTTTCGTTAACATCGGGCGTTTCGAAGCTTTCCGGTTGAGCCGTGTTCGTCGGAATACTTGCGTGCCGATTTCGAGGCAAGTACCTTGTCCATATAATTCTTGTTTTATGGATATGATAATCGGTGATCGTATTTATATGTTTGTTTGATTGTTTGAAACGAGTTTTCAAAAGATTCGATTAGCCTTGTTAAAGGCTTGTTTTCAAAACGCGTGTGTTTTGTGAATGGCGTGATCTGTGAATAACTATGCGAATTCTATGTATATTCTTGGTGTTAATGTTGCACTTGGCATTGTGTGTGAACGTATATTATTTCATTTCGGTGTGTTGTGGATTGACGTGGTGCTTTGCTAAGTGTTTGATGCCTCTGGGCGAATTATTTGAATATCCTTGATGTGATATGTTATTTGTGTGAATGTGTGGATATGGTTGAAGGTCTACGGTGACACATGGCACGTGATCATGTGGTCAGGATGCAACAAGTGATTGATCCAACCGTGAGAGCCTGAGATAATCTACGGTGGCACATGGCATGCGATCATGTGGCCAGGATGCAACAAGCGATTGATCCAACCGTGAGATGTGTGTGATTTGTTTCGCTAGCCAGCTCGGGAGGGTCCTTCGAGGCCTCGAGTGGGATTTGTGGCTTCGTCCGGTCCTAGGCGATGCGCGTGCGTGATTACGTTGTGTTGATTTTTATGTCCGCCGAGGACACGTGATGTTGGGCTCTGGCCCTGTGAATTGTTGTTGGTTTTCTATTAGTGAAAACAAAACCTTTGTCATGACTCGTTGATATTTGGAAAAAGAAGGATTCGATAATCCTAAAATTGTTTTCTATTAAAACTCTCGATGGCATTTTAAACGGTTTTATAAATTGTTTCCCTTGATTTATGATCTATCGGTTTTGGAGTGTTTTACCCAAACTCATGCCTCGGGAAGTACTTTTCGTTACGTTTGAATCTTTGAGGATTTCCTAGTTATTGTTATTCGTGGAACTTGAATTATATGGCTCGTATTTGCACTTTGTATTTGCACTAGCAAAACAAAGGAGTTTGCTAACCCCAGTATTCGGGGTGGATGTCCAGATTGCATTCGTGTTTTGGAGCAGAGCACGTGGTCGGCATGAAGGATGATGAAAGATGAACGATACTAATCACACGAGGACCCGTTGATGTCGTATTGGTATAGTTGTACTTTATTTTCCCGTTATATTTTTCTGTTGCACGGTGTGGTTGTATTTTGACTGCGTGGGCATGAGTTGTATTCGAGTTGTATGTATTTATTGAAAGACCAAATCGGTCTATCGAGTCATTTTGCCTTGAAGGCATTGTCGAGATGTTAAATGTTGTTACCACTGGTAGATCCTCGAGGAGAGGGTCTACGGCGTGTAATATCCCTGAGTGGATTGGGGTGTTACGGAATGGTATCGAGCTTAGGTTGTGGAAACCTAGGCCGTCGGGTCGATGGTGTCTATTGAGTTTTTGTCTCGTCGGATTTTGTCGACTAAGTCGTGTCGCGACGCGTCGTCCGAGTTTGTTGGTCGTGATTAGTATCGTGGGCGATCATCATCTTCGTGCGACTGTGCATGTAAGTCTCCCTTCTTTGTGTTGTGCCTCATGTGACATGAGCTATTTTATGATTATTTGTTAATTGATGGAATCCTCTTATGGATTTTTACTTCTTGATATGTGGTTATTTGACCCTCATATTTCGTTCATATGAGGAGTAGTGTTGCTCGATTGTGTATGTTGAACCGTATTTCTTTTATCCGCTGCGTGAGTTCTTTTGCAATGACTTTCGGTATTTTACCAACCGAGTTTTATTTCGAAAACCGATTCCCTTAACCGAGTTTTTGGCGTTATGGCCTTGATCGCTTTGGCGAAATTCTTATGACGGTATTTAGTATTTTGTAAATGGCTTTCGTGAGTTTTCGAAATATTACCGTCATCGGCCTTTTTGGCGTTTTTGTGAATGGTTTTTAGCCTGGTGGGTTCCGGCGCGGGACCCACGGCGCTATATTGTTCCTTGTTATTACCTGAAATTTTTGGGCATTCTAGCCCATTGAATTATTTTTGAAAACCTTGAGTATCTTAGAAAATTAAAATTCGAGACGTACTTTGAAAACGAATTATTTTCTTGCGGTGTTTTCAAGGTGTTTTCTAATGCCGCAATACATTTCAAAAATTTTCCGATTGAGGACCAAAAATATTTTTGAGATATTTTCAAATGCAGTTGCTTAGACCCAAGGGTCGAATATTTTTGAAAGTTTTTCACTAAAGGAAAGGTGTCCTCATTTTTGTTCAAACGCAAGATGATTTTCAAAGTCTCGATAATGGTGTTTGTACTATTTTTTGTAAAATGATACTCAAGATCAACTGTTGTTTCCAAACTGTTTTCAAAAGGTGGTTTTTGTTTTTAAAACCTATCATTCCTGTTTGCGGACCGGAAATGCGTGTATGGTTTTCGAACTTTCGTTACGGTGTTAACCCCGAATTGTGATCGAATTGGTGGCATGAACGTCGAGGCGTTGCCACGCATTTGTTGTACTAGCCCTCTGTGAGAGGTGTGAACTGGTATTTACTGTTTGTCGCCTCGTGGTGATTTGCGTGTTGTCGCACGGTTGTGAGCTGTTGAAGCTTGAGTTTGTACGTTTGTGTACATGTGTGATTGTTTCATGATGGTTGAAATTATGTTCTTGTTATCGTTCGGGCCGTTGAGGTCGCCGATCGATACCGCTGCTTGTAGTGTTTGTGTGTGTATTACATTACGATGGTAATCGTTGTATATGGTATGTGTTATGATTCTTTGTTCTGCTGAGTTGGCATCTCCGCTATGTTGTTTTGCGACGTTATGCCCCATGGTATCTAGCATTTGTATTTTCGGTATGCCGAGCCGAGGCATTTCAATCGTGATGTGCCGGGAATGTACGTGCAAATTGTCCTTCTCACAAGAACACATTTCGAGTGTGGGCTCGAGGACACCGAATTCAGCTTTTCGAATTGGCTACCGAGACTTTCGGAGTTCGCGCTTCAAAGACAGATGTAATCGGCTTTGAGAGGCCTTCAAGGATGTTTCGGTTGCTTGTTGTGTCATCACCTTGATTTATTTGTGAGTTGCGGGGGCGACCTTCTTTTATAAGAGGTCGAATGTAGTACCCGTGTTGTTTTTGGACTCCTGCATTTTCTCTTTCTCGAGTCTATCGACTCGCTCGTGTTCGTTGATACTTTCTGAACTTGTTCTGTATTTCGGTTTCGTCGTTCGAACGAGCTGTGATCTTGTTTTGGGTCAATCTGGTTATCACTGTGACTTATTCGAGTTCGGTTCGATTCTTGTGAACCTTGTTCGGAAGTGACATCATCTGGTTTTACTAGTTCTCTTATTCGAAGTGGATCGGATTTGGAACTTCTGTATTTTCGACTCTGTCGACTCATTTATGTTCATTGACATTTTCTGAGCTTGTCCTGCCCCTTGCTTTTGTTGATCGAACGAGGGTGGTATTATTTCGGAATTACTCGTTCGTCGATGTGACTTTTCAATTGTTATTCCCTTTCCTGTGGATCTTATGCGAGTGTGCATCTTGTTGTTTTCACTGGATCTTGTTTTGTCTCGAGTCGAGATGTGAACATCGGAGTTGTCGGTTGAACCTTATTGTTCTTCGTGATCCGAACATGATCGTTCGATTTTTGTTGTCTCGATCGTTTGTTTGTTCGGTTTTTGTCCTCGTTTCGTGATCGTTGAGCATTCAGGCTCCTTCCTAATTCCCTTAAGTTTGGGAAATTAGTCTCGTTTTCGATCTTCCAGCCCTTGGGCGGTGGAATTCAGTATTAGTTCAGCGAATGGCTCGCGTTTCGATTGATGTACCGTTGGGTTGGTCAATCATACTGACTTTCGTTCGTTGTGTTTTGTGATTGTCGGATAATTGACTTGTCTATATTATCCGTTTGATGACGCTTGTCATTTGTTGGTTTTATTGTATCCCTAACGGCGACATTGTGTTGGTCGTCGTGGAGCGTGTTTTCACGCCGTATGTCTCTTTGCATTGCTTGTGGCGTTCCGTCGTTGGCGCGAGTTTCGGTTCTTGTGTATCTCGTTGAGTATTTTCTGGCGGGATGTTGCTCCTCCCTACTTATTTTAAGTTTCGGGACGAAACTTCTTTTAAGGAGGGTAGAATGTAATATCCGCAATTTTCGATTTTTGATAAATTTCTTTTTTTTGGTCTGAGTCTGCTTTGATTTACTCTCTCATGACTGCCGTCATTCGGAGAATATTTAATTTCGCACTTTTGTCATCCGAGTTCGTTTGGTGCCGCTTTGTTGAGTTCCGTGCTTTTAGCGACTTTTCCGCGCTTGAGTTCGGTTCTTGCGAATCTCGTTCAAACTGCTGTTTGGGGTTTTTCGTAAGTTCATTTAACGCTTTTATACGTGTTGTGAACTTCGGTTTGATTATTCGTCGTATGGTGAATTTCGGGCATTTTGGGCATTTTCGTAATTTCCCAAAGTTTGGGGTAATTACCTTCCGTTGTCGAATTTCGAGCCTTCGGGTGGTCGGAATCGTGTGTTCTACTAGCTCTTAGATTCGTCTTTGTGAGTACTTCGTAACCGTATCTTCGGTTCGTATTCGTGTTCGGTTTTCGGTGTCGTTTTGTTGAGTTCAGGATTACTAAACGACTTTTCTAAGTATGAGTTCGACTTTGTTAGATCACCATTAATTTTTGGTAACTCCAAAAATTCTAAATCTTTACAATATTATAGAGCATCGAGTTAGCTTTCCAATGGTTCGAACGGTGAGTCAATCGGAGTCCTGACGAGAGTTATGGTCGCTTTAGCTCACCCGCCGTTATTGGCGATCACCGCGGCCGAACTCGGCCGTGTCGTCCGACACGGCCCGTGCTGCATTTCGTCCCGGAAATGCCGAAGTTTCGTCTCAGACCCGACCGTGTCGTCCGACACGGCCCGCGGCTGCACTCGTCCGAAATGCCGAACCCATCGCCAGACGCCCGACCGTGTTCCAGACACGGCCGTGCCGAGTCAGCCGCTTGACGGTCACTATCGGAAGGCCCCTACGCACCACGACCGTGTCTAGCGAGACACGGTCGAGTCCTCGCTGTCAATCAGCGCCACGACCGTGTCGGGCGGACACGGTCGAGTCTGTCACCATTTAAGGCCCCGCAATGCTTTTTCTCGCCATTTTTCTCCTTCTTCCACTTCTCTTCCGCGTCAGGTGTGTGAATCTTCTAGAGATGTTGTTGGACAATGAATCCATGAAGTTTGGAGGTTCATATCGTCAATCATCCGTCCTATAACATCCTTTGATCGAGCGACCGAATCCGATTTCCTAGAAATCTAGTTTTGGGGAATTTGGGGTTTTGGTTGTTTTCGTCCGATTAGTCCTATTTAAATTAGGATTTTGTTGGTTTGATTTTTTTTTAGATGTATTATATCATTTCCTTGTTATTTCATGGTTGGATCGTATCGATTCGTTATTTGGGTCGAGTTCTTGACCGACGCCTTGAAGGTGTCCAGAAATGTCTTAGAGGGGTTGTCGGGCGTTCTACGATTATCCTTCCTCGTATGATTGTTGATTTATGGATTATATGATGTTAGGGTCGAGTTTCTTGCGAAGAAACCGTGTTGAACCCTTCCGCTCGTTGTTATCTTCCTTTTCGTTAACATCGGGCGCCAAGCTTTCCGTTGAGCCGTGTTCGTCGGAATACTTGCGTGCCGATTTCGAGGCAAGTACCTTGTCCATATAATTCTTGTTTTATGGATATGATAATTGGTGATCGTATTTATATGTTTGTTTGATTGTTTGAAACGAGTTTTCAAAAGATTCGATTAGCCTTGTTAAAGGCTTGTTTTCAAAACGCGTGTGTTTTGTGAATGGCGTGATCTGTGAATAACTATGCGAATTCTATGTATATTCTTGGTGTTAATGTTGCACTTGGCATTGTGTGTGAACGTATATTATTTCATTTCGGTGTGTTGTGGATTGACGTGGTGCTTTGCTAAGTGTTTGATGCCTCTGGGCGAATTATTTGAATATCCTTGATGTGATATGTTATTTGTGTGAATGTGTGGATATGGTTGAAGGTCTACGGTGACACATGGCACGTGATCATGTGGTCAGGATGCAACAAGTGATTGATCCAACCGTGAGAGCCTGAGATAATCTACGGTGGCACATGGCATGCGATCATGTGGCCAGGATGCAACAAGCGATTGATCCAACCGTGAGATGTGTGTGATTTGTTTCGCTAGCCAGCTCGGGAGGGTCCTTCGAGGCCTCGAGTGGGATTTGTGGCTTCGTCCCGGTCCTAGGCGATGCGCGTGCGTGATTACGTTGTGTTGATTTTTATGTCCGCCGAGGACACGTGATGTTGGGCTCTGGCCCTGTGAATTGTTGTTGGTTTTCTATTAGTGAAAACAAAACCTTTGGGCTGTGACCCTGTTGATATTTGGAAAAAGAAGGATTCGATAATCCTAAAATTGTTTTCTATTAAAACTCTCGATGGCATTTTAAACGGTTTTATAAATTGTTTCCCTTGATTTATGATCTATCGGTTTTGGAGTGTTTTACCCAAACTCATGCCTCGGGAAGTACTTTTCGTTACGTTTGAATCTTTGAGGATTTCCTAGTTATTGTTATTCGTGGAACTTGAATTATATGGCTCGTATTTGCACTTTGTATTTGCACTAGCAAAACAAAGGAGTTTGCTAACCCCCGAGTATTCGGGGTGGATGTCTCAGATTGCATTCAGGTTTTGGAGCAGAGCACAGGGTCGGCATGAAGGATGATGAAAGATGAACGATACTAATCACACGAGGACCCGTTGATGTCGTATTGGTATAGTTGTACTTTATTTTCCGCTGTTATATTTTTCCCGTTGCACGGGTGTGGTTGTATTTTGACCCCTGCGTGGGCATGAGTTGTATTCGAGTTGTATGTATTTATTGAAAGACCAAATCGGTCTACTGAGTCATTTTTGCCTTGAAGGCATTGTCGAGATGTTAAATGTTGTTACCAGCCTGGTAGATCCTCGAGGAGAGGGTCTACGGCGTGTAATATCCCTGAGTGGATTGGGGGTGTTACAATTACTAGCATTGAAAAGAACAAAACATGGGAGCTCGTAGATCTTCCCAAAGGAAAAAGTGGGATCGGAGTCAAATGGATCTTCAAGACAAAATATAAGGAAGATGGCTCAATTCACAAGCATAAAGCTCGTCTAGTCGCAAAGGGGTATTCTCAACAACCTGGAGTTGACTTCACGGAAACATTTGCACCAGTTGCTCGCATGGAGACGATACGAATTGTTCTCACTGTTGCAGCAGAATTGGAGCTACCGATCTACCAGTTGGATGTCAAATCTGCATTTCTCAATGGTGACTTGGAGGAAGAAGTTTATGTGGAGCAACCGGCAGGCTATGTTGTCGAAGGAAAAGAAGAAAAAGTTTACCTGCTTCGGAAAGCACTATATGGCCTAAAACAAGCACCGATGGCCTGGAATAGCAAGATTGACGGTTATTTTCGATCAAATGGACTCGAACGAATTCAAAATGAGCCGTTATTATATGTAAAGAAAGATGGGCAAGATTTTCTAATTGTTTACCTTTACGTCGATGACATGATATATGTCGGCACTAATCCTTCTATGGTGAAAGAATTTAAAGAAGCTATGATGAGAGAATACGAGATAACAGACTTGGGTCTCATGAAGTATTTTCTTGGGATTCAAGTTCGACAATCCAAAGGAGAGATTTTTATCTCTCAAGAAAAATATCTTGACGAAGTGTTGAAAAAATTTCAAATGAGCAATTGCAAATCAATCTCAACTCCATTGGTAATTAATGAGAAATTGCAGCAAAATGATGGAGCGGTAAAAGTTGATGCAAAAATATATAGAAGCTTAGTCTGCTCATTGATCTATTTGACAAATACAAGGCCAGACATTATATATCCTGTCAGCTTGATCTCGAGGTTCATGCACGAACCAAGCAAACTACACTATGCAGCTGCCAAAAGAATTTTGAGGTATCTTCAAGGAACAAGAAAGCTTGGTATCAAGTATGTTAAAAAAAAAAAAAGAAAATCAACTTATTGGATACACCGATAGCGATTGGGCTGGATCACTCGATGATCGCAAAAGTACATCCGGGTATGTATTTTGCTTGGGTTCGAAAATTATTTCTTGGCAATCTAAGAAGCAGAAGACGGTATCACTCTCATCAGCAGAAGCCGAGTATATTGCCGCCACCGACGCCGCTTGTGAAGCTGTTTGGCTAAGAAGAATTTTAAATGATGTTGAGCAAAAGCAGGAGGCCCCCATAACAATTCTCTGTGATAATATGTCTACTATTGCAATGACAAAGAATCCAGTTTTTCACGCAAGGACAAAACACATTGAACTTCGACATCACATCATACGAGATCTCGTGAATGATAAAAAAATTCAGTGGAGTTCATCAACACAAATGAGCAGTTAGCAGATGGCTTTACTAAAGCAGTGAGTTCAAAAAAATTCGAGCACCTTCGAATAACCACTAACCTTGGGATTTTTTAATCGTAGAAGAGAGGAATTGGTTTGGGTCACTATTTATAACAAGAGAATAATCTCAAATTCATTAATCAAAGCATATAAATAAAGATTTATGTAGAACGAGGTCAAGAAAACGGTTGAAAGGGTTGAAGAAGGGTTAAAACCTATCTCCGCATAGTACTGGAAAACACACAATAAGTGTTATGAAACTTACGTGAGCTGATGAGAAATCCTTCAAACTGGCGATAGTCGTCTTCACAAATCAAACTGATGAGAAATCCTTCAAACTGGTGCCTCAATCAAATTCGTGAATCACTTGAACAATTGAGAAGGTGTATCGAGTGCTTCGTTCGGCTTTAATTTGCAAGAGAAGATGAATATTTTGTGGAAACTAAATTAGGGGTTGATGGGAGGCGTGGAATTTTTTGGAAGAACTGATGAAGGCGGCTAAAAAATCCCGGGCTCTAATCACGCCTCTAAGAATAGTTCTTTTTTTTCTTGGTTACAAATTAAGAATAGTTCTCTTAATAACGACGAACTTGTTTTTTCTTCTAATTTTATAATTTTTATTTTTGACCTATTTCAATGTTTAACGACGGTTTAGATAAGTTGTTGTAGTTATGTGTCACATTAAGACCAATAACGACGAAAGTTTCAGCCCATCGTTAATTATTTGTCGTTAAATGTATGAATTCTAGTAGTGATATATATTAAAGGTCGTCGCAACTACTGGTTTTTAAGGCTCACGACAGCCGCGACAGAAATAAGGGCGGCGACATCGGATCAAGGTGATGGTTCCAGATAGCAGCGATTACATAATACACCGCTTCCGCGATGCGAAGGTGACGGCTCGGTGATTCGGGTTGTGCAACAGTGTCACCGAATTTGATTTACGCTACGGTTGTCGCCTGCTCGCCAAGGAAGATGTATGACGGGGTTGAAGATTCTGGACTCGGGCCGAGTTGGGTTTTGATGTTAAAAATCAGGATTTTGTATTTAGGTTCTTCAAAGGGATGGCATATTTGGTTTTGGGATTCTGATATGGAGGGGTTCTGGTTTTGGCAGGGTAACGGCCAGGTAAGTGATTTGCCGGTTTGACGATTGAATTTTGAACTTTGAAGATGGGTTTGGGGTTTCATATTGGCGAATTCAGGCTCGGTGTTGAGTAAGATTTGATATTACATAAAATGAAGAATCTTCTGTTTGATTCAAATATACGAAGAAAATATTAGATGTTGAATATTGAGCTTTTTACCTCGCTGGAGCAACATGGAGGTGTCGGATAAACAGGGGGCATGAACTTCGATTCGGGGCTGGATGCTGAATCTTCTTGTTTTCAAAATTTCTTTTCTCCTCTGAACTTTTGGCAGTAGAGTTGTGCAGATTTCTTTTTTTTTCCTGATTTATGCCATGAGATATTTTGCAGAGTATGGTGCAGATTTTGGTGTTGTAATTTAATTATATATGTAGGGTTTTTGGGAATAGTTACATGATAAGGACTCTAAATCGATCGGGAGAATAGGAGAGAATTGAGTACAAAGAGATTTGTAGTTTTGAAAAACTGGAAAGAAGAACCTGGTTAAGAAAACTAATTAGTCAATTAATTATACTTTAACTATTCTAAATGATAATTATGACATTAATAGTAATGATAGAAATAATGGTTAGATTTATAATATTAATAATAATAATAATATTATTATTATTATTTAGTTTGTAAAATCTTTTGGGTAACAATTAATATTGCTTAAAATTTGACTCGGGTCTAGAAATGACGAGATGAAAGACGATGAATTAAAATGAGAAATGAAACGACATGAATCACATGACTTGACATGAACTATAATGACATAAATGAATTTTTCATGATCATATAAATAAAATGAATTAAATGATAAAATTATTCGGGCATCAATTTAATAAAATTGAACATGTTACAGCTTCCACCACTTAGTTTAAATATGATATCGCGCAGCAAAGGGATTTAACACGTTAAGTGGTACAATGAACTATAAACATATACTATTTATGTAGTCATAATGTCTTGCTAGCACTACCAAAAATCAGACTTTAGCCGACGACCTAAAGTGGTCGGCTAAACCCCAAAGTCGTCGGCTAATCATGCCAGCCGTCGGCTAAAAAACCGTCGGCCAAGGTTTAGCCGACGACTTTTGTGCAGTCGTCGGCTAAAGTTCCAAAATCAGCCGACCACTACTACACGGTCGTCGGCTAAACTTGTTGGGAAAAAAAAAAAATTTTAGCCGACGACCGTAACGAGACGGTCGGATAAAATCATTTTTTTAAAAAAAAAATAGAGTTTAGCCGACGACCGTCTTATATGTCGTCGGCTAAAACCATTTTTTAAAAAAAAAATTAAATTATTTTAGCCGACGACCGTCTTATAGGTCGTCGGCTAAAACCCTTTTTTTTAAAAAAAAAATAAATTACTTTAGCCGACGACCGTCTTATAGGTCGTCGGCTAAAACCCTTTACTTTAGCCGACGACCGTCTTATATGTCGTCGGCTAAAACCCTTTTTTTAAAAAAAAAATTAATTCAGATTTTGGGATCCCAAAACCTGTATTTTTTGCACCTGCAATTTTTATACAGCAGCTCTCATTATCAACAACAATCAACGCGCAACACATTCAACTAATACCATTAATAATATGCCCAACATTATATGCATCACAACGCACAACACATTCAAGAACATTAATTTCATCAACATACTAGTAGCTTCAATAAAATCACTTACACAATTGTAACACAAATATAAATATACAAGAGTACTACAACAACACAACTACAATCCACTGCCAAAATCATCTAAATGCCGAAATGTAGTAGTAGAAGGATTACCACCATCCCCTAGATCCTCGTCACGAGGCTGTGAAGATGGGGTCTGTCCGAAGAAAGAAGGCGGTGGAGCAGGTGCCTACAGTCCAGCCTGAGTAATGGTCTGAGTCAGCGTCATCATATAGTCCATCATGGCCTGCTGCTGTCTCTGGAAACTCTCTAACCGCGACTCGCCTCCTGCTCGCTCTCATGTAACCGCCTCGAGTCCTCCTTTCATTCTCGGCTCGAGCTCCTCTCCGCCTCAATCGCTCCTCGAGATAGGCGATCAGTGCATCCCGTCCGCGAGGGTGCCGGGAAGCCGGGTATCTTTCAATACATGGTGACCCTCGGCTCCCATCATCTTAGTGCGGTACCGACTACCTCTAGGAGGGTAGACGGTACCCACACCCTAGCGCGAACATAAGGATCGGCCCGATCGATCCGTCCAATGGCGTAATCGAGGTCGGGCCTCCGCTAAGTCCGGATATCGCTCCCGAGCAATCTCGCAAGCATCCTCTCGAGACTCCTCCCGCACACGCTCCTAAGTTAATATGAAAATAAATATTTTAATATCAATAAAAGTATGATACAAAGGCATTTATTTTATTACTAAAATAAAATAAAAAAGACTTACATGCTCCTCGGGACGGTTCGGAAATGCTTTTGAGTCACGTAGGCAAATGCGTCCAACGAATCGGAAGAAATGGCCTCGTGCGCAACTCGCCAACGACCGAACCAGATCGTGATGGTTAGTCGGACCAAAGACGATTGGTCGTGTTGGTCAAGCTAGTCGCCTTCAAAAAATATTATTTAGAACCGAGTTTATATTTAGAATTCCAAAAAATAAAAGCGAAATATTATTATTTTTATTAAATATTAGCATTTTTTAATAAATAAAATATAACATTCAGATTTTTATTTTTATTAAAACAATTTATTTCCACTTTGGAATAAAAATTCCGATTTTTAATATTAATAATATTCCAATTTTAAAAATACATGAAGTTCCGATTTTTCTAATTTAAAAACCGAACTTCAAGTATTTTATATTCTGAAACATTAAATTAAAAAATAGAGTTTATATTTAGAATTCAAAAAATAAAATCAAAGAGGAAGAATGAAATGAGGGTATTTTAGTCATACCATGAACTCTCGGTCGCGAAAATGGGCGCGTAGCCACTTCCACTCGTACTCCTAACTTGAATTCTTCCGGTAGCCTCTCGGGTATCACCTCAGTCATCTGAACATGTGCATCTCATTTTTCCAAGATTTGTACCTACAACACACGTTGCACAACATATATCATTCGTAAGAAAAAAAATTACGCAAACAATGTAGATACAAAATAAATTAAAATGACTTACTTGGTAGACTGCACCTCGTCACACCAAGTACGTAGTAGAGAGTCGGGAATGACAAACCACACCTATGAACAACATAAATACGCAATAATTTAAAAACATCACATATTGCATTTTCAAGAACTACGTGTTGATTGAAAAACACTTATTAAATATTTATTAACTTACCGACATAGAATTATTCAAAGCATCCTTCACGCACTGCGGCACGTCCCCCCAATCGGGCCACAAAACGGGGACTCTATCCCGAATGACAATGCCAACATTACGGCTATATGACGCCGCAGCGTCAGAAGACATCACCGGTCGGCCGTGTCTGTCTAGAGGAATCTCATAACGGCCATGCTTACTTACGTACGAGTCGAGCGCCAGACCCTTTGCTGGGCCACGAGTCTTCTTCTTTTTCTTCTCCTCCTCGACTACATTTTCCCCCTTCTCCTTCTCCCTCTCTATCTCCTCGTACAATTTCGTCTTCGAAACCCGACAACTCCGCCAAAACATGTTGTCTGGCCAAGACTCGTAGACGTACGCCTCGTCAGGGCTAATCAATCGAACGGGAACTCGGGCTCCCGTCTCATCGACCTCTGGAATAGTCGGAACCATCGGAGGCATGAATAGAGTCGGCGGCGGACCGTGGGGCACCGCGGACGAGGAACTCCGTACATCTCCTGATGTGTGAGGTCTAGACGTGGGTCGGTGGATGGGAGGCATACGAATCTCCGACTGCGAGGGGGTCGGCCGTGGTGTCTGAAAGGATAAATGCCGCGCTAGTGTAGCGGGCTCATCTGTCGCCTATAAAAATCGTCAGCGTTCATGCCGGTAGCTTCTAGTATCTGGCGGGTGTAATATCTGCATTTTTCTTTCCCTTGTATTTTCTTTTCCGGTGTATTTTTTTTCGATTGTAGTAACCCTCGTGTATCTTTTAGTGTATTTTTCCTGTCATCTATCGATCTGATTCTCGTTATTGTTGTGCGGAACCACCGTTTCGGGGTTGTCGTGGGTCCATCTCGTGTTATTATTTCCCCGATATTGATTCATATTGCTTTCATTCTCTTCCCGGATCATTTTTCATCATTTTTGGACCCTAAGGGGGTGTGGGCCGCGGCACAAGGAGTGTGTGCCGCGGCACACACATTTTTTTCCAGTTTTTGGCCGAGTGGACTGTACTGTGTGCCGCGGCACACCCGTCCGGGGCCGCGGCACACTGCCGAGTCAGTGCCGCGGCACACCCGTCCGGGACGCGGCACACTCGTGTGGCATCTTCGACCAAAACCCGATCAGATCTGGTGCCGCGGCACACGCTGGCCGGGCCGCGGCACACTGCCGAACCCTGGGAGCAGTTTTTGGGCTTGTGCCGCGGCACACTTCGGCTGCGCCGCGACACACCATGCGGTCAACTGTATAATTTCGTTCTTTTTGGGCGAGATCGGCCATTTCCCTCATTTTCTTCACCTGCGCACGAGAGAGAGAAGGTTGAGGGGAGAACTTCTCATCATTCATCACTTGAGGGTCGATTTCCATCATTTTCGTTCGGTTGTGAATCCCGGATAATCAATCTAACGCGTGTTCTACGGATCATAGTACTTGGATCTTCAAAGGTAATATCTCTTAGAACCCTATTTTCGGATAATTTGAGGGTTTTGGGATTTTCTTCCGATTCGTTCCGTTTTGTTGGTGGATTCATGATGAATACGATTAATATTGTTAGTATCTTTAGCTTTCCTACGGATTCATGGATATTTTGTGGGTTTTTACGGAATCGAGAGGGTTTGGTTGTGGTCCGCCCTCGTTGTTATTTTTGGTACGAATATACATGAATCGTAGGCGGGTTTTCGGGTGTATTCCATTTCCGTATTCATCTAGAGTTGGTTGTGATTGTGTTATTCGAATCGTTAGGTTCATTTCCGCCGGTTCCTTGCGGTCGTGTTCGATTCTTCCTTTCCGTTCGTATCACCGTCTATTGACCGAGGCAGGTACCCTTATGAACTTACATTCTTGACATAATAGTATTGTGTGAGAAATGGAGTGTGTGTTTGTATGCTCACTACGGGTTAGATCCGACGGGGTCTCGGTAGGGGTCCACAGAGACGTGGATCGACGAGCTTGCTTTTAACCACTACGGGTTAGATCCGACGGGGTCTCGGTAGGAGTCCACAGAGACATGGATCGACAGTTAATTGTGGTGCATTTTACAAATGTGATTTGATTATGGCATTTCTGGAAATGAGTGTTTTGGAACTATATTTTCTTAATTGCATGCATTACTATATGTGTAAGATGTAAGTCGTTCATTTAGTTACTTGTACTAGCGTAATTGCTAACCCCTCTGGGGACCCGTTTTGGGGAAATTCGTTTTATGAATTTCAGGTCAGGTTCATCGAGACGAGCGGGTGCTGGACCAGTATGCGGATAATGGCCGTGCGTGATGATTGTGCACGAGTGGTGTCTTATTGCTTCTATTTTTTTTTACCTTTTGTGGTCTTTAAGCTAATAGAAGTACTCGAGTACTTAAGAATTTTTACTCGTCGGGATTGTATTGTTGTTTATTATGTTTGTGTCGGATTATGGTGTTATGTTAGACCGGTTGAACCGGGTGGATTATTTTCTTGGGCGTCTTTATGACGAGGTATTTTTCTGTTGTTTCTGTGAGTCGATGAGTATGATGCTTGTTCAGCCTGGTGGGTCCCATATAGGGATTCACGGCGCTGTAATATACCTCGGATATCCTGGGGGTGTTACAGAAAATGGTATCAGAGCACTAGGTTTATGGATACCTAGGCTTGTCGGTTTATTGGGTCTTGTTGTATTTTGTTTTGCACATCATCATCACGCTGCCATTATTCCGGTACTACCAGTTCCCGTAAGTTTTCTTTCCTCTGTTCCTTATACTCTTGTATCGTACCTTTGATTCTTGATTTGTGATCGTCCTTTTCTTCTACTTACCATCGTATGGATTTTGCTACTTATTTAACTCCAGTATGGATGCTGGAAGAGGTCGTGGTCGTGGTCGCGGTCGTGGTCGTGGACGCGGCCGGGGACGTGGGGCAGCCGGTGGGGCGGCCACGTCGCAGTCTTTGGGAGCCGGCAGTACCGGCGACCGTCACAGTCATGCTTCTTCTCAGGAGCGCGCCGACCTTGGTATTGCGGCCGTTATGCAACAAATGGTGAACCAAATGGCGGCAATAGCTCAGGCGGTTCAAAACCCGGATCCGGCCCATGCTAATCGGGGCGGAGCGGATCGTTGGCTTCAGGATGTCATCAAGATGCATCCTCCTCAGTTTTCGGGAGCTTCAGACCCGATCGGCTGGGAAGGGTGGATCAAGGAGATATCTAAAGTCTTCACTGCTACCAACTGTCCCGAGGACCATAAAGTCCCTATTGCTCAATACTTTCTCACAGGGGACGCTACGGATTGGTGGGAGGCCGTTGGGCCCAAAGACCATGTTGCTTCGTGGACCGAATTCCAAGGACTGATGGAGACTGAATATTGCCCGTGGCCGGTCAGACAGGCTCGAGTACATGCTTTCTATGATGCTCAACTACGGGATATCCCCGTATCTCAGGCTATTGCCGATTTTAATAAGGAGTTGGGTTATGTGAAGACCCAAGTTGTCGAGGAGAACGACAAAATTTTCCATTTTTCCAGACGGATGAAATTGTCGATTCGGGACTATATGTCGGGGCTCGTCTTTACTACCTTGAAAGATTATCAGAGTAGGGCCCTTGCTTACGATATGTCAGTGACAGCTAGCGAGGCGGCCCGCGAGAGCAAGAAGCAGAAGTCCGCCGGGAATTTTTCGGGCCACAAGGATGGGGGTCAGCAGAAATCCCAATCTGCTAACTTCCCCGCCGGCGGTGGTCCAGCTCGTTCCGCTGGGGGTCCTCGTGGAACTACCAGTGTTCCTTTCTGTGATGTGAAGTGTTTCAATTGTGGCCGTATAGGCCACATCAGTCGCACTTGTTTGAGCCCTTTGCTGACGTGTAATCAGTGTGGCCAGCCGGGTCACAAGGCTGCTTTCTGTGCTGAGAGGGAGAAAATCCTTGGTGCCCGGGCTTCCATTCCAGCGCCTAGGGAACCAAGTGTGAATCAAGGATCGTTTGCTTCTCAATCTCCGCCGAGTGCTAGTCGGGAGAGAGGTTGGGGTCAGCCCTCTAAGGGGGGAGATTCTAGCGTCGGCTCAGCCCACCCGCGTGTCTATGAGATGCGGAGAGCCGATGATCCAGCGGCTACCGTGGCGACAGGTACCGTTCATATTCTTTCTCATCCTGTCAGTGTGCTTTTCGATTCTGGTGCTACGCATTCGTTCATATCTCTGGATTGTATGCACCGTTTGAGTCTCGACTGTTTGACGCCTTGTGAGCCCTTCATCGTTAAGCTCCCTAGCGGTGATCGGATCGTTGGTGATCAGGAGGTTCGAGACTGTTCTGTATTTATTTGTGAGAGGGCTTGGCCCTCTAATCTTATTGTTGTGGGTATTGAGGGTGAGGACTTAATTCTCGGGGATGATTGGCTCGAGCGGCATGGTGCAATCATGAACTACCGCACGAGAATCATCACTATGTTAGCCGAGGACAAGATTGAGCACTCTTTTCACGGCGAAAGAGGGGGAACCAGAAATTCGTTATTAACGCCTTGAAGGCGATGAGACTCCTGCGAAAGGGGTGTACTGGATATTGGTGTATGCCTTGAAGGCGGAGAGTGGTGGAGTCGAGCTTTCGTCGATTCCAATCGTTAGTGAGTTTCCTGATGTATTTCCTGACGAGTTACTGGGATTGCCACCGGATCGTGAGGTCGAGTTTGCTATAGAGTTAGAGCCGGGCGCGGCTCCTATTTCGAAGGCTCCCTATCGCATGGCACCTTCAGAGATGTCCGAGTTGAAGAAGCAGTTGAGTGAGCTTCTTGAGTCGGGGTATGTTCGACCGAGTGCCTCGCCTTGGGGCGCACCGGTCCTGTTTGTGCGGGAGAAGGATGGTTCACTACGTTTGTGTATCGACTATCGCGAACTAAACAAGGTAACCATCAAGAACAAGTATCCTTTGCCGAGAATTGATGACTTGTTTGACCAGTTGCAGGGAGCTGCAGTATTCTCAAAGATTGATTTGAAATCGGGGTACTATCAGCTCCGAGTGAGGGAGTCCGATGTGCCGAAAACAGCTTTTCGGACGAGATACGGACATTATGAGTTTGTAGTTATGCCGTTCGGGTTAACTAATACGCCGGCGGTGTTCATGCAGTTGATGAACAAAGTCTTTATCGAGTATTTGGATAAGTGTGTCGTCGTCTTCATTGACGATATTCTTATTTATTCGAGGAACTAGGAAGAGCATGCCCATCATTTGCAGGTAGTGTTAGACATTTTGAGGACCGAGCAACTCTATGCGAAGTTCTCGAAATGTGAGTTCTGGCTGAAGGAAGTGATGTTTCTAGGTCACGTGATTTCAGTCGAGGGGGTTCGTGTAGATCCGCAGAAGATCGAGGCGGTGTTGGATTGGGCACCGCCCAAGAATGTGAGAGAGCTCCGTAGTTTCTTGGGTTTGGCTGGCTACTATCGTAGGTTCGTCGAGGGATTCTCGAAACTAGCTCGGTCACTCACGCAGTTGATCCAGAAATCCGAGAAGTTCGTCTGGAATGACGAGAGGCAGTCAAGTTTTGAAGAACTGAAGAAGCGTTTGACTTCAGCCCCGGTTTTAACGTTGCCGTGTGGCAACGAGGGTTTTGCCGTTTATAGCGATGCTTCGGGTCAGGGTCTTGGGTGCGTATTGATGCAGCACGGCAAGACCATTGCCTATGCATCGAGACAGTTGAGGCCGTATGAGCTGAACTACCCTACTCATGATCTGGAGTTAGCGGCGGTCGTTTTTGCGCTAAAGATTTGGCGTCAGTATCTTTTCGGCTCTGCATGTCAGATTTTTACCGATCATAAAAGTCTGAAATACATATTTACTCAGCGGTAGTTAAATATGAGGCAGAGGAGGTGGTTAGAGCTGATTAAGGATTATGACCTCAAAATCCTTTATCATCCGGGCAAGGCGAACGTCGTGGCCTACGCCTTGAGTCGAAAACCGGTGGCGTTGCGAACGCTTGAGATCCTTACATCTCAGTCTGAGCTTCGGCGGGCTTTGATCGAGTTAGATGTTGAGGTTTTGTTGCCTGGAGCTGTCGGGCAACTTTGTGCTTTAGAGATTTCGTCATCTTTAATCGATGAAATTAAGCTGAAGCAGTTAGAGGATCCGATGATTACTCAAATCCAAGAGAACGTTCTTAAAGGAAAGTCTCCTGGGTTTGTGATTCACGAGGATGGTATTTTGAGATTCCAGAGTCGGCTTTGTGTGCCGAACGACTCAGAGTTGAGACAGAGTATTTTGCGGGAGGCCCATGCTACACCTTACTCCATTCATCCTGGTTCGAGTAAGATGTACAAGGACTTGAGAAGGAACTTCTAGTGGAATGATATGAAGAAGGAGGTCGCACAGTTTGTAGCGAGATGTTTGACTTGTCAGCAGGTCAAAATCGAGCATCAGCGACTGGCTGGGTTGTTGCAGTGACTTCCTGTTCCGGAATGGAAATGGAAAGATATATCGATGGATTTCATTACGAGTTTGCCGAGATCGAGGTCGGGCATGAATATGGTATGGGTGATTGTTGATCGTCTGACCAAGACGGCACACTTTCTGGGCATCAAGGACACTTGGGCCCCGGAGAAGTTAGCCCGTGTGTTTATCGCGCAGATTGTGAGGCTTCACGGTACTCCGAAGTCTATTGTTTTGGATCGTGATGGCCGTTTTGTATCGCACTTCTGGCAGGCGGTGCATAAGGCGTTGGGTACCCATTTGCGTTTGAGTACCTCTTTTCATCCCCAGTCAGATGGACAGTCGGAACGCACTATCCAGACGTTCGAGGATTTGTTGCGTGCTTGTGCTCTCGATTGGAGCAGTGACTGGGAGGAGCATTTGCCATTGATCGAATTCAAGTACAACAACAGTTGGCACGCGTCGATTCGGATGGCACCGTATGAGGCACTTTATGGGCAGCGATGTCGATCACCGATTTGTTGGAATGAGGCGTCCGATTTGGTCGGGACCGAGCCGGATGTCGTTTTAGAGACGAGACGGAAGATAGAATTAATTCGGGAACGGATGTTGACTGCCCAGAGTCGACAAAAGTCGTATGCCGACGTCCGTCGTCGACCTTTGGAATTCAAGGTGGGAGACCACGTTCTTCTAAAGGTGTCGCCGACGAAGGGAGTTTTTCGTTTCGGGGAGAAAGGAAAGTTGAGTCCGAGATTTATTGGACCCTTTGAGATCCTCGAGCGAGTCGGTGGGTTGGCATACCGTTTGGCGTTACCTCCGGCCTTGAGTCATGTTCATAGCGTTTTTCATGTTTCCCAGCTGAGGAAATATGTCCCGGATCCTAGTCACGTCATCGATTATGGCGAGATTGATGTCGCTGAAGATATTACTTTTGAGGAGCGTCCTTTGAAGATTTTGGAGCATCGTGAGAAACGACTGAGGCATAAGACCATCCCTTTGGTCAAAGTGCAATGGTCGTGACACGGTGTCGATGAGGCAACTTGGGAAACCGAGGATAGCATGCGTGCTAGGTACCCTGAGTTGTTTGTTTCTTAAGTTTCGGGACGAAACTTAGTTTTTTAGAGGGGTAGAATGTAATATCCGCATTTTTCTTTCCCTTGTATTTTCATTTCCGGTGTATTTTTTTCGATTGTAGTAACCCTCGTGTATCTTTCAGTGTGTTTTTCCTGTCATCTATCGATCTGATTCTCGTTATTGTTGTGCGGAACCGCCGTTTCGGGGTTGCCGTGGGTCCATCTCGTGTTATTGTTTCCCCGATATTGATTCATATTGCTTTCATTCTCTTCCCGGATCATTTTTTCATCATTTTTGGACCCTAAGGGGGTGTGGGCCGCGGCACAAGGAGTGTGTGCCGCGGCACACACATTTTTTTCCAGTTTTTGGACGAGTGGATTGTACTGTGTGCCGCTGCACACCCGTCCGGGGCCGCGGCACACCCGTCCGGGCCGCGGCACACTCGTGTGGCATCTTCGACCAAAACTCGACTGTACCGGGTGCCGCGGCACACGCTGGCCGGGCCGCGGCACACTGCCGAACCCTGGGAGCAGTTTTTGGGCTTGTGCCACGGCACACTTCGGCTGCGCCGCGGCACACCATGCGGTCAACTGTATAATTTCGTTCTTTTTGGGCGAGATCGGCCATTTCCCTCATTTTCTTCACCTGCGCACGAGAGAGAGAAGGTTAAGGGGAGAACTTCTCATCATTCATCACTTGAGGGTCGATTTTCATCATTTTCGTTCGGTTGTGAAGCCCGCATAATCAATCTAACGCGTGTTCTACGGATCATAGTACTTGGATCTTCAAAGGTAATATCTTAGAACCATATTTTCGGATAATTTGGGGGTTTTGGGATTTTCTTCCGATTCGTTCCGTTTTGTTGGTGGATTCATGATAAATACCATTGATATTGTTAGTATATTTAGCTTTCCTACGGATTCATGGATATTTTGTGGGTTTTTACGGAATCGAGAGGGTTTGGTTGTGGTCCGCCCTCATTGTTATTTTTGGTACGAATATACATGAATCGTAGGCGGGTTTTCGGGTGTAGTCCATTTCCGTATTCGTCTAGAATTGGTGTTGATTGTGTTATTCGAATCGTTAGGTTCATTTCCGCCGGTTCCTTGCAGTCGTGTTCGATTCTTCCTTTCCATTCGTATCACCGTCTATTAACCGAGGCAAGTACCCTTATGAACTTACATTCTTGACATAATAGTATTGTGTGAGAAATGGTGTGTGTGTGTATGCTCACTACGGGTTAGATCCGACGGGGTCTCGGTAGGGGTCCACAGAGACGTGGATCGATGAGCTTGCTTTTAACCACTATGGGTTAGATCCGACGGGGTCTCGGTAGGGGTCCACAGAGACGTGGATCGACGGTTAATTGTGGTGCATTTTACAAATGTGATTTGATTATGGCATTTCCGGAAATGAGTGTTTTGGAACTATGTTTTCTTAATTGCATGCATTACTATATGTGTAAGATGTAAGTCGTTCATTTGGTTACTTGTACTAGCGTAATTGCTAACCCCTCTGGGGACCCGTTTTGGGAAAATTCGTTTTATGAATTTCAGGTCAGGTTCATCGAGACGAGCGGGTGCTGGACCAGTATGCGGATGATGTCCGTGCGTGATGATTGTGCACGAGTGGTGTCTTATTGCTTCTATTTTTTTTACCTTTTGTGGTCTTTAAACTAATAGAAGTACTCGAGTACTTAAGAATTTTTACTCGTCGGGATTGTATTGTTGTTTATTATGTTTGTGTCGTATTATGGTGTTATGTTAGACCGATTGAACCGGGTGGATTATTTTGTTGGGCGTCTTTATGACGAGGTATTTTTCTGTTGTTTCTGTGAGTCGATGAGTATGATGCTTGTTCAGCCTGGTGGGTCCCATATAGGGATTCACGGCGCTGTAATATACCTCGGATATCCTGGGGGTGTTATAGTGGGCACGAACGCTGCTCTGAGATATGTATAGTGTACCAGGATCCGCCTTACTAGAGGCTGCGGAACTCCCCCCCGAATCGGGAGTGGTCGACTTTGTCGACTTCTTCCCCAACGCTTTCTTTATTCTATCCATAATCTAAACAAATAAATCAAATTCACAACTCAACACAACAGTAATTATCAATGCCATACCATGTTAATCTTTCGATTAACGCCGGCTATAAAATTCCTTCCTCCTCAAACAAATTCATCAAATATTTCTAAACAAATTCATCAAATAATCTAAATAAATTCATCAAATTCACAATTCAACACAACAGTAATTATCAATACCATACCACGTTAATCTTTCGATTAACGCCGGCTATACAATCCCTTCCTCCTCAAACAAATTCATCAAATTCACAACTCATTAAACACAAAATATTGAAAATACTAAATTCATCAAAAATTGCATCACAACTCATTAAACAATTTATCTAATTCATCACATAATCTAAACAAATTCATCAAACAAATAAAATAAATTCAACAAAAAAAAAATAAAAAAAAAAATAAAGACAAGGTTTACCGCGGCCGGGCTGGTGGGCGACGGGCGGAGGGCGTCGGGCGGGCGGGCGAGCGATGGGACCGGGGCTGGCGGGCGGGACGATCGGCTGGGCCCGGGGCGGAGGGCGTCTGGCGGGCGATGGGACCGGGGCGGAGGGCGTCGGGTGGGCGGGCGGGACGATCGGCTGGGTGACGATCGGCGGGATGGGGGCTAGGTGACGGGCGGTTGGGGCTGGGTGACGATCGGCGGGCGACGGGCGATGGGCGAGGACTAAACCAGAAGAAGAAAATAACAAAAGGGAGGTACCAGAAACGTATAAAAGGTGGGGGTTTAGCCGACGACAAGATCTACGTCGTCGGCTAAAGTTTTGTAAAAAAAAAAAATTACACTTTAGCCGACGACATATAAGACGGTCGTCGGCTAAACCCAGCAGTGACCCGATCGTGTTAGACAACACGGTCGGTGCAAACAAAGGTGTTTTCAATTTACGGGCGGGTGCGACACGGGCCGTGTCGATGGACACGGTCGGGAGTTTAGCCGACGACCTTCTTATAAGTTGTTGGCTAAAGTTTAATTTTTTTTTTAAAAAACATTGGTCGATCGTGTCAGGGGACACGGGCCGTCTCGCACCTGCCCAGAATGGGAAAACACACTGTATAACACGGTCGGGTCATTGCTGGGGTTTAGCCGACGACCGTTTGATATGTCGTCGGCTAAAGTATAATTTTTTTTTTAAAAAACTTTAGCCGACGACGTAGATCTTGTCGTCGGCGAAACCACCCGTTTTTTTTATAATAATATTATTGATATTATATTAATGTTATGATTATGATTATTATTATTACTATTTTTTTAATTATATTTAACAAATGAAAATATACATCTACTAAATTTATGGCTCATAGTTTGAGTCATCACTACAGTCTGTCTCATTATCTGAGTTGATATCTGGCAACATATGCCTCAAGTCGTCCACAGTATCATCATCAGAATTTTCAAGTAATTCATTTGTATCAACGTCAACGTACCCGCGAGCATCACCACGGAGTCGGACGACTCGTCCTTCAGGAACATTATTCATTTTAATTGTCGTTGATGGTGGAATATTTGCTGCATTTGGATCTTGATAAGCATCATCGTCATCAGTACCTGTTGTTTCTCCCAAAGGTAGCAAAGACTAAAAATATTCCTCGTTGTCACAACGTTCACTACCTTCCATGTGCCCTTTTTCACCAAGTCGTCCAAATAATACACCGACTTTGCTGATGTAGAAAATACAAAAGGATCACTTTCATACCATGAAGTGGAAGTGTCAACAGATAACAGCCCGTAGTCGTCTTGCATATCGGTTCCAAGACTGGTGTCGTACCATCGACACTTAAACAAGTAAATTGTCATGCCTGCCCCGTAAATTAGTTCTACCACTTCCAAAAGAACACAGTAATATCCACCATCTATCATAACCCCAGAATTTTGACATCTTCTTTTTTGGTCTCTCTCAAGGCATACGAATGTGACACCGTTGACTTTGGCCATCGAATAAATTCTTGACATAACCGGCTTCATAGAAAGAAGCATAAGTTCACGCGACCAGTTAGGGTGTCCGTCATCTTGTATGTGTGTCATCTGTCGTAAATAAACTTTTTATGTAAAAAAATATCTTAAGTCCAAAATGCAATAGCAACTGAATGTATACGTACCCATTCTCCAAAATAGTCGGCAAAAGTGTCATTGTGGAATCTAGTGTCACCTCGCACCATATCGCATGACAAGTGGATGTCTTTCCAGTACTGAACTTCTGGACAATTGAGCAATATCCACCAATGTGCAATTCGTGACTCGTACGGGTCTAATTGTCTTCCTGGCAACCTCCCATAAACGTCAACCTCAGTAGATATGATAGAAAGATTGAATTGTATTTTATCTGCTGGAATAAAGCAGGAAGGGGGCTCGAAGGTGCCCAAATACAACTTGATATGCGTAATACACTCCGATGCAAGGTAAGATTCTGCAATGCATCCTTCTGGTGCAGACTTATTGGCCACGAAGTCTTTGTAATCACCGAGTTGCCTGTAATATTGTCATTGTGTTAAAAATCATACTTAATTTGACAATATATATATATATATCATACAAAATTATGTTACCTTTCAATCGGGTACATCCACGTGTAGTGCACTGGACCAGTGACCAATAACTGCCTGGGAAGGTGGATCATGAGGTGAGGCATGAGGTCAAAAAAGTTTGGAGGAAATATTCGCTCAAACTTGCACAAGATATAGATTATCTCATCTTGCATTTTACGCAAATCAGATCTCTTGACTTCTCTCGTACATAATTTCTGGAAAATTTTTGACAATGCATCGCACGGCTCGACCACCTGTTTTGGTAAGTACGGTCGAATAAATACCGGAAATAGGCGTTGGAGTAGGATATGACAATCATGACTCTTCAAACCAGTTAACTTGTTCTCCCTGAAATTAACACATCTTCCTATATTTCCAAAGATACCCGTAGGATACCTAGCGCCTTTATCCAAAGAAAATATCTCGCTTCTACGCTGGCGGTGATGGTGTAAGCTGTCTTAGGCATTTTTTGTTTTCCCTTGACAGTTTTCAACCACAAATGTTTTCTTATGCTCATTTCTTCCAAACTTTTGCGTGCTTTTGGCCCGTCTTTGGTCTTTCCATCCCAACCTAAGGTTGTCCAAACCACACTTTCGCAAACATTCTTTTCAATGTGCATGACATCTAAGAAGTTCCTTATCGAATCCCGACCAAGAAGGCAATTCCCAGAATATACTTTTGTGCGACCAATACTTATACCTGTCGGGCCTTTCAGGGGTTGCTGCAATCACATCAGGATGGTTGCTAAGCTGACCAAAATCGTACTCATTAAGAATTGTAAGGAATCACTACAAGAGGCCATATGGTATATGAAAGACTCATGTTACCAAAAGGGTTGAAACCATCAGATGCAATCCCGAGCCTCACATTTCGGATTTCTGAAGAAAAATTCGGATACTCCCTATCTATATGCTTCCACGCTTCTCCATCTGAAGGGTGTATCATAGTATCCCTGTCATTAGTGCGCGGCTCGGCATGCCATCTCCTTGCTTTTGCCGTGTGAGGAGACATAAAAAGTCGTTCCAACCTGTCCTTCAGTGGAAAATACCAAAGTACCTTCACCGGTTTCGCTTTTCCAGAAGGAGTGATCCTATATCTCTCTGTGTCACATACAGGACATCTCGTGAGGTCTTCATTAGGATGCCCCCAGAATAGAACACAATCATACATGCTGGCGTGGATCTTAATCTAGGAAAGACCAAGATCTTTCAAAATTCGTCTCATTTTTGAATATGTATTAGGAAGATGATGACCCTGTGGAAGCATATTACTCGTAAGCTCCAAGTAATCATCTACAGACTTGATGGATGATTTGTTTTCCACCTTTAATCTCATCGTTTCCATGACACAATCAAGAACAGTCATGTTACACCCTGGGTATAGAGGGGTCTGTTGGAGTTGAATTAGCTTATTGTACCTGTCAAGCCCAGCAGTATTGCAAGGCAACGGTCTACGGGGTCGTGGTATTTGCTTAGTTGGTACAAACTTCTCGGAAAAACCAAACACATCATCAATCAACCTCCTCTTCGGATCGGTGAACCCGTCGTTACCACTATATTGTCCGTGATCATACGGAATAACAGTATTCGGTGCTTCACCGTGGTATATCCAACATGTATATTTACTCCAAAAACCATTCTTCTTTAGGTGTTCCCAGACCTCATCAAATGGAAAACGAAACATATCACTGCGACATCTACATTTATTACATGGACAGTAGTGCAACGTATTACCACTGTCGTGCTCTTTTACAAATCTCATAAACTGCTTCATCCCATCCATTACACTTGGATCCCATTTTCGTAACCCAATCCAACTCTTGTCCATCCTGAAAATGTATACATTTTCCAATATTAATCCAACTAACTAATATTGTTCAAATTATAAATGAAATCACAACAAACAATTAATCATAATGATTATCATCATAAAACTTAATCGTTTTACATAAAAGCTATCGAATGTAACATGAATAATACAAAGTTTCGAAATCACAATAAAAAATACAATAAAATACATACCTTAATCGAAATGGTGATTATAACAACCTAGAAACCTTCGTCACTCCATTAGCACAACTCAAAGTAGCAACTCACAAGCTTTTTTGGGAATAATCGAGAATCGGGAATAGAAATGTGCTCTTTAGCGGGAGAGGGGCAAGATTGGGTTGGTGTTCCCTGAACTATAAATAATTTTCACTTGGAGTTTAGCCGACGACCTAGATCTAGGTCATCGGCTAAAGTATATTATTTTTTTCTTCATAAAAAATGTTTAACCGCCGACCTCCATCTAGATCGTCGGCTAAACCATTACAATATTATTTTTTTTCGGAAGAAGTTTAGCCGACGACCTAGATCTAGGTCGTCGGCTAAAGTATATTATTTTTTTTTCTTCAGAAAAAATGTTTAGCCGCCGACCTCGATCTAGGTCGTCGGCTAAACCATTACAATATTATTTTTTTTTCTGAAGGAGTTTAGCCGACGACCTAGATCTAGGTCGTCGGCTAAAGTATATTATTTTTTTTTTCAGAAAAAGTGTTTAGCCGCCGACCTCGATCTAGGTCGCCGGCTAAACCATTACAATATTATTTTTTTTTCGGGAGGAGTTTAGCCGACGACCTAGATCTAGGTCGTCGGCTAAAGTGTATTATTTTTTTTTAAAAAGTGTTTAGCCGCCGACCTCGATCTAGGTCGCCGGCTAAACCATTACAATATTATTTTTTTATCGGAAGGATTTTAGCCGACGACCTAGATCTAGGTCGTCGGCTAAAGTATATTATACCGTCAAATCGACGTCCAACACCACCAAAACAACAAGAGGTTAAACGGAATGATGGCTCCGGCAGTCGCCGGTGAGCCCTCTACGGTGAAAGATCTCGCAATCCATTCAACTACGACGCCTACCCCAAGTTCAGACCCTCCGATTTCAGATCCTCCAGTGCAAAAATCTTATGCAAATGTCGTCACCAGCCGCCCAACTCTTTCAAAATTCAATGTTGATGTTTCAATCATCGATGGAAAGCCCTCTGTTGCCACCGTCCCAGATGATGTTTACGAAGACTCAATCCCGCTTTGGGAAGATTTTCTTATCGGACGCTTTCCTACATCTGCCCCCTATGTTGCTAAGATTCACGTAATTGTGAATAAGATCTGGAACTTGGGAGATAAAAACATCAAGATCGATGTTTACGCTGTCAATGATCTCACTGTCAAGTTCAGGATCCGTCACAAATCAGCAAGATTGCGTGCTCTGCGGCGTGGGATGTGGAACATATGGAATCTTCCTATGATTGTTAGCAAATGGACTCCTATAGCAGAGGAAGCACAACCGGAAATCGAATCTATGCCTATGTGGCTGGTTATCAAAAGAGTTCCACACTCTATGTTCACTTGGAAGGGTCTCAGCTATTTGGCGAGCCCGGTGGGTTTTCCAAAGCGTGCATCAGAAACAGAGCTAGTTACTAATTTTGAAGAAGCAAAATCTTTGTGGAAGTGAATCTTAAGAAAGAATTGCTACATCACTTCAATTTCGGGGTGAAGGGAGAGGAATTATCTGTTGATTATGAATATCCTTGGCTCCTTCTCGTTGTGAAACTCGCCACAAATGGGGACACTCGATGATAGTTGTCTGCTGTTTGGAAAATCTTGCTCTCTGCAGACAATCTTGGAAGAAGAGGATCTCGCTAAGGTGACGCCACCACTCTCTCCTCCACGCTCCAATATCTCTAAAACTCAAGTAGAGAAAACGGCAAAGTCCCCTATATCTAAGACATTGGTTACTAAAAACTCAATTGCGGTGACAAATGAAAATTCAAAGATCGAAGAAGCGGTTTTTCCTCTGTCCCTACGACGGTGGTGGTGATAGCTCGGTGGCGGTGGTCTTGGAAAACTCAAAGACAATGTTGTTGGAAAAATCGAAAAGAGATTAGTGCAAACTTAGATATGGAGGTACCGAACAAGAAGAGGGTGAGATTCCAGATGGTGATGGAGAAGGAAAATGGTTAACGATTCGACCTCGGGTGGAAAAACCTCAAATTCACCAAAGAAAGGAACTAAAATTTGGAGAAGTTCGAATTGCGTCTCCCACACGGTATCTTGTGCTTCAAGATATTGACAAAGAGGGTGAAAATATTTTTCTTCTTTACCAATATCCGAGAAAGAGGAGACTCAAGAGGAGATAGCTCGCGCCTCTCTCCTCGCACTTCAAAAGCGCACATAAAGTTCTTTCTTCAGTCTTGCTCGGCAACCGCCTGCACGGTACAAGCAAAAGGACCTCTAATAAACGTCGTTAATGTCCGGTTTTTTCTGGAATATTAGGGGCTTCAACAAGTCAAAAAAGCATAAAGTTGTAAAAAATTGGATTAGACAGAATGATTTGGATTTTGGTGGTCTATTAGAAACAAGAGTTAAGGAAGAAAAGCTGGAAGTATTGCTGATTCAACTTTTGAAGGCTGGTCCATGGTTTCAAATTATGAGTTTCATAGGCTGGGAAGGATTTGGGTTATTTGGAGCAAAAAGCTCACCCTAAACGTAATTTACAAAAGCAGCCAAATGATTACTTGTGCCATTAAGGTTGATGCTATGGATGAGGAGTTTATTTGTAGTTTCATCTACGCTTCCAATTTTGAACTCGAACGTAAGGAACTTTGGAGGGATCTACAAAATCACAAGAACTCAGTTTCTTTCCAGGGAAAGGTGTGGTTTTGCTGTGGTGATTTCAATGAGATTCTAGACATAGAGGAGCATTCGGGGCATACAAATTCACCGTTTGTAACTTCCGGTATGCGAGATTTTCAGGAGACAGTCAGACATTGTTCTCTCACGGATATGGCTGCTCATGGTCCACATTATACATGGTGTAATAAGAGAGATAATGGACTAGTCTGTAAGAAGCTGGACAGAGCACTTATAAATGACTTGGGATTACAATCTTTACCACTCACCTACTGCGTTTTTGACGCGGGAGGATGCTCGGATCACCTTCGAGGGAGACTAATACTGAAAGGGGGAATGCCTAAGCCAAAGAGTCCCTTCCGGTTCTCCAATGTCATCGCGACACTAGCTGAGTTTGTGCCTACTGTGGAGAATTATTGGCAAAATACAGAGGCACTTTTTCAGTCTACTTCAGCCTTATTCAGATTTTCTAAGAAGCTGAAGCTCCTGAAGCCACTTCTTCGTCAATTGAGTCGCCAAAAGTTATCAAATATATCTAAACGTGCTAAGGAAGCTTATGATGCACTTTGCATACTCCAGCAAACGACTCTATCGAGACCTAGCCCTCAAGTACTCGCTGAAGAGACGGCAGCTCATAAAAGATGGGAGAAAGTATCAAATCTTGAAGAAAACTTCCTAAAACAAAGGTCCAAACTGCATTGGTTGAAAGTGGGAGATAAAAACAATAGATTTTTTCACAATGCGGTAAAAGAAAGGCAGGCTAATAATGCAATCAATGAGGTTTTAACACCAGACGGATTATGTTTAAGAACTCAGGAGGAAGTAAAAGGTGAAGCAGTACGTTTCTTTAAATCTCTCCTAACAGTTCAACCACCTGAATATACTGGAATGTCAATGGAAACACTTCGTGAGCTCCTTAGCTTTCACGCTCGGATATTGAAGGTAATCATCTTATCTCGAGGTCTCGACAATGAAATCAAGAAAACTCTCTTCTCCATGCCTCTAAATAAGTCCCCAGGCCCGGATGGTTACACCGTTGAATTTTTCAGAGAAGCATGGCAAATTATTGGCAATGACTTCATTGTGGCGGTCAAATCTTTTTTCTCCAATGGTTTCCTCCCAAAAGGAGTTAACTCTACTATCTTAGCATTAATACCGAAGAAATCAACCGCAAAGGAAATGAAAGATTACAGACCTATATCATGCTGCAATGTGTTATATAAGGTCATATCAAAGATTTTAGCTAATCGCCTCAAAGGAATTCTCCTGTGTTTTATTAATCCGAATCGGGCATTTATAAAAGGAAGGTTGTTGATGGAAAATGTATTGCTTGCTTCGAACTAGTGAAAGACTATCACAAGGAAACTATCTCTCCACGGTGTGCCTTGAAGATTGATATCTCAAAAGCGTTTGACTCACCCAATGGGATTTTCTTTTGAACATCCTCTCTGTAATGGACTTGCCGCCAAAGTTTATCCAATGGATAAAGATCCGTATCACTTCCCCATCCTTTTTATACAAGTTAATGGTGAACTTGCAGTGCTATTTCCGTAATGAAAGAGGTTTGCGTCAAGGCCGCTCTCTCTCACCATATCTGTTTGTAATCAGTATGACTGTGCTCTCTAATGCTTGATAAAGCTGCAGCAGATGGTAAATTTGGGTATCACCAGTGGTGTCGGAATCGGCTTACACACTTATGTTTTGTCGACGATATTATTGTCTTCATGAAGGAAAACAGAGATCATTGGAAGGGATTCTCGATGTCTTTAGAGAATTTGCTTCGCTTGTGTTTAACAATCAGTTTAGAGAAATCCACTCTCTTCATGGCTGGGATATCAACCAGATCAAGGACCTCTATTACTGCCACTTTTCCGTTTAGCATTGGAACATTGCCTGTTCGATATTTGGGACTTCCGCTAATGACTAAGCGTATGACACTTGCGGACTGTCTCCCACTGCTTGAAAAGTTCCGAACCAGAATAAGCTCCTGGAAGCATAGACTACTATCCTATGCGGGTAGATTACAACTTCTAACTTCGGTGATTGCCAGCATAACAAATTTCTGGATATCCGCATTTCGCCTTCCTAGTGCGTGTGTGAAAGAGTTAGAAAAAATCAGCTCTGCTTTTCTTTGGTCTGGTCCGAGCCTAAACACGAAAAAAGCAAAGATATCTTGGAAAGAAATCTGCAGACCAAAACAAGAAGGTGGTCTTGGGGTTAAATCTATTGTCGATGCCAACAAAGTCTCTTGCTTTAAATTGATCTGGAGAATTGTTTCAGGTCATAACTCTCTATGGGTCAACTGGATACAACGGTTCATTATCAGGTCAGGTTCCTTCTGGTCGGAGAAAGTAAATAGCCATTTAGGCTCTTGGATGTGGCGAAAGATCTTAAAGTACCGCTCTCAAGCAAAAGAATTCCCAAAGATGGAAGTCAAATGTGGCCAGCAAACATCACTATGGTTTGATAGATGGAGCACTAAAGGGTGTTTACATGACACGCTGGGAAACAGAGGTTTTATTGATTTTGGTCTTCCTGCATCAGCAACAATAAAGGATGCCATCTTCACCAACCGTAGAAGACGGCACAGACTGGCGTTTATGAATGAGATTGAATTGGAGTTAGATGCCATACGAGATAGAGGTTTATGTCAGGAAACGGATGTAGCTTTATGGAGAGGGCAAGGAAATCGTTTCAAGGCAAAATTCTCAAGTAAGGAAACATGGAATCACTACTACAGATTTGCACTTGCATAGCGCTCTTTTTTGCACTTACATAGCGCTTTTGAGCGCTATGTAAGGCGCCGCTATGCAAGTGCATATGACTTGCATAGCGTTTTTTTTAGAGCTATGCAAGTAGCATACTTAGATAACATTTTTTAAAGCGCTATATAAGTATGTGGTTTCTAAGTGCATCGCTTAAATAGCACTTTGGTATGTGCTATGCAAGTAGGATATTTAATATATAATATTACTTCAATAGCACTTAAAAAAACATTTTCTAAGTGATATTTTTTAAAATTTCATTGTTATTATGCATTTTGTTTTTACCAGTAATATTCCAAAAAATTCATAAATACAATAAAAATATACAAAATGCACAATCCAAATTTCTTTGATGTAATTAATATAAATCACAAAGATTAACTTCATTAATTTATTTGGTGTCTACTACAGGGAACATGTTCTGGTGTCTAGTACAAGTACAGGGGATTAGCTCTGGCAGGGATACAAGAAAACATAAAGCATAAACATAGACTAAACTAGATCATCATGCTTCTAAGTAAGACCAAGTACTTGAACTGCAGAATCAGTCGCGGCATTGTTGATTCCTTTATTAGATGTCGAATTTATGGTAGATTTTCCCCTCCACGGAAGGCTTCCCTACATAAGCATGCATTTGACTGGCGAAATATAAGTAGTCAAAGATAAATTCTTGAAAAAGCAAACATTGCCAGAGAAAAATCTGAAGCAAATGCATCAACTAGCAAGATGTGAACATGAGCCGAGGACCTGGAGAACAGCTCAGTTGTCGTTATTTATAGTCTCGCTTGATATCTAATATACATATAACTATCAGTTTGAACTATGATTACAAACAAAACGGATTAACAGAAAGGTAAAGAAGATAAAAGCATGCATGCTAATAAGTATTGACATTGTCAGGTCCTTATCGTAAACAATATTGACTATTAACTCATTTACATAATAAGGCTGACTACATAAAAAACAATCCCATCCCATTTCAGTGAAATAATACAAGTGTTACGACAAGAATAGTAACTCGTAAAAGTGTAAAGAGAAGTTTCAGGAATAGCATTTAGAGATACCTTTAATGGTCCAAGTACACCATTCAAACTTCCAAGAAGAAACCTTGTAGCAATGACCATCCAAAAAGTTATACGTCGACCCAAAAGAGTGTTAGCCACAACCCTGCAAATAATCGGTTATAGGAAATTACAAGACAAGAATATAAGAAATAGCCAAAAATCCCAGAGCAAGTAACAAGAGTTAAAATACACCTGACTGGGCTATGGCATTATACGAGGAACATGCTATATATAAACTAAGTAGTTTAGTCCATCACGAAACCAATACTGAAAGTAATACCATTTGAGCACATCCTCCTTCCTGAAACTTCTCTCGTGATGATAATTGACACCAAAGCCAGCGTATATACCATCATTATAGCCCCACTTTAGGAAGATGCATGAATTAATACTGACAGGATCATAATAAAAACATATCCTTAAACAATATCTTTAGTTCCTTAAAGCTTTCCACGATGTTCTCCTGACAAATGTACAACAACATTCAAATAAGAAGCTTGCTTCAATTACCCTAATTAATAGGTTTGTAATATTCTAAATAGTGGCCCTCGGTGTTGCTATGTGAATTCAGTGTCAAGTGTAGAGATACTAATACACTGTTCAACAAATAATCTCCTATGTAATAGCAAGAACATACTATGTAATATCAAGAACATACATGGTTCATACGTAATCAACTTTGCCAAATGGTGGAAAAATTCTCAAACCTGTAGGATCCAATGATAATAACAAAGCCAAATCAATTGTTCATTTTAAGGAAAACTGCATAAAAGAATATTAAAATATTGAACCAGAATTCCAGATACGACTTGGATTATTTGCAATACATACAAACCACTAATAGAAAGGGGAAAATTGCTAGGTAACATCAAACCTGAAGCTATTACAAACTAATAACGACTAAACAACGAAGGTTGGAAAGTGGGCACAATAAGTTGGGAAAAAACAAATACCATGATGCACGTGTAAGGACATTCTTTTTTGCACTTTATACCCACATCAAAATGTACTTGGCATCTTACTAGTTTGTCACAGTAAATGTGGAACTTATTCAAATTAGCAACAAAAAATCTCAAGATTAGAATCCCTTGTGATATGAAAACGTAGTTGACTTCTAATTCTTTAGGTTACAAATCCCAAAGCATACTTTGTCCATATCATTAATTGAGAAACAATGGCACACAGTAATTTTGCTTTTCGCCTTTTCAACAAAAAGAAAGTGATACTTCATAGCACACCGATTTCAACTTTAGACCACTCTTCAAATATACTAACATGCACCAAGTTAGATTTCAAAATTTGCTATCCGTTCAATACTTGAATTATAGTTGTCTTGCATAGCCGTAAAAGTACCGCGGTATTCGCCTCCTCCTTGGTTGCAAAAGCAGTGTGACCTTCCCGCCATAGAAACTCTCTACTCTGCAATGCCAAGAACCCACAAAACAGTTCAAGAAGATCTATTTTCCCTTTTACCATCACAAGATATCAAGTCATAAATCATTTTTAATAAATATTAGTATATCAATAGTCTTGATGCATAAGAGGGGGGTATACAATCCAAAACTCGAACAATAAAAAGCTAAGGATCCAAAAAAGAGAAAACCTGCTAAAGAGAAATGTACCGCTTTCTACATATTGCAATCATGAATCACCCTCACCCATCCCCAACCAGCAACCAATATATATATATATATATATATATTATATATTATTGGTAGAGGAGTTTATAAAAAAGGAGAAAAACAATCACAAAAATATAACGGCTTGTTCTCGGCAAACCATGGCCACGGCGGAACCCAAACATCATAGCCCGAATCGGACCTCAGAAACCAATAGAAAACAACAAATTAAATCCCAATCGAACTCAGATCTCCATCCGAGTTCGTCCGACTCAGAACCCATGACCTAATTTGTATCAACACAGAATCCCAAATCCACAACCCCCTAACACCGTACTTTACCCGAACTCGTAACCGAACTCACCTCGGGAACCGGAAGCCGAGCCCGCACCAAAGACCAAGACTCTCACCGCAAAGACGCCGAAACCTCGCCACCGCCCGAGCGCCTATTTCGCAATGGGTCTATATGGCCGATTTAGTGTTTGCACGATTGGTGTGTATATTGGTGTTTGTGTGTGCCTCTTACCGATTGTGTGCCTGTGTTTCCTGCATATTTTGAGATGTTGCCAAGAAGATTTGAGAGAGAGAGAGAAGAGGATAGAGTAAGACGAGAGGAAAAAGAGTGAAATGAGAAATGAGGGTTCACAAATTTAGTTAGGATATGTGGGACTTCAAAAACGCTTTTGAAAGCGCTATTGTAGCATTAGAAACTAATAAAAAATCAAAATGTTACTTAAAAATTGCTAACTAGCATTGCGCTGTTGGAAACGCTGTTGAAGATAAAAACTAATATAGCGTTTTCAAAATAAACGCTATTGAAGTATTTTTTTATTTTCAATTTATTTTTAAAAATTATGATAATAACTTGGATAGCGCTTTTCTCGTGAAGCGCTGTCTAAGTGCCTTACTTGCATAGCGTTTTTGAAAAAGCGCTATGCAAGCAGCATCTCCTAAGCCCAGATTTGTAGTAGTGAATCAAATTAGAGACAGGATGTACATCACAAATTGGCACGCTTGTGTCTGGTTTAAGCATGCAACCCCCAGATACTCTTTCATGATGTGGCTGGCTGTCAAAAATCGACTTTCAACAGGAGATCGAATGTCATCATGGAGTGGCAATATCAATACTACATGTGTGCTATGTCAACATCCAACAGAAACAAGGGATCACCTCTTTTACACTTGTGTGTTTTCAACTCAGATCTGGGAGCAACTCACAAAGAAGCTCTTAGGACATCACTACACAAACTCATTCGAAGCTATGATTGGCATCATGTCAGACAATACATTGGAGACTACTCAAAGATTCGTTGTGAGGTACGCTTTTCAAGCTACTATGCATACCATTTGGAGGGAACGAAATAGGCGGCGACATGGTGAATTACCGATGCACCCGGAAAAGGTGATCAAGCAGATCGACCGCATAGTTCGAAATAGACTGTCTTCCATCACAACAGAAGTGACAAGAGGTCTACAAATTTGGTTTAGCACTCGTTGATTCTGTTTTAATTTTATTAAAAATATAAAAATTTCAAAACAAGGCTGCATCTATTGTAAAAAAAGGGTGTTTTTTTTTTGGATGAATAAAAGTTAACATTCATACAAAAAAAAAAAAAAAAAGTGTTTAGCCGACGACCTCGATCTAGGTCGTCGGCTAAACCATTACAATATTATTTTTTTATCGGAAGGAGTTTAGCCGATGACCTAGATCTAGATCGTCAGTTAAAGTATATTATTTTTTTTTTTGGTCGGCCAAACGTTATCTCGGTCGTCGGCTAAACCTCTTTAATATAGCCGACGACTATTTCGACATTTAGCCGACGACCTCCGCCAAGTCGTCGGCTAAAGTGCGAAGTTTAGCCGACGACACTTTATAGTCGTCGGCCGTTTTTTTTCGGGTCGTCGGCTAAAGTACTTTTTTTGGTAGTGTAGAGACCGCTTACGATTTAAGGAACTAAATAACAAATAATATGTAATATAAGATGTTATATATATTATATTATTTAATTATATCAACTGGGAACGTAAATATAATTTAAATATTATATTAATTAGAAGATTAAATAATGAATTATATATAATATGAGATATCATTATACTGTATTATTTAATAAGTTGAAGGATAACTAAGCAAATACTATAGTTTTGACTCTAGAGTTTACTTCGTATAAATATGGGGTTTATGAGTTGTTATAAGAAAGAGATTATACAACACTAGATGTGGGAACACAAAAAAAAAAAGTCGACCCCTCCCTTCAATCGGTCGCCCTCTTTTTTAGTGTAGAAGTCTCCGTTCGGTCGTCTGGTGTTCTTCCTTTAGTAAATCTTGATCAATAGTGTAGTCCTTCTGGAAAGAAATTATTTATTGTACTATTAATCAATATTCTTCGTAAGAATCTAGCAATCCGACTTGTGAATTGTTCATTTGTGGATCGCCGAGAGAGAATGTGACTTTCATCAGCTTCTGGTCCGGATCTAGATATGTCCATTGGATTAAGGTAATTTGACGAACCGTTTTAATCAAATAATTAAATTATTGTATGGAATACTTATATTGGGTTTTTCTTTTATTACTCTACTACGTTTTGCTCATATACGATGTATTAGATACATGAAAACCCTACAGGTCGGTCGCCACATACGTGGACATGGATACCTATAATTATGCTCGTCTTTATTTGTGTAACTCAAGCAACACAGGAAAATCCATGGTGTCCAATATTTGTAACAATTTTAACTATTTTATTGTTGTTGGTAATAAATGTCGATAATTTATAATGTATTGGTAACTACTTGTATGGAACTGAGTGCAAAAAAATAATGCAAATATTTTAAATAGCATTAGATTTTGTGGCTAAATATAAATATATTAAAAAAATCTAATTACCAAAGTCATTATGGTTTAGTCTGGATACCAAATATTTTTACAGATCCTTTTGCATTCTAAATTTTAAATAAAGTGTGATTGTAACTACTTTTATGGAACTGAATATGTATATATCCACACAAATAGATAAGCAAACTTATTTTTTTCCCCAGTTGGTAATGAATGTCTAATATTAGTGGCACTTGGTTACCGTATGAAGACATAGACACCTCTAACTATGCATGTCTTTATTTATGTGACTTAAGCAACACTGGGATATCCATGGTGTTTGATATTTGTGAAATTTTAACTATTTTTATTATTGTCGTGATGAATGCCGACATTTTATAATATTTTTATATTGGTAACCACGTGTATGAATTAGTTTTACAAGTTCTTTTGCATCCCAAATAAAGTATGATTGTAACTACCTATATGAATATATATATATATAGGAAATAGATCATATAAAAATAAATATCCACAAAAATTTGATGTTAGCATCACATTTTATAGATAAGAAAACTTATTTTTTCTTGAGTTTGTAATTAATGTTTAATATTACATAAAGCTTGTTGACTCAGAGTTCAATAAGAATGCTTCTTGTCAAGTAATAAAAATAATACCCTTTGTTTGTATTACAATAGAATTTGGTTGGAAAACAATGAATACAAAGACTTCAAAGTGACGGGAATATTGGTTCTATCAATAAATTCATTCTCCGACATGGTCAATTCATCAACTCTAACAATGAAATTCCACATCTATGATCAAATTCCACTTATTGTTATATCAGATGATGCAACATTGAGCTTCTTTATGAAAATTTCCCGAAAAAAGTCCGGACCGTGAAAAGTATTAAATCATAATAGAACAAGAATTAATGTGACTGGCCATTTGTGGTGTAGAAGATACATATCAGAACAATGGATTGAATGCAATGAACCAACGTTCAACTATCATTCCTTTAGTTACTAAAAGTTTGGGCAACAAATTACATGGAGAAAGAATGGCACAATATGTCATTCACAGCGAAAATACAAGCAAGACTATATTGGCATGCAGAGAAGAAAAGAAGCAGGTCATAACTATAACACAAAATGATGTCGTCAAAGAAAATTAGATATATACAAACAATGACATTATGTGTAAAACTTTGAGATTGCATTCAATGATCAATAATCGACAACATAAGGCACACTACCAAAAATCACACTTTAGCCGACGACTTAAAGTGGTCGGCTAAACCCCAAAGTCGTCGGCTAATCACGCCAGCCGTCGGCTAAAAAACCGTCGGCCGATATTCGTCGGCCAAGGTTTAACGGACGACTTTTTTGGTAGTGGTCGGCTAAAGTTCAAAGTTTAGCCGACCACTACAGCAATGTCGTCGGCTAAACCTGTTGGAAAAAAAAAAAAATTTTAGCCGACGACCTTATCGAGTCGGTCGGCTAAAACTTGATTATTAAAAAAAATAAAAAAACTTTAGCCGACGACTTATATAGTCGGCCTAAAAAACCCGATTATTAAAAATAAAAAAACTTTAGCCGACGACTTTTAGATATGTCGTCGGCTAAAACCTGTTTTTTAAAAAAAAAAATAGACTTTAGCCGACGACCGTCTTATATGTCGTCGGCTAAAACCCTTTTCTGAAAAAAAATAAATTACTATAGCCGACGACCTTTATAAAGTCGTCGGCTCAAACCTAATATAAAAAAAAAATTTAATTCAGATTTTGGGATCCCAAAACCTGTATTTTTTGCACCTGCAATTTTTATACACCAGCTCTCATTATCAACAACAATCAACGCGCAACACATTCAACTAATACCATCAATAATATGCCCAACATTATATGCAACACAACGCACAACACATTCAAGAACATTAATTTCATCAACATACTAGTAGCGTCAATAAAATCACTTACACAATTGTAACACAAATATAAATATACAAGAGTACTACAACAACACAACTACAATCCACTGCCAAAATCATCTAAATGTCGAAATGTAGTAGTAGAAGGATTACCACCATCCCCTAGATCCTCGTCACGAGGCTGTGAAGATGGGGTCTGTCCGAAGAGAGAAGGCGGTGGAGCAGTGCAGCCCGGCTGAGTAATGGTGCAGTCGGGTCATCATAAAGTCCATCATGGCCTCGCTGCCTCTCTGGAAACTCTCTAACCGCGACTCAGTCCTCTGCTCGCTCTCATGTAACCGCGTCTGAGTCCTCCTTTCATTCTCAGCTCGGAGCTCCCTCTCCGCCCTCAACTGCTCCTCGAGATAGGCAGTCCGTGCATCCCGTCCGCGAGGGCGCTGGAAGCCGGGGGTATCTTTCAATACATGGTGACCCTCGGCTCCCATAATCTTAGTGCGGTACCGACTACCTCTATGAGGGTAGACGGTACCCCACACCCTAGCGCGAACATAAGGATCGGCCTGATCGATCTGTCCAATGGCAGAATCGAGGTCGGTCTCCGCTAAGTCCGGATACTGCTCCCGAGCAATCTTAGCAAGCATCCTCCGAGACTCCTCTAGCACACGCTCCTAAGTTAATATGAAAATAAATATTTCAATATCAATAAAATATGATACAAAGGCATTTATTTTATTACCAAAATAAAATAAAAAAAGACTTACATGCTCCTCGGGACGGTTCGGAAATGCTTTCTGAGTCACGTAGGCAAATGCGTCCAACGAATCAGAAGAAATGGCCTCGTGCGCAACTTTGGCTAACGACCGGGAACCCAGACTGTGATGGTCAGTCAGACCAGCACGATTGGTCGTGTTGATCAAGCTAATCGCCTTCAAAAAAATATATTTAGAATCGAATTTATATTTAGAATTCAGAAAAAATATTATTCTAGTTTTTATTTTTATTAAAATAATTTATTTCCACTTTTGAATAAAAAATTATGATTTTTTAATATTAATAATATTCCAGAATTTAAAAAAAATACCTGAAGTTCCGATTTTTTCTAATTTAAAAAAATTGGAACTTCAAGTATTTTTTAAATTCTGAAACATTAATTTAAAAAAATCGAGTTTATATTTAGAATTTAAAAAAATAAAAACTGAAAGAGAAAGAATGAAATGAGGGTATTTTAGTCATACCATGAACTCTGGGTCGCGAAAATGGGTGCGTAGCCACTTCCACTCGTACTCCCGGAACTTGAATTCTTCCGGGGTAGCCTCTCGGGTATCACCCCAGACTGTCCAGAACATGTGCATCTTATTTTTTCAAGATTTATACCTACAACACACGTTGCACAACATATATCATTCGTAAGAAAAAAAATTACGCAAACAATGTAGATACAAAATAAATTAAAATGACTTACTTGGTAGACTGCACCTCGTCACACCAAGTATGTAGTAGAGAGTCGGGAATGACAAGCCACACCTATGAACAGCATAAATACGAAATAATTTAAAAACATCACATATTGCATTTTCAAGAACTACGTGTTTACCGACATAGCATTGTTCAAAGCATCCTTCACGCACTGCGGCATGTCCCCCCAATCGGGCTACAAAACGGGTACTCTGTCCCGAATGACAAAGCCAACATTACGGCTATATGACGCCGCAGCGTCAGAAGACATCACCGGCCGGCCGTGTCTGTCTAGAGGAATCTCATAACGGCCATGCTTACTTACGTACGAGTCGAGCACCAGACCCTTTGCTGGGCCACGAGTCTTCTTCTTTTTCTTCTCCTCCTCGACTACATTTTTCCCCTTCTCCTTCTCCCTCTCTATCTCCTCGTACAGTTTCGTCTTCGAAACCCGACAACTCCGCCAAAACATGTTGTCTGGCCAAGACTCGTAGACGTACGCCTCGTCAGGGCTAATCAATCGAACGGGAACTCGGACTCCCGTCTCATCGACCTCTGGCATAGTCGAAACCATCGGAGGTATGAATAGAGTCGGCGGCGGACCGTGGGGCACCGCGGACGAGGAACTCCGTACATCTCCTGATGTGTGAGGGCCGACTATTGTAATGTCGTCAGCTAAAGTATAATTTTTTTTTTTTTAAAAAACTTTAGCCGACGACGTAGATATTGTCGTCGGCTAAACCCCCCGTTTTTTTAATAATATTATTGAGATTATATTAATGTTATGATTATGATTATTATTATGACTATTTTTTTTAATTATATTTAATAAATGAAAATATACATCTACTAAATTTATGGCTCATAGTTTGAGTCATCACTACAGTCTGTCTCATTATCTGAGTTGATATCCAGCAACATAAGCCTCAGGTCGTCCACATTATTGTCATCAGAATTTTCAAGTAATTCGTTTGTATCAACGTCAACGTACCCGCGAGCATCACCACGGAGTCGGACGACTCGTCCTTTAGGAACATTATTCATTGTAATTGTCGTTGATGGTGGAATATTTGCTGTATTTGGCTCTTGATAAGCATCATCGTCCTCAGTACCTGTTGTTTCTCCCAGTGTAGCAGCACTAAAAATATTCCTCGTTGTCACAACGTTCACTATCTTCCATGTGCCTTTCTTCACCAAGTCGTCCAAATAATACACCGACTTTGCTGATGTAGAAAATACAAATGGATCACTTTCATACCATGAAGTGGAAGTGTCAACAGATAACATCCCGTAGTCGTCTTACATATCGGTTCCAAGACTGGTGTCGTACCATCGACACTTAAACAAGTAAATTGTCATGCCTTCCCCGTAAATTAGTTCTACCACTTCCAAAAGAACACCGTAATATCCACCATCTATCATAACCCCAGAATTTTGACATCTTCTTTTTTGGTCTCTCTCAAGGCATACGAATGTGACACCGTTGACTTTGGCCATCGAATAAATTCTTGACATAACTGGCTTCATAGAAAGAAGCATAAGTTCACGCGACCAGTTAGGGTGTCCGTCATCTTGTATGTGTGTCATCTGTCGTAAATAAACTTTTTATGTAAAAAAATATCTTAAGTCTAAAATGCAATAGCAACTGAATGTATACGTACACATTCTCCAAAATAGTCGGCAAAAGTGTCATTGTGGAATCTAGTGTCACCTCGCACCATATCGCATGACAAGTGGATTTCTTTCCAGTACTGAACTTCTGGACAATTGAGCAATATCCACCAATATGCAATTCGTGACTCGTACGGGTCTAATTTTCCTCCTGGCAACCTCCCATAGACGTCAACCTCAGTGGATATGATAGAAAGATTGAATTGTATTTTATCTGCTGGAATAGAGCGGGAAGAGGGATCGAAGGTGCCCAAATACAACTTGATATGCGTAATACACTCCGACGCAAGGTAAGATTCTGCAATGCATCCTTCCGGTGCAGACTTATTGGCCACGGAGTCTTTGTAATCACCGAGTTGCCTGTAATATTGTCATTGTGTTAGAAATCATACTTAATTTGACAATATATATATATATATATATATCATACAAAATTATGTTACCTTTCAACCGGGTACATCCACGTGTAGTGCACTGGACCAGTGACCAATAACTGCCAGGGAAAGTGGATCATGAGGTGAGGCATGAGGTCAAAAAAGTTTGGAGGAAATATTCGCTCAAACTTGCACAAGATATAGATGATCTCATCTTGCATTTTACGCAAATCAGATCTCTTCACTTCTCTCGTACATAATTTCGAAAATCTTAACAATGCAACACGGCTCGACCACTGTTTTGGTAAGTACGGTCGAATAAATACCGAAATAGGCATTGGAGTAGGATATGACAATCATGACTCTTCAAACCAGCTTAACTTGTTCTCCCGAAATTAACACATCTTCCTATATTTCCAGATACCCTAGGATACCTAGCGTCTTTATCCAAAGAAATATCTCGCCTTCTGCTCGGCAGTGAATGTGTAAGCTCCCTTAGGCATTTTTTGTTTTCCCTTGACAGTTTTCAACCACAAATATTTTCTTATGCTCATTTCTTCCAAACCTTTGCGTGCTTTTGGCCCGTCTTTGGTCTTTCCATCCCAACCTAAGGTTGTCCCAACCACACTTTCGCAAACATTCTTTTCAATGTGCATGACATCCAAGAAGTTCCTTATCAGTAACTTGGACCAGTAAGGCAATTCCCAGAATATACTATTGTGCGACCAATACTTATACCTGTCGGGCCTTTCAGGGGTTGCTGCAATCACATCAGGATGGTTTCTAAGCTGACCAAAATCGTACTCATTAAGAATCAATAGTATTTCATCACCTATCCACTGTCGTGGTGGATCGCCCATTTCTACAGTGCCATCAAATGCTGCAGCATCCATACGCCACTCATGTTCCCTCTCAAGCCATATCCGATGACGCATTCGGATAACTTTCCTACAGTGGTACCTAGCACAATCTGCATTCAAACACACTGGACAACCTCTATATCCGCTAATAACAGATCCATACAGCATTCCATATGCAGAAAAATCACTAATAGTGCCGATACACATGGCGTGCAAGTAGAACGTCTCGGACGAATAACTGTCGTATGTGGGATGACCTTGCTCCCACAACAATTTCAGCTCCTCTATCAAAGGTCTCATATACACATCGATACACTTTCCCGGATATCCCGGCCCCGGGACTAACAAGGTCAACATATTATACTCCTTCCATATACACATCCACGGAGGAAGATTGTAAGGAATCACTACAACAGGCCATATGGTATATGAAAGACTCATGTTACCAAAAGGGTTGAAACCATCAGATGCAATCCCGAGCCTCACATTTCGGATATCTGAAGAAAAATTCAGATACTCCCTATCTATATGCTTCCACGCCTCTCCATACGAAGGGTGTATCATAGTATCCCGGTCATTAGTGCGCGGCTCGGCATGCCATCTCATTCTTTTGCCGTGTGAGGAGACATAAAAAGCCGTCCCAACCTGTCCTTCAGTGGAAAATACCAAAGTACCTTCACCGGTTTCTCTTTTCCAGAAGGAGTGATCCTATATCTCTCTGTATCACATACAGGACATCTCGTGAGGTCTTCATTAGGATGCCCCCAGAATAGAACACAATCATACATGCAGACGTGGATCTTAATGTAGGAAAGACCAAGATCTTTCAAAATTCGTCTCATTTTTGAATATGTATTAGGAAGATGATGACCCTGTGTAAGCATATTACTCGTAAGCTCCAAGTAATCATCTACAGACTTGATGGATGATTTGTTTTCCACCTTTAATCTCATCGTTTCCATGACACAATCAAGAACAGTCATGTTACACCCTGTGTATAGAGGGGTCTGTTGGAGTTGAATTAACTTGTTGTACCTGTCAAGCCCAGCAGTATTGCAAGGCAACGGTATGCGGGGTCGTGGGATTGGCTTAGTTGGTACAAACGTCTCGGAAAAACCAAACACATCATCAATCAACCTCCTCTTCGGATCGGTGAACCCGTCGTTACCACTAAATTGTCCGTGATCATACGGAATAACAGAATTCGGTGCTTCACCTTGGTATATCCAACATGTATATTTACTCCAAAAACCATTCTTCTTTAGGTGTTCCCAGACCTCATCAAATGGAAAACGAAACATATCACTGCGACATCTACATTTATTACACGGATAATAGTGCAACGTATTACCACTGTCGTGCTCTTTTACAAATCTCATAAACTGCTTCATCCCATCCATTACACTTGGATCCCATTTTCGTAACCCAATCCAACTCTTGTCCATCCTGAAAATGTATACATTTTCCAATATTAATCCAACTAACTAATATTGTTCAAATTATAAATGAAATCACAACAAACAATTAATCATAATGATTATCATCATAAAACTTAATCGTTTTACATAAAAGCTATCGAATGTAACATGAATAATACAAAGTTTCGAAATCACAATAAAAAATACAATAAAATACGTACCCTAATCGAAATGGTGATTATAACAACCGGTAGAAACCTTCGTCACTCCAGCTAGCACAACTCAAAGTAGCAACTCACAAGTTTTTTCGGCAATAACTGACAGGATCGGGAATAGAAATGTGCTCTTTTGGGTTGGTGTTCCCTGAACTATATATAATTTTCACTTGGAGGTTTAGCCGACGACCTAGATCAAGTCGTCGGCTAAAGTATATTATTTTTTTTTTGAAAAAGTATTTAGCTGACGACTTGATCTAGGTGGTCGGCTAAACCATTGCAATATTATTTTTTTTTCGAAAGGGGTTTAGCCGACGACCTAGATCAAGTCGTCGGCTAAAGTATATTATTTTTTTTTCGGAAGGGGTTTAGCCGACGACCTAGATCAAGTCGTCGGCTAAAGTATATTATTTTTTTTTTTGAAAAAGTGTTTAGCCGACGACGTGATCTAGGGCGTCGGCTAAACCGTTGCAATATTATTTTTTTTTAAAGGGGTTTAGCCGACGACCGAGATCAAGTCGTCGGCTAATATATTTTTTTTTTCGGTCGGCTAAACGTTATCTCGGTCGTCGGCTAAACCTCTTTAGTATAGCCGACGACTATTTTGCACTTTAGCCGGCGACCTCGGTCAAGTCGTCGGCTCAAACCCTTTAGCCGACGGCAACCCGAGTCGTCGGCTAAAGTGCACAGTTTAGCCGATGACACTTTATAGTCGTCGGCCGTTTTTTTTCGGGTCGTCGGCTAAAGTACTTTTTTTGGTAGTGGCACATCGATCTTCTTCAAGAGATTATATGCGTATTTGTAAACAACATAAATTGTGGGTGGAAGGTCGAAAAATCTAGAGTTGACCAAACAAGCTTGTTTAATATAAGAGAATTAAACAACATACACACATGTTCATCACATGTTCGTCTAATATTTTCATGAATTCTAATAGACAAGCAATTAGTGAGCTGGTAAGCGAATGCATAGAAACAAGTTTACAAATCTCAAGGGAGTATACAATCCATCGTATATCGTAGATGACATGATGGCAAAATATAATGTCTCTATCTCCTACCAAAAAGCATGGAGGTCAACGGAAAAATCATTGATAGAAGATAGTGAAAATTCTCACTCATTGATACTTTCATGGTTGCACATGACAACAGTAACAAATCCAGGTACAAAACTCAAGACATTAAATCTAATATGTTATATCAATAATGACTACCAGTGTTGGCCAATTTGGTTACCGGATATACATATTTCATGATCTTTGGATATGTCAATATATTTATAATTCTTTTATATGGTTATTAAGATAGAAAAATATATGACCGATAAGAAAGCCAGTGCTAGTTACAACTACATTAAATGTTAATTGGAATAATTTATCTAAGATCTTTTTCCATCTCTATGTACCACGTACTATCAGACTTGTCACTGGATAATAATGATTGTTTGAAATACTTATTTTTACCCTTGGTCCATCCATAGCTGCATGGAATAATTATTTTCAATTATAGTAATTGATGGCACATTCATTTATTAACATATATGGAAACCCTACTTACAGCATGTGCCCAAGATGTAAATAGATTTAATGTTCTACTTTCATTTGCAGTCGTTGATAGTGAAGATGAAGAGTCGTGAATTTGTTTTTTTCTTCTAGTTTGAGGAAATAATTTACAGTACAAAGTGGCCAATGTATTGTATCTGATCGACATGGTGCAATTGTGAAAGGATTGGACACTGTATTACCAGATGTTACGAACGGTGCATGCACTTATCATGTTCTTAAAATATATAAACAAATTCAAGAAAGGAAGGGTCGATGTTAAGAATGCATATAATGGTGTATGTGGAGCATACAATTTAGAGAAATTAAACAAAAACATGAAAGATTTTGATTCAATTAATAAATGAATAAAAAAATAATAATAAATGAATAAGACCATTTCTAAAAAATGAGGTTACTTTAAGTAAATGCACAACACTCCATGGGGTGCAAGACTTCAAACATTATTGAATCCTTGAATAGTGCCATAAATTCAATTCAAGAGTGCCAACTTCAATAGTAATAGATTGTCTCCATTGTTTAACTCAACACTGATACTTTACAAACAAACAAGTAGCATTGTCTACATTCACTTCTCTATCAACGGATGCTGAAAAGAGACTTCAAGAGACTTCCGGCAATCATTAGTGAATCCAAAAAACTGAATGTTCGTTTCACTTACCATATGAATTATTCATTGAATACTCCAATATATAACAACATTTGCAGAACAAAACTTATATGATACAAAAAGTAAAACTCATTAGTTGTTCATATTTTACGTATATAATATGGAAGAATTCCACCGATATGTAATAGTTTAACCAACACAAAATTTTATAAATGACAGTAATATTTAGTTGTTAATATACATACTGTAAACTAAATCTTTTTAAATAAGAGGCATCATGGCCCGTGCGATGCACGGGCTTTGTTCACCATGATTAAATCATACTTGTATTTCGGGTAAAAAGTATTCGGATTATGTTGATACGTTGATTTCTTTTGTATACAACATTTAAATGCATCAGTTTACTCATTACAGTCCGTTATCTTCTGATAGACAATACATCTCAACAAAGTTATAACTCACAACTTTGAAACGACAGTTTATTCCCCGAGCTCTTAGTTTAAGCAAGATTTTGTCCAATACGTGAAATATTAATTTTCATGCAACAATCTTAGGCAATACTAATAGCGATATAACTCTTTATTTAGAAAATGTATATATATATATATATAGTATCGCTCGAATATGAGTTATATATCCTTTTTTGTAATAATCATACCTAATTCTTCAAGCTCTTGTTCTTGTATACTCTTTTAATAATCAACTATTATGTGACTTCGGCTTACTTATTCAATAAGTTCTAAAATAGTATAGCTAACACGACATTATATCTCGAGATATATGGTTATCCCGTAGTATTTAAATATGAGTTATCATTGATTTGTATTATCGTACCTAAATCTTAACCTCTTGTGTACTCTTTTAGTCCTAAGTTATTATGTGACTTCGACTTACCTGATTCAATTAATATCTAAAAGATGTATCTAACACGCCATTCTATCCCGAGATTTGTGGTTCTCTAGAGTATTTAAATATGAGTTATCCTTATTTTGTAATAATCATAACTAAATATGAGTTACAATAAAAAGTTATCTAACACGACATTTTACCTCGAGATTTGTATATAAATTTTTACCCACTTTTGGATAAAATCTATTTATATACTCCCTCCTTATATTATTTGTTCAAAACATTACAAATTAGTACAAAGTTACTTGTATAAAATATAATCATATTTACATATTGTTACAAAATATATACAGTATCATCTTGCTTAAAAACATCATTTAGAAGTTCCAGGTATATATTGATATAAGTATAAGTTTTTATCGGCATACAACAAATCATATTTTGTGTCGTACCAATTTTTAAGAAAAAATATAAGATTTTTATATACAAATTTTCTAATTTTTTTATATATAACTTTATATACAATCACATGTGTATATATTGATATAACCTAATCATTTTATGATTTTGTATATATAAATAAAAAGTGTACATTTTAATAAGAATAAATGTTTATATACACCCACACAAATTCGTATCATATTTAGAAAAATAGAGAAAATCCATAAATTCTAAAACTTTATATAAAATTATACACACAAATTTAAATTGTTTAAAAAATTAAGAAGAAAAAGGTTAGGTTTTTTCAAATATACTAAAGCAATCCTGTTTTTACATAAAAAAATAATAATAATAAAAATAAATAAATAAACAAAAAATTAGAGAAAAAACTATATTAGAAAATATATAAGAAACATGGATAGCAAAAGAAACTATTACCTCAACGATTTATCCACTGAACCTAAAAGAAAGAATTAAGAACATTGATAAAGATCATGGATATGGATATCAAGAACAAATTTGTTAAATAAAATCAGGTCACGAAATTATGAACAAATATGAAGAAATAAAAATACACATAGAAAACACATATATAAAGGATGAAGAAAATATTATCAAAAAAAGCATCCATCTTCCTATTGGTGTCCACCATAGTACCACCACTTCTTCCATGAAGATACCTAAAACAATAAACCTCAAATCATAAATAAAAAATATGCATAAAAGTCAATATATGAAATCATATGAAAACTCACTGATGTATAGTTTGGATGTTAGCACCAAAATCTTCTCACGAATTAAAGCAGTTCTAAGCAATAAATAATTTAAATCACCAATGATTTTGAGAAAGAGAAGAGGCAGATGTTAGGTTGGTGTGTGTAAAAAGGAGATGTTGGGTTTTATAAAAGCAAAGGGAGGAAATAATGTGTGGTTGTCATTGTGTTGAAACACTATTTCACCACTGTTATTGCTAGGATCCAATGAATATGAATAATAAATTGATATATTTAATGGTGAGCAAGTGAAAGGAACTGGCATGGTAACTTGAAAAGGTTTGGTGATCGTAGCTTCATTCCTAGCATTTAAAGGTGATTAATATGATAGATTTTTTTTTAGACAGATGGAAAGTCATATGACCCATGAAGACTTGAAAGAGACTTGATGAATCTGTATATTTAACTATCATAAGATAAATTAATACCTTTAATGCCTTTATATAGAATTGAGTTTTTATTTGTATAGAGACATAAATTCTCTCATTTATGGCATGAAACTCATTTTTTATATATATATAGAAACAAATCATATTTTGTGTCGTACCAATTTTTTTAAGACAAAAATATAAGATTTTTTATATACAAATTTTCTAATTTTTTTTATATATAACTTTATATACAACTGTTTACAGGTATATATTGATATAACCTAATCATTTTATGATTTTGTATATATAAATAAAAAGTGTACATTTTAATAAGAATAAATGTTTATATACACCCACACAAATTCGTATCATATTTAGAAAAATAGAGAAAATCCATAAATTCTAAAACTTTATATAAAATTATACACACAAATTTAAATTGTTTAAAAAATTAAGAAGAAAAAGGTTAGATTTTTTCAAATATACTAAAGCAATCCTGTTTTTACATAAAAAAATAATAATAATAAAAATAAATAAATAAACAAAAAATTAGAGAGAAAACTATATTAGAAAATATATAAGAAACATGGATAGCAAAAGAAACTATTACCTCAACGATTTATCCACTGAACCTAAAAGAAAGAATTAAGAACATTGATAAAGATCATGGATATGGATATCAAGAATAAATTTGTTAAATAAAATCAGGTCACGAAATTATGAACAAATATGAAGAAATAAAAATACACATAGAAAACACATATATAAAGGATGAAGAAAATATTATCAAAAAAATCATCCATCTTCCTATTGGTGTCCACCATAGTACCACCACTTCTTCCATGAAGATACCTAAAACAATAAACCTCAAATCATAAATAAAAAATATGCATAAAAGTCAATATATGAAATCATATGAAAACTCACTGATGTATAGTTTGGATGTTAGCACCAAAATCCTCTCACGAATTAAAGCAGTTCTAAGCAATAAATAATTTAAATCACCAATGATTTTGAGAAAGAGAAGAGGCAGATGTTAGGTTGGTGTGTGTAAAAAGGAGATGTTGGGTTTTATAAAAGCAAAGGGAGGAAATAATGTGTGGTTGTCATTGTGTTGAAACACTATTTCACCACTGTTATTGCTAGGATCCAATGAATATGAATAATAAATTGATATATTTAATGGTGAGCAAGTGAAAGGAACTGGCATGGTAACTTGAAAAGGTTTGGTGATCGTAGCTTCATTCCTAGCATTTAAAGGTGATTAATATGACAGTTTTTTTTTTAGACAGATGGAAAGTCATATGACCCATGAAGACTTGAAAGAGACTTGATGAATCTGTATATTTAACTATCATAAGATAAATTTGTAACACCCCCAATCCACTCAGGGATATTACACGCCGTAGACCCTCTCCTCGAGGATCTACCAGGCTAATAACTAAAATCAAACATCTAAACATCGCCTTTAAGGCTAAAATGACTCAGTAGACCGACTTGGTCTTTCAATAATAACATACAACTCATTCCCAAACACATACCCACGCAGGGGTCAAAATAAAATAAACTCCCGTACAACGGGGAAAAGATACCGCAGCGGAAAAGAAAATACAACTGGACCAATACGACATCAACGGAACCTCGTGTGATTAGTATCGTTCATCTTTCATCATCCTTCGTGCCGACCCTGTGCTATGCTCCAAAACCTGAATGCAAAAATAGACATCCACCCCGAATACTGGGGTTAGCAAAACTCCACTGTTTTGCTAGTGCAAGTACAAGTGCAAAAATACGAGCCATACAATACAAGTTCCAAGAACAATAATAATCAGGAATCCTCGAAGATCCAAACGTAAAGAAAAGTACTTCCCGAGGCAAGAGTTTGGGTAAACATTTCCAAAACCGAAAGATCGCAAATAAGGGAAACAATTTACAAAACAGTTTAAAATGCCATCGAAAGTTTTAATAGAAAACAATTTAGGATTATAAAATCCTTCTCTTTCCAAAAGATCAATAGGGTCACAGCCCAAAGGTTTTGTTTTCGCAAATAGGAAATCACCAACAATTTACAGGGTCAGAGCCCAACATCACGTGTCCTCAACGGACGTAAAATCAACGAAACATAATCATGCACGCGCATCGCCTAGGACCGGGACGATACCACCGACGTCCCACTCGAGACCTCGAAGGACCCTCCCGAGCTGGCTAGCGAAACAAATCACACACATCTCACGGTTGGATCAATCGCTTGTTGCATCCTGGCCACATGATCACATGCCATGTGCCACCGTAGATTATCTCAGGCTCTCACGGTTGGATCAATCACTTGTTGCATCCTGGCCACATGATCACATGCCATGTGCCACCGTAGACCTTCAACCATATCCACACATTCACACAAATAACATATCATATCAAGGATATTCAAACAATTCGCCCAGAGGCATCAACCACTTAGCAAAACACTACGTCAATCCATAACGCACCGAAATGAAATAATATACGTCCAGACACAATACCAAGTGCAACATGAACACCAAGCATATACATAGAATTCACATAGTTATCCACGAACCACACCAATCACAAAACACACACGGTTTTGAAAGAGGGCCTTTAACGAGGCTAACCAAATCTTTTGAAAACTCATTTCAAACAAACAAACAAATCAAGACGATCACCAATCATCATATCCACGAAACAAGAAAAGTATGGACAAGGTACTTGCCTCTGTAACGCCCCCAATCCACTCAGGGATATTACACGCCGTAGACCCTCTCCTCGAGGATCTACCAGGCTGGTAACAACATTTAACATCTCGACAATGCCTTCAAGGCAAAAATGACTCAGTAGACCGATTTGGTCTTTCAATAAATACATACAACTCGAATACAACTCATGCCCACGCAGGGGTCAAAAATACAACCACACCCGTACAACGGGAAAGATATAGCAATGAAATAAAAGTACAACTATACCAATACGACAACAACGGGTCCTCGTGTGATTAGTATCGTTCATCTTTCATCATCCTTCATGCCGACCCCGTGCTCTGCTCCAAAACCCGAATGCAATACAGACATCCACCCCGAATACTGGGGTTAGCAAAACTCCACTGTTTTGCTAGTGCAAGTATAAAATACGAAAACGAGCCATACATATCATACTCCATGGAACATGTTAATCATAAACATACTTCCCGAGGTAAATCACTTAATCAAAACGGTTAAATCGAAAGATAGGGGTAAACCCGATATACATCTTGTGAAAACATTTTACGATCTCGGGAGTTTTGAAAACACTTGGGATTTTAAGAATTCTCAAACCTTTCAAAAACATTTAGGGACACAACCCAAAAGTCATTCTCCAAAATTCAAGTTCCGGTAACAATACGCAGGGTCCATAACCCATTTCACAAAACACGGGGTCCGTGACCCAAATCACAAATCACATGTTCCTAAGGATTATTCGTGTCCCGTGCTAACAAGCCACGAACCTCAGATGCTCCCGAAGAACAAACCCGAGTGAATAACCCAATAGGAAAAACATATCAAATCACATGTCACCGTAACCGCAGTCACGTGACTACAAGCACATTAACGTACATAACCAAACCACAACCATAAGTTATCCCAGCATCGCGCTAACAAGCCACGAACCTCGGAGTCCCCGCAAGACATACCCGATGATAACCCTACAAGTTATCCCGGCATCGGGCTAGCAAGCCCCGAACCTCGGAGTCCCCGCAAGACATACCCGTATTGGATAACCTTACGGTTTCGCCCGACCCATACTAGCAAGTATGGATCCCGGAGATTCAACAAATCCTACCCGGAGGCACATCACAATACATCAAGCACACAACAATAATCACTTATCAATCCAAACAACATTAAGCATCACAAACTCCTTTCAAGGAGTAACAACTAATATCACACACATTACGTTCTTACCGAACAAGTACATAATAACAATACGTAATCCCCGACAAAGGATTACGGTCTATCAAACTCACTCGAATTGATCATATTATCTTTCAACATACAAAACCAACACACATATTCCGAGAATACATATTCACGAAGTATACGAATTATCGTTGAAAGACATCATTTATCGAGAACATACCAATCCCTTTTTTACGTTCATTAAATATCGATTTCGCATAAAACCATTTATCAAGAATTATATCAACGAAACATGAAATGTATGGGCAAGATACTTGCCTCAAAATCGATACGCAAGTATTCCGACGAACACGGCTCAACCGGAAAGCTTCAAACGCCCAATGCTATCGAAACGGAAGACGGCGGCGAGCGAAAGGGTTCAACACGGTTTCTTCGCAAGAAACACGACCCTAACATCATACAATCAATAAATCATCAACCATATGAGGAAGAATAATCGTAGAACGCCCGAAAACCCCTCTAAGACATTTTACGGACACCTTCAAGGCGTCGGTCAAGAACTCGACTCAAACAACGAATCGATACGATCCAACCATGGAATAACAAGGAAATGATATAATACATCTAAATAATCATCAATCCATCAAAATCCTAAGTTAAATCGGATTAATCGGACGAAAACAACCAAAATACCCAAAATCCCCAAAATTAGATTTCTAGGAAATCGGCTGGTCGGTAGATCGGAGGATGTTATAGGACGGATGATTGATGATATGAGCCTCAAAACTTCATGGATTGAAAGAACTACATCATGTATACATGATTTGTACAACAACATCAGCGAACGTGAAGAAAAGGAATGAGAAATCGAAAAATACGCCGCTGTGCCTTAAATAGGTGAGACTCGACCGTGTCCGACATGACACGGTCGTGGCGCGCGATTGGCCGCGGGGGCTCGACCGTGTCCCGCATGACACGGTCGTGTCGCGAAGGGGCGCTCGGCATTGACTCGACCGTGTCACGGAACACGGTCGGGCCTCTGGGCGACGCTACCGGCTTATCCGGACGAGTACGGCTCGGCCGTGCAGCGACACGGCCGAGTCCGGTCGGCGTGATCGGCCAAATGAGCGGGTGAGCTAAAACGACCATAACTCTCTCGTCAGGACTCGATTGACTCACCGTTTGAACCATTGGAAAGCTAATTCGATGCTCTATAATATTGTAAGGATTTAGAATTTTTGGGGTTACCAAAAATTAATGGTGACTTTACAAAGTCGAACTCATACTTAGAAAAGTCGATTAAGGACACGGAACTCAATAAAACGACACCGAAACGAACTCGGATGACAACAAGTGCAGAATTAATCATTCTCGGAAATGACGAAACGGTCAGGAGCGAGTCGTCAAAACGAACTTCCTCCGAAAAAAGAAAATTACCGAAATTCGAAATTGCGGATATTACATTCTACCCTCCTTAAAAGAAGTTTCGTCCCGAAACTTAAAACAAGTAGGGGAAGAAATATTCCGCCAGGAAAACTCAACGAGATACACAAGAATGCGTAACTAACGCCCAACGGCGAAATGTTACAAACAACGCAAAGGAACATACGGCGTGAAAACACGCTCCACGGCGACCAACACAACGTCGCTGTTAGGGATATAATAAAACCAACAAGTGACAAACGTCATCAAATAGATAATACAATCAAGTCAATTATCCGAACAATCACAAAACACTAAGCACCGTGCATAGTTGAGAAAACGAAAAATAAACACAAAACGATCCACTTCGAATAAAAGAACTTTATCTCCGAGATTCGAAACAACCGGGTAAGGAAATAACATAACATACAACTGATAGACCACGCCCCTCAGGGACTCCTCGGAGTTGGTCCTGATTTCATTGCTCAAATCCGTGCCTCGGAAGGCTCGGTGACCAACTCGCAAAACTGAACTCGGTGTCCCTCAAGCCCGCACTTGTAACACGTTACTAGCGGAGAAGGGCAATGTGCACGGACATGCCCCGCCACATTGCAGTTAAAACACCTCCGGCTTTACCAGAGTCAAAGCGAAGACTTAGAACTCTCAGTCCCACGCAACGAGCGACAGAGCTTCACAGCCGAACGACTACGACGTTGCGAACTAGAAACACCAACTCCTGCACTATCCACAAGGTCATTGGACTTCCTCCGCTTCTTCGACTCGGGCACACGCTCCGACGATAACGAAGCTAGTTCACGGGCCAAGGCTCGATCTTGGTAGTCCCTCAACGAAGTGCAAGTGAGTCCCGACATATACACACGAATCGCGGCTTCATTCGTCACAAAATGAAAGATCCTCTCTTCCTCGGTTCTCACCCGATCTCGCACATAATCGAGTTGTTTGCTATAGTCGATGATAGCTTTGTGACATGAAACATCTTGCGGTTACGCCTAATAAAATTCGTGAATCCTCTGCTCTCTAATCGGTTTCTGGACGTAACTCGGCTTCCATAAATGCCTGAACTCCGCCCACGTGACATCACGATCATGAGGCTTAACGACCTCCCACCAATTAGCGGCATCTTTGTCAAGAAGGTACTGCGCAATAGGTACCTTTCGCTCTTCAGACAATCGACAAATTTCGAATATCTTTCCCAACCGGAAAAGCCAACCATCCCACCAACGCATCCGCAACACCGGCGAATCGAGGGGATTCATACGAATTACCTCCGAAGCCACCGGTTTGCACGGTGTTCGAGTCACATCTCAGTAATGCGCTGAATCGCCTGAGTCAATCGAGTCATCTGTGTAGCTACTGCTGTAAAATAGTAGCGACACCGATACAAGATCATCACCGGCAGATGATCTCGACCACGCGTCGATTGCCACGACTACGACCTCGGCCCTCGGCATACCGAATAAGTAATTACTCGGACAACAGAAAAAATCATAACATATACCACAAACAACAATTTCCATCGTAAAGCAACATGCATACTAAAATCATAGCAACGACGGTATCGTTCAGCAATCTCAATGGCCCGAACGATAACCAGCACATAATCACAAAACATCATGGAACAATCACACATATACACGAACATACCAACCCAAGCTTCAACAGCTCACACTCGTGTGTCAACACGCAAATCACCAGGAGGCGATAAACAGTAAACACCAGTTCACACCTCTCACAGAGGGCTAACAAAACATATGCGTGGCGAACGACTCAACGTTCACACCACCAATTCAATCACAATTCGGGGTTAATACCGTAACGAAAGTTCGAAAACCATACAGGCATTTCTGGTCCGCAAACAGGAATGATAGGTTTTAAAAACGAGAACCACCTTTTGAAAACAGTTTGGAAACAACCGTTGATCTTGAGTATCATTTTACAAAAAGTAGTACAAACACCATTATCGAGACTTTGAAAATCATCTAGCGTTTGAACAAAAATGAGGACACCTTTCCTTTAGTGAAAAACTTTCAAAAATATTCGACCCTTGGGTCTAAGCAACTGCATTTGAAAATATCTCAAAAATATTTTTGGTCCTCAACCGGAAAATTTTTGAAATGTATTGCGGCATTAGAAAACACCTTGAAAACACCGCAAGAAAATAATTCGTTTTAAAAGTACGTCTCGAATTTTAATTTTCTAAGATACTCAAGGTTTTCAAAATAATTCAATGGGCTAGAATGCCCAAAATTTCACGTAATTACAAGGAACAATATAGCGCCGTGGGTCCCGCCGGAACCCACCGTGCTAAAAACCATTTACAAAAACGCCAAAAGGCCGATGACGGTAATATTTCAAAACTCACGAAGCCATTTAGAAAATAATAAATACCGTCATAAGAATTTCGCCAAAACGATCAAGGCCGTAATGCCAAAAACTCGGTTAAGGAATTGGTTTTCAAAATAAAACTCAGTCGGTAAAATACCGAAAGCCATTACAGAAGAACTCACGCAGCGGATAAAAAGAAATAAAGTCAAACATGCACAAGACAGCAACATTACTCCTCATATGAACGAAAAATGGGAGTTAAATAATCACATATCACGAAATCAAAATCCATAAGAGGATTCCGTCACTTAACAAATAATCATAAAAATAGCTCGTGTCACACGAGGCACAACACAAAGAAGAAAGACTTACATTCACAGTTCGCACGAAGATGATGATCGCCCACGATACTAATCACGACCAACAAACTCAGACGACGCGTCGCGACACGACTTAGTCAGACAAAATCCGACGAGACAAAAACTCAATAGACACCACTAACCCGACAGCCTAGGTTTCCTCAACCTAAAGCTCCGATACCATTCTGTAACGCCCCCAATCCACTCAGGGATATTACACGCCGTAGACCCTCTCCTCGAGGATCTACCAGGCTGGTAACAACATTTAACATCTCGACAATGCCTTCAAGGCAAAATGACTCGATGACCGATTTGGTCTTTCAATAAATACATACAACTCGAATACAACTCATGCCCACGCAGGGTCAAAAATACAACCACACCCGCATAACGGAAAGATATAGCAATGAAATAAAAGTACAACTATACCAATACGACAACAACGGGTCCTCGTGTGATTAGTATCGTTCATCTTTCATCATCCTTCATGCCGACCACGTGCTCTGCTCCAAAACCCGAATGCAATACGACATCCACCCCCGAATACTCTGGGGTTAGCAAAACTCCACNGTTTTGCTAGTGCAAGTATAAAATACGAAAACGAGCCATACATATCATACTCCACGGAACATGTTAATCATAAACATACTTCCCGAGGTAAATCACTTAATCAAAACGGTTAAATCGAAAGATAGGGGTAAACCCGATATACATCTTGTGAAAACATTTTACGATCTCGGGAGTTTTGAAAACACTTGGGATTTTAAGAATTCTCAAACCTTTCAAAAACATTTAGGGACACATCCACAAAGTCATTCTCCAAAATTCAAGTTCCAGAACAATACGCAGAGTCCATAACCCATTTCACAAAACACGGGGTCCGTGACCCAAATCACAAATCACATGTTCCTAAGGATTATTCGTGTCCCGTGCTAACAAGCCACGAACCTCAGATGCTCCCGAAGAACAAACCCGAGTGAATAACCCAATAGGAAAAACATATCAAATCACATGTCACCGTAACCGCATTCACGTGACTACAAGCACATATACGTACATAATCAAACCACAACCATAAGTTATCCCGGCATCGCGCTAACAAGCCACGAACCTCGGAGTCCCCGCAAGACATACCCGATGATAACCCTACAAGTTATCCCGGCATCGGGCTAGCAAGCCCCGAACCTCGGAGTCCCCGCAAGACATACCCGTATTGGATAACCTTACGGTTTCGCCCGACCCATACTAGCAAGTATGGATCCCGAGATTCAACAAATCCTACCCGGAGGCACATCACAATACATCAAGCACACAACAATAATCACTTATCAATCCAAACAACATTAAGCATCACAAACTCCTTTCAAGGAGTAACAACTAATATCACACACATTACGTTCTTACCGAACAAGTACATAATAACAATACGTAATCCCGACAAAGGATTACGGTCTATCAAACTCACTCGAATTGATCATATTATCTTTCAACATACAAAACCAACACACATATTCCGAGAATACATATTCACGAAGTATACGAATTATCGTTGAAAGACATCATTTATCGAGAACATACCAATCCCTTTTTTACGTTCATTAAATATTGGATTTCGCATAAAACCATTTATCAAGAATTATATCAACGAAACATGAAATGTATGGGCAAGATACTTGCCTCAAAATCGATACGCAAGTATTCCGACGAACACGGCTCAACCGGAAAGCTTCAAACGCCCAATGCTATCGAAACGGAAGACGACGAGCGAAAGGGTTCAACACGGTTTCTTCGCAAGAAACACGACCCTAACATCATACAATCAATAAATCATCAACCATATGAGGAAGAATAATCGTAGAACGCCCGAAAACCCCTCTAAGACATTTCTGGACACCTTCAAGGCGTCGGTCAAGAACTCGACTCAAACAACGAATCGATACGATCCAACCATGGAATAACAAGGAAATGATATAATACATCTAAATAATCATCAATCCATCAAAATCCTAAGTTAAATCGGATTAATCGGACGAAAACAACCAAAATACCCAAAATCCCCAAAATTAGATTTCTAGGAAATCGACTGGTCAGTAGATCGGAGGATGTTATAGGACGGATGATTGATGATATGAGCCTCAAAACTTCATGGATTGAAAGAACAACATCATGTCTCCATGATGTATACACCCACACCCGCGAACGGGAAGAAAAGGAATGAGAAATGGCGAAAAATACGCGCCGAGGCCTTAAATAGGTGACAGACTCGACCGTGTCCGACATGACACGGTCGTGGCGCGCATGCCGGCAGAGGCTCGACCGTGTCCTGCATGACACGGCCGTGTCGCGAAGGGGCGCTCGGCATTGACTCGACCGTGTCCTGGAACACGGTCGGGCCTCTGGGCGACGCCACCGCTTATCCGGACGAGTACGGCTCGGCCGTGTGCGACACGGCCGAGTCCTGGCCGGGCAAAGGATCGCCAAATGAGCGGGTGAGCTAAAACGACCATAACTCTCTCGTCCGACTCCGATTGACTCACCGTTTGAACCATTGGAAAGCTAATTCGATGCTCTATAATATTGTAAGGATTTAGAATTTTTGGGGTTACCAAAATTAATGGTGACTTTACAAAGTCGAACTCATACTTAGAAAAGTCGATTAAGGACACGGAACTCAATAAAACGACACCGAAACGAACTCGGATGACAAAAAGTGCGAATTAATCATTCTCGGAAATGACGAAACGGTCAGAGCGAGTCGTCAAAACGAACTTCCTCCGAAAAAGAAAATTACCAAATTGAAATTGCGGATATTACGATTTCAAATCGGCACGCAAGTATTCCGACGAACACGGCTCAACCGAAAGCTTGAACGCCCGATGTTTTCGAAAGGAAAACGACAACGAGCGGAAGGGTTCAACTTGGTTTCTTCGCAAGAAACTCGACCCTAACAACATATAATCCATAAATCAACAATCATACGAGGAAGGATAATCGTAGAACGCCCGAAAACCCTCTATGACATTCTAGGACACCTTCAAGACGTCGATCAAGAACTCGACCAAAACAACGAATCGATACGATCCAACCATGGAATAACAAGGTAAAAGATATAAAACATCTAAATAATCATCAATCCATCATAATCCTAAGTTAAATCGGATTAAACGACGAAATCAACCCAAATACCCAAATTCCCCAAAACTAGATTTCAAGAAATCTAACCTTGATTCGGTAGATCGGAGGAGGTTACCGGATGATTGTTTGATGCTATAAACTCAAGAACTTCATGGATTGGATGTATGACAACATGCCTCCATGATCCATAAGTCTCCAACGGAAGAGGAGGAAGGAAGTGGGAAAACGAGAGGAAAATGAAGTCCTTCCCCGGATCCCGTGTAATATAGAGAAACACAGCAGAACCTATCGGCCAGCCTATCGGCCGATAGCCCAACCGATACCCATACAATGCACGTGAGAGCCTATCGACCCCCTATCGGCCGAAAGGCTCCCGGAAGTGATCGCCAAAATCAAACGACCATAACTCTCTCGTCCGGACTCCGATCGACTCACCGTTTGAACCATAGGAAAGCTAACTCGATGTTCTATAATATTGCAAAGATTTATAATTTTTGGAGTCACCAAAAATTAATGGTGATCTAACAAAGTCGAACTCATACTTAGAAAAGTCGTTTAGTAATCCTGAATTCAACAAAACGACACCGAAACCCGAGCCTGAATACGAACCGAAGATACGGTTACGAAGTACTCACAAAGACGAATCTAAGAGCTAGTAGAACACACGATTCCGACCACCCGAAGGCTCGAAATTCGACAACGGAAGGTAATTACCCCAAACTTTGGGAAATTACGAAAATGGCCCAACTGCCCGAAAATCACCATACGACAACGAATAATCAAACCGAAGCTCACAACACGTATAACAACGTTAAATGAACTTACGAAAAACCCCAAACGACAATTTCAAACGAGATTCGCAAGAACCGAACTCAAGCGCGGAAAAGTCGCTAAAAAGCACGGAACTCAACAAAGCAGCACCGAAACGAACTCGGATGACAAAAGTGCAGAATTAAATATTCTCCGAATGACGAAACGGTCATGAGAGAGTCGTCAAAACAGACTCCGACCAAAAAAAAAAGAAATTTACCGAAAATCGAAAATTGCGGATATTACATTCTACCCTCCTTAAAAGAAGTTTCGTCCCGAAACTTAAAACAAGTAGGGGGAAGAAATATTCCGCCAGGAAAAACTCAACGAGACACACAAGAATGCGTAACTAACGCCCAACGGCGAAATGTTACAAACAACGCAAAGGGGTATACGGTGTGAAAACACGCTCCACGACGACCAACACAACGTCGCCGGTAGAGACATAATAAAACCAACAAATGACAAGCGTCATCAAATGGATAATACAATCAAGTCAATGATCCAAACAATCACAAAACACAAATTACTTGTTACAAGAAAACACGCACAGTCGAGAAAACAGAGAATAAACACAAAACGATCCACAAGGGTAATTATAAATAATTCGGACTACGCCGAAATCCTCAAAACCACCCTAGGCATCTCCGTGTCCTTTCGGAGCAGATACGCAACCTCGATCCCCAAATCTCTCAGCTACCGTCTCACAATGCACGGATCGGTGACCCACCTGGCCACACTCGAAACAGCTGACTAACGGTGAACGACAATTCTTCGCAGTATGGCCCGCTCGACTACAGTTATAACATATCTTCGAAGTGCTCACATTACTCACTGCAGGGGTACTACTCCTCTGATCACGCGATCTAGGAACCATATTGGGATGACGAGACGAAGTCCCAACCTCAAGGGGCCCACTCCCCTGATTTCCTGAAAAGTTCCCAACGGTTTTCTGCTTTTCGAGTCGGACATACTCTCGGTCGATAACTGGATAGCTCATAAGCTAACGCCCTATTTTGATAATCTCTCAAGGAAGTACAAGCGAGACTGCCATGTCTTGGCGAATCTCCGCTTCATCCGCCTACTAAAATGACAAATCTTGTCCTCCTCTGTCCTTACTTGATTTTGCACATAGCCGAGCCGTTTGCTAAAATCAATAATAGCTTGAGACAATGTACATCCTGCGGTTTCGCCGAAAAGAATTCATTAATCCTCCGATTTCTGATCGGTTCGACAAAACTCATCTCTCATGAATTTCGAACTCGCCCACGTGACAACGCGATCTCGAGGCTTAGTAGCCTCCCACCGCCTAAGCGGCATCTTTGTCGAAAAGATCTTGAGCTACCGGAACCTTACGTTCTTACTCGACAATCAACTATCTCGAAAATCTTTTCCAACTGGAAAAGCCAACCATCCGACCAACGCATCCGCAACACCGCGAATCGAGGGGTTCATACGAATCACTTCTCGGCCACCGATTTGCACCAGGTGTCGGGTCACATCTGTAACACGCCGTGCTGAGTCAATCGAGTCATCTCGAGTGGCTACTGCCGCAAAATAGTAGCAACACCAATACCAATACCATCACCGTGGCATGCTCTCGACCACGCTCCGATCGCCACGACCACGACCTCGGCCCTCGGCATATGAAATAAGTAACCACTCAAAGACAACAAGGAATCATAATACATATCATATACAACAATTTCCATCGTAAAGCAACATGCATACAAAAATCATAGCAACGGTATCGTTCGGAATCTCAACGGCCCGAACGATAACCAAGACATAATCACAAAACATCATGGAATAATCACACATATACACGAACATACCAACCCAAGCTTCAACTCACACTCGCGTGTCAACACGCAAATCACCACGAGGCGATAAACAAGAAACACTTCACACCTCTCACGGAGGGCTAACAAAACATATGCGTGGCGAACGACTCAACGTTCACACCACCAATTCAACCACAATTCGGGGTTAACACCGTAACGAAAGTTCGAAAACCATACACGCATTTCCGGTCCGCAAACAGGAATGATAGGTTTTAAAAATGAAAACCACCTTTTGAAAACAGTTTGGAAACAACAGTTGATCTTGAGTATCATTTTACAAAAAGTAGTACAAACACCATTATCGAGTCTTTGAAAATCATCTTGCGTTTGAACAAAAATGAGGACACCTTTCCTTTAGTGAAAAACTTTCAAAAATATTCGACCCTTGGGTCTAAGCAACTGCATTTGAAAATATCTCAAAAATATTTTTGGTCCTCAACCGGAAAATTTTTGAAATGTATTGCGGCATTAGAAAACACCTTGAAAACACCGCAAGAAAATAATTCGCTTTAAAAGTACGTCTCGAATTTCAATTTTCTAAGATACTCAAGGTTTTCAAAAATAATTCAATGGGTTAGAATGCCCAAAAAGGTCGATGACGGTAGTACTTATCAAAACTCACAAAATCATTTGAAAACACCCAACTACCGTCAAAACGGTCAAGGCCAACAACTCGGTTAAAGGAATCGATTTTTGAAATAAAATTCAGTCGGTAAGATACCGAAAGCCATTACAAAGGAACTCACGCAGCGGAAAAAAAAAGAAATACAGTCCAACATGCACAATCCAGCAACTACTCCTCACATGAAAGAAATATGAGAGTCAAATAGTCGCGTATCAAGAAATCAAAATCCATAAGAGGATTCCGTCACTTAGCAAATAAATCATAAAAATAGCTCGTGTCACACGAGGCACAACACAAAGAAGGGAGACTTACAGCCACAGGTCGCACGAAGATGATGATCGCCCCACGATACTAATCACGACCAACAAACTCAGACGACGCGTCGCGACACGACTCAGTCAGATAAAATCCGACGAGACGAAAACTCGATAGACACCACTGACCCGACAGCCTAGGTTTCCACAACCTAAGCTCCGATACCATTTATGTAACACCCCCAATCCACTCAGGGATATTACACGCCGTAGACCCTCTCCTCGAGGATCTACCAGGCTGATAACTAAAATCAAACATCTAAACATCGCCTTTAAGGCTAAAATGACTCAGTAGACCGACTTGGTCTTTCAATAATAACATATAACTCATTCCCAAACACATACCCACGCAGGGGTCAAAATAAATAAACTCCCGTACAACGGGGAAAAGATACCGCAGCGGAAAAGAAAATACAACTGGACCAATACGACATCAACGGAACCTCGTGTGATTAGTATCGTTCATCTTTCATCATCCTTCGTGCCGACCCTGTGCTATGCTCCAAAACCTGAATGCAAAAATAGACATCCACCCCCCGAATACTCGGGGGTTAGCAAAACTCCACTGTTTTGCTAGTGCAAGTACAAGTGCAAAAATACGAGCCATACAATACAAGTTCCAAGAACAATAATAATCAGGAATCCTCGAAGATCCAAACGTAAAGAAAAGTACTTCCCGAGGCAAGAGTTTTGGTAAACATTTCCAAAACCGAAAGATCGCAAATAAGGGAAACAATTTACAAAACAGTTTAAAATGCCATCGAGAGTTTTAATAGAAAACAATTTAGGATTATAAAATCCTTCTCTTTCCAAAAGATCAATAGGGTCACAGCCCAAAGGTTTTGTTTTCGCAAATAGGAAATCACCAACAATTTACAGGTCGAGCCAACATCACGTGTCCTCAACGGACGTAAAATCAACGAAACATAATCATGCACGCGCATCGCCTAGGACCGGACGATACCACCGACGTCCCACTCGAGACCTCGAAGGACCCTCCCGGTGGCTAGCGAAACAAATCACACACATCTCACGGTTGGATCAATCGCTTGTTGCATCTGGCCACATGATCACATGCCATGTGCCACCGTAGATTATCTCGAGCTCACGGTTGGATCAATCACTTGTTGCATCCTGGCCACATGATCACATGCCATGTGCCACCGTAGACCTTCAACCATATCCACACATTCACACAAATAACATATCATATCAAGGATATTCAAACAATTCGCCCAGAGGCATCAACCACTTAGCAAAACACCACGTCAATCCATAACGCACCGAAATGAAATAATATACGTCCAGACACAATACCAAGTGCAACATGAACACCAAGCATATACATAGAATTCACATAGTTATCCACGAACCACACCAATCACAAAACACACACGGTTTTGAAAGAGGGCCTTTAACGAGGCTAACCAAATCTTTTGAAAACTCATTTCAAACAAACAAACAAATCAAGACGATCACCAATCATCATATCCACGAAACAAGAAAAGTATGGACAAGGTACTTGCCTCGAAATCGGCACGCAAGTATTCCGACGAACACGGCTCAACCGGAAAGCTTCGAAACGCCCGATGTTTTCGAAAAGGAAAACGACAACGAACAGAAGGGTTCAACTTGGTTTCTTCGCAAGAAACTCGACCCTAACAACATATAATCCATAAATCAACAATCATACGAGGAAGGATAATCGTAGAACGCCCGAAAACCCCTCTATGACATTCTACCGGACACCTTCAAGACGTCGATCAAGAACTCGACCCAAACAACGAATCGATACGATCCAACCATGGAATAACAAGGTAAAAGATATAAAACATCTAAATAATCATCAATCCATCATAATCCTAAGTTAAATCGGATTAAACGGACGAAATCAACCAAAATACCCAAATTCCCCAAAACTAGATTTCAAGAAATCTAACCTTGATTCGGTAGATCGGAGGAGGTTACCGGATGATTGGTTGATGCTATAAACTCAAGAACTTCATGGATTGGATGTATGACAACATGCCTCCATGATCCATAAGTCTCCAACCGCGGAAGAGGAGGAAGGAAGTGGGAAAAACGAGAGGAAAATGAAGTCCTTCCCCCAGATCCCGTGTAATATAGAGAAACACAGCAGAACCTATCGGCCAGCCTATCGGCCGATAGGCCCAACCGATACCCATACAGAATGCCGGCAGTGGAGCCTATCGACCCCCCCTATCGGCCGAAAGGCTCCTGGAAGTGATCGGCCAAAAACTGAAACGACCATAACTCTCTCGTCCGGACTCCGATCGACTCACCGTTTGAACCATAGGAAAGCTAACTCGATGTTCTATAATATTGCAAAGATTTATAATTTTTGGAGTCACCAAAAATTAATGGTGATCTAACAAAGTCGAACTCATACTTAGAAAAGTCGTTTAGTAATCCTGAATTCAACAAAACGACACCGAAACCCGAGCCTGAATACGAACCGAAGATACGGTTACGAAGTACTCACAAAGACGAATCTAAGAGCTAGTAGAACACACGATTCCGACCACCCGAAGGCTCGAAATTCGACAACGGAAGGTAATTACCCCAAACATTGGGAAATTACGAAAATGGCCCAACTGCCCGAAAATCACCATACGACAACGAATAATCAAACCGAAGCTCACAACACGTATAACAACGTTAAATGAACTTACGAAAAACCCCAAACGACAATTTCAAACGAGATTCGCAAGAACCGAACTCAAGCGCGGAAAAGTCGCTAAAAAGCACGGAACTCAACAAAGCAGCACCGAAACGAACTCGGTTGACAAAAGTGCAGAATTAAATATTCTCTGAATGACGAAACGGTCATGAGAGAGTCGTTAAAACAGACTCCGACCAAAAAAAAAGAAATTTACCGAAAATCGAAAATTGCGGATATTACAAAATTAATACCTTTAATGCCTTTATATAGAATTGAGTTTTTATTTGTATAGAGACATAAATTCTCTCATTTATGGCATGAAACTCATTTTTTATATATATATATATATAGAAACAAATCATATTTTGTGTCGTACCAATTTTTTTAAGACAAAAATATAAGATTTTTATATACAAATTTTCTAATTTTTTTTATATATAACTTTATATACAACTGTTTACAGGTATATATTGATATAACCTAATCATTTTATGATTTTGTATATATAAATAAAAAGTGTACATTTTAATAAGAATAAATATTTATATACACCCACACAAATTCGTATCATATTTCGAAAAATAGAGAAAATCCATAAATTCTAAAACTTTATATAAAATTATACACACAAATTTAAATTGTTTAAAAAATTAAGAAGAAAAAGGTTAGATTTTTTCAAATATACTAAAGCAATCCTGTTTTTACATAAAAAAAAATAATAATAAAAATAAATAAATAAACAAAAAATTAGAGAAAAAACTATATTAGAAAATATATAAGAAACATGTATAGCAAAAGAAACTATTACCTCAACGATTTATCCACTGAACCTAAAAGAAAGAATTAAGAACATTGATAAAGATCATGGATATGGATATCAAGAATAAATTTGTTAAATAAAATCAGGTCACGAAATTATGAACAAATATGAAGAAATAAAAATACACATAGAAAACACATATATAAAGGATGAAGAAAATATTATCAAAAAAATCATCCATCTTCCTATTGGTGTCCACCATAGTACCACCACTTCTTCCATGAAGATACCTAAAACAATAAACCTCAAATCATAAATAAAAAATATGCATAAAAGTCAATATATGAAATCATATGAAAACTCACTGATGTATAGTTTGGATGTTAGCACCAAAATCCTCTCACGAATTAAAGCGATTCTAAGCGATAAATAATTTAAATCACCAATGATTTTGAAAAAGAGAAGAGGCGGATGTTAGGTTGGTGTGTGTAAAAGGAGATGTTGGGTTTTATAAAAGCAAAGGAGGAAATAATGTGTGGTTGTCATTGTTGAAACACTATTTCACCATTATTATTAGGATCCAAATGAATATGAATAATGAATTGATATATTTAATGGTGAGCAGTGAAAGGAAGGCTGCATGGTAACTTGAAAAGGTTTGGTGATCGTAGCTTCATTCCTAGCATTTAAAGGTGATTAATATGACAGTTTTTTTTTTAGACAGATGGAAAGTCATATGACCCATGAAGACTTGAAAGAGACTATCATAAGATAAATTAATACCTTTAATGCCTTGATATAGAATTGAGTTTTTATTTGTATAGAGACATAAATGCTCTCATTTATGGCATGAAACTCATTTTTTATATATATATAGAATATAGATACATTACACTTGTATATAATAAGATATAGCAGATCATAAAAATTATATATTTTTTTTGCCTTGATTAGGATGAAGTTTTAATGGAATAAAGATAACTCAGCAAATGTAGATATCCGAGCAACAAGAGCCAGATACCACACAACACAATTTATACTACTATGTTTTTTTTTTTTTCTGAACTTAGTTTTTGATTCAAAAATAAACATATACTCCTAAAAACCGAAAAAAAAAAAGTAAACAGGAAAAATGACTTTGTAAGTATATACATATCTCGCCATATCCATTTTCTAGTAATCACAAAGAAAATACAGTTTAAATAAATTATACTTCTAAAAACCGAAAAAACAAGTAAATAGGAAAAATGACTTTGTAAGAATATAAATATCTCGCCATATCGAAGGAGTAATATAACTAATCGTACTCCCTCCGTCCACGAAAATGTGTCCATTTTTTGACTTTTTCGAGTCAAAATTTATAAATTTTGACCATAAATTACAAGCAATATATAAAAAAATTATAGTAATGTAAGTACTTGGTTAGATTTGTCCTAATGTGTATTTCTAAAATATAACTTAAACTTTCTATAAAATTTTATATATTAATGGCAATTTTTTGTTCAAAGTTTATAAATTTTGACCCGAAAAAGTCAAAATTTGGACACATTTTCGTGGACGGAGGTAGTAGTATTTAACTTTTATTTTTTTTATTACAGTATGCAGAACTAACTTTTTTGGTCCCTAAACTAAAAAAAAATATAAAATAAAGAGTAACACCAGCTACCCTAATACTGCATAACCAATTATATAAAAAACACCAGCTACCCTAATAAATATAATATTGTAAAATTATATCTAAAACAAATATTCATTGTATTAAAGCAAAATATCTATCTATCCATTGTTTGGTAACCACACATCAGAATCAATTTTTTAATACCAAACCATAAAATTAACAAATCATATATCCTCATTCATAAGAATATACGTTATAGATATCATTTTGGTTAGAAAGACTAAAATATCTTGTTGACTTTCTTTTCTTTTTATATTTTATTTAATTTGAACTCTTTTTCTTATATTTTTTCTTTTTTATTTGCATCATTTTTCTCCATTATAACTAGCGAAATTAATGTCCAAAAACTAAAATTTAACTAAAACATACACACACAAAATAAGGGCATAATCACATTAAACACTCACGCCATTTTCGACAAATGGGTCTCTCAAAATCCTTATAAAAATCAAACGATTATTCGAAAAAGAGAAGTTGACGTTCAAATAGAACTGCTGGTTTGTGCTTCTGGGTTCATAAACAAGGTATGTAGTTATATTTTATCGTTGAATTTTTTTTTGACGAGTTCTTTCCGACATGATGGCTGCACACGATGGCAAGCAACCGTGTGCAGCGGTTGTGCGTGTGCACGACTAACGTGTCCACGATCGCCTATAATCGTGTGCACCGATCATGTTCAAAGCCATTTCAGGCCAGGAAATTTGTGCACGATCGCTGCACACGTTAGCATTTGACCGCGTGATCGGTCGTGTCCAAGGCAACAACCGTGTGCTAGAACATTGTTCGATCAATTTTCAGATAAGTTATTCATCTTTTGTGAATCTCAAATATCGTGGCAGTGTATTTTGATACATCACGATAGTCATTGGGAGCGATCGACATATGTAGACGGGGATTCCTTTTTTACTACATTGACGTGAGCATAGTTAATCGTGCTAACCTCGTGGGGGTTATCAGAAAGGGGTTGAGTGGTCGACATGAGTCCGATTACAAATTATGGTACTTGACCCATATGGCCAAGGGCAATAAAGTAAAAGCCATATTGAGGAGCGATATCGAGATATTTTGATCGCTAATGGAATACGAAGAGGATCCAGAGGTATATATTGAGAACGTCATCTCCTCTGCCCCTGAAGTTAATATGGGATGTATCAGCTCGAGAATAGAGCCCGACAACATATATTATGGCATGCCTTCCAAAGATTATCAATACGAGGAAGATGAGGAAGACGAGGAAGATGAGGAAGGTGATGAGGTGCATACGTCTGAAGACAAATGGGATGATCGTTCTAAAGACTTGCTTGAGTTAATGTCTACAGGGTTTCTTGCTTGGGTTCTCCAACCTGCCCAAATGGATAGGATTATGAGTCGTCGGAATTTCTCATCGGATCATCAGTCTGCGAGCGAGCATAAGCATCTTCAATGTGTAATTGGGTCATTCCATTCCCGATCCTGGTAGAGCCGGGACTTTAGGCTGGATCGAGTAGCCTCCACCTGTCACTGGTCAGCTAGAGGTGGAGTCCACCTTTCGGTCCAATACATAGTTGAGAATAACTCTAAGAATATATCATCTGGAGAATATGTTACAGTGTATCTGTTTGTCACAATATACTATCTTACAACTTAGAATGGGATGTTGAATAAGTTGTACTCTTTTTCGAGGTTTGATTTGCGTAGCGGAAGTCTTTAAACTAACTTGTTGTAAGTACAGCAACTGGACAGTCTCATATAGCTTGATACTTATAGGTTTTCAGAGTAAGTATACTAAAATCAGAGACATTATGAAAATAATAAGTACATAAAGTAATAACATACAAGGTTAATGTGGTTTGAGGTAAACTACTTTACGTCAACAGGTTCTCCACACAGGAGTAGGAAGTTTATTAAAATCAATGCGTACACAACTGTATGATTTTAACTATATCTGTTGTTGTATCGTTCACACAGATTGATGCATCCGACTATAGCTTGATCTGTTCACACAGATTGGCTCTAGGCTTTTTTGACTTGCTTCTTCTCGCAAAAATTGAAGCTTCATCCTTGAACTCTATTCTTCCCACGCATGTTGGAATAGCTTGACTTAGTCCACACCGGGTTAAGAGTCTCAACAATAAGATTTAAAAGTATCACGAGTATGAACAACAAATGTAAGTTTACTATGCTTTGTTATAGTTGTGCTTTATTGATGACTTAGATATTTCTTCACTCAAGTTCTTCGTTGTATGCTTGAAGAAATATAATGCTGTTGGATAATAAGTTCGTCAGTAAGTGAGCCAGTAAGTTTGTGTATTTGGCAATGTCCTCTTGCTTGTGCTATTTATAACCTTGAAAATAGATCCATTATAAAATATAGTCATTGGTCTCTTGGTGGGATTTAGACAGCGCTGATTGGCGGCTTCAGAATGTTAAAGATGTTTCGTAATTAATGATGCAGGCATTCTCTTTGATCCGTATTAAATGTTATTCTGTTTGTAGTCTCTGCATCTACATTAAATGCTGTTAGCAATAAATACTACTTCTAAAATCGTGAATACTTTCTAAATAAATAAAGGTTATTTCACAATGGTTTAAAGTTCAGTTTATATCATGTTGGATTTGTGTTTTACTTTTCCTAAGTAAAACACCTGTATCATATTTGATGTAGCCAACGCTTCTTCATGCTGTATGCTGCAACTGTAGGATTTGACTTCTTTGGTCATTGATGAAGCAGCGCTGTAGGAACTTACTGTAGGGTGCATTTATCAAATCACTTGGGGTATTATTTTTTCTAACAGTTTCCCACATTTTTATAATGCCAAAATCCTTTTAAAATATAAGGCTGTCTTTAGGTCTTCTATCAGATGATCTGATCTTCGAGACTTAGACTAAAATTTGAACTGCTCGCAGGCAAATTTTAAAACTTCAAATCCTAGAAGACCAAGTGTATTACAACTTATATTATGATTGGCAAATAGGCACAATATTACAATAAGTAGTCTTCTTTGAATACAACTTAATCTATGAACTGTTCGCGGACAAGTTCTTATAGCTTGAGACTTAACAAATTTATACTTACCAAATATTTCAATATCACAATCGAAACAGTAAAGGAATATCATGTGTTGTAAACTTTTGAGGTAAAAGAAAGTTTTACTGATGATATGGATTACAATATTGTTTTGAAATATTACATCGGGGAGCATATAGAAATGAAAAGATACAGCTGTCAGGAGTTATACTCTATGATGCTATTATTTCTATGACTTCTGAGAGGGATCATATTCGGTTACGCTTCACCAATTGACTAAAGAATCTCTACCTCAGTCTCTGTGGATGTTCCTTCCTTCATGGGAGACATCATAGGCAAGAATCCAGTCTTATGGGTGACTTATCTGATCACCCTTCAGATGTTCTGATTTCAAAAAATTTATTCACAACATCCTTCAGTGTCTTGAACTGATTAATCATGGCAGATTCTCTGATGCGAATATAAGAATATCTCAACAGTTCAATATTTTTACATGCCTTCAGTTGTTCTGCTGATGGTTGTCTATTTGTTGAAGGTCCAATCTCAGTGGACTTTCGAACTGTATTCTTCCATGGAATGGGGTCTTGGAAATCTAGACGAGAACCAGTTATCCTGCATCTTTTCACTCCTTGACCTGGACCGAGTTCGGCCACTCTTCTGATAGGTGTAGCAACACTATCGTCCAGTATCGCTTGTATCTCTATTTTTTCTCCAATCTCCACCTACTTCCAGCCTTATGGGTCTCTTCCCCCTTTTTGGTATTATCAAGTTATGTAACTTTACCATGAATATCCCAAAGAATATCAATTGATTCACTCTATTTGTCTTTAATGTCTTTCACCGAGTCCACCAGACTGGCGACCACTTCAGTTAGGTCGTCAATTTTATGATCATGGGCAGTTAGTCTGGACCCGATGTACTCGAGGGGGGCGACCGTTTTAGCTTCAGCAACTCTTAGCTTTTCCTGCTCCCGCTTATGGATCCGCTCCTGGTGATGTTTGAGCTGGTTCGGTGCCTGCCATAGGGCGCTCGGCATTAGTGAGAATGCTTCTTCAACATCCTGCACAGCTCATTGGAGTTTAGGTAGTTCATCCTAGGTAGTTTCGCACATCCAGTCAAGTTCCTTGCCGACCTCATACAGTGCTTAGATAGCATCCTACAAGAAGATAGTTTGGCGACTGATTTGCTACAATTGCTCTATTATTGCTTCAGTGTGAAGATAGTGGGGATGAGCAGTGTTTTCATTAGAGGGCTCTCCTAACTGTTCGATGATGATGTTATGTTTTGGCTTTTTGGGGCTGTCGTCAGCTAGGAAGTCCTCATATAGTTCGGTTGATGAACCTGTGGGGATAGGAGTTTGTACCTACTATGGGGTTGGAACCTCTGTTGGTTCATCCGGTGCTGCTGTCTAGGAGACAAAAGGGATTGACTCCTCCTATCTTGTTGGGGTGTCTGTAGCCTGGTATACAGGAGGGACTGATTCCTCATGTTGGCTCTCAACTTCTGCCTGTTCCTTAGGAGGGATTGAATCCTCCTGTCGAATGGCATATGATGCACCTGTTGCGAAATTCGGTGAACGCAAGTGCACGTTATCGTAAGCAAGTAATAAATTGATAAGTAAGATACCGTTTCCACGAGGACTAACTTACTAATTACCGATTTATTCGTATTCTAATTTTATTTGAACTATCGAAATTTTAGGTGCAAGTAATAATTAAAGAAAATTACTAAAAGAATAAATAGTAAAAACGATTGTTCGAGGAATGAAAATCAAATAGAAAAATAATCTAGGATTGTGAATCCACCTCGGTTTATCCGAATTACTCTTGATTATATGAATTTAATGATTTCCCAATTTATTGAAGGCGAAGGTTGCTAAAATACTCTACCGCCTCTCCCGAGGTCAATAGAATTATCTAAGGCGACTAATACACTCTATTCCTAGGTGTATTAATTCGACAATAGGCAAAAAGCACGAAATCTTCAGAAAGGCCACGTAATTCCTACGAGTATATTCCTATCTCATAAGATAAAACGATTATCACCAATTTTTCCTACCAACTCTCCTCTCCCGATACGAGTTGCGTAAACAAAACAATTCAATTATAGGCCACACAATTGAAAGCATTAAGAACAATTGGGGAAAACTCAATAGAAAAGGGAATTAAATTGATAATCAAGAATTAATTCATCAAAACCTCGGTTTCATCAAAATCCTAGACTAGGGTTCTAGCCTGACATGCTAGAAAAAAAGAATACAAAAAGAATTAAAGAAAGCATAGAAATCAAACCCAGACGAAGAACTTGGATTCCTCCGTTCTCTGCTTCCGCTCTCTGCTCCTTGGTGTTTTCTGCTTCTTCTCGATGATCCGCCATGATTCCTCCCTGATCTTTAGACCTTTAGTCCCTATTTATAACCATCATTCGTCTCCAAAACGCATCCGTGGATTAGGTCGAAAACGGGCTTCAGAAACGGCTCAGAAACGCAGCAAACATATCAAAACCGCCCCGCGGGCCGCGGCTCAGTAAGTGTGTGCCGCGGCCCCTAACCTTCAGCGCGTTGTACCTGGGCGCAAATTTCTTCATGGGCCGCGACTCAGCTTCAACGTATCGCGGCCCCCGGTACAGCGTGCTCGGTGCCTTGGTGTGCCGTGCGTGTGCCGCGGCCCCGGACCAAAAATTGTCGTTTTCGCCCGTTTTTCGTCGTTTAGGCTTCCGGACTCCAATTTCCTACAAAACATATAAGAATAGTGCATTAAAAGCTCATTTATGCAGATTTAGACTTCAACTGGATGAAAATAATGATAAATAAGCGCATAAAAACACGCCTAACAAATACCCCCAAACTTGAGCCTTTGCTTGTCCTCAAGCAAAAATTATTTTTTGAATAAAAAGTATCGTGAATGATCGTGCACATCCATAGTGCTCAACTTAAACAATACTACCCTGAATCTCAAAGAATAATACGAGTATCGTAATAGTGAGTCACATCAAGGACACTGATTCCACAAAGTAACCATTTTTAGTGCTAATCAATCGTTTATGAAGAAAATCAAACTCAAAGATTAACAAGCGTGAATTTAACCGACCGCCAATATGAAGGGTTAGAGTAAACAAGGCAACTCGCCCAGTCCCACAGTCAAGTGGCAAAAATTCAAGAGTTTCATCGTCAAAAATAATCCTCGGACAGCATTCCCTTATGTATGATCATAATAAAGATTCGAGTTAACTACTAGGTTCGGATCTCGGGATGTTTCATCGGGATAATCCTAGGGTGGAATTCTATTCTCATGTATTGGGGAACCGTTTGACGTAAAAGACACTCATGGGGCACATGGGTGCTTCTAGTTACTAAATCCCCTTCTACAGCGGAGAAAAAACTCGAATAGCAATTCCCGCATGTCAAGGTTGCTATTTTACGCGAGAGTAAACAACGAGTCACGTGAATACCCCCGGTTACTAGGCTTCCCATCATCGGCAAATGCGATATTTCTAAACCATTAGTCTATTCAGGGTTTTCGTTTTACGCGAGAGTAAACAACGGGTCACGTGAATACCCCCGGTTACTAAACTTCCCATCATAGAATATGTATAATATCTCGACTTTTTGGGAAAAACTGTCCGACTCTAAACTCAATTTAAGTGCCAACAGGACTCATGTTACTGGACGACTAGCTACGCGAAAAGTGTAACCAAACGTATAGACGACGATTTGAAAACACGTATGTCTGCTTTCTTATCTGCTAAGATTTCTACAAAAACGAAAAATATAGACCTAAATGAATACTCAGAGGAAACAGATATCGCTGATTGCAAACTCGACCAAAAATCAACCGTTTATTCAAAGAGAAATCAGTATCATAACATCAGTTTTACACAAGGAAGCACGTAAAATCCACGAATGCTAATAAAATCACGACAAGCAAGGCTAGCGTCAAAAACAACGAAAAGAGCAACGAATAAATAAAAAAAATAACTGAAAGTAACCCCCCCCCCCCAAACTTAGGACGTACATTGACCTCAATGGACACAGATAATAATATGCAATAAGAGAAAAGGTCAAGTACTCCCCTAATGTCCGCTCATGAACTGGTGCCGGTCTCGTCCGGCGAGGAGGGTGGTGTGGCTGGCCTAACTGGTGGAATGAATGGCCCGTCCGGGTGCATTACATGGCTCGTCCACGCAGCAAGGTAATCCTGATGGTAAGCATCCATCGCCGCCATGCGCCTCTCCTCCCGTCGGTTGGCCCGGCGGGCCTGCTCTCTCATCTCCTCCCGGACGGCTGAGAGGATGCTCTCTCTCTCTCCGTCCGCATCTCCTCTCTCAGGGCAGCTAGGTGGCTCTCTCTCTCCTCATCTCCTCTCTCAGGCCGTCAAACATCGCCTGAAAGTGCTCTCTCTCGGGTGGCGGGCTGAAATCCGCCTACTCATGCATCAGAAAAAGGGGCTCGGGGGACTGCTCATGTGCCTCGTCAAGAAGAAATCCTCGTCCCCGAGCGTGTGCCGGCGCTCCACCCTATTGGTAAAAATGAGAAATAATGCGATGATCAATCGGACCCTGGGGTGCTACCGTTGGCTCATCATCCGACCAAGTCATGCCCGACTGGCGGCATAGAGCGCAAATGAGAAAGGGGTGCTTCAGCCCCATCTTGGCCCCTCCTTGAATGCACTGAAGGATAGATCGGACCAGATGAGGGGCCACATCGAATCTGAGCCCGGAAGTGATAGCATATAGCAGTCGGGCACGATAGAGTAAGACTGAGCGAATCTGCGAGGTAGGATCAACTCGTGCGCAGAGGAAGTATAACCAGGCCCTCCCGAGCCGACTGAGGCGCGAGCTCTTAAAATAGAAGGCGGAAGAACCCGGGGCGTGCGTCCCCCAGACAGAACCGGGCTGTGTGAGTGCCTCAAGCAGAGCCTCCCTCATGAGGCTACTCATACTCTGCGTAAACGCCGTCTCGTCCACCACTGGCAGCTCATATAGTCTCCGAATTGCAGCCACCGAAAAATCCACAGTATGGCCCCGGACGACGACCTGAGTCCGAGTATCTAATTGCGGTATCATCTGCCCTGCCCGAATATGTCGCAGTAGAGCGCTAGCGTAAAACTCCTGGACGATAGAGATTACAGTCGGCTCAGGAGGCGCAGTGAAACGAGCCCACCCCATCTCGTCTATCATAGTCAGAAGCTCACCGTCCTGGGGGGCGGTAGTGAATCCCCGCTCCGGGATTATAGATCGAGGTCGGATTTTTTCATTGAATATTCTGTGAATTTCTGGATCGAAGAATTGGTGAGGATCCAAATCGGCTCGGCTCTGTGAAGTCTCCCCTCTTGTGGGGGACGATTGTGTCCTAGCCCTCGTGCTTATCTTCTTTTTTCTAGCCATGGTGAGTTCCTGAAAAAATAAACACCGGAGATTAAGCAACCTTTAAGGAACATTACACCACTCTCGACTTAAAATACACGAAACGTGAATATAGAGTCTTGCATCACAGAAGAGGAAATAAAGGCTGAGCTTTCAAGTTTAAGCATGACGTAAAGGTTGGCGTGCAATGTAATCCGATAAAATAATTCGTTGCATATAGTTTTAAAAACGTTTGGCTCAAAGTTTTTCATTGACGCATTTCATCAAACACATAGCATGCATGGGTTTAAATGAAGAACAAGAATTATAATGGCTAAATCCAATCCCCAAAAATAACAACATAAATTGATAGTCATGACAAACGATATATAACATCAACAATTCATTCATAATCAACAGATACCATCAATAATCAATCAAAATTTCATATCCCAACTCAACCTTGGTAGAACTTTGAAAAAAAAAACTAACACATATTCATCATCGAATGAATACCAATACCTCACTTTTCAAATCATGTAGCAATTAGGATTAAGAGAATGAGAATTACCTTGCTTGGATTGAAGAATGCAAGAAGAAGAAGAAGTGAAAAGAGTTCGGCCGAGCGCTGTGCGAAGAAAGGGAAGAAAACTTACCTGGTGTGCCGGCCGATCGATGTTATAAAGCAGGCCTGGGCTGTTCATCTTCGCAACGGGGGCCGCGGCACAGCTTAAGTGAGACGCGGCCCAGAGTACAGCCTGCCTGGGCGTGTTTCTTCTTTTGCCGTGTGCCGCGGCTCAGCATATAGGTGCCGCGGCTCATAGTGTAAGTGTGCCGCGGCTCATTTCGTCCGTGCCGCGGCACGGAGTACTGTTACCTGGGCGTGTATGGGGCGTTTAGTGTGCCGCGGCTCAGCATAATTGTGCCGCGACTTAGGTGTTGTGTGTGCCGCGGCTCACTAAGTTCGTGCAGCGGCACAGAGTACAGTTTGGTTAGCCCTTTTTGTGTCGACTTGTGTGTGCCGCGGCTCGATTCCTTTGTGCCGCGGCCCATTGCTGAATTATCCCCTGGGGTGATTTCTGCACAGAATTTTCAGAAATAAACACCAAGAATGTGAGAGATAATCATATCCAAGAAAATATGACGATAAAAATAGACTCCTAAAATGAAAGAAAACACTGGAAAATAAAAATCTACAACTAATACTCGGGTTGACTCCCGAGAAGCGCCAAGTTTATAGTCTTGAGCCGGACCTTTTGAAAATCAATTTGCTTTTCGCAAACACCATTGGAACTCCGCCCCGTCCATCGAACCGTTAATATGTGTTTTAAATTTTTGACCATTGGTCTTTAACAATTCGATTTTCGGTTTGGACATCCAATGTTCTTTCCGAAAAGATTTGAAGAAAAACAACTTTCCAAAACACCCATATTGCACATGACTTGGCACCCGTTTCACTTCTGGCTTATTCTCCTTTTTCACGAATGCACTTATGGCAGCATTAGAATTTTTCGTTGGTGTATGAACGGTTGATGAAGACGACATCTCCAAATGCCTAAGACATGCAACTCGTTCTACATTTTTCTTAGACGTCGGAGCAACTAAAACAGATTCTGAACATTTCGACCGACAACTCTCCCGGTGTGTGTCTTTCTCAAAGATATCAATTTGTGAACACTTCTGGTCCTTGCTTGGATACGGGAGAGATCGAAACACTTTGAACGTGACTTGCTCATCTTCAACCCGAAGTATTAATTTACCCTCCTGGGTCCTTCCGGTGGCTAAGAACGGTCTGCCCAAGATAATCAGAATCTCATGGTCTTCTTCCATATCAAGTACAATGAAATCAGCAGGGAAAATGAATTTATCGACCTTGACCAAGACATCTTCTATTACTCCTATCAGGTACTTGATTGATCTATCGGCTAGTTGTAAAGAGACCATAGTAGGTTTTGCTTCCCCAATTCCTAGCTTCTTGAAAATAGAAAGAGGCATGAGATTAATGCTAGCGCCGAGATCACATAATGCTCTATCAAAAGACAAGTTCCCAATAGTGCACGGTATAGTGAAGCTTCCTGGGTCCTTCAATTTAGGCAGGAGCTTTCTCTGCAAAATTGTAGTGCACTCTTCAGTCAGTGCCACCGTTTCATATTCCTCGAGCTTCCTTTTGTTACATAAGATTTCCTTCATAAACTTCACATAGCTCGGCATTTGTTCCAAGGCATCAGCAAATGGAATATTTATATGTGGTTTCTTGAAAACGTCAAGAAACTTAGAGAATTGCTTGTCCAATTTTTGCTTTTGCAGATGTTGTGGAAAGGGGACGGGAGGCACATAGGCTATCGGATTATCCGGAAATAATTTCGAGGGTCTAGACATTTGTGATTCCTCAGTCACCGAATTTTTCTCCTCCTTATCATCACCTCTCTTTTTTTTCTGCCCGGGCTGCTCACACACTTCCTTCCCGCTTCTCAAACCAATGACATTTATACTCTCTCTGTGGTTCGTCTCGGTTGTACTTGGCAAGGTACCCTCAAGGCGGGCTGTTAACACATTTGCTATTTGACCCTATTGTACTTCCAAGTTGTGAATAGAGGCGGAATGGTTTTGCAAGGTTGTTTCCGTACGGGTCATGAACTGACTCGTATTTACTGCTAATTTCGCCATTGCCTCCTCTAAAGAGATCTTTGGAGCGGGAGGGGGTTGCTGTTGGTGTTGAGTAAACTGAGGTTGGTTTAGGTTTTGTCCGTTTTCCACGAAAAGTTAGGGTGATTTCGCCACCCCGGATTGTATGTGTTGGAATACGGATTATTCTGTCGATTCCCGTTCCCCATAAACTGAGCTTGTTCCATCAGATGTTGCTCAAAAGGATTTCCAATTTGACATTCCGCACTAGGGTGAGATCCATTGCACCAATTACATGATTCAGTGGTAACGGGGGAAGGAGAATGTGAAAAAACTTGAAGTTGCTGAGTCAAGGCGACGACTTGAGCCGATAGCGTAGATATTGGATCATTATCGGGATTTCCATCACTCGTTTCGGGTTCACTCGTTCGGAAGGACACTGATAAGCATTTGCAGCCATCGCCTCCAATAGAGAGTGGGCTTCGACCATCGTTTTCCCCATCAATGCTCCTCCAGCGGCTGCATCAACAAGAGTGCGTGTCGAGGCACTCAATCCGTTATAGAATGTCTGAATTTGCAGCCAATCCGGTAGACTATGGTGTGGCCATCTCCTTAGCAAATCCTTGTATCGCTCTCAAGCTTCATGAAGCGACTCCATATCAAATTGCCCGAAAGTAGTAATCTCGTTCCTTAATATCGCTGTCTTCGATGGTGGAAAGAACTTAGCCAGAAAGGCTTGTGCTAATTCTACCCAAGTCGTGATAGAGCCTGGCGGTAATGAATTCAACCAAAACTTGGCTTTGTCCCTCAAAGAGAAAGGGAAAAGCCGCAGACGAATAGCATCATCGGTAACACCGTTATTCTTGAAGGTGTCACATATCTCGAGAAATGAAGTGATGTGTGCGTTGGGGTCATCATTCGCCAATCCACAAAATTGGCTTGCTTGCACCATCTGAATAATAGCCAGTTTAATTTCGAAGTTGTTCGCTTGGATGGTTGGATGCCGAATCCCCAAAAAGTTTGCATTGATTTGTGGCATAACATAATCACGGAGTGCCAATGCCGGTTGAGCTTGCTGCATAAGATTTTCTCCTCCGTGATTTTCGGTATTATCGGCCATGGTGTCTTTTGCCGGTAGCTCACGCTTTTTCTTCTTGGTTTTCCGAAGAGTGCGCTCGAGTTCAGTATCCAAAGGTAATAGGCCTTCGTTACCGAATTTTCTCATGCATTAACCAGAAATTCCTGAAAGGAAAATAAATAAATAAAAAAAATTAAACAAAAATAAAATAATGTTCAAATTAATACTAGAAATACTGAAATCGATATTAGTAAATAACTCAGTCCCCGGCAACGGCGCCAAAAACTTGTTGCGAAATTCGGTGAACGCAAGTGCACGTTATCGTAAGCAAGTAATAAAGTGATAAGTAAGATATCGTTCCCACGAGGACTGACTTACTAATTACCGATTTATTCGTATTCTAATTTTATTTGAACTATCGAAATTTGAGGTGCAAGTAATAATTAAAGAAAATTACTAAAAGAATAAATAGTAAAAACGATTGTTCGAGGAATGAAAATCAAATAGGGAAATAATCTAGGATTGTGAATCCACCTCAGTTTATCCGAATTATCTTTATTATATGAATTTAATGATTTCCCAATTTATTGAAGGCGAAGGTTGCTAAAATACTCTACCGCCTCTCCCGAGGTCAATAGAATTATCTAAGGCGAATAATACACTCTATTCCTAGGTTGATTAATTCGACAATAGGCAAAACGCACGAAATCTTCAGAAAGGCCACGTAATTCCTATGAGTATATTCCTATCTCACAAGATAAAACGATTCTCACCAATTTTTCCTACCAACTCTCCTCTCCCGATTCGAGTTGCGTAAACAAAACAATTCAATTATAGGCCACACAATTGAAAGCATTAAGAACAATTGGGGAAAACTCAATAGAAAATGGAATTAAATTGATAATCAAAAATTAATTCATCAAAACCTCGATTTCATCAAAATCCTAGACTAGTGTTCTAGCGTTACATGTTAGAAAATAAGAATACAAAAAGAATTAAAGAAAGCATAGAAATCAAACGCAGACGAAGAAATTGGATTCCTCCGTTCTCTGGCTTCCGCTCTCTGTTCCTTGGTGTTTTCTGCTTCTTCTCGATGATCCGCGATGATTCCTCCCTGATCTTCAAACCTTTAGTCCCTATTTATAACCATCCTTTATCTACAAAATGCGTCCGTGGATTACGTCGAAAACGGGATTCAGAAATAGCTCAGAAACACAGCAAACATATCAAAACCGCCCCGCGGGCCGCGGCCTAGTAAGTGTGTGCCGCGGCCCCTAAGCTTCAGCGCGTTGTAGCTGGGCGCAAATTTCTTCATGGGCCGCGGCTCAGCTTCAATGTGCCGCGGCCCCCGGTACAGCGTGCTCGGTGCCTTGGTGTGCCGTGCCTGTGCCGCGGCTCAGCGCATATGTGCCGCGGCCCCGGACCAAAAATTGTCGTTTTCGCCCATTTTTCGTCGTTTAGGATTCCGGACTCCAATTTCCTACAAAACATATAAGAATAGTGCATTAAAAGCTCATTTATGCAGATTTAGACTTCAACTGGATAAAAATAATGATAAATAAGCGCATAAAAATACGCCTAACAGCACCTTTCAAAGTTAGAGGGACTGATTTCTCCTTGGCTGAAGATGCTGATTTCTCTAGTTGTTGTTCAGATGTAGCAATTTCAGTAGTTACAGGTGGGACTAATTCCTCATATTCGTTGCCAGCCTGGCCTGCTTCATCTTGAGGGGTGGTGGACTTAGGTTTTTTTGTTGATGTCCCCTGGCCCTGGGCAGCCTACAAATTAGCAAAATCTTTTTCACGGGCATCTTCATGACTCATTCTCAGCTCAGTCTGTAGGGCGTCATCATCCCCATCAGAGTGTGGATTTGATTGGTGACTAGAGCTCTGAGTCTTGTCTTCAGACAATTTCTTTCCCTTTAGTCGGGCCTTCTCCTTATCCATGTAATATTTTGTGATCAGTTCGTGGCAAAAAGGATCATCCCATCTGATCAGGACCTCGACGTTTTGGGTGTCTGTGACTTCCAGCATAGATAATTCTTCCTCTTCCCAGTCCTCCCAATTATACAATGTGGCGTATGGGGCGACCCTGTAGTCTTTCCATAATTTGAAGCGTTCAATTGCCTCATCAATTTGGACCTGAAGAACTATTTTGTTAATGATATCTGAAGTGGAGGGACTCCAAACATTAGAGGGTTCCAATGTCCAGTCAGAATCCACAGGTATGAGAGCCTGTTGAGGAGATGGACCCCTAACAGGGTGGGGTTCCCAGTTGGGAGAGGGGATTCTTACAAGGATAGTGGCCCTGTTAGAAAAGGTTGCTCTCGGCTCCAAAGGGCAACCGATTCACCAACACTTTTAATTTTACAAATAGCTGGTCATCCATCGTAGACGCAACAAGCTCAGGATCTGGTGTGGGAGCAGCCAGCGGTTCTTCCTTAAGAATGGCTTCCTATAGGAAAACTACTGCAAGACGGGGTGCAGTAGGTGGAACTGCCTCAGTGGCCGCTGTAATCATTTGAGGTGATGTAGAAACAGCTTATGACTTTGAAGGCTTTTTGGTCTTCTGCCTTTTATTTTCTTCTCGATAGTTGTTGGAGAGCTGCTATTGGGAATAGTCCTTTTCTTTCTAACATGCCTCTTTTTGCTGTCATCAGTCTTGGCCTTGGATGAGTGATCGGTGACGTCTCTTGGATCACTCGGCATTGGGATAGAGAAAGGGCCGAGCCCGTTGGCAAGCAGAATCACTTTGTTGTACAAGGTGGGCTTGGAACCACCTAAGAATTTCCCAGCCAAAATCTTCTCGGCCACAGGAGATTGATGTACACCACAACAAGTCAACACATAGTTCAGCATTAGGCCGAAGGACTTCCTTTCCGGATTTGACTTGGAAGCCTCCTCCTGTAGGCGCTTCATTACAATTTGGCATCAATTCACCTTCTCCCCCCTCATGCTGGCCACCATCATGAGGAATCTCAAATTCGTGTGCACATCTCAAAAATTTCGGTTCGGTTATCCACGACCTGGCAACAGAATTCATGCAGATAAAAGTAGGGAAGAGTGGAACTTTTCTTGTGGCAAGACAGATGGATGTTTGTTGCCTTGGAGTCACCTGTCAAGAGTTTCTAATAGGCTTCCAGCATACTGTCAGAACCAAAAGTTTCTAGTTCCTCCAGTGTTAATCCGTCGGAAGGTGATTTATACTATTTCTCAAGGAGCTCCCTATTGATGGAGATATCCTTCTCCTGCAAAGTGCTTACAATTGTAGTTAATGTACAACCCTTCTTTTCCGATGCATAGTTGATGTCAGCATCCAGATAGAATTCTTCCACGATTTGTTCATCATAATTTTCTGGGTGAAGGCTACCCAGACGATAGAGTCCTTGTTGTTTGACACGAGAAATTACAAGGTTCATTCGGTCATGTCCTCATCCTTAGAATGATAGGCTCTTGAAGCATAGAGTGAGCGAAGATTCTTCTGTCAATGATTGTTTCCTTCTTTTTCAGAGATATAGAAGACGTCTGTGAACAAGTCATTTTTGCATAAAGGAGAAGAGTGAAAAGTAAACACGAACTAAGTAGAGAAACTTCTAAGTATTTAGGCTGTATGTTGTAGGCTTATTTATTTTGCAGAAAGCGTAAAGATTCTATAGATTGGCATACTGTCCCCTTTTATAGTATGCAGGAATGGTAGGTTACAGTGAAAGGACAGAATTAAGGGTTGGGAACCATTTTTGAATAAACATGCAGGACGAATCTGGATGTAACTGGTACATCAAATTCATCATTTTTCGAATTTAATGTTCGGTCCCTCTTCTGACACATTACAGCCTCCACTATCATACGTTCAGGCGGTTTGAATTTTAAAATAGTGGGTTTCAAGTTCTTAAAGTCCACATGCCATTTCAGTATTGAAAGATAAATCATTTTAAATCTAGACGATGTACGTGGACAAAAACTATTTTGAAAAATATTAAGTGTATGGAATTTGATACGCTTAAAATATTAATTAAAATCCTATAGTATTTATGCTGTATCGGTGAACATACAGCATTCTCCATTAGAAGGTACATACATGATTTAATTCTTACAGCAATAGTTGATTAATACTATATTCTTGGGTCCTATTGTGTTCCTCCTTAATTAATGAACACGTCATCTGTAGGAAGGTAATTATACCTTCTTCTTCCTATAGTAAGAATATGATTTGTAGTTCTGAGTGTATAATAAGTAAGGTGGACACAGAGTTCATGGGTTTTACAGCATTCCACCTCAATTGATGAGTAATTAAAAACTTACAGGGAGTTTAATCGAGTTGTAGCATTCCCAATTCCTGACAGAGCATGCAGAACCTTGTTGTGCTTAGAGGCTTTGTGAAGATGTCGGCTATTTGGAAATATGTATGAATTTTCTCGATCCGAACATCTTTATTCTCCACATGATTCCTGATGAAGTGATACTTCATATCAATGTGCTTGGTCCTAGAGTGCAATACATGATTATGCGTGATTGCTATTGCACTTATACTATCACACATGATTGAGGTTTCTCTTGCCTTGATGCCATAGTCATGTAGCTCTGCTGCATCTACAGAATTTGCATGCAACAGCTTCCAGCAGCATAATATTCTGACTCAGATGCAGAAAGTGAGTTAGTTATCTATTTCTTACTGAACCATGACATAAGTCTAGGTCCAAGAAAGTGATAAATCCCGCTCGTACTCTTCTTATCCAACTTGCATCCTCTGAGATCCGAGTCACTGTAGCTTTCCAAATTAAATCCTCCTTCCTTAGGATACCATAACCCTACATTGATTATTCCTTTGACATACTTAAGGATTCGTTTGGCTGTGGTGAAGTGTGACTGCTTAGGTGCTACCTCATATCGAGCACACACTCCTACAACAAACTGGATATTGGGCATGCTGGCTGTTAGGTACAGGAGTAAGCCTATAAGATTTCTGTAAAGTGATTGATCAACTTGTTTTCCAGCTTCGTCAGCACTTATATGTGTGGAAGTGCTCATGGGGGTAGATGATGACTTTAACTTGTTCATCCTGATTTGCTTGAGCAGCTCATTGTTGTACTTCTCCTAGTTGATGAATATATATGTAGGAAGTTGTTTAACCTACAACCTTAAGAAATAGCTAAGGTCTCCCATCATACTCATTTCAAATTTACTTTGCATGAGATGAGAGAACTTTTTAAACAGATCAAGATTATTTGAACCAAAAATAATATCATTTACATAGATTTGCACCATAAGGAGATCATCACCTTCCTGTATTTTGAAGAGAGTTTTATCGACAGCATCTTTATCAAATCCACTATTGATAAGATACAATGATAGGGTTTCATACCATGTCATGGGTGCTTGCTTTAGACCATACAGTGCTTTCCTTAGCCTGTATACAAGATATCCTCCCTCTGTGTTGGCAACCCCTGGTGGTTGTTCAACATATACTTCTTCAACTAGGTCTTCATTAAGAAATGCGCTCTTAACATCCATTTGATACACGATGAAGTTCTTATGAGCTACAAAAGATAGGAATATCTTAATGGCTTCTAGTCTGGCTATAGGGGAAAATATTTCATCATAGTCTATGCATTCTTTCTGTATGTAGCCTTGGGTTCTATTGATTTATTCCTTATGACAAGGCCATTCTCGGCCTTCTTGTTTCTAAATACCCATTTAGTTCCAATTACATCCTGATGGGTTGGTGTGAGGACTAGGTACCAAATATTATTTCGTTTGGAATCATTGAGATCTTCTTCCATAGATAAGATCCAGTAAGAATTATTGAGAGCTTTATCGATCTAGACTGGTTCATACTGGGCTAAGAATACTTCTAGTGTGGACATGGAAAGTCTCCTAAGTTCAGCTTTAGATTTCCATACAGGGAATGGACTATTCAGATCTGGATTCTGTATCCTCTTGTGCACATAGTACAGTTCCTTGTGTACTCAGTATCCTTATTCTGGTGGAAACACCAACATCAATATCATCAATTATCAAATCATAATGTTAATCTCTTAACCATATCATGTCGGGTTCTAATTCAGCATCCCTTGTTGTGTCCTGTTGGGCTGTAGGTGCAGCTTCAGCTTCCACATCATTAGCTTCGACTACTTCTTCTGTTCTTATAGTAGCGGGATTTTATCAAGAGATAACATTTGGATGGCTTGGGTTGGTTTTTTTATTCATGTGGGGTTCATCGAAGACCACATGGAGTGACTCCTCTATTGTTAATTTTCTTTTGTTGAAAATTCTTACTGCCTTGCTAACAGAGAGGTATCCAACGAATATACCTTCATCTGATTTCTCATCGAAGATCTTGAGATGATCCTTGGTATTATTAAGAACGTAACACCTGTAACACCCCCGAGTTATTCAGGGATATTACAGCGCCGTAAGCCCCGCCGTGGGACTCACAAGGCTATACATATGCGTAACCATGAATTTTGACCGATAAGGTCTACACACAAAGGAATGAAAACGATACAAAGGTATTCGAAACATAACCAATGTATTCACGGACATCACAATACAATTCAATACTTCGGCAACACAGGCCGGAACATCAAGGGAAACGGAAAACGATACTCGAGTACTCAAAAGACAATCCAGTACAACAACACTGAACCGGAACCCCAACCATAAATGGAAGAAAGACACATTATCACACTTGCCCACCATCTTTATGCCGACCCGATACCGCCCGTCCGCTCTCCTGGAACTGAAATACATGAAACGTATTTCCCCATAAGGGGTTAGCCGTCGAATAGCTAGTGCAAGTATAACAATATGAAACATAATACTTCGACAATAAAGTAAATGTAATCCGTCAATTCATCAATATCCGTCAATTCATCAATTTAAGACTAGTATTCCTAATAACTAAAATCTCAAGACGTATGTGAATGCCGTAAAAACGGTTCGTTCATATCATACGCCGTTACATGTAGGAATGCCGTCAAAGCGGTTCGTTCATTACATGCCAATATTATTTCATATGAATGCCGTAGAAACGGTTCGTTCATATCAACCATGGAATCGCACTGAGGCTACGAAACCCTCGAGATGACCATAGGCCCGTCCCGGAGTGGCTAGAAATAATCATATCATCAATATTCCATACTTTCAAAGTCGAGAACGTATAATCATAAATGTATACTTGCCTTTGAGACATCGAGAAATCGAACGGAGGAAAGGTATGAGTTCGGTAGGTCCGAGAACGCGCTTAGGCACCTAAACGATTCGCAAGGAATATTACAATTAATTATCCATACTCAAATTATACGAAGAGACTCTAAACTCGTCTACGATTCCGTAAAATATACGGGTGGATAACTAAAGGTTGAGAAATCGCCCAAACTCCCACAAGTCCGAAAACGGCACAATCCAACCCGTAAAATCGGAAGAAAACACTCATATGGTATAGATATATATATCAAAATCTCAAGGTTCTCAAGCTTCAATCGGACAAAACGGACGAATCTACGAAAACCCCCAAAATCCAACATAAAATTCAAAGTGTTCTTGAATTAATCTCTCAATAATCCAATGAATCCTTATACAAACTCATAATCATATACATATCCCTTCATATAACATGATTATAACGTCCAAAACATCATATCTCAACACGAAATCGAAGTCCAAAGTGTTGAAGAAATTACCTCTTGAATATCCAACCAATTCGATCCGAAGAACACGAGTTTAATCGAGTATCCAAGCTTCCCGAAAGATTGAAGGTGAAGAAAAATATACTCTCAAATGATAATTGATGAAGAAATCTCTCCCTCAAGTATTTCTCTCTCGGTTGCAGGTGAAGAAGATGGAAAAATGGGAGAAATGAGCTCAAAATGCTCAAAAAAAGAATTTATAGGGTTGACTTCGCCAACAGCTCGACCGTGCCCGCCCGACACGGTCGTGGCGCGCAGCCGGCCGGCAGGACTCGACCGTGTCCAGCTTGACACGGTCGAGGCGCGAAGGGGCCTACCGACAGTGACCCGTCCGCGGCGCTCGACAATGACTCGACCGTGTCCCGAACACGCCGGCCTCTGGCGTCGCTACGAGCTAATCCGAAGAGCTCGACTGCCGCGCTGCACGACACGGTCGGGTCCTCGAGGCGACGCTCCGCACTATCCGGACGAGTACGGCACGGGCCGTGTCGGACGACACGGCCGAAGTTCGTTCGGCGATGATCGCCAAAATCAAAAAATGAGCGGTTGAGCTAAACGACCATAACTCTCTCGTCCGGACTCCGATTGACTCACCGTTTGAACCATTGGAAAGCTAACTCGATGCTCTATAATATTGCAAAGATTTAGAATTTTTGGAGTTACCAAAAATTAATGGTGATCTAACAAAGTCGAACTCATATGAGAAAAGTTGAAACGATGAACAATAACGATACTCAACTCGAAGTTTATACGAACGGTGAACACGGTGAATGAACATGATTGATGAATGATTATAATTGAGTGAAAATACACTGAGTGACAATTACAGGCTGATAATTACTGAATGAAAATGAATGAATTACAACCGGTATTACATTCTCCTTCTAAAAAGAAGTTTCGTCCCGAAACTTAAGAAATAAATAGTTCGGGGTATTCCACCCGCATCTTCTCTTCCGTCTCCCAAGTCGCCTCTTCGACCCCATGCCTCGACCATTGTACTTTAACCAGTGGAATGGTCTTATGCCGAAGCTGTTTCTCGCGACGCTCAAGGATCTTCACGGGTCTCTCCGGAAAGGTAATATCCTCGGCTACATTAATCTCACTGTAGTCGATAATGTGGCTCGGATCCGGTACGTACTTCCTCAACTGGGACACATGAAAAACACTATGGACGTGACTCAAAGCTGGAGGTAATGCCAAGCGATAAGCTAAGTCCCCGACTCTGTCCAAAATCTCAAAAGGTCCGATATACCTTGGACTGAGTTTTCCCTTTTTACCGAAGCGGAAAACTCCTCTGGTCGGTGATACTTTGAGCAAGACATGATCCCCCACTTCAAACTCCAAGGGCCGACGACGAGTATCGGCGTAGGATTTCTGGCGACTGCAGTCGGTCGTGTCGGTCTCGGATGATAGAAATCTTTTCCTTGGTCTCCAACAACATATCTGGTTCCGTCCCAACTAGCTCAGAAGCCTCGTCCCAACATAATGGCGACCTACATCGCCTACCATAGAGTGCCTCGAAGGGTGCCATTTTGATCGACGCATGCCAACTATTATTGTAAGCAAACTCGATCAACGGCAAGTGAAGTTCCCAATCGTTACTCCAGTCTAAGGCACAAGCCCGCAACATATCCTCCAACGCGTCGAATCGTCCTCTCTGCCGACCGTCCGACCGAGGATGAAAGGAGGTGCTCAATCTCAACTCGCACGTGAGCTCGATGAACGGCCTGCCAAAAATGCGATACGAAACGGCCGTCTCGATCAGAAACAATGGTCTTGGGGGTACCGTGTAACCTCACGATCTCAGCGATAAAGGTTCGAGCCAATCTATCCGGTCCCCAAGTATCCTTAATACCCAAAAAGTGCGCAGACTTGGTCAATCGATCGACAATTACCCAAATCATGTTCATTCCAGCCCGAGTTCTCGGCATGCCAGTGATAAAATCCATTGAGATATCTTCCCACTTCCACTCGGGAATGGGGAGTGGTTTCAACAATCCCGCTGGTCGTTGATGTTCGATCTTGACTTGTTGACACGTCAAGCACCGTAATACGAACTCCGTAACATCCTTCTTCATGTTATTCCACCAAAAATTTCGCTTCAAATCTTTGTACATCTTACTCGTCCCGGGGTGGATTGAGTAAGGCGTAGCATGAGCTTCTCGGAGAATCCTCTGTCTCAATTCCAAATCATTCGGAACGCAAAGCACATACTGAAATCTCAAAATACTATCCTCGTGCACCATAAAGCCAGGAGCTTTTCCTTTAATCACATCTTCCGTCAGTTGAGAAATCATCGGGTCACTCCACTGTTTCCCCTTGATATCATCAACCAAGGACGAAGTAATTTCGAGAGTACACAACTGTCCCTGTACTCGCTGAAGCCACACTTCGATCCCTTGTTCAATTAAATCCTGACGAATCCTCGTCTGAGACGTAAGAACTTCAAGCATTTGAAGAGATGCCGATTTGCGGCTCAAAGCATCCGCAACGACATTGGCTTTCCCGGGGTGGTAAAGAATCTCCAAATCATAATCCTTTATCAATTCTAACCAACGTCTCTGCCTCATATTAAGCTCCTTCTGACTGAAAATATATTTCAGGCTCTTGTGATCGGTATAAATCCGACACGGTGAACCGTACAAATAATGCCGCCAAATCTTGAGTGCGAAGACAATTGCGGCCAACTCTAAATCGTGAGTAGGATAATTCATCTCATAAGGTTTTAATTGTCGACGCAAAAGCTATCGTCTTATCATGCCGCATAAGCACACACCAGTGCCTTGACCCGAAGCGTCATCAGAACCGCAAAGCCTTCGCTACCATGCGGTAAAGTTAAAATCGGCGCTGAAGTCAATCGTCTCTTGATTAAATCGAAGCTTTGTCTCTCATCCGTCCAAACAAACTTTTCGGTCTTACGGAGTAATTTCGTAGCGGTCGAGCGAGTTTCGAGAACCCTCGACAAACCGACGGTAATACCCAGAAGGCCCAAAAAGCTACGAACCTCTTTAACATTTTTAGGCGGTGCCCAATTTAGCACTGCCTCGATCTTCTTGGGTCTACACGAACCCCTTCGGCCGAAATCACATGGCCGAGAAACATAACTTCTTCCAACCAAAACTCACATTTCGAGAATTTTGCATAGAGGTGCTCGGCTCTCAAAATGTTTAAGACCAAACGCAAGTGTCGGGCATGTTCCTCCTTATCCCGAGAATAGACCAAGATGTCGTCAATAAAGACGACTACACACCTGTCGAGATACTCGATGAATATCTTATTCATCAACTGCATGAATACTGCCGGCGCATTCGTCAACCCAAAGGGCATAACTACAAATTCATAATGCCCATATCTCGTCCGGAACGCCGTCTTTGGAACGTCGGATTCCCTCACTCTGAGTTGATAATACCCGGATCTTAAATCAATCTTCGAGAAAACTGCAGCTCCTTGCAATTGATCAAATAGATCGTCTATACGAGGCAAAGGATATTTATTCTTGATGGTTACTTTATTCAGCTCACGGTAGTCAATGCACAAACGTAGTGAACCATCCTTCTTCCTGACGAAAAGAACGGGCGCGCCCCAAGGCGAAGCGCTCGGTCTGATGTACCCTTTTTCCAAAAGTTCTCCCAACTGAGTCTTCAATTCCTGCATCTCGGAAGGTGCCATCCGATAAGGTGCTCTAGAAATCGGGGCCGCATCCGGCTCCAAATCCACGGAAAAATCTATCTCTCGACCTGGCGGTAATCCCGGAAGGTCGTCCGGAAAAACATCGGGATACTCGTTAACAACCGGAATTGAAGAGAAATCGATTTCAATTCCTTCCGTTTTCAATGCATAACACCAATAGCCCGTACAACCTTTATTCAAAAGTTTTACGGCCTTCATGGAACTGATAAGTAACTTGGATTGGCCCAACTTACGTCCCAAAAATGAGTACTCAGATCCGTCCTTAGTCATCATAGTGATAACTTTGGTACGGTAATTCATAATCGCCTGGTGATTATTAAGCCAATCATCGCCGAGGATTACGTCCTCGCCTTCCATGTCAACTACAATTAAATTTGATAACCATTCCATACCGGATATAACCACCGGAAATTCTCTAATCTCCCGATTCCCCACAATCCTATCCCCGCTAGGCAGTCTCACGATAAAGGGATCGCAAGCAGTTAAACAAGTTATATTCAAACGGCGTACACACTCCAAAGAAATAAAAGAATGTGTAGCACCCGAATCAAAAAGTACACGGACTGGATAGGATAGAATGTAGATGGTACCTGAAGCCACCACCGCATCGGGTTCGTCTGATCGACGCATCTCATAAACCCGTGGTTGCACCGAACCGACGCTAGAGTTCCCCCCTCCAGCGTTCTGACCCCGTCCCCGGCCCCTGCCAAAATTCTGCTGAGGTTGACCAGCTGGGGCGGAAACCCGAGTGTCCAAAGTCTGATTCGGCTCGGAACAATATGTCGCTCTATGTCCCATCTGTCCGCACGTGTGACACTTCAACGGTGGAAAGTGGCATTCCAAATTAATGTGGCCTGAACGGCCACAATTATAGCAAGTCACCGCGCGATTTGAGGTACCCGAAGTGGGACGGTAACTCCTCTTCCCTTTATTAGAACGTGACGATCGTCCGCAAAGCGGTTAGTCGTCTGTGACCTCTCAAAGTTGCCACCCTTAGAGCCGTAAAAATTTCCCCGACTTTCTCGCTTCTTCGGTTCTTCAACGGTATCTTTGTCGTGGCTCAACATATCATGGGCTAAAGCTCGTCACGATACTCTTTCGGTGGTACAAGCAAATCCGGCCATGTACCGTCGTAAGTCCAAATTCATCCGCATATCGAAATAACGGATCTTATCACGCTCGTTACGTACTTGATCCTTCACATGGATTAATTGTTGGTTATACTCCACGATTGCTGCGAAACGGGAATATCTTGTGGTTTAGCCTCGAAGAAGGCTCGGATTCGGCTCTCTCGTGCGGCCAAGGACAAAACTCGGCCTCCAAGAGCTCCTTAAATTCATCCCATGAGGCAATACGATCCTGTGGCTTGATGACCTTCCACCAAGTAGCGGCCTCCTTAGTGAGGAAATCTTGAGCAACCGTACTTTCCTCACCTCGGGGCAATCAAGCGCCTCGAAAATCTTCTCAACTACGCTGCCAATCCTCCCGGCTAGCAGTGCGTGGCACCGCCAAGCGTGGAGGTGCATACGGATTACGTTAAGGCGGGGCATCCGTGTTTGGGTGCGGGTTATTGATTGAGCAGTTTGGGCCAAAATAGTCATCGAGTAGCCAATTGTTGAAGTGCATTCGCCACTCCAACGTCTGCGTTATTCCCGACCATTTGGTCGTCGTCTTGACTCTCGGTGTCGGGATGCACCGAGTTCGACAAGCGGGGTTGGTCGACCCCGCAACCGACGATGGAAACGGCCGCGCCACGTCTCTTCCTCGTCCACGGCCACGACCACGGCCACGGCCCCTACCGGTGACATCTTGAAGAACACACAAGTCACGTAAGCACAATTCAATCACGCATCAACAAAGTGTCCGATTCTCAAGAATACCGATAAAAGGAAGCAAAACGAATAAGGAAACACCAGAAGAGTGAGAGGTCTTACAAGTACCGGTCGCACTGTGATGATGGCGAGTAGTGATCTTGTGGACAATTAACGACTCGATCGACCCAAAAGACCGACACCTAGGTATCCATAGACCTAAGCTCTGATACCATATTCTGTAACACCCCCGAGTTATTCAGGGATATTACAGCGCCGTAAGCCCCGCCGTGGGACTCACAAGGCTATACATATGCGTAACCATGAATTTTGACCGATAAGGTCTACACACAAAGGAATGAAAACGATACAAAGGTATTCAAACATAACCAATGTATTCACGGACATCACAATACAATTCAATACTTCGGCCACACAGCCGGAACATCAAGGGAAGCGGAAAGCGATACTCGAGTACTCAAAAGACAATCGATTACAACAACCGAACGGAACCCCAACCATAAATGGAAGAAAGACACGGTATCACACTTGCCCACCATCTTTATGCCGACCCGATACTGCCCGTCCGCTCTCCTGGAACTGAAATACATGAAACGTATTTCCCCATAAGGGTTAGCGTCGAATAGCTAGTGCAAGTATAACAATATGAAACATAATACTTCGACAATAAAGTAAATGTAATCCAAATCAATTCATCAATATCCGTCAATTCATCAATTTAAGACTAGTATTAGGAATAACTAAAATCTCAAGGCGTATGTGAATGCCGTAAAAGCGGTTCGTTCATATCATACGCCGTTACATGTAGGAATGCCGTCAAAGCGGTTCGTTCATTACATGCCAATATTATTTCATATGAATGCCGTAGAAGCGGTTCGTTCATATCAACCATGGAATCGCACGGAGGCTACGAAACCCTCGAGAGGACCATAGGCCCGTCCGGAGTGGCTAGAAATAATCATATCATCAATATTCCATACTTTCAAAGTCGAACGTATAATCATAAATGTATACTTGCCTTTGAGACATCGAGAAATCGAACGGAGGAAAGGTATGAGTTCGGTAGGTCCGAGAACGCGCTTCCGGCACCTAAGCGATTCGCAAGGAATATTACAATTAATTATCCATACTCAAATTATACGAAGAGACTCCGAAACTCGTCTACGATTCCGGAAAATATACGGGTGGATAACTAAAGGTTGAGAAATCGCCCAAACTCCCACAAGTCCGAAAGCGGCACAATCCAACCCGTAAAATCGGAAGAAAACACTCATATGGTATAGATATATATATCAAAATCTCAAGGTTCTCAAGCTTCAATCGGACAAAACGGACGAATCTACGAAAACCCCCAAAATCGACATAAAATTCAAAGTGTTCTTGAATTAATCTCTCAATAATCCAATGAATCCTTATACAAACTCATAATCATATACATATCCCTTCATATAACATGATTATAACGTCCAAAACATCATATCTCAACACGAAATCGAAGTCAAAGTGTTGAAGAAATTACCTCTTGAATATCCAACCAATTCGATCCGAAGAACACGAGTTTAATCGAGTATCCAAGCTTCGAAAGATTGAAGGTGAAGAAAAATATACTCTCAAATGATAATTGATGAAGAAATCTCTCCCTCAAGTATTTCTCTCTCGGTTGCAGTGAAGAAGATGGAAAAATGGGAGAAATGAGCTCAAAATGCTCAAAAAAAGAATTTTAGGGGTTGACTCGGCCAACGAGGCTCGGCCCAGGTGCCCTTTGACACGGTCGTGGCGCGCGGCCCGGGCAGCGAGACTCGGCCGTGTCCTGCTTGACACGGTCGAGGCGCGAAGGGCCTACAAGCGGTGACCCGTCGCGGCGCTCGACAATGACTTCGGCCGTGTCCGGAACACGGTCGGGCCTCTGGGCGATCGCTACAGCTAATCCGGAAGAGCTCGGACTCGGCCGTGCGACGACACGGTCGGGTCACGAGGCGACGCTCCGGCACTATCCGGACGAGTGCACGCAGGCCGTGTCGGACGACACGGCCGAGTTCGTTCGCGATGATCGCCAAAACTGAAAAAAATGAGCGGTTGAGCTAAAACGACCATAACTCTCTCGTCCGGACTCCGATTGACTCACCGTTTGAACCATTGGAAAGATAACTCGATGCTCTATAATATTGCAAAGATTTAGAATTTTTGGAGTTACCAAAAATTAATGGTGATCTAACAAAGTCGAACTCATATGAGGAAAGTTGAAACGATGAACAATAACGATACTCAACTCGAAGTTTATACGAACGGTGAACACGGTGAATGAACATGATTGATGAATGATTATAATTGAGTGAAAATACACTGAGTGACAATTACAGGCTGATAATTACTGAATGAAAATGAATGAATTACAACCGGGTATTACAACACCTGCATCCAAAAATGTGAAAATATGCAACCATAGGAGTTTTACTATTCCATACCTTGTATGCGGTTTTGTTTTGGTGCCTGTTAATGATATAGCAGTTTTGTGTATAGCACGTTGTATTTGTTTCTTCTCCTCAGAAACGCATGGCAACTTACTTGCATCTATCATAGTTCTTGTTGCTTTCTTAAGCATCTTGTTCTTTCGCTCAGCAACACCATTTTGTTGCGGAGTACGGGCTATTGAATATTCATGATGTATGCCATTGTCTGCATAGTACATCTCTATGAAGCGGTTTATGAATTATGTACCTATGTCAGATCGAATGGATACAATGCTCAGTCTTTTCTCGTTTTGAAGCTTTTTAAGGTGTTCCGGTTGCTTTGTGATTGTCTCTTTCTTCATTCTCAGAAAGATAGTAAATGAGTACCTAGAAAAATCATCAACAATAACAAGACAGTATTTTATACCTCCCAGACTGACCGGGTCTATAGGACCATAAAGATCCATATGAAGTAAGTCCAGGACCCTGTGGGTTGAGAGATATGATTTGCTCTTCAAATACGACTTGACTTGCTTGCATTTCTGACAGGGTCCGCAGATGATGTTTTGATAAAATGAAATATCGGGCAAGCCTCTGACCATTCCTTGTCGAGATAATTATTTGATAGTATTGAAATTGATGTGAGACATCCTTTGGTGCCATAGCCAGATCTGATCTGCAGTACCTTTGGCAATAAAAATAGAATTACAGTACTAGTGGATTTCCAATCAGCAATATACATGTTACCTGACTGACTTTATTTACGGACTATTTGTTTGGTCATTATTTCCTTCATTTTAAAGTTATCTACATAGAATTTAATCGAGAATTGTTTGTCACTGAACTGACTAATACTAGGAATATTGTACTGTAGTCCTTCTACATAGGCTACATCGATAACCTTGATTTTTCCTACAAGCATGGTTCTTTTCCATCTTGTTCTTCATTTTGACTTATCATCGAATCGCACCTTTGGACCACGACCTTATATGTAATTTGTTAGCTTGGTGACATCTCCTGTCATGTGGCGAGAACATCCGCTGTCAAAATACCAAATGTCCTTCTCCTTGATATCATGTAATCAAAAATTAAGTGGATTTAGGCCCCCTTTGATTTTTGGGTCCTTGGTTATTAGTGCCTTTAGGTGCCTAAATTTGCTTGACAGTAATAGGCTTGTTGTAGGTTGTGTTAGGTCCTATTCTATGAGATTTACGTGGGACAGGTATGTAATAGTTGTAAGCATTATTATTATGCATGTTAAATTTAAAATTTTGGACCGAGTACGGTTGTTGTCTGGGAGGAGGAACCGTATTTCTCTGCCTTCTAAATCGCCGTATGGGTTCCCAGTTGGTTTCACATACTTGTTATTGGTAGAACTGCACAGTAGCTTTCTTACGGGAAAGATACCTAGGTTCCCGTACCCAGTATCTAGGAGCATTATACTGTCGGTAGTGCTGAGGTGCATGCTATTGGTGGTACTTGGGTACAACCTTCCTTCTCTTCTGCTGATGATGTTGTTGGTATGCTTGAGGGGAATACTGTTGACAATAAGCATTGCGTTTTATAGGTTAATAGGTTTCTGCTTTTCGCTGCTTGTGATAAGATCTAGGTGGTGGAATGGCAGCCTTTGGTTTTTGAGAAGGGACAATTGTAGCATTTCCTTTGTCTAAAGGTGCAGCCTTTGGAACTTCTTTGGTTTCAGGAATGGGTTCCACTACTTTGACAAACGCCGTACAAGTTTTGCCTTTGTTGGAGAACAAGTCGTATTCCAAGCCACGTTTGTCATGGACATGTTGTCCGGTGCTTAGGATGTCTTCCATCCTTCTTGATGATTTCTCAAATAATTTGAGGATGATCTCAAGTTCTACTTCTCTTTTCTCAAGAAGATGTATCTTAGATTCTAGTAAAGCATAATTATTGGGAAAAATTTGTCGTGTGTTTTGATATTTGTCTCATACATCAACATCTTCAAAGTCAGGATTTCTGTCTAAATATAGAAGTTGTTAGGAGAATATCATATAGCTTGTCCATACTGCAAAAGATCTTCCATCAAATTCGAGAGTCCTTTTCTATAGCGTAATCGTCAAGATACAACAAGAGATGAACAAGTTGGATACAGCAAACATGTTGTAAGTGTTTTACTTGGGAAAAGTAAAACACATATCCAACAGGACTGAAGAAACTTTAAACTGTCGTGAAGCAAACATTGTTTATTCAAAAAGGCAAGTTATAACGGGATGTGATGAGTGGTCAATACTCGCATCAAAAAATATGCGAGAAGGGTGTCTGCCCAGCCTGGTTACGACACTGGGGCACTCCTATCTTCAACAGTCTGATCCCTTTTGCTTGAAGGAATCTATAAAAAAAAGTAGCATTTAATACTGATAGTACAAAATTTAATACGGCCGAAGAGATACAGTCTGCAGAGCATTTAATGCTAGTCAAAAGAATGTCTAAAGTATTAAATGCGAATTGTCTTTAATTCAAACATTCTAAAGCCGCCAATCAGAGCAGTCTCAGTCTCACCAACCTTCCAATGACTACATTTATAACCGATCTATTTCCAAGGTTATAAATAGCCCCAAGCAAGAGGATATTGCTCACTTAACTTCGCAAAATACATCTGATGCATTAGCACTCTGACAATCTGAATATCAAGCTTACAAGAGCAGTATATTTTCATGATCATACAACTTCATCAAGAGAAGAAATATACAGAGTCCTCAACGCAAACAGCACAACTTACAGCGGACGCTCATCAAGCATACAACTGTTGATTGATCTTGTCATACCAAATCCATCGTTGAGTTTAACTTAGCCCTATGTGGACTAAGCCTTGTTAATTCTGACCTGTGTCGGATGAATAACATCTAAGATGAAGCTTCAATCTGTGTGAGAAGAAGCAAGTCGAAGAAGCCAAGCCAATCTGTGTGAACGGCCCAAGCTACTGTCGGTTGTCTCAATCTGTATGAACGATACAACGACGTGTTTAGTTAAAGTCACATAGTTGTGTATGCCCGTGATTTTAATAAATATTTTACTTTTATGTGGAGGACTAGTGGACGTAGAGAGGTTTACCTCGAACCACTTAAATCTGTGTGTATTTATATTCTATTATTTACTATTTTCTATCTGTCTGTGTGATTTAAATATAGATATTGTAAAAACCCTATACGCACCAAGCTAACAAGAGATTACTCAGTTTCTGTATTTACAGCAACTTAACATCAGACTTCCGCTATGCAAATAACTTCGAAAAAGATACAGCTTATTCAACCCCTCTTTTCTCAGTTGTTTACTATATACTGAGTGGCCAACAAGTGGCGGTTAATTCTACAAAGACTCAGTCGATTTTTAACCGAATCAGATCCACAAAAATCACTAACTTTTGAAAACTTTATTTTTATATCTTCATCATTTATCTTACTTCTATCATGTACACCTCTATGATCAATAAAATCTCTATGTTTTCCATTAATGAATTCAATGATTGGAGAATTAGGATGGAAGCTCATCTTGCAGCGATGCACGAAGAGATGATCTTCGTCATCCAGGAAGGAGCAATCAAATTAATAACGGTCAACAAAGCCGCGAGAATCAATGGGCAAGCTTATACGGAGATGCTCGAGAAGTAGCACTAGCAGTGGACAGCAAACGATCGCAAGCCTGCGAATCTCGAAATGCGCTACTTATTATTCTCGGCAAAGGCACATTCTCAAAGGTAAGAAGATGTAGATAGCCAAAAAAATCTGGGATAAACTCAAGCTAATTTGCGAGGGAACTGAGCCCTCGAAGGAAAATAAAATTTCCAAATTAACTCAGCAGTTTGAATCTTTTGAAATGAAATCTTACGAGATGCTTGAGGAGCTTTACCTTAGATTTGCCGGCATTGTCGGTAAACTTGAAGCATTGGGTAAAGTGTATATCCAAAAGGAGAAAATTTTAAAAATCTTTAGATCACTCCCTTCCCGATGGGACATTAAGACCACATGCAGCAGACAGCAACGATGACATCCTGTCGCAAGACGAGATGGCCCTACTTGTAATATCTTGAATTTCTACTATAGCGGTTTAATGTTATTTTATCCGAGTTATACTCCACGTGAAATCTATACAATAAGGATAAAATAATTGAAGGACTGAGACAGTTGTATTGGTACAATTGACGTAATTGGTCGACAATTATATTTGAGGATATCGTGTATCAGGTTGTCTTAATTTTTATATCAGGTTTATCATGCGAGAATGTTATTGGGATGAATATATGTACTCAGTATGTCGTGTATACCTATCCGGTATATTGAGACAATAGACAAGAACAGTTGGAATTGGTTGAATATAGCCTGATTAGCGTACGTTAAAGTAAGGACTTAGCGTACGCTAATGCACAAGGCTTACGTACGTTAAGAAGGATAGTTAACGTATGTAAAGGTCATATCAGGCAGAATCCGAGCTATGATCGACGAGTGGGCCTGGTGTCGGCAACTTTCAGTGCAGATGGGGGCAGGCGAGTCAATGTAGATATTTACATACGTTATGGATAGCTTATTATGTACATAAAATGAGTATCATACTATAGCAAGTCAACGACCATGTTACGCACGTTATAGCATAGGCCTTACGTACTTAAGACATGGTACGAATTGAGGCAGTAGTTTCAGGACTGTTGTTTCATATGCTATCAAGGACAGATAATGTACGTAAAGTTGGTTACGTATGTTATATGACTACGTAATGTACGTAATGTCTGAGTCTATAAATATGTGTAGTTGGGTATTATTATTCATTTCGGTCATTTCTTCCCTTCATCCGATAGAGAGAGTTCTTGGGCGAGGTTTGAGGTTCCAAACACTTAAGTGTTTGTAGAAATGATCATCTTTAACAACATTAAGCTTGAGAGCATGGATTAGAGCTTTGTTCTTAAAGTTGTTGATGATTCTTGGAGGGAGTTCGATTATTCTTCGTCATAGTTCATCAATACAAGGTAATATTCGTATCCATTCGATAGTAGTTCGTTTTAGAAGAATGCTTACATGTTAGGAAGCATGTTGGTTTATCCTATTATGTATGATGATGTTATACGTGATTAAATGGAATTGTCGCAAGACATTGAAGATGTTGGTTAAGATTCTTCGTGTTGTAAGAATTGTGATCCATTCAAACGTGCTTGTAAGATGGATTTCCGAATTATGTTGATGTTGTTATTGATACATGGGTATTGACATGATTCTTGTGGTTTCGGATTATGCTGTTTATCTTCAAGGGGTATGTTGGTTAATCCCTCTCTTGGCTTTCGGATTCTTGATGTTGTTGTCATTATTTATTTCGTATGGTGATGATTATGGTAGTATTGTTGTGATTCTTGATGATTATGAAAAATGCATGTCGAAGAAGATGATGATATTTGTGTATTAATCGGGTTATGAGTGAAATATGATAGGTTAGAGGTTAGATAACATATTGGACTATGTTGTCTTGGTGATTATGAACAAGGAGAAATCTTTTTAATCCGTATATGAGATTAATTTTGGAATTGAGTATGTTATAATCCTGGTTATCGGGTTGAATTGATTGTTGATATGATTATCGGATTATGGAATCGTATTGTGGTTATGGATTCGTGATTGATTTATTTGGGTTGTTCGGATTTATGTTTGATTGAGATATTGTGGAACCATTGTTGATTGGTTATATTGATGGTTTATTGTTATCGAACTCGTTGTTACTGATTATTACAATAGGTTGTGAGGATTGATCATTGATTAGAATAATATGTTGCGGTCGAGTTCGAGGATGTTCGTGAATTGCTTCGGTGAGGCCGAGGAGCTCGTAGACGAAGGCAAGGAATTGGTAATGGCTTCTGTTGTGTCGAGAATTATATTCTCCGACCGGCGATCGCCTCAGAGATCGGGCCCATTGCCGAGCAGCCGAGGCAGAACTGCCGACCAGAGATCGGGGGACCTAGCCATATCCGAGCAGCCGAGATAGATCGACCGACCGAAGGTCCCAGGACAAGTCCCGGTGCCGAGCGATCGACATATAAGACGATCGTCTCTCGGTACTTGGCGATCAACTCCTGGTGGCCGACGACCAGACGATCATCACGCGGTACTTGGCAATCAACTCCTGGTGGCCGACTAGTAGGCGATCATCTCTCGGCACTTGCCGACCGATGCCGACTCTTGGTGACTGGCCGATGCCGACCTCTGGTGACCGACTAATGACGACCGCCTCATGCCGCTCGAAGCCGATGGTCATCCAGTCGGCAAAGGCCGAACCTCAGGACAGACCCCACGTGCAGAGCCGAGACAAGATCCGCATTTCATGGATCATTGACCACAGCCTGTCAGCATCTTCCCACCAGCCGACAGGCCCGCCGAAAGGTGTCAGTAGGACAGCATGTGATAGTGAGTCCGGACGCATGCTGGCTCCTCATTGGACCGCACAGCTGGCTGCCAGCAGCAACCTTGGACTTTAGGCAGACAGCCCATGTGACCTGAAGACGATCGCCCCATTATTATATTGGATGAAAGGCGATCGCCCGCCAGGAAACAAGGCTCCTCAGCCCCTATAAATAGAAGGCTGCCTGCACTTGAGAAAAGGCTTCAGAACTTCAGCACCCACGGGATAATACTCACAACTTGGCTTTCCTACTCTTGGCAACAACTATCTTTCGGTTCCTTCTTCTCTCTCAGCCTCCCTCACACAGAAGACGATTGGCCGAGAGCAAGAACATCAAGGCCTCGCTCAAGAGCTGGATTAATAGGATCTTTTTACACTCATTGTACTTAGATTCTCACATTAATACTTGTATCCACGAATATTTGTATTAATAACATCTCGCGAGAGCATTCAAGCCCGGGCCTAACAAACCCGGCAAATCTTGTGTTATTCACACCCTCTCGGAAGTGCTCCCGCAACCTTGTTTGTTGTCCGTCCATTCCAGCAGTATTTCATCTTCGGATAAATATTTTGGGCAACAACAATTGGCGCTAGAGGAAGGGCATCTAACCCTCAATTTTTATTCCTACCGTCTCGAAGAACACTCACTGTTCTCCGGGGCATATACCTGAAAAAACACTCACTGTTCTTCAGAGAAAGCTTTCAGAATCATGTCTTCCGCCTCCGCATCGAAGAAAGCCGCTGGCCAGCCCGCCAGACGCCTCGTTCCGTCTCAGTCCGAGCCACAGCCGATGGCGTAGGGTAGCCGCCGCGGTCCGAGACGCTCGATCCCGCCATCGGGCGGCCTGTCTCGCTCGATCGATTCGGACCGGAATGCATCGAGGAGGCCATGGCCGTCCTACAGGAGCGACGGAGTGCTCTCGACGCGCCTCCCGCTATCACCCCATCGGCCATCCGCCGGATGACCAAACGGAAGTTCAAGGCGGTGCTGACCAAGCGATCTCCAGGAGGCTCCCATTCGCAAGAGGAGGCGCTCGCCAGCTGGGGCACCTCGGTTTTCGATCATCTCGGCAGCGACCCATCTTGGCGACCGGGGTAGTCCGGCCCCAGGCACGAGACGACGGAGCTCGAGTCCGTCACCAGGAGCTCGGCGTATCCGACTCCCAGAAGGCAGCCCAGCCGTCTGGCTCCCCTTCGCCAAATAGCTGAGGTCGGCAGCAGCGGAGTCAGGAGATCGGTATACGATCGCCTCGGCTCCCGCTCCAAAAGTCGATCCACGAGCGACCGAGCCACGGCGATGGCCGCGATGCAACGCCAGCTCGACGACATGAAGGCGCTCCTAGAATCTGGGGCAGGCGCCAAGAGCAAGATCGCCGAGCCGAGCGAGCCGCTCGCGGTCCACATCGAGCTTGCCCCCGTGCAGCACAAGATCGCTCCTCCTCAAACACCTTTATACGAGGGAAGATCGGACCCCGAAACACACCTGAGCAAGTTTAACATCTACATGACCGGGTGTGGGGCATCTGACGCGACCAGGTGCCGAATGTTCCCTCTGACACTGGACGACCTTGCCCACAGGTGGTACGCTTCATTGCCGCCTCGGTCCATCGGCTCCTTTAACCAACTGGCGACCGACTTCACAGCGTACTTCGCCACTAGGGCCGCTCGGCCAGAAGGTCCCCATCGCATGTTGCGGATCAAGCAAGGGGAAGAAGAGTCTGACTCGGACTACATCGACCGGGTAGACGAGATCATCCTCAATGGCGAACCCATAAGCGATGAGATCGCCCTCTACACGGTCCTAGGAGGATTCCATGGTCTTTCGCCTATGTTCAGGCATCTTACGAAAGACCAACCCTCGACCTATGCGATCTTCCGAGCTAAGGTCGCAGAATTTCTGGCCAGGCAAAGGTTTCTTCTTAGCCTATGAGCAGCGCGATCGGCGCCCGAACGACGATCTCCATCCCGATCGCCGATATCAACTTATGAGTAATGCGATCGACAACCGAGTGACGATCACCAGTCTTCCAGCCTGATCGCCGATCTCAAGCAACATCACCAAACCCGGAGGACTCGTTCGCCATCAACAGTTCTCCACCTAACATGACGGACTAAGGCATGAGATCGCCTCCACCGCACAGCATACAGCCATGGTCCTGGTAGTCGATGGAACCGGCTGCTTCGGTCATTCAAGGTCCCTTTAGACCAAAATCGCCCGCCCTTCGTTTAAATACGAGGCCGGTGTAGTCTGAGGGCCCTCCAAAACTAATCAGTAGACACGATCGCCCGCCCTCAAGGTTCATCATTTAACATGGTGAACCCGGATAATGCGACGCGTCACTACCCCCATCTCAATGTACACCGTAGAGGTTCGCCATCTACATGGCGGGCCGAGGTGGAAGCAGAGCTAACAAGCCGCGGACGTGGAGTTGAATCATCCGACGCTGCCCCGCGCAAGGACTCCTCTAGACCAAGACCGCACGCCCTTCGTTTAAATACGAGGTGAGGCGCAGCCTAACAGAGGACCCTCACAATATAATGAGTCACGAGACAGTCAATGTCGTTCGCGCACAAGACACGGTCATGGAGTCGGTCCATCGAACCCCGCGACTGTGCACGATTCCTCAAACGACGAAACCATCAAGTTTCTAAGGGGGATCGGCCAATGTTGTTTTTGCAGGTACAAGACCGAAAGATAGCTAGCCAATCGACCAGATCGCCCAAGTACGAATCCAAAGTCAGCTCAACGGATCGCCCGTCCACATCTTACACGATCGCCAGCAAGAACCACCTCGCCCCATGTCTTCAACATCGGAGCAAGCTGGGGGGCAATTGTTGTGTCGAGAATTATATTCTCCGACCGGCGATCGCCTCAGAGATCGGGCGACCTAGCCATTGCCTAGCAGCCGAGGCAGAACTACCGACCAGAGATCGGGCGACCTAGCCATAGCGAAGCAGCCGAGATAGATCGACCGACCAAAGGTCCCAGGACAAGTCCCGGTGCCGAGCGATCGACATATAAGACGATCGTCTCTCGGTACTTGGCGATCAACTCCTGGTGGCCGACGACCAGACGATCGTCACGCGGTACTTGGCGATCAACTCCTAGTGGCCGACTAGTAGGCGATCATCTCTCGGCACTTGCCGACCGATGCCGACCCTTGGTGACTGGCCGATGACGACCTCTGGTGACCGACTAATGACGACCGCCTCATGCCGCTCGAAGCCGATGGTCATCCATTCGGCAAAGGCCGAACCTCAGGACAGACCCCACGTGCAGAGCCGAGACAAGATCCGCATTTCACGGATCATTGACCACAGCCTGTCAGTATCTTCCCACCAGCCGACAGGCTCGCCGAAAGGTGTCAGTAGGACAGCATGTGACAGTGACTCCGGACGCGTGCTGGCTCCTCATTGGACCGCACAGCTGGCTGCCAGCAGCAGCCTTGGACTTTAGGCAGACAGCCCATGTGACCTGAAGACGATCGCCCCATTATTATATTGGACGAAAGGCGATCGCCCGCCAGGAAACAAGGCTCCACAGCCCCTATAAATAGAAGGCTGCCTGCACTTGAGAAAAGGCTTCAGAACTTCAGCACCCACGGGATAATACTCACAACTTGGCTTTCCTACTCTTGGCAACAGCTATCTTTCGGTTCCTTCTTCTCTCTCAGCCTCCCTCACACAGAAGACGATCGGTCGAGAGCAAGAACACCAAGGCTTCGCTCAAGAGCTGGATTAATAGGATCTTTTTACACTCATTGTACTTAGATTCTCACATTAATACTTGTATCCACAAATATTTGTATTAATAACATCTCGCGAGAGCATTCAAGCCCGGGCCTAACAAACCCGGCAAATCTTGTGTTATTCACACCCTCTCGGAAGTGCTCCCGCAACCTTGTTTGTTGTCCGTCCATTCCAGTAGTATTTCATCTTCAGATAAATATTTTGGTCAACAACAGCTTCATTATCGCCGTATCGATATCGAGGCAAGTTATTGCTTTCTCAGTTTATAATATTTAATGAATGGTTTCAGTTCATTCGTTTATAATTCGTATAGCAATGACTATAATTGTGAAGTCTGTAGATTCGAAATTGTACGTTGTTTTCTGATTTTGAGAATTAAATCATAAAGTATATGATTTATATTTGTTATTAGTATACTTGGGTATCGAGGATACATTATGATAAAGACCAGGATATGAGTTATCTATAGTCCGTGGCATTCTGGATCGTCGAACATTGAGGATAATCGTTGGTGATGGTTTTTGACATCGAGATTGCTCTCGAATGACTTGGGGCAAATACTCTAATCATTTTTGTCATTTTGTGTCGATCATGTTGTGATACATTCGTGTATTGTTGTTGTCGTGCATTTATGTATTGTTGTTAACATGTATTTGTGTATTTTTATCGTATACCCACCTCGTGTTGGTCCGAAGGGATCATCTTGGCTATCTATGATGTGTGCGCTGGATCGTTGGACGGGTTTTCCACCCCGTGTTGGTCCGACAGGATAATCTTGGGATCTATGCAGTGAACGTTGGATCATCGGATTACCCATGTGTTGTTGTTGTGCATATGTATATTGTTGGTTATCCACCTCGTGTTGATCTGACATGATCATCTTGGGATCTATGCAGTGTGCGCTGGATCATCAGATTTCCATGAGTATACATTGTTGTTATTGTTGTGGGCATATTGATGTTGTCATGTGAGTATGCATTTGCAGGTCTCTTGTAGGACTAGGTTTGTATGTTGTATTGATCTGATCTTGGATTAGACTGACATGAATAGTCGTGGCATTGTGTATCTCAAGGTACGTTTTGTATTTTCTTATTTGTACTTGTCTGTTGATTGGCAATTGGTTATCGTGTTGAGTTTTGATGATATTATCCGATGGATTGGGTTGGACAGAGTTGGTATATATCGTATCAGTGAGTTATGATGATGTTTTGAGAATCTTGGGTATTGTCTGGGATACGATACAAATGTTTGTGTAAGATTCAGTGTGTTTGTTAGAATACGAGATGTGGAATATGGTAAAGATTATTTTGGTTAGGATTATCTGAAATGGTAAGGTTATGATGGTAAGATTACAATGGTAGTATTCTTACTTAGTATCTTCATTAGTATGTAATTATTGATGTGATGTGATCGTTATCATTGTTGAGTATTATAGCTGACCCCATCATGGACTTTATTTTTTAGGCACTCGGAGATCGAGCTTGTAGCAGTCGTGAAGATATGAGTTACCTGGAAGATACTGGTTGTGGCGTGTGCTTGGGAATCGAGTACTTTGACTAGTTGTTCCGCTGCAAAAGTATTTTTAATTATTTGTTATCTCCACTGCGAGTGTATTTTAAAAACGGGTTGCTAGTATTTTGCGAATTTGGGTTTATTTTGGAAAATCATTTTCTAAACTATTTTGTCGATACATTTAAGCGGTGGCTTAACGTATACTTTTTGAAACTATTGAGTTTTGGCGTTTCAGCCTTGTACTTTCAAATGAGATTTTTACGACGGTATTGATAAATTGATTTTATAAAGTCTTTGAATATTTTAAAAGATATTACCATCATCGCCACTTAGGCGTATTTGAAATATTTGTAAAAATGTATTTCAGCCTTGTGGGTTCCGTTTCGGGGCCAACAGTGCTGTAATATTCCCGAATAGCTCTGGGGGTGTTACAGAATATGGTATCAGAGCTTAGGTTGTGAAAATCTAGGTTGTCGGGTCGAGTCGAGTCGTGTTTTTGTCACGTCATTTGAATTGTTGGTTGGCAAGTATTAGAGCTCTGGGTTTTTGTTGTTTACTCGGGCTTGTGTGTTATGTGGTTTACCAGTGTGGTACTATGGTTGTTTTAAACTTATCTAAATAGTATTAACGTGATTCTTTGTAAAGAGACGTGTTGTGTTCTCGAGTCAAACTGATTTCGCAAAATGTATGTTTTGAAAAATGTCCGTATCATGTATATTCTATAGTTGAGACATGTGCCAGTATCACAGGGAATCGTCAGCTTCACGATATGTAAGTATTTAGTTTTTTGGATAGCATTGAGGTTATTTGCAGTTATAAGTTGATGTACTTTGAGAAACATTCGGAAAATATTATGTGTTACACTATGAGGTAGCAAAATATAATAGTTGGGACAGAACCGATGATCTTGAGAAACTATGATTATGAAAACTCAATATGTCGGTCAAACTTGGAAAACGGAGTTGGGTTTTTGGGAGAAATGTCGTGGATTGTTCAGAAGAACATGTAGTCATGCTAGTTTATTTTGATATATATGAAACTGTTTTTGAACATTTGAAAATGATACTTTTCACCATGATATATTTTGAATAAACTGTTTTGCTCGCTGTCATGAAAATGAATTTTCTTAAATTTATTTTGAGAGACAGTATTGTTGCCTTAAAAAACATGTTTCATCATGGCGTAGTTGAAGTATGGCAGAATGGAATTATGGTCGATATAGCAAGTCATATGTGGAAAACATGATTTTATCAATGTCTATACAATAAGATTTTGGATTCTATCGTGTGATTTCCCAACCGAATGTCAATGGAATTGGTGACAATCCGAATTGGTATACAGGAGTATGGATGTGGTCAATCATTTGCATAATTTCATTTTATTTAATCATGTGTATTCGAAAAGAATTGTCATCGGGAACTTGACATGAGCGAGCCAGTTTAACTTTTTGAAAATTAATTTTAATCTCATGAATATATATACATATACATGTTTTGGGTTTTGAAATTCTTGAAAGAACTTTCCAAAATGGATTTTTATTGACAAGATTATATGATTTCAAGCTGTTTTGAAATTGTGATTGTTATACGTACAAACGTAGTGCATAATGCATATCGTGTTGAAGTTCTGAGTGAGACTCACAAACTGGATAACACATCAATGGTACGATGAAAAGAGGTTCGAATTCAGTATGGTAGTTTGGTTATCCAGGGATGACTAGTTGGTTGATCAGATAAGAGAAATATGTCGCATGTTGTAGATTCAGTACAGAGTATGATTTTGGAACTTCAGGTTTTGTGAAACCGGGGCATATGTGCTATGTGGCACTATTGGTGTGGTAGTAGCGTGATTTTGCTATAGCGATTTTTAACTTTTTGAGCCAACTGATTTTTCTTCGCATGTGGTATTTTGAGTGATTTCTTAGTAAGTGTAGATTTGGGGATGGTGACCCCAGGATGGTTGTTTTGGATATTGATTGGTCGTTCCCACTCCATGTATGATTGGGTACGTTCGATGGTTAGCGACTGGTTGTTCATACGCCCGAGGGGTATGTTCAACAGTCGGGTGTGTTCTTTGAGATCCACTGTATGAGAGTTGTATAACGCTTTCAGGATTTTATTCTCTCGTATATTTGTCCCTGTGGTTCTGTGTTAATCGTGTTGGAGCTTACCATGTGAGGGTATTCTCGGTTATTGTTGATCGTTTGTTGTTAGTATTGGAGTTTATCATATGGATGATATTCTCGATTGTGTTTTCACCTTTGGTTGGTCGTATTGGAGTTTCTCATGTCGATGATATTCTCGGTTGATGTATTGGTTGATCATTGTTATTGATCGTATGAGCGTTCAGAACTTGTGTCGATGTTTCTGGACTTGTTGTCATTAGGTCTACATATGTATCGTGTATTATTGGTTTTTATCAAGATTGAGATTTGATTGTGCGATCGGGCAGACAGGATTTGACATGGATAGATTATTCCATACTTGAGTTATAACGAAGTATTTTGTTGAAGTTCGTATTGTGATTGTAAGCATATTGAGGCTTCGAAGTGGAGTCATTTGCTAGTATCGCAGGAGATCATCAGCTTCATGCATTTGTAAATATACTGTTTTGGTTATTCGTTATTGATGATGATTGATCGTTTTCATGATGATTCTGGATATTTTGGTTGAGCTGTTGTTTACGATGGGATTGCAAGTCTCGAGGACGAAACTTATTTTAAGTGGTGTAGTATGTAATACCCTGAATTTATACTATAGCGGTTTAATGTTATTTTATCTGAGTTATACTGCACGTGGAATCTGTACAGTAAGGATAAAATAATTGAAGGATTGAGACAGTTATATTGGTACAATTGACGTAATTGGTCGATAATTATATTTGAGGATATCGTGTATCAGGTTGTCTTAATTTTTTTATCAGGTTTATCGTATGGGAATATTATTGGGACGAATATATGTACTTAGTATGTCGTGTATACATATCCGGTATACTGAGACGACAGACAAGAACAGTTGGAATTGGCTGAGTATAGCCTGGTTAGTGTATGCTGAAGTAAGGACTTAGCATACGCTAATGCACAATGCTTACGTACGTTAATAAGGATAGTTAACGTACGTAAAGGTCATATCAGGCAGGATCCGAGCTATGATCGACGAGTGGGCCCGATGTCGGCAACTTTCGGCGCAGATGGGGACAGGCGATTCAACATAGAGACTTACATACATTTTGGATAACCCATTACGTACGTAAAATGAGTATCATACTGTAGCAAGTCAACGATCATGTTACGTACGTTATGGCATAGGCCTTACGTACGTAAGACATGGTACGAATTGAGGCAGTAGTTTCTGGACTGTTGTTACGTACGCTATCAAGGACAGATAACGTATGTAAAGTTGGTTACGTACGTTATATGGACTACGTAACCTACGTAATTTCTGAGTCTATAAATATGTGCAGTTGGGTTTTTATTCATTTCGGCCATTTCTTCCCTTCAGCCGATAGAGAGAGTTCTTGGGCGAGGTTTTGAGGTTCCAAACACTTGAGTGCTTGTAGAAATGATCACCTTTAACAACATTAAGCTTGAGAGCATGGATTAGAGCTTTGTTCTTAAAGTTGTTAATGATTCTTGGAGGGAGTTCGATTGTTCTTCATCGTAGTTCATCAATATAAGGTAATATTTGTATCCATTCGATAGTAGTTCATTTTAGAAGGATGTTTACATGTTAGGAAGCATATTGGTATATCCTATTATGTATGATGATGTTATATGTGATTAAATGGAATTGTCACAAGAGATTGAAGATGTTGGTTAAGATTATTCATGTTGTAAGAATTGTGATTCGTTCAAACGTGCTTGTAAGATGGATTTCCGAATTATGTTGATGTTGTTATTGATACATGGGTATTGACATGATTCTTGTGGATTTGTATTGTGCTATTTATTTTCAAGGGGTATGTTGGTTAATCCCTCTCTTCGCTTTCGGATTCTTGATGTTGTTGTAATTATTTATTTCGTATGGTGAAGATTATGGTAGTATTTCTTGATGATTATGAAAAATGCATGTCGAATAAGATGATGATATATGTGTATTGATCGGGTTATGAGTGAAATATGATAGGTTAGAGGTTAGATAACATATTGGACTATGTTGTCTTTGTGATTATGAACAAGGAGGAATCTTGTTAATCCGTATATGAGATTAATTTCAGAATTGAGTATATTATAGTCTGGGTTATCGGGTTAAATTGATTGTTGATATAAATATCGGATTATGGTTATGGGTTCGTGATTGATTGATTTGGGTTGTTCGGATTTATGTTTGATCGAGATATTGTGGAACTGTTGGGTTTGTTGATTGGTTATATTGATTGTTGATTGTTATCGAACATGTTATCATCAATTATAATAATAGGTTTTGAGGATTGATCGTTGATTAGAATAATATGTTGCGGTCGAGGTCGGGGATGTTCGTGAATTGCTTTGGTCGAGGTCGAGAAGCTTGTAGACGAAGGCAAATAATTGGTAATGGCTTCACTATCGTCGTTTCGGTATCGAGGCAAGTTATTACTTGCTCAGTTTATAATATTAATGAATGGTTTCAGTTTTACTCATTTATAATTCATATAGCAATGATTATAATTGTGAACTATGGATATTCGGGATTGTACGTTGTTTTATGATTTTGGAAATTAAATCATAAAGTATATGATTTACATTTGTTATTAGTATAATTGGGTATCGAGGATACATTATGATAAAGACGAGGATATGAGTTATCTATAGTCCGTGGCATTTTGGATCGTCGAACATTGAGGATAATCATCGGTGATGGTTTTTGACATCGATATTGCTCTCAAAGGACTTGGGCCAAATACTCCAATCATTTGTGTCATTTTGTGCTGATCATGTTGTGATACATTCGTGTATTGTTGTTGTCGTGCATTTGTTTATTGTTGTTAACATGCATTTGTTCGTTGTTGTCGTATGTCCACCTTGTGTTGGTCCGAAGGGATCATCTTGGGTATCTATGGTGTGTGCTGGATCGCTAGACGGGTTTTCCACCTCGTGTTGGTCAGACGGGATCATCTTGGGATTTATCGGATTACCCATATGTTGTTGTTGTGCATATATATACTGTTGGTTATCCACCTCGTGTTGATCTAACAGGATCTTCTTGGGATCTATGTTGTGTGCGCTGGATCATTGTATTTCCATGAGTATACATTGTTGTTATTGTTGTGGCCATATTTGTAACACCCCCAAGTTATTCAAGGTATATTACAGCGCCGTGAGCCCCGCCTTAGGACCCACAAGGCTATTTATACGCGAAACATATGAACTCTGACCGAGGAGGTCAAATACAGTGAAATGAAGGACAATAAAAATGTTATTCAAACCATATCCAATATATATCCAAATACAAGACATATCAATTCAATACCACGGCAACACAGGCCAAAACATCAAGGAAACTGAAAACAGTACTCGAGTATTCAAAAACCATTCAAGTACAGCAACACTGAATGGAGGAAATACAAAACATAACCAGAGACAAGACACAAGATCACACTTATCCATCATCTTCATGCCGACCCGGTACGTGCCTATCCGCTCTCCTGGATCCTGAAGTACATGAAAGGTATTTCCCCCATAAAGGGGTTAGCCGTCGAATAGCTAGTGCAAGTATATCAAATATGAAACACAATACTCCTCGACAATAAAGTAAATGTAATCATCATCTCATAAATTCAAGACTAGTATTCCGGAATAACTAAATCTCATAGCATCACATTCAATTCATACATGATTAACTGCGGAACCGCACCAGAGGCTACGAAACCCTCAGAGGACCCGTCGATCCTTCCCAGAGTGGTTAACCCAAAATATCCGTGGAACCGCACCAGAGGCTACGAAACCCTTAGAGGACCCGTCAGTCCGACCAAGAGTGGATATAACCCATTATACAATTCATATACCTTACTTTCAAAGTCGAAAACGCACAATCATAAACATAAACTTGCCTTTGAGACATCGAGAATTCGGAAGGAATAGAGTATAAGTTCGGTAGGTCCAAGAACGCACTCCCGGCACCTAAACGATTCGTAAGGAATACGATAATCAATAATCCATACTCAAATCACACGAAGAAACTCCCGAAACCCACCTACGATTCACGAAACTACAAGGATAATCATCTAGAGGTCTGAAAATCACCCAAACCCTCTCAAGTCCGAACAAGGTACAAAACAATCCATATAATCATTGGGAAATATGGGTACGGGGTAGATGCATCATATTCTCAAAGATCTCAAGCTCCAAAATGGATAAATCGTACGAATCTAAGAAAATCCCCAAAAATTCCCAAAACTAGGGTTCTAAGGAATTTACCTTGATTTGGGAGATAGAAATGGATTAGATGTTGTGTAATCTTTGTTATTCAACCAAAGATGATGATAGCTGAAGAAGGATCGCCTCAAATCGCTCCGAATCGCCCAATCTCTCTGCTCCCATCGGAAAAAGAAGGAAAAGATGGAAAATAATGATTTCAGGGGTTGACTGCCCCTTATATAAAACGCCAGGTTAGCGCGCGCTAAGAATCGGGGATAGCATGCGCTAACGGGGTCACCCGGTAATCCTGTGGCTTCTATCCTGAGACGTTAGCGTGCGCTACCACACCTTAGCGTGCGCTAACTGTTGTCCTGCAAAAGTTCCAGTTCACTGCCCAACTCCACTAGCGTGCGCTTCGATTGGGCACTAGTGCGCGCTACGCAACACCTTTAGCGCTAGCTGCTGCCTAGCTTGTGTTACCTGATAGTCCAGAAAGTAGAAATAGGTCACTTCCTCTGCTGACTCAGCACGTTAGCATGCGCTATGGACGATGTTAGCGCGCGCTACTGACCACGAATAGCGTGCGCTAGCGAACTCCTAGCGTGCGCTAACTGCTAGTCCAGAGAGCAGAATTAGCTACTGCCTCTGCCAAGCCTGGACCGTTAGCGTGCGCTAAGGCTCAAAGCTAGAGTGCGCTACTCAAGTAGAAATAGCGTGCGTTAGCCTAGGCCTAGCGCGCACTATCTGCCTGTCCCAGAATACTGCTGAAAGGTCCAATTAACACGATCATGATCCAAAAAGGTACGAAACTCCAAATCAACATCGACAACATCTCAAAGTGTTTACAGAGCGAAAAAATAGGAAGAACGGCAAGCTCAATCAGTCAATAAAAAGTACGGTATTACATTCTCCCCCTCGAAAAAGAAGTTTCGTCCCGAAACTTAAGAAATAAAAAGTTCGGGGTATTCTGATCGCATCTTCTCTTCTGTCTCCCAAGTCGCCTCCTCGACTCCATGTCTCGACCATTGCACTTTAACCAACGGATGGTTTTGTGTTGAAGCAGCTTCTCACGATGTTCAAGGATCTTCACTGGTCTCTCTGGAAAGGTAATATCCTCAGCTACGTCAATCTCACTATAGTCGACAACATGACGTGGATCCGGCACGTACTTTCTCAACTGAGACACATGAAAAATGCTATGGACGTGACTCAAAGCTAGAGGCAATGCCAAGTGATAAGCTAAATCTCCAACCTTGTTCAAAATTTCAAAAGGTCCGATATATGTCGAACTAAGTTTCCCCTTTTTTCTTGAAGCAGAAAACTCCTCTGGTCGGCGACACCTTGAGTAGAACATAATCTCCCACTTCGAATTCTAAAGGTCGTCGATGAGTATCATCATAAGATTTATGATGGCTCTGGGTAGTCAACAACCGGTCCCGGATAATAGAAATCTTCTCCTTATTCTCCATCGACATATCCGGTTCCGTTCCGACTAGCTCCGAAACCTCGTCCTAACATAATGGCGATCTACACCGCCTACCATAAAGTGCCTCGAACAGTGCCATTTTGAACGACGCATGCCAACTATTATTGTAGGCAAACTAGATCATGTTGGAATATTTATTCCACATATTAATAAATAGTATTTTGATGATTAAGTTTCTAAACAAAACAAAACAACATCGAGGCGAAGCAAAACATCGAAGGAATCGAAGACGCAAAAAGCTGGACAAAATACAAAGCTAGCGCAAGCTAGACATATAAGTTAGCGCAAGCTAACGGGTCTCGGCTGCAGATCAGATGAGTTCGAAGTAACCTGAAGTGAAGTCACCTGATGAGGACAGCGCAGGTTACACCATGCTTACTAACGCACGCTATCGAGCTAATATTACCGTTGTGAAGAGATTCAAACACAGAATGACGTATGCACTGAAGTAAGCTTAGCGCACGCAAGAGATAATATTTAGCGCACGCTAAATATCAGTTTGAATCAAGTCAATCAATCCGTTGGGGAGAATCTGCTACAAGTCAAAAAGTTTTAACGGATATATGATGCATGCAATGATGCAAGATTAGTGCACGCTACAGAAGAAGTATTAGCGTACGCTAACAGTCAGAGACAGTAGCCACTGGACTGAAACTGGAAAGACTTTAACGTACGTAACAGTTCATAACGTACACTAAGGCAAATACATGCGATAGCGCATGCTAAGGAAAGGAGCCTAGCGCACGCTAATAAACAACTGGCAGTAACGGCTAGTTTGTGGAAGAAGGCTATAAATACCAAATGAGTTGGTATCATTCCACACAACAACATTGAGCAAATCACATACACTTGAGATATCATTGTAAACATTATAATTGTTGATCTTGAGCTTAAATTAGAGTGATTGAGTGTTATACACAAAATCATACACGAGTGAGAAAAAGAAAAGATACGATTAGATTCGATGTTATTAGGATCAAGGATCCGAAATTGTTAAATCGCAATCGCTATCTTAGTGAGTTTTCTCTAGTACCAATAGAAAGATAGAGTGGTTGATTCCTTATCCAATAGAAAAGGAAAAACGGTTTTACTCGGATCGATAGAAGACGAGCTTGTAACGGTAATCCCTCGACCGATAGAAGAGACGTGCAGAGGTTTTGATCTTGAACCTATTGAAAAAGATACATCGAAAGAGGATGTAGGCACGTTTGGCCGAACCTCTATAAATCCGCGTTTCATTTATTTTCCGCACTTTATTTACGCTGTCGCACAAATGGTGCAAATACCGATATTACACCAAAAATTGGTATCGGAGAGGTACTCCTATAAGCAGCTTTACATCCGAGGAGAAAATATCCAATGGCGTTTCAACTTGTTCCCGTCTAAGGCCTTGCTCTCAACCGATCACCATTTTTTGATGGCTCAAACTTCATGACGTGGAAGAAGAAGATGTCTATATTCATCCGAGCATATGACATCGAGTTTTGGAAGGTGATTTGTCTTGGTCCCAAAATTCCGACAAATTCCAACGGTACGCTTAAAACTTTCGAAGAATATGACGATTCCAATTGAAAAAATGACCACTACAACTGTAAGGCAACTCAACTTCTTTATTGTGCCTTAAATCCGGAAGAACACAACCGGATATCATCGTGTGATAGTGCCAAAGAAATTTGGAAAATGCTTGAGGTAACATACTAAGGTACGTCTCAAGTCAAGGAGATGAAGATAAACATGCTCCTTCACGAGTACGAATTATTCCAAATGAAGGACGATGAATCCATCACGATAATGCTTGACCGTTTTTCGGTTATCACTAATGGATTAGCATGTTTCGGAAAACCACTTTCGAGTAGTGAGAAAGTAAAGAAAATTCTCCGATCACTACCTCAAGAATGGGACGGTACGGTAACGGGAATAATGGAATCTAAAGATTTAAATAATCTTGATTTTAGTGCTCTCATTGGTTCTCTTATCAACTACGAGATTGTTCTAAAATCTCGGAATGCCAAACCGAAACCGAAGGAGAGGTCGATAGCCATGAAGGCTAAAATGTCGAGAAAGAAAGAAGAAATCCCAGTGGACGAAAGAGACGAAGAATCGGCATATTATGCCAAAAATATTAATAAGTTCCAACACTCATTATGTTAAGATTGTATACTGCAAAGCATACTTTATGCTTGTATTACCTAATTTCCCTGTTACTATCTATGAGGATATTAATTACATTTAATCACATGATTTGCATATTTATTCACGTTATGGTTATGCAAATGAAATGTCTAATTATTTTATATTGTAGATAATGTGGTGTGTTGGTGTCACACGGAAGATCACATTATCGGTGCCTTATAAAATAATATAATAATACTTCACAACCTATATAATTATTAGACAAATTATATAAAGGGTTGTAGTGTATGCTTGAGAATAGTTGGTCTTGACTATTAGCATACATTAGCGTATTTGCATATGTTGAACAGGATCGAGGTGAGATAGTGTCTTCTGATCGACCGTAAGAAGAACGTAAATCTCGGATAATTATTATTTCTTAATTCTAAGTATATAATATTTAATTGTGTATTTATAATAATTATTGCTTTGATTTATCATAGGTGAGAGTCAAAATGATCGACTCAATAAGCCTCGTATCTTGGGCAATAATATTGTTTATATGACAATTATTATTATTACTAGAAATCGTGTCCCGACTCGTGCGGGTTGATGATGTCCCCTTGAGGAGCTCGATAATGATTCTTATATTAAACCCTGCAGGTGGATTTAATTCCGATATAATAATAAGGTTCGAGTGGTACTACTCTTGGATAAGATATTAATTAATTAAAGCTGTCAGTAGCTTATAATTAATTAATGGACATTCGATATCTTAAACACGGGAAATAATATATTTTAATAAGGAGCCCAATTTCGTAATTTGGGATTTTGGTAGGAAGTGCAATATCAACTTTTTAGTGGACTAAGTTGATATTAATAGATTCATCATATATTAGGAAGAGTCCTAATAAGCTAAGATGAATTAATTGGGAGTCCTTCCATAATCCTCCTTTAGATCTCTAGTAGTAGTCCAAGAGCCTATAAATAGGACATATGGAGTGTTGGCCGATTTTCATCATATACTTACACAAGGGATTTTGATTTTTCTTCTATGTGTTTAATTGTGGATCTTGACTTGTGTCTTTGATTCCACAATTGAGACAACACTTTAATTCTTGCTACATATCGGAATTACTTGAAGAAAAGAAAATTGAGAATTGTGAGATATAGAATTCGGCCGATCCATAGGTGTCCAAACAAGATCCGGTAGCTCGTTGCCCACACAACGTCCGGTTCAAGGCGGATCATACTCTAGAAGATCTAAAGGTAGAAATACAAGGCGATCCAGACGGAAGTAACCAACACGCTTCAAAAGGTAATATCCTATGATCTTGGATCTAAATTATGATATTTTATTTATCAACATATTTAATTAATAAATAATAAATAATATTTAAATTGCTTATTAGTCTTAGTAATTAATTAATTAGCATGCCTAAATAGATCTAATGCTCGTAGATGCGTAAAACGCTATCATCAACTTTCCCAAACTTCACTTCCGCTGCGTTTTACTTTCTAACAATAGGTATCGGAGCCGTATTTTTAGGCTTTTGCTATTTTAATTAATTTTAGTGATTAATTGATATCAATTTAAATATTCATATATTTTGATGTTGGAATATTTTGCTAGATGTGTTCTTGCAGGTGATATGATCTAATTATCATGGTTTATATGAATGGTGTATTTATTTATTTATTTTTATTAATTATGCAATTGTTGGTTTGGCCCGTTTTTTTGAGGCATGTAATGGTTTTTCCCGTGAGAAAATTCGCGGGTAGTTCTAGGTGGTTTTATTTTTTCGTGTAAATCTTGATGTAAGTTCGATGTATTTTATTTTGTATAAAATTGTAATCGAATTCGGAAAAGACGGGATCACGAAGAAATAGAGCGAGACCGGGATCAGGGCTAAGAGGCATTGAAGCGCTGCCGAGCAATGACACGGCCGCGGCCGAGCAGTACTGCCAAAGCGGCGCCGGCGGCTGCCCGATGCGGCACTGGCGGGCGATTCATTGGTTCGGACGGTCATCGATTTTAGTCCGTTTCGCCACGCCCGTTTGTTGCGTCCGTTGTGAAGTCGGGATTTAAAATTAAATATTTTTTATGTAATTAATTTTGCATAAAAGTGAGATTTTAATTTTGAAAATCCACGGCCCGGCCGGGGAGGAGCGACGAGATGCTTGATTCAGTGGTAGAGATCGAGTCGAAGATTTTCTCGGATTCAACTCAAGGAAGAAGACTATGATAATTGTATAATTAATTATCCCTGCTTTATTTTTGGTTTTTATTGTTTTGATGTATGGCATGTATGGATGTATGCGTGATATGTTTCCTTGCATGTTAGGACGAGAAAATTAAAAACCTTAAGGCTAAAATAACTAAGTGATTAAATTGATTTAATTTTAAATAAAATCAAATTGGCCTCCATAATTAATTTAAATTGTGAAGTAATTAGCATGCGCGTTGACATTAGAGTCTTCCTCCATATCGGATGTGCTAATTATAGGTTCACTAGTTTTAAATTTTAAAATGATAACATAAGGTAAATATTACTTTTTATGATAGGACCTCTCCATCTGTAGGACTATTATTTAAAAGATATATTTTAAGGATGTTAAATTATGGTGTTCACTTAGGTGTATTAATTAATAAGCTTCCCATCGGAGTCTATGTTAATTAATACATGGCCAAGAGGAACCAACTATTAATTTTACTTGTCATAATGTAATTTGACTAGATAGTAAAATTAAAGACGTAAAACTCTACTTGAGAAATGTGTGTGTAAACGTCCACACGATCGTGGCTTGCATGTGTGGATTTTTTGATGTGTTGGTTGCTAGCATATATATTGTGTTTTTGAGGTTTTTCGATATATTTTCCTATACATTATGTGATGGATGTTTTTAATTTTTATCTCAGATGTCTTTCAATCCACTAGCTGTTATTCTCAAAGAAAATAAACTTGATGGCACTAACTTTGCTGATTGGAAAAGAAATCTTGACATTGTCCGATCACCGAGGGCATAAATTTGTCTTAATCGAGGAGAGCCCTCTAGAACCAGAACCGGATGCCACTCCCGAAGAGTTGGCTGAATTCCGAAAATGGAAAAGTCTGATGAGATGGCTCGCTGTTACATTTTAGCTTCACTGACAAATGTATTGCAGCATCAGCATCAGACGATAGGCTCGGCCGCGGAAATGATGAAAATTCCCCCCGAGATGTTTGGTCATCAGAACCGGGCGGCTAGACAAAATGCAATGAGGGTATTGATGACAACCCAAATGTCTGAAGGGACTCCAGTGAGGGATCATGTTCTAAAAATGATGTCTCATTTGAACGAACTGAGCATTCTGGGGGCTACTATCGATGCGGAAACGCAGGTCGATATTATCTTAGGCAGCTTACCTAGAAGCTTTGAGCAGTTCCGCCTTAACTACAATATGAACCGTAGGACATATAGTTTGGCGGAACTTCTAACAGAGCTTTAGTCTGCTGAAGGTCTCTTCAAACAAGGTTATCATCAGATTCTTGCGGCAACTGCTGCTACTTATTCCAAACCAAAATGGGGAAAGAAGAAGAAGCAGGTTGGCCAGAAGCAAGTGGCAACCCTTAAGGTGAAAAGCAAGGCTCCTCACCCCGAGGCGAACAAAAAGCCAAAGGGAAAGTGCTACAAGTGCGGTCAGAAAGGACATTTTAAAGCGGACTGCCTGCTCTTAAGAAAGGTATGTCTCGTGCACTAGTAGTCAAAACATGTTTTGCAGCTTGTTCTTCCACTTCATGGATAGTTGATTCAGGCTCCACTGATCATGTTTGCTTTGACTCGCATGGTTTTCAGGTAACCAAGCAGCTTAGTGCGGGCGAGATTACCATCAACTGGGGCGATTATTCCAGGCTTATGGCTATTGCAGTGGGAGTCGTGGAGTTGAAGATTAATGATAAATTATTAGTTCTCAATAATGTATTATTAGTACCGGATTTTAGAATGAATTTAATTTCGGTTTCTAAATTAAAAAGCGATGGTTATTCAGTTTGTTTTGATGATGATGCCATTATTAAGAAAAGAAGCGGTGAATATATTTGCAAAGGTACTTTTAATGATGGACTATATGTCGTTAATACTGCACAAACTCCTATGCATAAATCACTTAACTCTTTGTTTAAACCTAAAAAGAGAAAAGAACCTGCAAGCATAAACCAAACATATCTGTGGCATTTACGGTTAGGACATGTAAACCTTGGAAGGATTCAAAGATTGGTAGATGATGGTCCATTGGATGATCTCCAAGTTGAGTCATTTTCAATTTGTGAATCCTGTCTGGAAGGTAAGATGACCAAAAGGGGTTTTAAAACCAAGGGAAACCGTGCTCAGAATGTGTTAGAATTGGTTCATACGGATGTATGTGGTCCAATGAATATCCAGGCTAGGGGTGGTTTCGAATACTTCATCACGTTTATAGATGATTATTCGAGATATGGATACATCTATTTGATGCGACGTAAGTCTGAAGCTTTTGACAAGTTCAGAGACTTCAAGGCTGAAACGGAGAAGCGTCATGGGAAGAGTATCAAGTCGCTATGATCTGATCGTGGTGGCGAATACCTTAGTGGAGAGATTTTGGATTTCTTGGCGAATGAGGGGATTTTGTCCCAGCTCACTGCTCCGGGAACTCCACAACAAAATGGTGTGGCTGAAAGAAGGAATAGGACTCTTTTAGAAATGGTTAGATCAATGATGAGTTATTCAGATTTACCTATTTCGTTTTGGGGATACGCCTTAGGAACAGCGGCATACATTCTAAACCTGGTGCCTTCGAAATCAGTTCCAAAAACACCCACAGAACTGTGGAGTGGACGTAAGCCCAGTCTAGGACATGTTCGGATTTGGGGTACTCCAGCACATGTGCTGAATAAGGAAGCTGATAAGTTGGCATCTTGTACAAAAGTACGAGTGTTTGTAGGATACCCTAAGGGAACGAAGGGTGGATTGTTCTATAGTCCCCAGGATCAGAAGGTCATTGTTAGCACCAATGCCCGATTTCTAGAAGCGGATTATATGATTAGTCACAAGCCCATGAGCGAGATAATTCTGTAAGAGTTGAGGGGCGAGACTCCGTCTGTACCAATCGTACAAGCGCCAACTGACACTGCACCACGCATCGATTCTGATACTTTTACACCAACTCAGGATTTGCCTCGTCGTAGTGGGAGGGTTGTTCGTCAGCCCGAACGATTCATAGGCGTGGGAAAGTCTTCGGACTCAATCCTAGGCGAAGATGAATCAGATCCCTGGACCTATAAGGAGGCAATCCAAGATAAAGATGCTGACTCCTGGCAAGTAGCAATGGAATCAGAAATGAGATCTATGGATTCCAATCAAGTGTGGGAGCCACTAGAGCTACCTGATGGTGTACAATCCATTGGGAGTAAATGGATCTACAAGCGAAAGAAAGAACGTGACGGGAAGGTTGAAACCTTCAAGGCGAGGCTTGTTGCAAAAGGTTACACTCAGAAATAGGGTATCGATTATGATGAAACCTTTTCGCCGGTAGCCATGCTTAAGTCAATCCGGATTCTTTTAGCTATAGCTGCGCATTTGGATCTAGAGATTTGGCAGATGGATGTCAAGACTGCATTCTTGAATGGGAGTCTAGACAAGGAAATCTATATGCGCCAAGCAGAGGGATTCATTTCTGAAGGAGAAGAGCACTTGGTGTGCAAACTTAAGAAATCCATTTATGGACTTAAGCAAGCATCTAGATCTTGGAACACTCGTTTTGACGAAGTTGTCCAGTCATATGAATTCGTCCAATGTCCGAGTGAGAGTTGTGTGTATAAGAAATGCGATGGAAACGTGTTGGTGTTTCTTGTACTGTATGTAGACGATATTCTTCTGATTGGAAACAACGTGAAGGAATTGTCGGACCTACGGGTATGGCTATCTGAGCAGTTCCATATGAAGGATCTAGGAGAAGCAGGACACATCCTTGGAATCAGGATCTTTCATGATCAGAATAAGAGGATGTTGTGCTTATCCCAGGCATCCTATATCGATACAGTGCTGAAGCGGTTTAGCATGGAGAATTCCAAGAAAGGTTTTCTACCTTACAGACATGGAATTCAACTATCTAAGAACATGTGTCCTAAGACACAAAAGGAGATAGATGACATGAAGATGGTCCCTTATGCATCTGCTGTGGGAAGTCTCATGTATGCTATGCTTTGCACTAGACCAGATATCTGTCATGCCGTGGGTATGGCTGCTAGATATCAGTCAAACCCAGGACCAGGACACTGGATTGCTATCAAGCACATACTCAAGTACCTGAGAAGGACTAGGGAGTACATGTTTGTATATTAATCATACGACCTGCTTCCGGTGGGTTACACTAACTCAGATTTTTCATCGGACAAAGAAAAGTCCAAGTCTACTTCGGGTTATGTGTTTAGCCTGGGAGGTGGAGCCATTAGTTGGAGGAGTGTGGAGCAGAAATGCATCTCGGACTCTACCATGGAAGCCGAGTACGTGGCAGCCTCTGAGGCAGCCAAGGAGGCAGTGTGGCTCAAGTACTTCCTGCAGGACTTAGATGTGATTCCCGATTTGCCAGAGGGTATTACACTTTATTGTGATAATACTGGTGCAGTCGCAAATTCAAGGGAACCACGAGCCCATCAGGCAAGTAAACATATCAACCGCAAGTACCACATCATACGACACTTCGTAAAGGAAGGAGACGTAGTTGTAGCCAGGGTTGCATCGGAAGATAATCTTGCAGACCCTTTCACGAAAGGCCTACCTTCAAAAGTTTTTGAAAGGCATGTGGAAGGAATGGGATTACGGTGTATGGTAGCATTGCTTTGAGTATAAGTGGGAGAAATGAGAGACTATGTAATAGAGTAGTATACTTAAAAGCATGCTTTGAGTATAAGTGGGAGATTGTTAGGATTGTATACTGCAAAGCATACTTTATGCTTGTATTACCTAATTTTCCTGTTACTACCTATGAGGATATTAATTACATTTAATCACATGATTTGCATATTTATTCACGTTATGGTTATGCAAATGAAATGTCTAATTATTTTATATTGTAGATAATGTGGTGTGTTGGTGTCACACGGAAGATCACATTATCGGTGCCTTATAAAATAATATAATAGTTCACAACCTATATAATTATTAGACAAATTATATAAAGGGTTGTAGTGTATGCTTGAGAATAGTTGGTCTTGACTATTAGCATACATTAGCGTATTTGCATACGTTGAACAGGATCGAGGTGAGATAGTGTCTTCCTAGATCGACCGTAAGAAGAACTTAAATCTCGGATAATTATTATTTCTTAATTCTAAGTATATAATATTTAATTGTGTATTTATAATAATTATTGCTTTGATTTATCATAGGTGAGAGTCAAAATGATCGACTCAATAAGCCTCGTATCTTGGGCAATAATATAGTTTATACGACAATTATTATTACTAGAAATCGTGTCCCGACTCGTGCAGGTTGATGATGTCCCCTTGAGGATCTCGATAATGATTATTATATTAAACCCTGCAGGTGGATTTAATTCCGATATAATAATAAGGTTCGAGTGGTACTACTCTTAGATAAGATATTAATTAATTAAAGCTGTCAGTAGCTTATAATTAATTAATGGACATTCGATATCTTAAACACGGGAAATAATATATTTAATAAGGAGCCCAATTTTGTAATTTGGGATTTTGGTAGAAAGTACAATATCAACTTTTTAGTGGACTAAGTTGATATTAATAGATTCATTATATATTAGGAAGAGCCCTAATAATGTAAGATGAATTAATTGGGAGTCCTTCCATAATCCTCCTTTAGATCCCTAGTAGTAGTCCAAGAGCCTATAAATAGGACATATGGAGTGTTGGCCGATTTTCATCATATACTTACACAAGGGATTTCGATTTTTCTTCTAAGTGTTTAATTGTGGATCTTGACTTGTGTCTTTGATTCCACAATTGAGAGAACACTTTAATTCTTGCTACATATCGGAATTACTTGAAGAAAAGAAAATCGAGAATTGTGAGATATAGAATTCGGCCGATCCATAGGTGTCCAAACAAGATCCGGTAGCTCGTTGCCCACACAACGTCCGGTTCAATGCGGATCATACTCTAGAAGATCTAAAGGTAGAAATACATGGCGATCAAGACGGAAGTAACCAACACGCTTCAAAAGGTAATATCCTATGATCTTGGATCTAGATTAGGATATTTTATTTATCAACATATTTAATTAATAAATAATAAATAATATTTAAATTGCTTATTAGTCTTAGTAATTAATTAATTAACATGCCTAAATAGATCTAATGCTCGTAGATGCGTAAAACGCTATCATCAACTTTCCCAAACTTCGCTTCCGCTGCGTTTTACTTTCCAACATATTAAAACGGAGGAAGCAGGACATCCAAAAGGGCGAATCTAAGAAATTCGACAACACGTGTCGATTATGTGGTAAACTAGGCCACTTTGCTAAGAACTGTCGACTAAAACAAAAGGTAGTCTTAGTTGCAACATGGAGTGACGAAGATCGTGATGATGACTTCATGAATCAAAACAATCTTGCGCTCATGGCCTGGAGTTCATTCGAGGATAGCGACGTCGAAAGCCAAGTAAGTAATTCTTACGACGAACTTTTTGAAGCATTCGAGTTTTTACATACCGATTATCAAAATGCTTTAAAAGAAATTAAATCCCTTCAAACTAAAAATAAATCATTAGAAATTGAAAATTCCAACATTCTTGAAAAGGGAAAATTTATTGAGATCGATCATTCAAAATACGTTGAAAACGAGAATATTTTAAAGAATGATCTTGATAAAGTTCAAACCGAGCTCAAAAATCTAACGAAGAAATTTTCTCTCGGAAACAAGAAATTTGAAAGAAATTTGAAAATATGATCTCGGTTCAAAAATACACGTTAAATAAAGAGGGGTTAGGATTAAAATCTAAAAATGAATCCGTAAACTTTAAAATACCCCGGTGTGAAAAATGTTTGAAAATTGGGCATCACATTTCAAATTGCAAAAGACCAAGATGGACGATAAAAGTTATGAAAATTTGGGTTCCTAAAGGAACAATTGTTTCAAATATCGTCTACATCTCAAAAGAAAAACCAACTTTTGGTTGGATCCCCAAAAACTAAGTTTTAACAATTGGTATTATACTCAGGGGGAGTAATACTTTTAAAGGGGAGATATTATTTTCAGGGGGAGTTTTATACCCTATTATTGCATATTTTTTATTCATGCATATTTTCTTTATATATTCAAATTGGTAACCTTTATATTTTTTATACTTTTTGCTGAATACAAAAAGGGGGAGAAGAAGTTGAATCGGATAAAAGCGTCATGAAAGATATGACGACAAAAATAAAAAGTAAAAAGGAAGAGAAATAATAAAAACCAAAGAAGTCGAAAAGAAGAAGAAAGCATACAAAAAGGGGGAGAAACGAAGAAGTTGAAAATGGGTGCAACTAACAAAACGATCAAAGTCGAAAACTTTGAAACGTACATATATATATAATTTTATTTTACAGGTTTTATCCAATTCAAAGAGTTGTTTTGTAATCATCAAAAAGGGGGATATTGTTGGAATATTTATTCCACATATTAATAAATAGTGTTTTGATGATTAAGTTGCTAAACAAAACAAAACAACATCGAGGCGAAGCAAAACATCGAAGGAATCGAAGACGCAAAAAGCTGGACAAAATACAAAGCTAGCGCACGCTAGACATATAAGTTAGCGCACGCTAACGGGTCCCGGCTGCAGATCAGACGAGTTCGAAGTAACCTGAAGTGAAGTCACCTGATAAGGACAGTGCACGCTACACCATGCTTACTAACGCACGCTATTTAGTCAATATTACCGTTGTGAAGAGATTCAAACACATAATGACATATGCACTGAAGTAAGCTTAGCGCGCGCAAGAGATGATATTTAGAGCACGCTAAATATAAGTTTGAATCAAGTCAATCAATCCGTTGGGGAGAATTTGCTACAAGTCAAAAAGTATTAACGGATATATGACGCATGCAATGATGCAAGATTAGCGCACGCTACAGAAGAAGTATTAGCACACGCTAACAGTCAGAGACAGTAGCCACTGGACTGAAACAGGAAAGACGTTAACGTATGTAACAGTACATAACGTACGCTAAGGCAAATACATGTGATAGCGCACGCTAAGTAAAGGAGCCTAGCGCACGCTAATAAACAACTCGCAGTAACGGCTAGTTTGTGGAAGAAGGCTATAAATACCAAGTGAGTTGGTATCATTCCACACAACAACATTGAGCAAATCACATACACTTGAGATATCATTGTAAACATTATAGTTGTGTTCTTGAGCTTAAATTAGAGTGATTGAGTGTTATACACAAAATCATACACGAGTGAGAAAAACAAAAGATACGATTGGATTCGGTGTTATTAGGATCAAGGATCTGGCATTTTTAGAATCGCAATCGCTATCTTAGTGAGGTTTATCTAGTACCAATTGAAAACTAGAGTGGTTGATTCCTTATCCAATAGAAAAGGAAAAACGGTTTTACTCGGACCGATAGAAGACGAGCTTGTAACGGTAATCCCTCAACCGATAGAAGAGAGGTGAAGAGGTTTTGATCTTGAACCTATTGAAAAAGATACATCGAGAGAGGACGTAGGCATGTTTTTCCAAACCTCTATAAATCCGCATGTCATTTATTTTCCGCACTTTATTTACGCTTCCGCACAAACGGCGCAAATACCGATATTAAACCAACAAATCAACGGCAAGTGAAGCTCCCAATCATTACTCCAGTCTAGGGTACAAGCCCGCAATATATCCTCTAATGTCTGAATCGTCCGCTCTATTTGACCATCTGACTAAGGATGAAAAGACATGCTCAATATCAACTCGGTACCCAAAGCCTGATGAACGGCCTGCCAAAAATGCGATACGAAACAACCATCTCGATCGGAAAAAATGGTCTTAGGGGCACCATACAACCTCACGATCTCAGTTATAAAAGTTCGAGCCAATCTCTCCAGTCCCCAAGTATCCCAGTGATCAACCGATCAACGATTACTCAAATCATATTCATTCCGGCTCTAGTTCTCGGCATCCCAGTGATAAAATCCATAGAGATATCTTCCCACTTCCACTCGAGGATGGGAAGCGGCTTTAACAATCCCGTCGGTCGTTGATGTTCAATCTTGACTTGTTGACACGTCAAGCACCATAGTACAAACTCCGTGACATCTTTCTTCATAGTATTCCACCAAAAATTTCGCTTCAAGTCCTTGTACATCTTACTCGTTCTGGGATGGATTGAGTAGGGCGTAGCATGAGCTTCTCGGAGAGTTCTCTGTCTCAACTCTATATCATTTGGAACACAAAGCCTGCCTTGAAATCTCAGAATACTATCCTCGTGGACCATAAAACCAGGGTTTTTTCCTTTAATTACATCTTCTTTCAGTTGAGAGATCATCGGGTCACTCCATTGTTTCCCTTTGATGTCGTCAATCAAGGACTAAGTAATTTCAAGAGTGCACAACTGTCCTTACACTCTTTGAAGCCAAACTTCTATTCCTTGCTCGATCAAATCCTGATGAATCTTCGTCTGAGCTGTAAGAACCTCGAGCATCTGAAGCGATGCCGATTTGCGGCTCAAAGCGTCCGCGACGACATTGGCCTTTCCCGGATGGTAAAGAATTTCCAAATCACAATCCTTGAACAATTCCAACCAACATCTATGCCTCATATTCAGCCCTTTTTGGATGAAAATATACTTCAAACTCTTGTGATTAGTGTTAATCTGACACGGAGAGCATACAAATAATGCCGCCAAATCTTAAGTGCGAAGACAATTGCGCCCAACTCCAAATCGTGAGTAGGATAGTTCATCTCATACGGCTTCAACTATCGTGACGCAAAAGCTATCGTCTTATCATGATGCATAAGCACACATCTAAGCCCTTATCCCGAAGCGTCGCTATAAACTGCAAATCCTTCACTACCCTGTGGTAAAGCTAAAATCAGCGCTGAAGTCAAACGTCTCTTCAGCTCATCGAAGCTCTGCTGTCTCTCAGTCCTCCAAACAAACTTTTCTGTCTTCTGGAGTAATTTCATGAGCGGCCGAGTGAAATATTGAGAACCCCTCGATGAACCGACGGTAATACCTAGCAAGACCCAAAAATCTATGAACTTCTTTAACATTTTTAGGCGGTGTCGAATCTAGCGCTGCCTCAATCTTCTGTGGGTATACACAAACCCCTTCGGCCGAAATAACATGGCCATGAAACATAACTTCTTCCAACCAGTACTCACATTTCGAGAATTTTGCATAGAGGTGCTCGGGTCTCAAAACATCTAGTATCAAATGCAAGTGCTGAGCATGTTCCTCCTTATCTCGATAATAAATCAAGATGTCGTCGATAAAGACGACCACACGTCTGTCCAAGTATTCGATGAATATCTTGTTCATTAGTTGTATGAACACTGCCGGTGCATTAGTCAATCACAAATTCATAATATCCGTACCTCGTCCGAAACGCAGTCTTTAGAACGTTGGATTCTTTCACCCTGAGTTGATAGTGTCCTGACCTCAAATCAATTTTCGAGAGTACTGCGGCTCCCTACAACTGATCAAATGAATCATCTATACGAGGCAAAGGATACTTGTTCTTGATGGTCGCTTTGTTCAGTTCACGGTAATCAATGCATAAACGTAATAAAAAATCCTTCTTCCTCACAAAAAGAACGGGCGCGCCCCAAGGCGAAGCGCTCGGTCTGATGAACCATTTCTCCAATAATTCTCCCAACTGACTCTTTAATTCTTGCATCTCGGAAGGTGCCATCTGATAAGGTGCATTAGAAATTAGAGCCGCGTCAGGCTCTAAGTCCATAGAAAATTCTATCTCTCGATCCAGTGGTAATTCCGGGAGGTCGTCTGGAAAAACGTCGGGATACTCATTAACAACTGGAATCGATGAGAAATCGACATCGTTCCCTTCCATCTTCAAATCATAACAACAATAGCCCGTGCAATCTTTATTCAAAAGTTTTACAGCCTTCATGGCGCTGATAAGCAACTTAGGTTGGCCCGACCTACGTCCCATAAATGAGTACTCGGAACCGTCTTTAGTTATCATGGTGATAACCTAAGTACGGTAATTCATAATCGTTTGGTGACCGTAAAGCCAATCCTCGCCGAGGATCACATCCTCGCCTTCCATATCATCCACAATCAAATTCGATAACCAATCCATACCGGCTATATTCACCGAAAAATCTCTAATCTCCCGGTTCCTCATGATTATATCCCCGCTAGGTAGTTTCACAATGAATGGATCGCAAGCAGTCATACAAGTTATATTCAAATGTCGTATACACTCCAAGGAGATGATTAAATGTGTAACACCCAAATCAAAAAGTACACGAACTGGATGAGATAGGATATGAATGGTACCTAAGGCCACCGCTGCATCGGGTTCGCCTGCTCGACGCATCTCATAGACTCGGGGTGTGCCAAACCGATGCTAGAATCTCCCCCTCTAGCATTCTGACTCCGTCCCCGGCCTCTGCCGTAACTCTGCTGTGATTGTCCGACTGGTTGCCTCTGATTCATACTCTGATCTAAAGACGCTGGGGGAAAAGCCCGAATGTCCACATCCTGATCTTGTTCAGGGTAATTAGCTGCCCTATGTCCCATCTGTCCACAAGTGTGACACTTCAGAGGTGGGAATTGCACTCCAGATTAATATGGTCTAGACGACCACAATTAAAACAAATTACCGGGCGAGTTGATGTGCCTGGAGCAGAATGAAAACTCCTCTTACCTCTAGCAGAACATGACGACTGCCCGACAGAACAGTTAGTCATTTGAGGTCTCTGGAAGTTGCCATCTTTAGAACCAGAAAAGTTACCCACGATCTTCTGCTTCTTCGGTTCTTCTGCGGTATCATTGTTGGGACTCAACATGTCATATGCCAAGGCCCTATCTTGGTATTCCTTCAAGGTAGTACAAGCAAATCCGGCGATATAATGCCGTAAATCCATATTCATCCGCATATCAAGTAACGGATCTTGTCACACTCATCCCGCACTTGGTTCTTCACGTTGATCAGCTGTTGATTGTATTCCACTATCGCCTGCAAGACTAGAATATTCTGCGGCTTAGCCTTGAAAAAGGCTCGGATTCTGCCTTCTTGCACTGGCCAAGGACAAAACTTGGCCTCCGATATCTCTTTAAATTCTCCCCACATAGCAGCACGATCATGTGGCTTGATAACTTTCCACCAAGTCGCGGTTTCCTTGGTAAGGAAGTACTGAGCAATCGGTACCTTCCTCACTTCCGGACAATCAACCGCTTCAAACACTTTCTCTATCCCTGCCAATCAATTCTCCCAACACATTGCCACTGAACTGCGGAGGGTGCATACAGATCACATTCTGAAGCAAGGCGTCCGATGTCGGGTTCGGATTGTTCAGTTGAACGGCTTGGGCCAGGATAGTCATCTAGTTAGCCAATTGCTGAAGGACATTTGTAACTCCAAAATCTGTGTTATTCCCTTGGCCGGTCGACTGGTCCTGATGACCCTCGGTATCAGGATATACTGAGTTAGATAAGCTAGGGGTGGTCGACCCCACAACGGAACTGAGGGAAACGACCGTGCCACGTCTCGCCTCTATCCCTATCAGTAGACATTCTGAAGGATACATAAAGCACACAAGTACAACTCAAATCGTACGTCATCGAAGTGACCGATTCCCAAAATACCAATTCAAAAGTAAAACGATTACGGAAAAATTAGGAGAGTAAGAGGTCTTACAAGTACTGGTCGCACTGTGATGATGGTAAAGTAGTGATACTGTAGAAAAACGATGACTCAATCGACCCAAAAGACCGACAACCTAGGTATCCATAAACCTAAGATCTGATACCATATTCTGTAACCCCCCCAAGTTATTCAGGATATATTACAGCGCTGTGAGCCCCGCCTTGGGACCCATAAGGCTATTTATACGCGGAACACATGAACTCTGACCGAGGAGGTCCAATACAATGAAATGAAATACAATAAAAATGGTATTCGAACCATATCCAATATATATCCAAATATAACATATCTCAACACAATACCATGGCAACACAGGCCGGAACATCAAGGAAACCGAAAACAGTACTCGAGTATTCAAAAACCATTGAAGTACAACAACACTAAATGGAGTAAATACAAAACATAACCAGAGATAAGACACATCATCACACTTGCCCATCATCTTCATGCCAACCCGGTACGTGCCTATCCGCTCCCCTGGATCCTGAAATACATGAAAGGTATTTCCCCCATAAAGGGGTTAGCCGTCGAATAGCTAGTGCAAGTATATCGATTATGAAACACAATACTCCTCGATAATAAAGTAAATGTAATCATCATCTTATCAATTCAAGACTAGTATTCCGGAATAACTAAATCTCATAGCATCACATTCAATTCATACATGATTAACCGCGGAACCGCACCAGAGGCTACAGAACCCTCAAAGGACCCATCGGTCCGTCCCAGAGTGGTTAACCCAAAATATCCGTGGAACCGCAACAGAGGCTATGGAACCCTTAGAGGACCCATCGGTCCGTCCCAGAGTGGATATAAACCATTATGCAATTCATATACCTTACTTGCAAAGTCAATAACTCACAATTATGAACATATACTTGCCTTTGAGACATCGAGAATTCGGAAGGAAAAGAATATAAGTTTGATAGGTCCAAGAATGCACTCCCGGCACCTAAACGATTTGTAAGGAATACGATAATCAATCATCCATACTCAAATCACACGAAAAAACTCCCGAAACCCGCCTATGATTCACAAAACTACAAGGATAATCATCTAGAGGTTTGAAAATCACCCAAACCCTCTTAAGTCCGAATAAGGTACAAAACAATCCATATAATCGTAGGGAAAACATGGGTACGGGGCAGATGCATCATATTCTCAAATATCTTAAGCTCTAAAATGGTTAAATCGGAGGAATCTAAGAAAACCCCCAAAAATTCCCAAAACTAGGGTTCTGAGGAATTTACCTTGATTTGGAAGATAGAAATGGATTAGATGTTGTGTAATCATTGTTATTCAACCAAAGATGATGATAGCTGAAGAAGGATCGCCTCAAATCACTCTGAATCGCCCAATCTCGCTGCTCCCATCGGAAAAGGAAGAAAAAGATGGTAAAAAATGATTTCAGGGGTTGACTGCCCCTTATATAAAATGCCAGGTTAGCGCGCGCAAAGAATCAGGGATAGCATGCACTAACGGGGTCACCCGGTAGTCCAGTGGCTTTTGTCCTGAGACGTTAGCGCGCGCTACCACACCTTAGCGTGCGCTAACTATTGTCCTACAAAAGTTCCAATTCACTACCCAACTCCGCTAGAGTGCGCTATGACTGGACTCTAGCGCGCACTACGCAACACCTTTAGCGTGCGCTAGCTGCTGCCTAGCGTCGCTACCTGCTAGTCCAGAAAGTAGAAGTACCTCGCTGCCTCTGCCGACTCAGCATGTTAGCATGCGCAAAGGACGATGTTAGTGCTCGCTACTGACCACGAATAGCGTGGGCTAGCGAACTCTTGGCGCGCGCTAACTGCTAGTCCAGATAGCAGAATTAGCTACTGCCTCTGCCAAACCTGGACCGCTAGCGTGCGCTAAGGCTCAAAGCCAGCGTGCGCTACTCAAGTCGATATAGCGTGTGTTAGCCTAGGCCTAGCGCGCGCTATCTGCCTGTCCCAGAATACTGCCGAAAGGTCCAATAAACACGATCATGATCCAAAAAGGTACGAAACACCAAATCAACATCGACAACATCTCAATGTGTTTACAGAGCGACAAAATAGGAAGAACGGCAAGGTCAAGTAGTCAATAAAACGCACGGGTATTACAATATTGATGTTGTTATGTGAGTATGCATTTGTAGGTCTCTTGTAGGACCAGGTCCGTATGTTGTGTTGATATGATCTCGGATTAGACTGACATGAATGGTCATGGCATCGTGTATCTTGAGGTACATTCCGTATTTTCTTCTTGATACTTGTCTGTTGATTGGCAATCGATTATCGTGTTGAGTTTTGATGATATTATCCGATGGATTGGGATGGACAGAGTTGGTATATATCGTATCAGTGAGTTATGATGATGTTTTGAGAATCTTGGATATTGTCTGGAATACTGTAAGGATTATTTTGGTGAGGATTATCAGGAATTGGTAAGGTTATGACGGTAAAATTATATTGGTAGTATTCTTACTTAGTATTTTCATCGGTATGTAATTATTGATGTGATGTGATCGTTATCATTGTTGAGTATTATGGTTGACCCCATCGTTTATTTTTTACGCACTCAGAGATCGAGCTTGTAGCGGTCGTGAAGAGATGAGTTACCCGGAAGATACTAGCTGTGGCGTGTGTTTGGGAATCGAGTACTTTGACTAGTTGTTATTTCCCGGTGCAAAAGTATTTTTAATTATCTATTATATCCGTAGCGAGTGTGTTTTAAACTGGGTTGCTAGTATTTTGCGAATTTGGGTTTATTTTGAAAAATCATTTTCTAAACTATTTTGTCGATACGTGCAAGCGGTGGCTTAACGTATACTTTTGAAACTGTTGAGTTTTGACATTTTGGCGTTGTACTTTCAAATGAGATTTTTACGACGGTATTGATAAATGGATTTTATAAAGTCTTTGAATATGTTAAAAGATATTACCATCATCGCCGCTTAGGCGTATTTGAAATGTTTGTAAGAATGTCTTTCAGCCTTGTGGGTTCTGTTTTGGGGCCCACGGCGCTGTAATATTCTCGGATGGCTCTGGGGGTGTTACATAATATGGTATCAGAGCTTAGGTTATGAAAATCTAGTCTGTCGGGTCGAGTCGAGTCATGTTTTTGTCACGTCATTTGAATTGTCGGTTGGCAAGTATTAGAGCCCTGGTTTTTGTTGTTCACTCGGGCTTGTGTGTTATGTGGTTTACCAGTACGGTATTGTGGTTGTTTGAAACTTATTCAAATGGTATTAACGTGATTCTTTGGAAAGAGATGTGTTGTGTTCTCGAGTCAAACTGATTTCGCAAAATGTATGTTTTGAAAAATGTTCGTATCATGTATATTATATAGTTGAGACATGTGCCAGTATCACGGAGAATCGTTAGCTTCACGATCTGTAAGTATTTTGATTTTTTGGATAGCATTGCAGTTATACTTTGAGAAACATTCGGAAAATATTGTGTTACAGTATGAGGTAGCAGAATATAATAGTTGGGCCAGAACCAATAATCTTGAGAAACTATGATTATGGAAAATCAATATGTCGGTTAAACTTGGAAAAAGAAGTTGGGTATTTGGGAGAAATGTTGTGGATTGTTGAGAGGAACATGTAGTCATGCTAGTTTATTTTGAGATATATGAAATTGTTTTTGAACATTTGAAAATGATACTTTTCAACATGATATATTTTGAATAAACTATTTTGCTCGGTGTCATGAAAATGTATTCTCTTAAATTTATCTTGAGAGACAGTATTGTTGCCTTTAAAAACATGTTTCATCATGGCATAGTTGAAGTATGGCAGAATGGAATTATGGTCGATATAGCAAGTCATATGTGGAAAACATTATTTTAACAAAGTCTATACATAAAGATTTTAGATTCTATCATGTAATTTTTCGACCGAATGTCAGTGGAATTGGTGACGATCCGAATTGGTATACAGGAGTATGGATGTGGTCAATCATTTGCATTTACTTCCCTAAATTGAAAAGCGAAGTTGTTGTTTCATTTTATTTAATTGTGTGTATTCGAAAAGAATTGTCATCGGGAACTTGACATGAGCGAGCCGGTTTAAATTTTCGAAAATTAATTTTAGTCTCACGAATATATACATATATGTATTTTGGGTAGGGCTGGCAATTTTCGGCACGACACGAAAACACGACATGGACCGACACGAAATTAATGGTTAGTGTCAAGTCTTATTGGGTTCGTGTTCTTATCAGGTTGACCCGGTAAGGACACAATAATTTCGGGTCGGGTTCGGGTCGGGATCAGGTAACCCGTTATAGTTTATTTTTTTATTAAATATTTATTAAAAAAAATATTTAATAAATATTTCATAAATAATTTTTTAATAATTTATTTCTTTTAGACTTTTAGTTAAGGTTTATAATTCTTATTGTTTTTATCATTTTTTGTTAGTATTTATAGGTTATTAGGTTGTCATCGTGTTAGGTTTTTAACGTGTCGTGTCGTTATTGTGTTGCTATCGTGTCGGGTCAACACGAATCCAATCGTGTTTATATCGTGTTCGTGTCGTGTCCGGGTCGTGTTCGGGTTTGATCTTATCAGGTCGGGTTCGTGTTCGGGTTTAGGGAATCCTTATAAGGTCGTGTTCGGGTTTGACCTTAACAGGTCGGGTTGTTATCAGGTCAACCCGATAACGACCCGACCCGCACGATTTGCCACCCCTAGTTTTGGGTTTTGAAATTCTTTAAAGAACTTTCGGAAATGGATTTTTATTGACAATATTATATGATTTCAACCTGTTTTAAAAGTGTGATTGGTATACGTACAAACGTAGTGCATAATGCATATCATGGTGAAGTTCTGAGTGAGACTCATGTTGTGCGGTGATTAATACGCCTCAACGGCGATCGGCACAAGGGGCGAGCGACCAAGTCAGCATCAGATAAACCAAGGAAGACCTGCCAGTCGAAGATTCCAGATCAATATTAAGTACCGAGTGATCGGCATTCAGGGCGATCGTCTCTTAGCAGCTAGCGATCGACCCTAGTGCCCGACCAAGGACGACCGTCTTATGCCACGTGTAAAGACAACATCTGTCAAAGTCTACGAAGACCGAATCTCGGATGAAGACCCACGTGCAGATCCGCAAAAGGCTCCCCAAGGAAAGTCTTTTGGCTCCATCTCTTCACCAGATGAAGGTGACAAGGACAGCCTCTCACCTACCGACAGACCCGCCGAAAGGTCCTAGGTGGGACCTCCAAAGACTGCAACGTGAGGCATGTGTTATCTTCTCATTGGTTCGCACAGCTGGCTGCCAATAGCAGCTGCGGACTTTAAGGAAACCGGCCCACGTGCTAAGACGATTGCCCGCTTAAATATAGGAAAGGCTATCGCCCGTTTGGGATTAAGACATCCCAACTACCTCCTCTTATATAAATAGGAGACCTCCAGCATTTGGATAGGGAGACGAAAAACACGAGTGAAAGACGGTTGATTTCACACAAGAGATCAGATTTCCATCACAGGAAAAACAGCTAAATTCACACAGTTGAATCCTACAGCTAAAAACACAGCACTTCATCTTTGTTACAAGAACTCACAGAGCATTAACTCTGGTTCTTCCAGCAATCACCAGCACTCAAGAGCTAGATCACTAGGGTCATTGCACTCATTGTAATCGTACTCTAACATTAATATTTGTACTCTAAAGCAGTATTCGTATTAATAATATCTCACGATAGCATTCAAGCCCGGGACTAACAACCCCAGCAAATCTTGTGTTATTTACATTCCTTCGTACGTGCTCTCGCATTTTGTTTGTTACTCACCCATAGCCATCCAGCAAACCATTACGTATAATATTTTGGGTAACAATAGTTGGTGCAAGAAGGAGGGCATTGAACCCTTATTTTCTCTCTGACCATTCGAAGAACACTCACTGTTCTCCGGAATATATATTTGAAGAAACACTCACTATTCTTCAAAGAAAAACATTCAAGATAATGATGTCTGCCACCACCTCGAAGAGAGCAACCCTACGGTCCGCCGGACGCCTTATTCCGGCCCAAACCGAGTCCCAACCCACGGCAGAGGGTAGCCGCGGCGACGCGAGACTCTCACTCCCGCCCCCGAGGGACGACCCCAGCCTCTCACTTGATCAATTCCAAACCGCGGAATAGATCGAGAAGGCCATGGCCATCCTAAGGGAGCGACGGAGAGCATGCGATGCGCCCACTATAACCCCATCAGCCATCCGCTGCGCGGGCAAACGAAAGCTCAAGGGGTTACATATCGAGCAATCGTCAGAAAGCCCCGATTCACAAGAAAAGGCACTCGCGAGGCGGGATAGTTCCATCTTCAGCCGGCTTGGAAGTGATCCTTCATGGCCACCGGGGCATTCTGGCCCCAGCCACGAGACGTCGGAGCCCGAATCCATCACCAGGAGTTCGGCATACCCGACTCCCAAAAGGCAGGTCGGCCATTTAGCTCCCACTCGCCGAAAAACCGAGCTCGGCGGCGAATACCTCATCGCCTACCGCGGAGCCAGGATATCAGTACACGATCGCCTCGGCTCCCGCTCCGAGAGCCAAACCGCGAGCAACCAGGCTACGGCGATGGCCGCAATGCAATGCCAGCTCGACGATTTGAAGGTGCTCCTAGAAACTGGGGCAGGCGCCAAGAGAAAGGTCACCGGACCAAGTGAGCCGCTCACGATACAGATCGAGCTTGCCCCCATGCAACCAAATATCGCTCCTCCTCAAACACCTTTGTATGAGGGGAGATCGGACCCCGAGACTCACTTAAGCAAGTTTTGGATCTACATGATTGGATGCGGGGCGTCGGATGCGACGAAATGCGGAATGTTCCTGTTGACATTGGGTAATCTTGCCCATAGGTGGTACATGTCATTTCCACCGTGATCAATCAATTCCTTTTAAAAACGGGCGAGCAACTTCACGTCGTACTTTACCGCCAAGGTCGCTCGGCCAGAAGGTCCCCACCGCATGATGAAGATCAGGCAGGGGAAAGACGAGTTCGACGAAGATTACATCGACCGGGTGGTTGAAGTAGTCCTGACCGGTGAGACCATAAGCGACGAGCTCGCCCTCTACTCGGCCCTGGGGGATTCGATGGTCTTTCGCCCATGTCAGGCACCTCACGAAGGAAATCCCCCCAACCTACGTGATTTTCCGCACCAAAGCTGCCAATTTTCTGGTCAGACAGAAGTTGCTCACCCTTCGCCTAGGCGAGGGGGCAATCAGGGAGAGGAAGACGCCGTCTCCCATCCCAAAGACGGCGATCGCCAGGTCCAAAATGGCGATCGCCAAGCCACCCGGTGATCTCAAGACCTTTGAGGATCTCGAAGCCCATCTCCTCCACAACCTCAATCTATCTCCAGCCCATATTTTTTACGCCATCAAGGGGCGCGAGCGGCTAAGCAAGCCAAAAGCGATAAGGGACAATGGTCATCTCGACCGCGATAAATTTTATGCTTACCACAAGAGTACCGGCCACAACACCAACCAATGCCGCGACCTCCTCAGACAACTCTGGAGATTGTTCGAGGGGGGGGCAAGCTGGACAATTTAATAACTAAGTCGAAGCCCCGGGAAGAAAGAACCGAGGGTCGTGATCGGTAACAGAACAACGATCGTCAACCTCCCAAACCGGTCACCAGATTCGGACGCAACGAGCCGGAGGACTCATACGAGTCGATCCCCCTGATCAACCCCGGCGGCCGGATCTATATGCTTCAATCAAGAGGTGGGAACTTCGGAGGTCTTTCCCCGGTTTCCACCATGTCAAACGGAAGGCTACTGCCCAAGCAACGTCTCCAAAAAGTGTATGACTCGCTCGGCCTCTAAAGTTCGTCATCTAACACGATGAACCTAGGCAAGCGATCGCCTCCCCTAGCACAATGTATACCATCGAGGATCGCCATCTAACATGACGGTCCGAGGTAGAAAAGTGCAACCATGGTTCTGGAGGTCGATGGAACCGACAGCCCGTCCATGCAAGGTTCGTTCGGACAGAGATCGCTTGCTCTTTCATTTAAATACGAGGCGGGTGTAGCCGAAGGACCATCCAAAACAGATCTGTGAACACGCTCGCCCGCCCTCAAAGGTCCATCATCTAACATGGTGGATCCGGACAATGTGACTCGTCCCTCCCCCCGTCACAACGTATGCCCTCGAAGGTCCGTCATCTAACATGTCGGTCCCAGGCAGAAAAGTGCTAACAAGCCGCAGTCGCGGAGTCGATTAATCCGACGGTGCTCCGTGTAAGGACTCCTCCAGGCAGAGATCGTCCGCCCCATCGCTACATTGCATGGCAAAACGTAGCCGACGGAGGACCCTCACAACTAAGTGAGTCGCGAGAAGTAGGCCATCAGACGGAATGTCGCTCGCACACAAGACATGGTCGTGGAGGTCGGTCCCATTGAACTCCACGACTGTGCACGGTTCCTCTAGGCCGAGATGGTCGGCCTTGCTCGAGGAATCTGCAAAATTGAAGATCGCTCGCTACGCGATTTATTTTCGTTCCCTTACTTTCACTAGGCAAACAAAAACAAGGGGGAAGAGCGGAGATATGCATACGATGATCGACTTTGTTCAGATATACACAACGATCGACTTTGTTCTGAAATTCACCAATATGAGTTTTAAGTATATAAATCCAGTTGGAGCTGTACGTGCGACGATCGCTCCTCAAACACTTGTAAAGTCATGCAAAAGATCCAGACAGACGATCGTACAAACAAGAAATCAGAGAAGGAAATATTGATTTCATTTCATTGGAAATACAAGTACAGTCGCCCGAAGGCAAAATACAACAAAATCTGTAAAATTACAAGCAAAAAAAAACAAAAAAGAGCAGGCTAGCTCAAGCTGCCCCTGCCGAGCCATCTCCCCCGGCCGTAGGACCGGCGTTCGCTCCCTCACCGGCATCAGGCACGGCGCCCCCATCCTCTGGGGCATCCGGGTGAACGAGGCTGTCCGGCGATAGATACCAGCTCAAGTCGACTCCGAGATCATAGAAGTCGAGGATCGGCACAAAGAAGGCCAGCTGCAGAGGGTGCTAAAGCACGTAGGCTTTGAAGTTATCGACCAAAGGTCCGAGCTCGATCCCTCCCTTATTGGCAGTGCGGATTGCGACAGCATAAGCCATATAATAGGCAAAGTTGCTAACGTATTCCACGTTGAGGAAGGGATCGGCCTCGGTCGCCTTCAGCTTCTCCCTCAGCCCCGTGATCGTTTGGTCCGCGCCCTGGAGCTCGGCAACCTTAGCAGCCACCTCTCCCTTCGACGACTTCAGTTCGCCATTCAACCGGTCCACAACCGCCTTCAGCTCAGTCGCCTCCTTCTGCGAGGCCGCGTGCAACCTGTGGGCGTCCGTCATCTGATCACGCATCCGGTCGGTCGCCGCCCAGGCCCGGTCAAGATCCTGCCTCACCTGCTTAGCCGCCTCCACAAAGCTCTTCTTCATCGCCACAAGCCGATTGATAATTTCAGCATTTTGTTTTTGAGCGGCCTCGAGGTTCGCATGGAGACGAGCGGTGGAGGGCCGCCCCTCATAGTCCCTAAAGGCCCGAGCAGCCATCGTCGCCGTCTGAAGGGCCAGAGCGAAGGTCGCCTGCATCGCATCAGCGGACCGCCGGTGTGCGATCGCATCCACGTCGGTCGTCCAGGCCTTCGGCGGGGAGGCGGTAGCCCGAGCAACATAAGAAGGGACATCGCAGGCCTCGCGAGGGGCATTGCTCGATAAAAAGTCCAGCACCATCGGCGAGCAGTTCGGATCGGAGTGACGGACCCTGCACCAAGAACAAAAGAATTAATATATTTCCAACAGGGAAACATCATAACCCAGAAGAACAAGTAAACTCACCTTTCGACCTTCTCCGGGTCGCGGCCTAAGAACATCCTCCCACGGGGGGTCTCGGCACGGGCAACCGTCGTGGCTTCCAGGAAGCTCGAGGAGGGCGTGGACCCTCCGCCATTGGAATCGTAGAAAGCGGAGGCACGGCGACCGGCGGCACCACGGTGGGCGCATCAGCAGCAGCGGAGGTCGAGGGCGCCACCACTCTCTGCCTCTTGCAATTGAGCCAGAGTCCTTCCTCCTCCCACGGCTCTTGCTCATCGGCGACCGGCTCTACGACAGGCCTGGCCTTCGGGATAGGTCGGATCAGCGCCGCAGGGACTCGGCTCATTTTCTTCCCCAGGCGCAGATGACTCATTATCCCGGGGTTTGACATGGCGACCTCCGTCGGGGTCTCTAAGTAGCGGGGGAAGCGAATTTCTGCAAAGAAAGCGATCGACAAAAAGTTAGACACCTTCATCAATCAAGGCGATCATCAAGCAAAAGAAGATCGTAAATATTTGTACCTGGGACCCTTAAGCAGCGGGGAAAATGAAACAACCGAGCAGCCAACCAGTGAGCTTCGTTGTTGATCCGGCGAGCGTCGATATGACTGTCTGGAAGACTATGTATTCGCTCCCAGACGATCGCAAAATCAAAAGGTGGATCGCCTGCTGCCGAAACAAGGGTACCTGCAGAAAGAAAGCCAAATTAGATTAGTTCAGGATATATCCGAATGAAGGGAGAGTCAAAACTCTTACTCGGATTCCTCTCCCGGAAGCCGGTGGGGATATCCAACTCATCGGTGGGATTGTCACTCACGGCCGATTTCCACGCACCCCCGACCCAAAACCACTTCGTCAGGTCGCCCCGGGCCTTGTTCGGCACCCCAAGAATCACCCGGCCCGAGCGACCTTGAATGTAGTAGCCGCCAACGGAACCCTTCTGAGCCATCAGCTTAAAGAGATAGTTCATCTCCAGCGCCGAAGGAAGACGGAATAGCCGATGACCGCCAAACAGAGTAAGGGTGCAGAAGATCTGCATCCAGGCGTTCGGCGTCAGTTGGAGCGGCGCCACATTCCAAGCGGTCAACAAGTAGGACACGGCGAACGGCAGTGGGAACCGCAGTCCGGCCCCCATGATCGACTCATTAACGGCGACCATACCCTCAGGAGGTTGGTCGGCACGTTCATTCTTGGCGGGCACATAAAGGGAAACATCAGAGGGGACATGGAACTCCGCCCTCCAATGAACCAAATCCTTCCTGGTCGCCGAGCTTTTAATCTGGCCAAGGGTCCACGGGGAGCGGCACGCGGCCCGGAACAGCGATCGCCTTTCAGGTTCATGGGGATGGGCGATCGAGTATGCACGAAAGTCGAACTTAGGGAGTGGGCCGGCCAATCTCTCCATAAGCTCGGCAAAATCTGAAAAGGCTTTGCCGAACGCACTGTTTCGCTCCCAGTACGCTTTTATTGCCATCTCCTCTTCGACCATCGAGCGCTTCCGCTCCGCCTCCGCTGACCTGGCCGCGTCAGCTTCGTTGAAAAGTTCTTCAACCTCTGTGGGTTCAATCCCGGTACGGATAGCCTCGATGACTGTCTACACGTGGAACTCCGCAGAGGTTTCATCCCGAGCAGTCAAACTCCCGGCAGCGGAGGTGCTACCCGTCTCAAACACCTTTGAAACTCCTCCGGACATCTTCAGAAAAAAAAAAGGAAAAAGAGAAAAGGCTTTTGTTCTTACCTAAAAAGTCTAGTCGAATGGCGCTCGGCAACTCAAATCTTCAGAGAAATCAGGCGCTACTTTCTTTTCAGACGAAGTGCATAAGGTCATAACCCTAAAACCCTAGTCCCTTTTATAGATGAGAGCGGGGGGCTTCTGGGCAAATAAATAGATTCTCGAGGGCCAAATCGCAAGGGTCAGATAAATCCGCATTTAATGCCGCCCTCGAATCCCGCGTGCTCGTCGTTTCGAGTGCACGCCAAAGGACAGAGTCTGACAAACTGTTGGACTCCCCCAACAAGAACGCAACACGTGCCCCAGTGACGTTTCAAGACCGCTGTCACTTCCCGCTCTTTTCAGCGATCGAGTAGGTCATCCAAATTCAAAATCAGGGTCCGATCGAGAAGATGATCGCCCGAGTAGGTCGTCCATGAAGTGATGAGTCGCTCTTCTAATTCAAACGATCGTCAGTAGAACCACATCACCCCACATCTGTAACATCGGAGCGAGCTGGGGGCAATTGTTATACGACGATTAATATGCCTCAACGGCGATCGGCACAAGGGCCGAGCGACCAAGTCAGCATCAGATAAACCAAGGCAGACTTTCCAGTCGAAGATTCCAGATCAAGATCAAGTACCAAGTGATCAGCATTTAGGGCGATCATCTCTTGGCACCTAGCGATCGACCCTAGTGCCCGACCAAGGACGACCGTCTTATGTCACGTGTAAAGCCAACATCTGTCAAAGTCTACGAAGACCAAAATCTCGGATGAAGACCCATGTGCAGATCCGCAAAAGGCGCCGCAAGGAAAGACTTTTGGCTCCATCGCCTCACCAGCTGTAAGTGACAAGGACAACCTCTCACCTACCGACAGACCTGCCGAAAGGTCCTAGGTGGGACCTCCCAAGACTGCAACGTGAGGCACGTGTTATGTTCTCATTGGTTCGCACAGCTGGCTGCCAGTAGCAGCTGCGGGCTTTAAGGAAACTGGCCCAAAAATGGACCCAAGAATCAAAAGGGGCCTAAATATACCTAGTTTGTTTGATTACAGGGCATCCAGGAAAAAGACATCTGGTACCTCGATATCGAATGTTCTCACCACATGACAGGAGATATTAGCAAGCTGTCGGATTATTAGAAGGTCGCGGTCCAAAGGTGTCATTCAGTGACAATCCAAGAAAAGAACAATAGGTAAAGGAACCCTGCCTGTAGGAAAGTTCAAAGTCACCGATGTAACCTATGTTGAAGGACTACAATATAATTTACTTAGTATTAGCCAGTTCTATGAAGAACAGTTCGCAGTTAAATTCTTTGTAGATCACTGTAGGGTGAAGGACATCAAGACCACGTCCTTATAAAAAGCCGATAAGGTAACATGTATATTGCTGACTGGAAGCCCACAAGCTTCATTATTCCATGTTTTGTTGCCAAAAGCACTGCAGATCAAAGCTGGCTATGGCACAAAAGGATGTCGCACATCAACTTCAAGACCATCAACAAGCTCGCTCGACAGGGAATGGTCAGAGGCTTGGCCGATGTGTCATTTCATAAGAACAACATATGTGGACCCTGTCAGAAAGGCAAGCAAGTCAAGACCACCCTGAAGAGCAAGTCATATCTTTCCATACATGGGGTTTTGGATTTGCTACACATGCACCTCTAAGGTCCTGTAGACCCTGTAAGTTTGGGAGGTAAGAAATACTACATTATTATTATTATTGATGATTTCTCGAGGTCTACTTGGACCATCTTCCTGAACAAGAAGAAAGAAACGATCACAAAGCTGCTAAAGCACCTGAAAAGGCTGCAGAATGACAAAGGGGTGAGTATTATATACATTCGTTCCGACAGAGGCACATAATTCACAAATCGCTTTATAGAGTAATATTGTGCGGACAATGGCATACAACATGAATACTAAGTAGTCCAGACTCCTCAACAAAATGGTATTTCCGAATGTAAGAAAAGGATGTTAAAAGAAGCAAAAAGGACCATGTTAGCCGCAAGTAAGTTGCCGCAGCATGCTATACACAAAAACGTGTATCATCAACAAGCATCACAACAAAATAGTATATGACGTATGCAATTACAAACCGTGTATCTAATAGTTGCATACTTTCATATTTTTGGTTGCAGGTGTTATGTGCTCAGCAATGGTAATGATCAACTAGAGACCTTCGACGAAAAGTTGGATGAGGGTATTTTCATTGGATACTCCTCTGTCAACAAAGCTTTCAGGATATTTAATAAAAGGAAGCTGACAATAGAGGAATTCATCCACGTAGTATTTGACGAACCTCATTGTGACCCTACAGGAGTAGAAAATCTAACCCAGAGCATCTAGACACTTTCTATTGATGACCCCCATACACCAATAGGACCAATTTTGGACTTAGAAATCAATCCTGCCGGTGTAAGAATAGAAGCAGATGAAGGTGATGCTATACAAGATGAAGTTGTGGCTACAGTTTAACAGGTTACAGCACGGGATGCCGAATTAGAACCTAAGAGGAGGTGGTTAAGAGATCACCCCAGGAATTAATAATTGGAGATATCGATGTTGGTGTAACAACACTTAGGAAAATGGAGAGTACATAAGGCACTATACTTTGTGTACAGGAAGAGACAGATTCTGAGAAGTCTCAATTCCCTGTATTAAAATCTCAAACCAAACTTAGGAGACTCGTTATGTACACCCTAGATGTATTCTTAGCCCACTCCGAACCTATTTCGGCCAATGAAGCTCTGAATAAATCTCACTGGATCACTTCGATGAAAGAAGAACTCAGTGATTTCGAATGAAACAATGTTTGGTACCTAGTTCCCAGAACAACACATCAGTCAGTCAGAGAAACCAAATGGGTTTTCAAAAGCAAAAAGGACGAAAATGGGTTTGTAATCAGGAACAAATCCAAACTAGTAGCCCAAGGATACAAGCAAGAAGAAAGTATCAACTATGATGAAATCTTTGCACCCTTAGCCCGACTAGAATCCATCAGGATATTCCTAGCATTTGCTTCTCACAAGAACTCTACTTCGTATCAAATGGCTGTTAAGAGCGGATTCCTGAATGGAGATTTAGTCGAAGATGTCTATGTTGAACAACCACCAGGGTTTGTTAACACTGAAGGCGGAGACCTTGTGTACTGGCTAAGGCAAGCGTTGTATGGACTCAAGAGAGCACCTAGAGCCTGGTATAAACCACATCCGTATTCGATCAATAATAGATTTGAAAAAGGTGCCTCAATAAAACCTTTCTTCAAAATACAGGAAAGTGACAATCTCCTTATTGTTCAAATATATGTCCATGGTGTCAATTTTTGTTCAACTAACCTTGCTTTATGCCTAAGGTTCTCTCATCTCATGCAAAGTAAATTTGAAATGAGTATGATGGGAGAACTTAGTTATTTTCTAGGATTGCAGCTAAAACAGCTTCCTACAGGTATATTTATTAACAAAGAGAAGTATAACAGGGAGCCACTTAATAAATTCAGGATGACAACTCCAAATCATCATCCACTCCCATGAGCACTACCACACAGATAAGTGCTGATGAAGCTGGAAATACGGTTGATCAATCACTCTAAATGAATCTTATAGGATCACTCATGTACCTAACATCCAGCAGGCCCGATATCCAGTTTGATGTAGGAGTGTGTGCTCATTACCAGGTAGCACATAAGAAGTCACACTTCACCATAGCCAAACAAATCTTTAAGCACATAAAAGGAACAATCGATGTAGGATTGTGGTATCCTAAGAAAGGAGGATTCGATTTGGTAGGCTACGGCGACTCGGATCTCAGAGGCTATAAGTTGGATATGAAGAGTATAATCGGCACTTGTCACATCATTGGACCAAGAATCATCTCATGGTTCAGTAAGAAGCAATTGGCCAACTCGCTTTCTACAGATGAGTCAGAATACTATGTTGCTAGAAGTTGTTGTATGCAGATTCTCTTTATGCAACAGTAGTTACAAGATTATGGCATCAACGCAAGAGACTACAATCATGTGCGATAGCACGAGTGCAATTGCAATCATGCATAACCATGTATTTCACTCGCGAACTGAGCATATTGATATGAAGCATCATTTCATCAGAAATCATGTTGCGAATAAAGATGTTCGGATTGAGAAGATTCATACAGATATCTAGTTAGACGACATCTTTACAAAACATCTCAACACCACCAGATTATGCATGCTTCGACAAGAATTGGGAATGCTACAGCTCGACTCCAAGTAAGTGCTTACGTTTTACTCATCAATTGAGGGGGAATGTTGTAAGACCCATGAATACAGTATCCACTTAAAATAAATCATACACTATTAAGGGGGGATACCGTATGACCCAAGAATATATTATTAATCCAAAATTGATATAAGAATTGAATCCTGTGTGTACCTTTTAAGGGAGAATGTTGTATTTTAGCTAATACAGCACATACACTGTAGGATATTGATTAACATTTTAATCGTATCTAAATTTATACTCTTGAACATAAAAAACTATTTTAAGTCCACGGGCATTGTCTTAATTCAAAACGATTTATTATTCAATACTGAAAAGACACATGGACTTTAATGCCTTAAAAACCACAATTTAAAAATTCAAATCGTTGTTTCGTGCAATAGTGGAAGATGAACTGTGTCAGAACTGGGACCGGTCATTAATTTCAAAAACTGGCGTACTAGATGTCCAAGTTACATCTGAATCTATCTTGTACGTTCATTTAAAGACGGCTCCCATCCCTTAAATCTAACCGCTCACTATAACCTGGCTTCTCTGCACCCTATAACAGTAGCTTCTCTCTAGCTTTCTACTTACTCCTTTATCAATTCACTTCTGCAATAATGTCTTTTTCCCAGACTTCATCTTTCTCAGTTAAGAAAAAGGACATGCTAAAAGATGGAAGGATCTTTGCTAGCTCAGTTCTGCAGGAGCGCATAATTTCTGAGAATGAGGGTATGTCCAGGATGAACTTAGTTGTATCCTGTGTGAAGAAAACCGGCCTCTAATGTTTGGGTAGCCTGCATCTGAAAAGCTACGATGAGTAGATCATAGAAGAGTTCTATGTTGACTGAGTTTCAGTATGCGTCGACCAAGAAGGGTTCTGACGTCATTACTATCTTCAGCAGCTCTCCTATAGCTGTCGAGAAGAAGAAGAAGAAGCAGAAGAACAAGAATTCTACGAATGCGGAAGCTATCCCTACAACAACCCCGGTGGCTACAACGGCCACTGAGGCAGTTATGCATGCTGCACCTGCCGCAGTAGAAATCCCACATGGCGCAACCCCTCTAGAAGAAACTCTGGCTACTCCCACAGCAGATCCTGAGCCTATGACGGCTATAACAGTTGACCAAACGTTAATGAAGCTTGGAACCGGTGAATCGTCTGCCCCTTTGTATCCGGTAATCACCACTCAAAATAGGGCACCCACCCCTGTACGGAGTCCCTCTCCCGATAGGGCATCCCACCTTGTCAGGGATCCCACTTCTCAACTGGTTCCCTTACCTGTCGAAATTCCAAACTGGACAGCAAAACCCACTTTTGTTCGGAGTCCCTACCCAACGAATATTATTAACAACACTCTCCTACAGGTCCAGAATGATGAAGCCTTTGAGCGTGCTTCAATGTGGAAATCATACAGGGTCGCCTCATACGATTCTCTATACAACTAGGAAGATTGGATGGAAGAAGAGTTGTTTGTTCTGGAAGTCACGAACACCCAAAACGTCGAAGTCTTGATCATATGGTATAATTACTTTTGCCAATAACTCATGACCTCATACTGTGTGGCAAAGGAAAAGACTAGATTGAAAGGGAAGTCTCTGTCCGCTGACAAACACAGAAGCCTGAGCCACCACTCTGACTCCGACAGAGATGTGTCTGTGGATGAGCCCTGAGGAGGCTCGTGAGAAGGAATTTGCTCAGTCCAAAGACATAGATGGCCAATGGACTTCTGCCGAGCAACCCCCATTAGCCCCCAGCCAGGAGCATTTAGTCCCTCCTATAGGAGCCGATGTGACTTGCGCCGTACAGCAGGAGGAATCAGTCACTTCGCAACAAGTTCCCACTCCTCTCCAACTAGGATCTCCATCTGGATGAGACGAAGATCTATTTGCTAATGATGAGCCACAAAGGCCTCGTCATAATGTTGTACTTTAAAATATTGGAGAACCTTCGGATGCGAATCTCGCGCACCCCAACTCTATGCACAAAAGTCCGCATAGAACAGCTTGAATCCATCAGTCACCAAACCGTCTTCTTACAGGATGCCGTCAAGGCCTGTACGATGTTAGTAAGGAACTGGATTGGATGAGAGAAACTGCTCAGAACGATCTCTCTAAGCTGCATAGGGCCATTCAGGATGTGGAAGAGGCTTTTCGCATCATGCCCACAACATTATGGCAAGCCCTCAACCAGATGAAGCAGTATCAGGAGTGAATCCTGAAACAGGAGCAAGAAAAGCTATGCATTGTTGAGTCTAATGTAACAACCCTGGAAATCCACCGGAAATGTCACATGCCGTAGACCCTTTGGTCAAGGATCTACCAGGCTAATCACTACAAGAAGATAAAGGTTTGACCTGCCGGGGTCAAACCACATGACAACACAGACCGACAAGGTCACATATCTAAAATACACAGACCGAAAAGGTCACACGACTGAAAACCAAATCGAAACAAAACATACCCACATATGGGTCAACATACAATACAGTAGAAGACTGTATAGACCAATCAACGATACAATGACATCAGACGAAACTTTTCACTCTTGATTAGTATCGCAGCTCGTCTCCTTCCATGGCGTCCGTGTGATTTCTCCAACAAACTAAGCATACCTGAAATGCATGGAACACATTTCCCCCATTTAAGGGGTTAGCATTTGAATGGCTAGTGCAAGTATTCAAATCATACAAAAATATATCACATAAATATCAGTCGTAGTCATACAACTTACAAACCATCAAAGAAGCTCCCGAGAGGTTTTAGTATTTAGAAAACAAAGAATTTGAAACTTTTGAAAATAGAATCATCAATTTGGGAGTTTTAGAAAACGGAAAAGAAAACCTCTTCGAAACATCAAGGTCTCGGCCCAAATCTCGTTACAGAATACAAGAGTTTTATAAAATAGTGTTGGAATATTTTATTCCATACATTCATTAATAGAGTTCTTATGATTAAGTTGATAAACAAAACAAAACAACAAAGAGGCGAAGCAATCATCGAAGAAATCGAAGTCGCAAAAAGTTGGGCTAAAGGAAGATAACGTACGCTATTCTTATAGCATAACGTACGTAACTATGTGTCAATAATGTGTGTAATGATCAGTTGATAACGTACGTAATGTGAAGGTTATGTGTTCAAACGAGATGAACGTTGGATATGATGTCATGGCATAGGTCAGCGAGCAACGGAAAAATTGACTATATATAACGTACGTAATGTTCAAGACGAATGCTACTGGACTGACCTGCTGTATTGATAACGTACGTAGAATGGAAGGCCTAACGTACGTAAACTAGTCTAACGTACGTAAATAAAGAGCTTTAGCATACGTAATGAACGCACAGGGAGCTAACGGTTAGTTTGATGAAGAAGGCTATAAATACCACATCCTTGGTATTAATCAAAATAACAACTTCATGTAATCAAGTCATTGATCTGATATTCATATACATTCTATTGTTGTTGTAATATTGAGCTTATATTGATAGTTTGAGTGTTTATACATTCAATACATACACGAGAGGTAAAAGAAAAGATACGATTGGATTCGGTGTTATTAGGATCAAGGATCCGGCATTGTTAGAATCGCAATCGATATCTAAGTGAGGTTTATCTAGTACCCATAAAAAGCTAGAGTGGTTGATTCCTTGTCTAGTAGAAATCGAAAACGGTTTAACTTGGACCGACACAAAGACAAGTAAGAGAACGGTTTACTTAGACCGATAGAAGACGAGCTTGTAACGGTAATCCCTCGACCGATAAAAGAGAGGTGCGGAGGTTTATATCTTCAACCTATAGAAAAAGATAACGAGAGAGGACGTAGGCACGTTTGGCTAAACCTCTATAAATCTCTGTGTGCTTTTAATTTCTGCACGTTAAATTCGCTTCCGCAAAATAGCGCATTATCCCGATTTGGTGCCAACAATTGGTATTAGAGCGGTACCTCCAATAAGCAGCTTAACATCTGAGGAGTCGATCCAAATGGCATTCCAATTTGCTCCAGTCGAAGATCTTGCTTTGAACCAACCACCGTTCTTTGATGGTTCAAATTATATGACATGGAAGAAAAAGATGTCAATATTCATCCGAGCATATGACATCTAGATTTGGAAGATCATTTGTCTTGGCCCGAAAGTTCCAATCAAACCCGATGGATCCCTTAAGAGTTTCGAAGAATATAACGACGAGGATTGGAAAAACGACCATCTAAATTGTAAGGCTACTCAACTTCTATATTGTGCCTTAAATCCAGAAGAAGTAAATCGTATCTCATCGTGTGAAAGTGCTAAAGAAATATGAAAAATTCTTGAAATCACACACAAAGGGAAAACTCAAGTCAAGGAGATGAATATCAATATGCTTCTCCATGACTATGAATTATTCATGATGAAGGGTGACGAGTACATCACCAACATGCTCTTCCGATTTTCGGTCATCACCAATGGGCAAGCTTCATTCGGAAAACCATTATCTAGTAGTAAAAAAGTCAAGAAAATTTTACGATCACTACCTAGAGAATGGGACGGCACCATGACCGCGATCATGGAATCTAAAGATCTCAATACGCTTGATTTTAGCGCCCTAGTTGGTTCGCTAATTAATTATGAGATAGTTCTCAAATCACGAAGTGCTAAACCGAAGCTGAAGGAAAGATCAATAGCCTTGAAGGCTAAGATGTCAAAAAGAGAAGAAATACCGGTTGATGAAAGCGATGAAGAATCGGCATACTATGCCAAAAATATTAATAAGTCTCGAACCTTATTAAACCGGAGAAAGAAAGACATCTCGGGCGAATCTAAGAAATTCAACAATTCTTGTCAATTATGTGGTAAACCAGGCCACTTTGCGAAAAATTGCCGAGCAAAACCCAAGAAGGAGGTTCTTGTTGCAACATGGAGCGATGAAGACGAAGATGATGATTTTATAAATCAAAATAATCTCGCTCTCATGGCCCGAAGTTCATTCGACGATAGCGACGTCGAAAGCCAAGTAAGTAATTCCTACGATGAACTTTTTGAAGCATTTGAATTACTGCATACCGATTTTCAAAATGATTTATCGGAAATCAAATCCCTTAAATCTAAATATAAATCATTGGAAAATGAAAATTCTAAAATTCTTGAAAAGGGAAAATTTATCGAGACCGATCATTCTAAATGCGTTGAAAATGAAAATATTTTAAAGAATGATCTTTTAAAAGTTCAAGATGAACAAATGCTAAATTATTCAAGAATTTGAACAAATGCTTTGTGTTCAAAAATACACGTTGAATAAACAGGGGATAGGATTCAAACAAAATTTCAAAAATGAATCCGTAAGTTTGAAAATACCCCGATGCGAAAAATGTTTGAAAATTGGGCACCACATTTCAAATTGCAAAAGCCCAAGACGGACGATAAAAGTTAAAAAGATTTGGGTTCCTAAAGGAACAATTATTTCAAATATCGTCTATGTTTCGAATAAAAAACCAACTCTCGGTTGGATCCCCAAGAATTGATTTTTATCAAATTGATATTTAATTCTGGGGGAATTTTTATATTTTAATAGGGAGATGTATTTTTCAGGGGGAGTTTTTACCCTTTTATGTATTTATTATCATTTTATTATCATTTATTACACTTTTTGATGAAGACAAAAAGGGAGAGAAAAGAGAAAAGGAGAAAAATGGGATTAACCGTGAAAGGGAGAGAAATCGAAGAAAAATGAGAAGACGTCGAAAAGATGATAAAAAAAATTCAAAAAGAAAAAGAAAAGGAAAGAAGGAGTCTAAAAGGAAATGGGAGAAGAAACTAACGAAACGGACAAAGTCAAAAACTTTGGTATGTACACATATACATATATTTGTATTTTGCAGGTAAATCCCATTAACGAAGTGTTTTTTTGTAATCATCAAAAATGAGGAGATTGTTAGAATACTTTATTCCATACATTCATTAATAGAGTTTTGATGATTAAGTTGATAAACAAAACAAAACAACAAAGAGGAGAAGCAATCATCGAAGAAGTCGAAGTCACAAAAAGCTAGGCTGAAGGAAGATAACGTAGTCTATTCTTATAGCATAACGTACGTAACTATGTGTCAATAACGTGCGTAATGATCAGTTGATAACGTACGTAATGTGATGGTTCTGAGTTCAAACGAGATGATGTTGTAGATGACGTCATGGCATAGGTCAGCGAGCAACGGACAAATTGACTATATATAACATACGTAATGGTGAGTTGCTAACGTACGTAATGTTCAAGACGAATGCTACTGGACTGATCTGCTGTATTGATAACGTACGTAGCATGGAAGGCCTAACGTACGTAAATAAAGAGCTTTAGCGTACGTAATGAACGCAAAGGGAGCTAACAGCTAGTTTGATGAAGAATGCTATAAATACCACATCCTTGGTATTAATTAAAATAACAACTTCATATAATCAAAATAACAACATTAAACACCAATAGATTTACCAAAACTAGGTTGAATTCGGAATCAATAACAAAATCTTCAAAAAAATCAACTCAAGAAAATCAAGAAGATACCTCGATCCGACGAAGAACAATGGATTAGATGATGTTATAATTACCTAGGACTCTCCAAAACACCTTGGATGGAGCAAAATCGACCAAAGAACTCAACCCTATGCACTCTCGTCTCACACACCGCGGAGGAGGAAGAAATGAAGGAGAAATGAGAAAACACGATTGATGTCTAATTTATATACTGGACAGCTTAGAGTTCGCTAATTGCTCTAACTAGGTGCGCTATCGAAAGCAACAATACAGTATGTTCTGCCCATCCGAGTAGTTAGCGTGCGCTAATCGTGAACCTTAGCGTGCGCTAATCGCAAACCTTAGCGTGCGCTAACGAGTTTTAATTCCAGTCCAGTAGCTTCTGGATAGTTTCTGCGTCTTCAGTTAGCATGCGCTAACTAGATGCATTGGCATACGCTAGTGAATTTCCATTACAGTCCAATAGCTTCTGGACTGCTCCTAACCACCAGTTAGCATATGCTATCTAACACAATAGCGTGCGCAACCTGTTGCATAATAGCGCGTGCTATAACACTACATAGCATGCGCTATTCCTACTGCACAGGCTGCAGAACGGCTCCATTAACTCGACACAACAACGAACTCCTCGACGGAACGACAATCACGCAACATGAAACGAAGCACTAACGGACAACACCAACAACCTGTAATAAAAACAAACATGTGACCAAACACAACTCACGATCACATGAAACAAATCAACACATAACCAACTTGAATTGATAAAAATTCAAGACAACCGGAAATGAAAATCTCAAGTATTACATTCTACCCCACTAAAAATAAATTTCGTCCCAAAACTTAAAAGAAGAGCATCACAGTGTCACATAACAAAACACAAACGTTCAAACATCAAGTATCAAACATACTCATGACCCCTTGATCTACTGTCACGTATCTCTGTAAGTTTAGCAACCCACATGGAATTATTCAAACCAAACATGAGTTTAAGCACCAAAAATTAAACATCAAGAATCAGATCTCCACACGAGATACAAACCACAATACAAAACACAAAATACTGTCAGTGGGCACCACTGGGTCCTCCAAGAGTAGAAGCGGAACTCCGGTTCTCAAACATATTAGCAACGGTCTCGCAATGTACCACTTGATGTCCCAATTGACTGCACTTGAAACAGTTCACCCTTGGCAAGCAGAAATTCTACCGTACATGGCCCGCACGACTGCAGTTAAAACATGTTTTCACGTTACTTACCTTACTGACCACGGCGGTGGGATTGTTGGGGTGACCAACTGAACGGGGAGTCTTCCCAGAAGAACGATACGAAACAACAGACTCATTGAACTCACATCTCTGATCCCTCGAGAAGCTACTCGTAATCTTTTGTCTCTTACTTCATGGACCTGCCTCCACCACAGAATAGCCCTCTCAATGGTTAAGTTCGATCTTGGTACTTTCTCACAGTACTGAACTCGATGCCCCTCGTGTCCACAATTATAGCAAGCTACCGGCGGCTTCTTAAAATTCGCGCATATATGACCCGGAACATTACAGTTAAAGCATCTAGGCAAGTTACCAACAGTCAATGATACCACTGTTGGAATATTCTATTCCATACATATATAAAAGTGTTTCCATGATTGAGTTGTTTAATCGAAGAAAACAACAGAAGCGAAACAAAACAACGAAGAAGATGAAGAGTGAAAAAGCTAGTCAAAAGTAAAGTTAACGTATGTAAAACAAGAAGGTTAACGTACGTAACTAGGCGATCTTAACGTACGTAATGGTACCATGCTAACGTACATAACCAAGTGTTCAGAGTTCAAACCAGATGAACATTGGAGGAGTCAAATTCATAAAAGCTACAACGGACATATGACGTCATCAATGACATATACTTAACGTACGTAACATAAAATACGAAGGTCACTGAACTGGTTTATGAAGAGACTACCCGTAAAGGTTAACGTACGTAAATGAGCTAGCGTATGTAAAAGAGAACTGATAGCGTACGTAATGAAGGAATAGGGAGCTAACAGCTAGTTTGATGAAGAAGGCTATAAATACCACTCCTATGGTATTGTTTCACTACAACAACTTCAAGCAATCAAGACATTGACCTGATATTCTTTTACATTCTATTGTTGTTGTGATATTGAGCTTATATTGATAGTTTGAGTGTTTATACATTCAACACATACATGAGAGGTAAAAGAAAAGATACGATTGGATTCGGTGTTATTAAGATCAAGGATCCGGCATTGTTAGAATCGCAATCGATATCTTAGTGAGGTTTATCTAGTACCCATAGAAAGCTAGAGTGGTTGATTCCTTGTCTAATAGAAAAGAAAAACGGTTTAACTTGGACCGACACAAAGACAAGTACGAGTGGTTTATCACGGACCAATTGAAGACGTGATTGTAATGGTTATCCCTCGACTGATAGAAGAGAAGTGCAGAGGTTTATATCTTCAACCTATAAAAAAAGATACCGAGAGAGGACGTAGGCTAGATTATATCCGAACCTCTATAAATCTATGTGTTCTTTTATTTTCCGCTCTTTAAATTTGCTTCTGCAAAAATAGCGCATTATCCCGATTTGGTGCCAACAATTGGTATCGGAGCGGTACCTCCAATAAGCGGCTTAACATCCGAGGTGTCGATCCAAATGGCATTCCAAATTACTCCAGTCGAAGGTCTTGCTTTGAACCGACCACCATTCTTTGATGGTTCAAATTATATGACATGAAAGAAAAAGATGTCAATATTCATCCGAGCATATGATATCGAGATTTGGAAGATCATTTGTCTTGGCCCGAAAGTTCCAATCAAACCCGACGGATCTTTTAAGAGTTTCCAAGAATATAACGACGAGGATTGGAAAAACGACCATCTAAACTGTAAAGCTACTCAATTTTTATATTGTGCCTTAAATCCAGAAGAGGTCAATCGTATCTCATCGTGTGAAAGTGCTAAAGAGATATGGAAGATTCTTGAAATCACACACGAAGGGACAACTCAATTCAAGGAGACGAAGATCAATATGCTTCTCCATGAGTACGAGTTATTCATGATGAAGGGTGACGAGTCCATCACTAGCATGCTCGACCGATTTGCGGCCATCACAAATGGTCTAGCTTCGTTTGGAAAACCATTATCAAGTAGTGAGAAAGTCAAGAAAATCTTAAGATCACTACCTGTTGAATTGGACGGCACGGTTACGACGATTAAGGAATCTAAAGATCTCAATAATCTTGATTCTAGCGCCCTCGTCGGATCGCTAATAAATTATGAGATAGTTCTTAAATCTTGGAACGTTAAACCGAAGTCGAAGGAAAGATCAATAGCCTTGAAGGCTAAGATGTCAAAAAGAGAAGAAATCCCGGTTGATGAAAGCGATGAAGAATCGGCATACTATGCCAAAAATATTAATAAGTTTCAAACCTTATTAAACCGGAGAAAGAAAGACATCTCGAGCGAATCTAAGAAATTCGACAATTCTTGTCGATTATGTGCTAAACCAGGCCACTTTGCGAAAAATTGCCGAGCAAAACCCAAGAAGGAGGTTCTCGTTGCAACATGGAGCGATGAAGACGAATATGATGATTTTATAAATCAAAATAATCTCGCTCTCCTGGTACGAAGTTCATTCGACGATAGCGACGTCGAAAGTCAAGTAAGTACATCCTCTCATGATGAATTATTTGAAGCATTTGAATTACTGCATACGGATTTTCAAAATGCTTTATCCGAAATTAAATCCCTTAAATCTAAAAATAAATCTTTGGAAATTGAAAATTCTAAAATTCTTGAAAAGGGAAATTTATCGAAATCGATCATTCAAAATGCGTTGAAAATGAAAATATTTTGAAGAATGATCTTTTAAAAGTTCAAGATGAACTAAAAACTTTGACGAAGAAATTCTCGTGCGCAAATGATAAATTTGAACAAATGCTATGTGTTCAAAAATATACTTTGAATAAAGAGGGGTTAAGATTCAAGTCATGTTCTAAAAATGAATCCGTAAATTTCAAAATACCCCGATGTGAAAAATGTTTGAAAATTGGGCATCATATTTCAAATTGTAAAAGCCCACGCCGGACGATTAATGTTAAAAAGATTTGGGTTCCTAAAGAAACAATTATTTCAAATATCATCTATGTTTCAAATGAAAAACCGAGTATCGGTTGGATCTCCAAGAATTGATTTTTATCAAATTGATATTTAACTCAGGGGGAATTTTTATATTTTAATGGGGAGATGTATTTTTTAGGGGGAGTTTTTACCCTTTTATGTATTTATTATCATTTTATTATCATTTATTATACTTTTTGATGAAGACAAAAGGGGGAGAAAGGAGAAAATGAGAAGAATGGGATTAACCCTGAAAGGGAGAATAATTGAAGAAAAATGAGGAGACGTCGAAAAAAAAAAGATTCGAAAAGAAATAGAAAATGAAAGAATGAATCGAAAAAAATGGGAGAAGAAACTAACGAAACGAACAAAGTCGAAAACTTTGGTCTGTTCACATATACATATATTTGTATTTTGCAGGTAAATCCCCTTGACGAAGTGTTGTTTTGTAATCATCAAAAAGGGGGAGATTGTTGGAATATTCTGTTCCATACATATATAAAAGTGTTTTGATGATTGAGTTGTTTAATTGAAGAAAACACAATGAAGCGAAACAAAACAACGAAGAAGACGAAGAGTGAAAAAGTTGGTCAGAAGTAAAGTTAACGTACGTAAAACAAGAAGGTTAACGTACGTAACTAGGCGATCTTAACGTACTTAATGGTATTATGCTAACGTACATAACCAAGTGTTCAGAGTTCAAACCAGATGAACGTTGGAGGAGTCAAAGTCTGAAAAGCTACGACGGACATATGGCGTCAGCAATGACATATACTTAACGTACGTAATGGGCAATATACTAATGTACGTAACACATAATATGAAGGTCACTGAACTGTTTTATGAAGAGACTAACGTATGTAATCCGTCAAGGTTAACCTATGTAAATGAGCTAGCGTACGTAAAAGAGAACTGATAGTGTACGTAATGAAGGCACAGGGAGCTAACGGCTAGTTTGATGAAGAAGGCTATAAATACCACTCCTATGGCATTGTTTCACTACAACAACTTCAAGCAATCAAGACATTGATCTGATATTCTTTTACATTCTATTGTTGTTGTGATATTGAGCTTATATTGATAGTTTGAGTGTTTATACATTCAACACATACACGAGAGGTAAAAGAAAAGATACGATTGGATTCGGTGTTATTAGGATCAAGGATCCAGCATTGTTAGAATCGCAATCAATATCTTAGTGAGGTTTATCTAGTACCTATAGAAAGCTAGAGTGGTTGATTCCTTGTCCAATAGAAAAGGAAAACGGTTTAACTTGGACCGACACAAAGACAAGTACGAGTCATTTATCACGGACCAATTGAAGACGTGATTGTAACGGTTATCCCTCGACTGATAGAAGAGAGGTGTAGAGTTTTATATCTTCAACCTATAGAAAAAGATACCGAGAGATGACGTAGGCTCGATTATAGCCGAACCTCTATAAATCTTTGTGTGCTTTTATTTTCCGCTCTTTAAATTCGCTTCCGCAAAATAGCGCATTATCCCGATTTGGTGCCAACAACCGCCCTCAGTCTGTTATATTTTCCACCTGACCTAGAAGGTTCCACATCCGATTGATATGGGGTTGAGGTTTATAATCCCAATTCCCTTAATTCCCGATGAATCACTAGAATTCTTCTGCTCCTTCGCCATGAACATAGGCTTCATCGACGATAAAGTCATTTCAAATGTTGGATCTCTACCAACATTAACATTCTGTCCGGCTACTTGCCTCTAATCATGTGCCTCACCATGCTCCTGACTACACCCACAATCACAACATTGGCCTCATTTTCTCGACATACTGAACATACAACCGCTTAGCACCATGGAACACAACATCGCATAATCAATATACCAAAATGCCAACTCAGCGCAACATATAAACATAAGGCAATAAATACCATCCCAACAAAATATCCACCCCAGAAAATTACACGAATGTAATAACTACAATTTCAATATATAGAACTTACAGTCACAACTGATGAACCACATGACCGTATCAACAGAAAATTTACGACCATTACCAATACAAACACTGTCATAACAAACCACGCATCATAGTAACCCATCATTGATAACATTCTTTTTAAAACTCCTCGAGGTGTTCGTTTAAATAGTAACATTTTAAAATCTAAGTTCATAAAATTTTTATGAAATAAGATTTGAAAATATTTGATACCTCGGCTGTTTTACCAAAACTGTGAGGAATAGATCGGAACAGTTTTGTTCTGAAATCATTTGCAAACCCATGTTCTGGAATATCATATTCCATCAAAACGTCATCATCAAGAGAAATCATGTCGTCTGTATCCTCATCACAAATAACAACACATTTGGTAACCACGTGTTACCACACATCATTATCACATTAGACAACACACAGGGTATCCCGTGGCCATGCCCCTTAGCATTGACCCCTAGAGGTTCCACTGAACCATCCCCGGGTGGGAAACCATTCGTACTCGCATTAAATATTTCCAAAGATCAACAATCATGCCGGAATAACATTAGAAGGGCTACAAAGTAAATCCAAACTACGCAACACAATAATTGGGTACTCAACCAAAATTCCTCAACAAGAACGGTAATATGATAAATATATCACAACGGCTTGACACTACATGATTCAACTCTATCCTGACACTTTAAGCAAAAATCAATATCCTCCACACACTGCACTTAACGCGTGATAGGCATAAAAATTGCATGCGCTAATGAGTGGTAAAAATCAAATGCTCAATCTGTTCAGTCTCGCTAGCATGCGCTAATAAGGCTGCTAGCATGCGCTAAGTAACTCAATTCAGTCCACACTTCGTTAGCATGCGCTAGCTGACTCTTCTCAGAAAATTTCTCCAAATCCGAATTCAAAGTTTAAGTCGAGTAAGATTTTTCATATTTTACTATTTATTTTTAAAATGAAAATGACATTTATGTTTTAAAATATAAAAGTTTTATTGTGTGAAAGATTTTAAAAATCATATACTCGAGTTATTTGAAATTAAAACCAATACGTTAAAAATCATTTCCAAAAATTCTTTCAAACACGATAAGAGATCGACAGTAACATTTTACATAATGTCCAAAATGTTTCAAAACACATACTTCAAATACCGTCGCAAAATTTCATTCGAAAACACAAGTCGGTTAGCCAAAATACAAACAACCTTTCAAAATCCATACTAAGCGGTCCTTTGACCGCACCATCAAGACATTTTGAAATCTAATTTTCGACAACATACTCGAGTCTATGAGATTTTTGAAAAAAATCATTTTCAAATACACGTGCAGCGAATACGGTTACCAATATGAACATATCTATAACAAATAACAACAATTAGCCAAACACACTCGATTCACAAACACATGCTCATCTGGAATTTAGATCACCATACTAACTGACATAACTCATGAATATAATCCCAAATTCAAACATGCATCAAAACCATCTATCTGTGTTGTTAGGAATACTTGTTAGATTTTGTTGATGTCATCCTTGTACTTGTGATTTATTCAAATGTATACTTTAAGTACTTGGCATTGTAAAGAAGAACCAAATGAGTATCTTCTATGAGCCATTGATATAGGCTAGGATTGATCTAAAGTTAATCAGTTAAAAAATCGGGTAAATATAGAACCACCTATATATCAGATAAGTTATCAGGCGACCTTTTTATCAGGCGAGTTTTGGTCAACAGAAATATCAGAGAGGTTTGACCAAAACACTATTGCAGTCAAGCATTAGACAAGGCGAGATATCTTCAGGCGAATCGACTAAGCCAAAATATCAGACGAGGTCTGGTCAACACAAGTGTCAGCTGAAGTGTGACCATCTGATCAGAGAACATTCATGAGATCAGAGAACATTCATCATATCAGAGAACAGCCATCAGATCAGAGAGGAGTTAACCATCAGATCATAGAACTTCTACAAAGTTATATCAGAGAAGTTTTACATCATAGAGGGTTGACCGCACATCTCGCAGGTCTGACCAAGAGATATCAGATAAGTTTTTCACACAAGATATCAGCCAAGTTTAAGAAAAGTCCACATAATCAAGCGTTGAAGTCAACAATAATGGAAATTCACATGCAGATGTAAGGAGACAAACCGAAAAGATTCCCGAAAAGTTAGGAATAAAATATTCCTTGAGATCCGAATACTGAAGACTTATGAATATATAAATCAAGAAAAGTGGTGCGACCAAAAGAATTCTTTCAAACAGTCGGAATTGAATAGGGAATCAAGCCGTGCAATAGAATGATAAGATAAACAAAGAAGTCCACTCTCCAACGGACGGATTTGTTACAAGAGGTGCAATGGATATGAAGAAAGCTCAAAGAATCGTACTATAAATATCTGAAAATCAAAATTAGGCAAAGTACGATGCGAACAATACTTACAAGAAATCAAAGGAATCAAAGTTGTCAAGAGAACTATAGCATCGTGATGTGCAACATTTGAAAGATCATATTCTGAGAAGCTCTTGAAGTTGGAGAAGACAACACTCTTGTCTTAAAAGTTGAGTACGAAGTACTTCTGTGAAAGAGGTTTCAGAAGTTTCGCGACAGATAAGACATCCATGGGTTAGTGATTGAAAGGTGATAGACAGCTCGAGAGTTGTTGAGGCATCCACGGGTTTTCGATCAAGAGGTTCTAGGCAGTCAATGGAGTTGGAATGGCCACGGGTTTCCACTGGTTGGAAGATGTTGTAACTGGTTTGAATCATTGTAACATTTATCACTGGTTGAGAGTTACAGTGAATTCATCTCCAACTAATTTGGAGAAAAGTGGACTAGTAGAGGATTACCCCACCTCTGAAACCACTATAAGTGCTTGCGTGTTTTACTGCATCCATCATACTTATCTGCTGCATTCATATTAACTGTTCCATATAGTAGTCAATTGTCTTCCGCATATCTTAGTTTTACAGTTAACATAAGTCACCTGCAGACAGCATTAGTCACATGCATTATTATCAACTGTGCTTCCGCATTATCATCTGCAGTTAAGTTTTTAGCTGCTCATTTTATCAGCTGGGTAAACTCACCTGAGATTCAGGAAAAGAGCTGAATAAGTCTAATCACCCCCCCCCCCCCCTCTCTAGACTTATTCCTGATGACTTGTGACATGCATGTGTTCCCAACAATCTCTGCCGTCAATATACCTTCTCAAACACATTAGTGTTTAGAACTTCCACAACACATTGTACCACTTAAAACTCAATATATCAATATATCTGAATCATTACACACGTAATATACCACCAAGTATCAAATATGGTTTCCAACTTACTACTTACTTACAAAGTCATATAACATAAAATATAATATATAAAAAGGGAGACTTACATCCATAGGTCGTGTTGGGAAAAACAATGTTGTTTTGATAATTACCAAACAACGAAGCTTCATACAGCAAGCAAGCAAACAGCAAGATGATAAATGCCCAGCATACAGCAAGCAGCTGTATCGAAAGTCGATCGAAGTTGCTGATCCTGTATCGAAGACCTTCTCATAGAACCAGCATACAACGAGCTCTCGCGCTACCAAAATACAGCAACAGTGTCTAAGTAAACACCAAGTATGGAAGCTATCCGAATACAGTATCTTTCCATACAGCATCGGACTACTCCAATATACCTACAGCATAATTGTATACAGCATTCACAATGTAACAGGACTGAAGACCATTTGAAAAGGAATCTTTGGTATTCACTAAAGTCAAGTCCAGTTTGATAAAGAAGTATTTAAATACTGAAAGGATAAAGTATTTAAATACTTAAGCCGACAAAGATCTTCAAATCCCAAAATATCCGGATCATGGTCTATTTAAGTCAACTATCTAGTTGTCACAGAATCTTGCTCAACGGATCTATCTCAACGGATATATCCAAGAAGGCTATATATATCCCAGGAGTTTCAAGATCAAAGGAACCAAGAAGAAGAAGATATACAATCTTACAAGCGATATTAAAAACCATCGAAAAACTGAATATTTATTATCATCAGATCAAGCTTACAAGAGCAAGTATATTTCTTTCTAGCATCAATCCATTTCTGAGAAAGAAGAAATATACTCAGTCATCAAGAATAGCTATCATCAGCTCAAGAACTTCATATTCAAGCTGTTGTTCTTACCTGGTTACCTACCTTTTACCTTTATGTAAAAAGTGAGCTCTGTGTGAACTCAACTAGTTTTTCTGACCTGTGTGGGACAAATAAGGACGAAGCTTTGGAACTGTGTGAAGAAGCAAGTCAAGAAGGAAGCTTTTATCAATCTGTGTGAACAGTTGAAAGCGACATTCTTTGTATCAATCTGTGTGAACGATACAAGGATAGGTTTGATTATAAATACATAGTTATGTACGCAGTATTTATAATAAACGTTTTACTCCTGTGTGGAGGACCAGTGGACGTAGAGGGATTTACCTCGAACCACTTAAATACTGATTTATTTACCTTTCGCCATTACTGTTTTCATAAACTGTGATTTATACAAGTATACACCGCAAAACCCTGTACGCACCAAGCTAACAGGAGATTAGACCGAGTTGCTGTATCAACAGCAACTTACTGTTGCAAGATTTCCGCTACGCACTCCGATTAGAAAAACGTATAGCTTGTTGCTTAAAACACTTTCCAAGCTGTATCCAGTATACTTAGTGGGCCAACAAGTGGTATCGGAGCGGTTGATTCTAAAAAGAATCAGTCGTATTTTTAACTGAATCAGATCCTTAAAATCACTTATTTTTCGAAAACAATTTATCTTTCCTATTTCCTCACATATGGATACCTCATTAATAAGCAAGGTACCTATGTTTTCTATTAACGAGTTTGATCACTGGAGAAACAGGATGAAGAACAAAAACAAGGCCTTCATTGGAGAATCAAAAGCTTCACCCGCATCAACAAGGACTGAGTGTCTTCAGGTGGTCACTAACAGTGACTCGTCTGATGATGAGCTAGAAGATAGAGCCTATATGTTCTCTATGGCCAAAGTTAAAGAGGAAAATGAAGACGGCGATGATGATGGGGTAAGCTCTACCTCAAATATTCATGTAACTACATCTCATACATTTGAAAATATGTTGAATGAATTTAATAACATTCAAAAGTCCCACGAGATATTTAAAAGAGAAAACATACAGCTTGAAATTTCTAACCTAGAGCTGAAAGAAGAAAACGACTTGCTGAAGGATAATTACGGAAATATGTCTGTCGACTGCGAAAACAGCAAAGTCAATTTAGAAAAACTCATGGAGAGCAATCATCAACTTGCTCATGATCTAAATGAGACTAAGTCTCATCTTGAAAGCAAGACAAACAATTTGGATCTACTCGGAGCCAAAGTAAAATCACTCGAGAAACGTGAAGGAGAATTAGAGACAATCTTGAATTCTTTCGAGAAATCCTCTAATAGAATGGAAGAGATCCTAAGCACTGGGCAACATGCTCATGATAAAAATGGTTTAGGGTACAACTCGTTCTCCAACAATGGAAAATCTAGTACGGAATTCGTTAGGGGTGTGGAACCCATTCCTGTATCGGAAGAAATTCCAAGTCCTGTGAAGGAACCTATTGCACCGTGCATAGCAAAGTTTACGATTCCACCGCCCGGATCATATCATAAACAGCGGAATCCTCAGCCATCTAGATCATTAAGACGTAACCAACAACAGGATGCTCCCCGAGCATATCAACAGCTCCAACAGCCGTTCAGAAGGAAGGCTGTATCCAAATATCAAAGGCCCGCACGCAGTACTTTCAATACAGCGCGCCTAGATATTGGATACAGGAGCCCCGTTATCCATCAAGAAAACAGGTCACAACGCAATATCAACAACAGATTTGGGAATCCAACTGGATACCCATGAGGCAATCAGTAAGATCTATGAAAATGGCTCCACCTCCGAGACAACAATCGTACTGGAATAACAACTATAATCTCGATTTTTCATGCATTAGAATTATCATGATTACAACGACTACGTGCCTGCCCCATGTAGATATTGCAATAATGGACCAAAAGTAGCCTACAACAAACCAATTGTTGTCCGGCAAATTTAGGTACCGAAAGGCACTATCACACCAGGACCCAAATTTACTTGATTTCTATGTGTCAACAAGAATTGGGAACGCTACAGCTAGACTCCCTGTAAGTTCTTATGCTTTTACTCATTAATTGAGGGGAAATGCTGTAAGACCCAAGAATACAGTATCTGCCATTAATTAACTGTACACTCGTAATACCAAGACAAGATCAGTAGGACAAAGAAGGCATGAAACCTTCCTACAGCTGACGTGTGCATTAATTAAGGGGGAATACAGTACGACCCATGAATACAGTGTTAATCCGAACATTAATGTAAGAATTGAATCTTGTATGTAACTTTTTAGGGGGAACGTTGTATTATTCGTGGATACAGTATTTACACTACATCAATTATACTTGACAGTTTTATTCTATTGTGTATTGCAAACAGTTTTAAGTCCACATGACCTGTTTTTATAATCAAACTTTGTTTTTAAACGCTTTGCACGACATCTGGACTTCTCTATCTCTAACGACATAAATTTTAAACTCAATTCTTATTGCTGCAATCAAACAAGCTTAAGTATTAAGCTATAAGAACTCGTCTGTGAACAGTTCATAGGTTAAGTTGTATTTATCACTAGAATTCACTGTAAGATTGTGCCTGCGCGCCAATCATAGGTTTAAGATGTAAATACACTTCCCTGTTAGATGTTATCATTTTTAGAACATACCTGCGAGCAGTTCATATTTCTTTTAGACTAAGTGCTGAAGACCAGATCATTCGAACATAAGATCAAGAAGTCTGCTCTTGACATTATTGAAAAAGAGGGAAGCTGTTCAAATAAACAACTCCTGTATTGAAGTATTCTCAAATTACCAACAAGTGGTTATCGAAAAACAAGGGGAAATTGTTTTAGCTTAAAGAGGTTTTAGCATCAAAGTTTTGGGATCATCAAGAAGTTTTGGAAATTATCAAAAAAGGGGAAATTGTTGGGAAAAACAATGTTGTTTTGATAATTACCAAACAACAAAGCTTCATATAGCAAGCTAGCAAACAACAAGATGATAAATGCCCAGCATACACCAAGCAGCTGTATCGAAAGTCGATCGAAGTTGCTGATCCTGTATCGAAGACCTCCTCATAGCACCAGCATACAGCGAGCTCTCGCGCTACCAAAATACAGCAACAGTGTCTAAGTAAACGCCAAGTATGGAAGCTATCCGAATACAGCATCGGACTACTCCAATATGCCTACAGCATAATTGGATACAGCATTCACATCGGAACAGGACTGAAGACCGGTTGAAAAGGAATCATTGGTATTCGCTAAAGTCAAGTCCAGTTTGATAAAGAAGTATTTAAATACTGAAAGAATAAAGTATTTAAATACTGAAGCCAACAAAGATCTTCAAATCCCGCAATATCCAGATCATGGTCTATTTAAGTCAACTATCTAGTTGTCACAGAATCTTGCTCAACGGATCTATCTCAACGGATATATCCAAGAAGGCTATATATATCCCTAGAGTTTGAAGATCAAAGGAACCAAGAAGAAGAAGATATACAAGCTTACAAGCGATATTAAAAACCATCGAAAGACTGAATATTCATTATCATCAGATCAAGCTTACAAGAGCAAGTATATTTATTTCTAGCATCAATCCATATCTGAGAAAGAAGAAATATACTCAGTCATCAAGAACAGCCATCATCAGCTCAAGAACTTCATATTCATGCTGTTGTTCTTACCTGGTTACCTACCTTTCACCTTTGTGTAAAAAGTGAGCTCTGTGTGAACTCAACAAGTTATTCTGACCTGTGTGGGACGAATAAGGACGAAGCTTTGGAACTGTGTGTGAAGAAGCAAGTCAAGAATGAAGTTTTAACCAATCTGTGTGAACGGTTGAAAGCGACATTCTTTGTATCAATCTGTGTGAACGATACAAGGATATGTGTGATTATAAATACATAGTTGTGTACATAGTATTTATAATAAATGTTTTACTCCTGTGTGGAGGGTCAGTGGATGTAGAGAGATTTACCTCGAACCACTTAAATACTGTGTTATTTACCTTTCGCCGTTACTGTTTTCATAAACTGTGATTTATACAAGTATACACCGCAAAACCCTGTACGCACCAAGCTAACAGGAGATTAGACCGAGTTGCTATTTCGACAGCAACTTACTGTTGCAAGACTTCCGCTACTCACTCCGATTAGAAAAATGTAGAGCTTGTTGCTTAAAACACTTTCCAAGCTGTATCCAGTATACTTAGTGGGCCAACAGGTCGCACAAAGATGACGTTCACCCACGATACTAATCTCGACGAACGACATACACAAGTCGACTCCTTAACCGAAAACTAAGACGACGGAACAAAACACGGCTCGACAAATCACAACTCAACTCGACCCGACAACCTAGGTTTCCACAACCTAAGCTCTGATACCATAAATGTCACACCCCCGGAAATCCACCGGGAATGTCACATGCCATAGACCCTTTGGTCAAGGATCTACAAGGCTAATCACTATAAGAAGACAAAGGTTCGACCTGCCGGGGTCAAACCACGTGACGACACGGACCGACAACATGACATATCTAGAATACACGGACCAAAAAGGTCACACGATTACAAACCAATCGAAACAAAACTTCTTACATACATACCCACACAGGGGTCAACATATAATACAGCAGAAGACTGTATATACCAATCAACAATACAACGACATCAGACTGAACTTTTAACTCTTGATTAGTATCGCAACTCGTCTCCTTCCATGGCGTCCCTGTGTTTGCTCCAACGAACTAAGCATACATGAAATGCATGTAACGCATTTCCCCCATTTAAGTGGTTGCATTTGAATGGCTAGTGCAAGTATTCAAATCATACAAAAATATACCACACAAATATCAGCCGTAGTCATAAAACTTACAAACCATCAAAGAAGCTCCCGAGAGGTTTTAGTATTTCGAAAACAAAGAACTTGAAATGTTTGAAAATAAAATCATCAATTTGGGAGTTTTAGAAAACAGAAAAGAAAACCTCTTCGAAACATAAGGGTCTCGGCCAAATCTCGTTACAGAATACAATAGTTATATAAAATATGAAGCCTTTTTGGGCCTCACGTCCTTAGTTACAAAACCATTTCAAATCAATTCGGTCTCATTCCAAAATCTTTTTCCATAAAATAAACTTACACGATCGTTAGGGTCTCGTCCCAAATCTGTCCAAACCATGAAGCACGGAAATAATCACAGGGCCCACCCCAAACATCACATCTCAACCAAGGGACTACTTGTATGCAACACTTATCCTAGTCATTCTAGCCAAGTACCAAAATCCTATATATAATGTATCTCAACATCGAGAACAATAACGTTGTGATATTCCGGACATATCACAATTATCAAAAACATCATCACCATCATCATCATCATGACGAAAACCACACTTGGTAACCCACGACCGTACATATTAGTATCGACTCCTAGAGGTCCTGTTGAACCATCCCCAGATGGGAAACCACTTTCGTGGCCGTACCATTAGTATCGGCCCCCAGAGGTCCCATCAAACCATCCCCAGGTGGAAGAACAACTCACAAACACTTAATTACAACCCGCATTGTCTGAATCGTTAATCACAATATATATAGTCAAGGCACTTGCTAGCAGTGACCACTTTATTCAACACATACTCACAATCAAGAACTAACACAATTACGGACTATCAACACATAAATATGAGTGATGCATTTATACAATCTACTCCAAACAACATAATAGTCCTCAAAGCATTGCAATGCACATCTAAGTGTATTATCAAACCAACACCACGTCTGAACAGACATGTTTCCACGACAAGAAACAAATCAACACTAACTTCACATAGCCACATAACATTTATAACAATTAACATAAGCCACAATCGACAAAAAATGCACGAACCATCACAAATACATCCCACAAATTCAAGTCGTATAGACAAGAACACTTGCCTCAGAAATCAACACGCGAACGCCGTCGAACACGACTCAACCGATGACCCCAGAAACCTACCACTTCCACAAGAAGCAACAACAACACAATCACCACGAGAACAAGGACCAATAACAATGGAAAACACGACCAACAACGTAAGAAAACTCATTTAAATATTTAATCGAATATTAAATGTTCACAATTACTCAAGAACCCTAAAATCATCAATCGGGTTGAACGAATCAAAAATATGGATATACAATTCATATAACATGACTAATAACAACATTAAACACCATTCGATTTACCAAAACTGGGTTTGAATTTGTAATCAAGAACATCCTAAAAAAAATTCAACTCAAGAAAAATCAAGAAGGTACCTCGATCAGATGAAGAACAACGGATTAAATGATGTTATACTCACCTAGGACTCTCCAAAACACCTTGGATGGAGCAAAAATCGACCAAAGAACCCAACCCTAGGCACTCTCGTCTCACACATCGCGGGGGTGGAAGAAATGAAGAAATAAGAAAACACGATTGTTGTCTAGTTTATATACTGGACAGCTTAGCGTGCGCTAATCACTGTGATTAGCATGCGCTATCGAAACAACAATACATTGTGTTTTGCTCATCCGAACAGTTAGCGTGCGCTAATCACGAACCTTAGCATGCGCTAATGAGTTCTAATTCCAGTCCAGTAGCTTCAGGACAATTTCTGCATCTCCAGTTAGCGTGCGCTAACTAGATGCATTGGCGTACGTTAGTGAATTTCCATTACAGCTCAATAGCTTCTGGACTGCCCCTGACCACCAGTTAGCGTATGCTATCTCACATGATAGCATGTGCTACCTGTTGCATAATAGCGCATGCTATAACACTGCATAGCATGCACTATTCCTGCTGCACAGGCTACAGAACGGCTCCAGGAACTCAATACAATAACGAATTACTCGACAAAATGACAATCACGCAACATGCGACGAAGCACTAACGGACAACACCACGATCTGTAATAAAAAAACATGTAACTAAACACAACACACGATCACATAAAACAAATCAACACATAACAAACTTGAATTGATAAAAATTCAAGACAATCAGAAACAACATTCTCAGGTATTACAGCTAAGACCGTCGACTCCCTTGAATTCACAGGATCGAAACTTACTGCACATGATCAAAATATCGATGAACTGATAGCAGTAGTTGCGAGCCTGGTAGATTGTCTCTCAATCAGACAATCAGAGCAGTCTCGATCTCACCAACAGGATAATGGCTACATTTATAGCATATCTATTTCCAAGGTTATAAATATACCCAAGCAAGAGGACATTGATCACTTAACTTCCCGAAATACATCTGACGCATTAGCACTCTGACAATCTGAATATCAAGCTTACAAGAGCAGTATATTTCCTTGAGCATACAGCTTCATCAAAATAAGAAGCACACCTTAAAATGAACGCTCATCAAGCATACAGCTGTTGTTTGATCCTGTCATACCAAACCTATCGTTGAGTTTAACTTAGCCCTCTGTGGACTAAGCCTTGCTAGTTCTGACTTGTGTTGGATGAATAGCATCAAAGACGAAGCTTCAATCCGTGTGAGAAGAATTAAGTCGAAGAAGCCAAGTCAATCTGTGTGAACGGCCCAAGCTACTGTCGGCTGTATCAATCTATGTGAACGAACAACGACGCATTTAGTTAAAGTCATATATTTGTGTACGGCGTGATTTCAATAAACATTTTACTCCTGTGTGGAGGACCAGTGGACGTAGAGGTGTTTACCTTGAACCACTTAAATTTGTGTGTATTTATATTCTGTCATTTATTATTTTCTATCTTCCTATGTGATTTAAGTATATATTGTAAAAACCATGTATGCACTAAGCTACCCCGAGATTACTTAGTTGTTGTACTTACAGCAACTTAACATCAGACTTCCGCTATGCAAATAACTTTGAAAAAGACACTGCTTATTCAACCCCTCTTTCTAAGTTATTTATTGTATACTGAGTGGCCAACATTAATCATTTGTCTTGCATTGATTATGAGATTTACCTCATTTAGCTCAATTATAAATTGATGATTGTCTTCCATGATTTTTTCATGAGTGACCTTACTTTTTTTGCAATCCAAAGGCATTTTTTCATAAATGTTTTTTAGCAGGTCTTTTTCATCCTTCAGCTCTAGATTTAAAAGACAGAGTTGTAGGTTTTCTTGTTTAAGCATCTCATGGGCTTTTTGAAAGGTCCGAAATTCATTCATCATATTTTCAAAGGTACGTGATGCATTTAAAGGGTTGACTGTGGTTGTGCTTACTATAATATCCTAGAATTTCGTTACGATTTTTCACATTATTTTATCTGAGTTTTACTGTACAGAGTGGGACTGATACAGTATGGATAAATAATTTTGGGAACTGTGACAGACGTGCCAGTATATCTATCAAGGCTACATTTAATTCTAGGATATTACATGATTGATATGTTTTTCGATGTCGGATATACTGTATGAGTATTTGTACAAATTGCCGTACTTGGTCGACAGTTATATTTGAGGATATCGTGCATCAGATGTATCATATGAGGATGTTATCGGAACGAGCATGTGTATTCCAGTATGCCGTATGTTCGTATCCAGTATGTCGAGACGGATGGGAACAGTTGGATTTTGGCCAAGTATAAGGATTAATGTACGCTAATTTGCGAGAGTGACGTACGTTATGATGTAAGCATTACGTACGTAACAAGAGGAATCGGACAGGACTGAGTCGTGGTCGGCAGGTGGGACCCAGTGTCGGCAGTGGATGTGGACAGGTGAGTCAACTACGTATTGCGTGTAACACCCCCAATTTTTAAACCGGGAATATTACACGCTGCATACCCTCTCCGCGAGGATCCACCAGGCTAGACATCGAAACCACACAATAAATTACATAACGACATGATAAAATACCAAATCCGTAGACCAACTTGGTCTTTCGTCACTAACATACAAGTCAAAAATACACATTTCTATCTCGACTCATACCCATGTAAGGGTTAAATACACTCATAAATAAAAATTACGACAGCGGAAAAGACCATACACATACTCCGACTAACTGCACCCAAAACTGGCCTTCATGTGATTAGTATCATTCGCCTTCCATCATCCTTCGCGCCGATCCTGTGTTTTGCTCCCAAACCTGCATGTACCTGGATGCAAAAACAGACATCCATCCCTCGAATACTCTGGGGTAAGCAAAACTCCACTGTTTTGCTAGTACAAGTATAAAGTGCAAATACGAGCCATACATAACACATTCCGAGAATACAACAAAAGACATCCCGAGATATTTTGATAATTAAAAATAGTTCAAGTCTTGAAAGTAAAACGAAACAAGTAAGCACTTTGCAAACACTTCCAAATCTCGGGAGTTTTGAAAACATTTGTGATTGAAAAGTTCTTAATTCTACCAAAACCACTTAGGGTCACCGCCCCAAAGTTCATTTTCCAAAAATGCAAAACCGATTAACAAAACACGGGGTTCACAACCCAATTCATTCCAGTCACAAAACATAGGGCCCACGACCCAACCATTTCGATCACCAACACAGGGTCCACGACCCGTTCATTCACTTCAATTCACTTCCAAAAATACATTACACATAACACATTATTTTTATACCATTTTAGCAAAATACCAAGACTCAATATATAATGTCTCTCGACCCCGAGCACCAAGCATTGTGATACTCCGGACATATCACAATTATTCATCAGTATGAACATTCTGGCAATTCTCGCGACCCGGTCCGGCCCTCAAGCCACCAAGTCCCTGTGTGCCCCGTCGAGCAATCCCCAGGTGAGAATGCCCACTCGAAGTAACTCTCGCGACCCGGTCCATCCGGTAAGCCACCAGGTCCCCGTGTGACCCCGTCGAGTCAATACCCGAGTGAGAGTAGCCGAGAACAACCTTACAATTCTCATCAATTCACAATTTCCAAAACCGAAATCCTCAAGAGTCAATCACAATATATATAGTCGAGGTATTTTTCTAAAATGGCCAAATGTCCAACACACACTCACGACCCAAAGCTTATACACTTAACAAAGAAGCACACCATCTAAACAGCACCAAACGACACAACCAATATCACACAAGTTCACATATTCACACACATCCGCATGACTCCACACGAAATCTTAACAAAATAATTGAACTTTAACTTACCAACAACGAAATCACACATAATGGCATCACTCGGAAATAATATGATCCTATACACGACACCAATACGCATAGTCAATTAAGCACATTAATTCCCGAACACAAGAATCCTCTTTTAATAAAACCATGATTATAGTTATAACGATTCTTTAGAAAAATGGTTGTAAACAATTCGTTTAGCACGTATCGTCAATTTTCAACCTTCATATTCACAAAATACGTAATGTATGGGCAAGATACTTGCCTCGATAGTCGATACCGGACACTCCGACGAACGTCTCTCAACCGGAAAACTTCGAATGCCCACAACTCTCCGGCGGAAACGACGGTAACACCACCGATCGGAAAACGGCGAACGGAAGGGTTCCGACTCGAATTCTTCGCAAGGAATCTGACCCCAACATCATACCATGAATAAATTGACGATCGAACGAGGAAGAATAATCGTAGAACGCCCGAATCCCCTTTTGCGACATTTTATCGAACACTTTCAATGTGTCAATTAGAAACTCAATAAAACTATGAATCCTCGGCAATCCAACCATGGAAAAACAAGGAATTCGATATAAAACAACTTAATAATCATCAATCCATCACTATTCTAAGTTATAACGAATCAAACGGATGAAATCAACAAAATCCCCAATTTTTCCCAAAACTAGGATTTTAGAAAAACTAACCTTGATTCGCTGGATTGAAGGATGCTATGGAGTGATTAATCGATGATATGAGCTCCCAAACTTCGTGGATTCATTGTATAACAACATGCCTTCATGATCTCCAAGGATCCAGCCGCGGAAGAGAAGGAGAGAAATGGGAAAAATGCCTGAAACTGGACTGCTCGGTCATATTTATACTGGTGCAGCCTAGCGTGCGCTAGACTGCCGAGCTAGCATGCGCTAGTGGGCGGTCATGGTCGAGAATGTTTGGCCGGGCCCCGCCATCATGCGCTGAACACGTGCGCTGTCGGCCTGGGCCACAATCCAGAGACTTTCTGGCTCGGCCAGGTAGCGTGCGCAGCCTTCCGGCCGTAGCGTGCGCTACCTGCCGGCCGTAGCGTGCGCAGTGTCCGACAGTAGCGTGCGCTACCTGCCGATCCTCCGAGTCCAGAACCTTTCTGCCCCTACTGCCTCGGCCGACTAGCGCGCGCAGCCATCCGGCCGTAGCGTGTGCTGCCTCCTGGCCGTAGCGTGCGCTACCTTCCGGCCGTAGCGTGCGCTATGCCGGTTCCTGCCGCACCCGCCCGGCCAGTGCCTGCAGCCGTCCGACCACCGTCCCCAACTGTCCGGCCAGTGCACGACCACCATGATTCGACGACTCGATTTTCCGAAATCGCACGGGACGAACACGACAAAACACTCGGGGACAACATCATCGATCCGAAATGAAAATAACGGATAACCAATCATCATCTACGGTCATGAACGCCAAAATAAGTTGTCGCGAAAATAATACCGGCACTCGACAACCGGGAAATATCCGAAAAAAATCCAAAATAACCGGAACGAAAATCGTGGGTATTACATTGCGTACGCTATGCAGGGTGTATTACATACGTAATACGAGTATATCACTGTAGCAAGTCAACGTGCCTATTATGTATGTTATGGAGAAAGTGTTACGTACGTAAGGATGTGAACGAAATGAGGCAGAAGGCTCTGGACCGTCATTACATATGCTACCAAGGTCAGTTAGCGTACGTAAGAAAGTGTTACGTGTAACAGCCCAAAAACAGTGGCTATTACAGTGCCGTGGACCCCTACCGGGACCCACCAGGCGATATCACAATATACATTTAAAATCTGACAATGTGGCACCGTACCACAATATTTATCAAAACCCCGGTGTGGAGTATGAGTTATTCATGTCTTTAAATTCGAACAAACATACACAGGATCCAAATTCGGTACAGACCATATGACGATGGGCAGTACCTAACAAATTTTAGTACATTCCTCCGTCACAAAATAAAAATGAAAGTCACAATAAGACATAACCGAACAACCAAAAGACTCGGGGCCCCCGAAATATCATACTTCAGAATCCTCCGTCGTCGTTGTGCTCCTCCTGTGCCTTGCCCTTTCCTCGCCCTGAAATACAAGTATTTCGCCCCAAACCACAGGGTCAGCTATACATAATAATGATTCTCATGACATTATACAATTCATATATATACTGATCTCAAAGAAAACCACCGACTACTGAATATACCCCGAAGGCGTATAAACAGTCAGTCCCAACTGTCGAACATAACCAAATATACGAACGACCATATACTATGGCTCAAGACGGACGTCACAGTACGCCCGATCCGGAAATGTGTCCGTGCACATGTCCACCCCGTATACGGAATCCAGAATATACATGGGACGATGTACCTAATTAGCCTCACGAACTACGTCTCGTGTGCACGATCTAAATGCGGAAAACCTCCACGCATGATCATCAAGTGCCCGGCTAAAAATCCTACACATAACCAATCGGCGCGCAAATATGACTCCATAGATGTCACGATACAACATGACAACGAAACTCAACGAATTACACTTTTACCAAGGAATCGAGCAACTCACCGAAGTGTCAACAAAGCTCAAAAGGACTAACGGTAACAAGGACGGTAATTTCGGGTATATCATCCCCAACACCATGACAATACGATCGACAGTATCACCATATCATGAATCATAGATTATCAGAACATTTCATACACACGAAACGCATAATAATCACAAGAATTCAACCATCATTATAACCAAGCAAGATAACTTGCCTCAATTCCGTAGATGAATAATCCTTCTTTGAATGGTCAAACGAACGGTATCCTCGTCTAACAATACTCACGTGAACAAGCAACCTTGAATGAAATGTAATTCATTCAACAACACATTCGTACGATAATGGTATTATTACATAAATAATATTCGTAAATTTACTTGAATAAATCAATCATTCTATTGATCATTTTAATGTTCTTATTACAAATCATCGTATGTTTATCATGTTCATTCACACATTCTACCCTTAATGTCAAATACTTGATGTCTAGTTTATTATCAATGTAATATCGTGAAAATATCTTTTCAAATCATCGACACTTCCAATTACGATATAAGTTTGTGTTTAATTACGTTCTTTCATTATTTTACCAACGATTACATTCAAAACTTGATTACTATATGAAACATAAGTTTAAGTTTTTAGTGAACTAAGAACATCATCTTAATTTACGTCTCTTAACACGCACGGATTAATGAAATGGAATTCGGCTACTCATCTACCGCATTTGTATCATCATATTCAATACAATCCTCTTAAGAACATTATCAACCTATTAATGTAGTGATTACCACTCTTTAACAAAATCGATTATTTTGAACATATGAAGATTACAACTTCCTTCTATCAACATCCATTGTTTTACTTTGAAGAATTTATTAAAAGCCTAGTTATATCATTGGATACTAGAAATTTTTGAAGTAACTTCATCCCATCTAGCGAAGATCATCTTCAAAGGGTTAACATAATCTTTCCAACAATTTTATTACAAAGGTTTTAGAGGCCAAAAATCATGGTTCCATACTACCTTCAAGAGTCAATAGAATGTTCAAGACAAATTTAACATTTCTCACTTTTAATCATTAAGGATATCATCCCTAACATGTTCCTAGTGTTTGAGACTATAATCAACTTCCGATTATCATGTTATACATCAGGTTTTATGTATATCATTACCAACACAATCACATTATGAAGTTATTTACATCAAGAAGTAACACTAATACCTTCAATGTTAATCTTCACTTAGTTTGAGCATGATACAATTAATTTATCATGTTTGCACTAGTTTAAACTAACATTATGTGAAGTATTTATCTACTAACATCATCATAAGCATGAAATTGATATGAGTTAAAGAAAGACCAACCTTAAAATGAAGAACAACACCAACACTTCAAGGGATACACTTCAATCTCTAACTCTCCAAGTCACCAATCAAGTGTTGAAGCTCCAACACAAGTTAGAAAGGCTTAGAAACGAAGTTGGAAGGGAAAGGAATCGTTCCTCAGTTGGGAGGTTGGAAAGGGTCGAGTAGGAAGTGAATGGCAAGGCATACTTTAATAATCTGAACTCGGCATTACGTACGTTAACGAACGTGGTTAACGTACGTTATAGCCCTTACGTACGTAATCTTATGATCATTACATACGTAACCAATTTCATCAGATCTTACTGCCTCAAAACACGCAATTCGTTACGTACGTAACGATGTAGCTATTACGTACGTAATAGCCGTTGACTTGGCTGTCGCGATCGACTCCCGACCACCTACCCTCGCCGCCCCACTACGAAAGGCGGATCACCGAGGATCTTCCGCATTACGTACGTTAACGTATTGATGTTACGTACGTAAGGCGACATACATAGCGTACGTTATGAAGACAGGTTAACGTACGTTAAGTACTATAACAAGCATAAATGGAATTCTCCCAATATCACCCAACAACTAATATAGTATAAACGACCATGAATCCAACTTAACATAATTCGTCGATACTTGCTACAACATCACAGATATGGTGCGAAAACACTTAACTTAAATCATGAAATACAATATTAAAGGCGAGGGTATTACATTACGTACGTTAACCTTGGCGTTTTACGTACGTAACGAATTGGCAGTTTATAAAAGAGACGCCCGGCATTTCATTTGTTCATAACTCCACTTCGTTTTTTTCACCTTCAACACTGAGAGAGGGAGTTTCAGTCCTTCTAAGTGGATTATGAGCTTAAGGGCTTGGTTTGGAGCTTGAGATATGGAGCTATTATTGATCCTTGAAGTGTTTGCTTGTGTGTTTCATCTTCTAAGAGGTATGTTGGATAATCCCTCTATTCTATTTTGAATTTGATGTTGTTGATGTCTTCCTCGTATGATAATGGTTATGGTATTATGGTTATACTTCTTGATGATATATGAGGTGTATATTGAAGAATATGATGATTATGATGGGTATATGTTTCAAGTGTTTATGTTTTAGATATGAACATGGAATGTTGATATTTAGAACAAGTGAGGATGATTATGGATGTTAAGGGGCAAGTTATGTGAATGGTGATTTGATCTTCCGTATGGTCTTGATGATATACAAACCATGATTACGAATTTGACAAGAACATTATCTTTCTTTGAGGATTGTTTAAATGTAAAACCCATCTAATACGCTGCTTTATCGCTACAAACATGATTATGGATTAATTCATGTTCTTGAAGAACTCTTGAGTTATATATGTCGTGATTTTACGGAAATTGGAAGGATTACGGTTAATTTCTGTATATGGTTATTCGTGATGAAAACCGGTAATTGAATTTCTATGAATTTACAAAGATGAGCCGTGTTAATCCGAAATTAAGATTGAAGTCGGAACCAAGAATGTTGAAGACATTGTTAGAATTATTGATTATCGAATTTCGGCTTGTATTCGTATTGTTAAGAGTTGATATGATTTGGTTTCGTATGATCGAGATGTCGTTGAAACATTGAGTTGATTGGTTGATTATATCGGTTGTTGATTGTTATCGAACGCGTCATTAATTGATCATTGCATTAGGTTGCATTAAATGATTATTGATGATTAACCGTTGTGCTGCGATTGGAATTGGAGAATGCATGGATCGCCTTGGTCAGGGCTGCGGAGCTTGTAGATGAAGACGACGGGATTGGTAACAACTTCAACATATCGGTATCGAGGCAAGTTATGCTTGCTCAGTTCATAATGTTTAATAAATGGTTTCGTTTTCATTTCATTTATGATTCATATAGCAATGGTATCATGGAATATGAATTGTCGGGATGATGGTATGCACATTATGCTTGGACTGAGATAAATCATAATGTATTTGGACTATTGTACGAGAATTTAGATATCAAGGTTAGTTTTCATTGAAGCCGAGAGGGTGGTTTGGTATTAATGATGGACTGTACTTCATTTGGATTATTCGGATAACCGTGTATTCGTTTAGGGATGTTGGTCGTGGAAAGGTTAGCGTCTCCAGCTTGAGGTAAATTAATATTGCTAGATTATGATAATCATCCTGTTGCATTATTGCATGTGTATGTTGATACCTCATGTGGTGAGTATGCATCATTGTTTGTTACGTTTTGTGATGTGCTCTTTCTTTGAGCTGTGATCTGTTGGGCCGATGTGTTAAGGGGATAAGACCTAAGTGGCACCTATGTTCCGGGGTATTCCTGTGTGGATACTTTCATGACCCTTGGTTGCGATCTTGGGGTATTTCGTGATTGCATGAACTGTGTTAGGGGATAAGACCTAAATGGCACCTACGTTCTGGAGTATTCCTATGAGATGCTTCCATGACCCATGGCTACGGCCTTGGGGTTTATGTGTTAATATCATATGCATTGTTGAGCATGTTGCGAACTGTTGTCTGACAGGATATGACATTGTGGTCGTGTCGGTCTTTCATGATCGAGTTATCGTTGCTCACTTGGGAAGTCTTATGATCCTTGTTGGATACGCGTTTCTTCGAGATTTGTTGTCATGTTGTGTCGTGGAATGTCTGGAGTCAGATACGTTCTGATCGTTCATGTATAGGATTTTCGGGGTGGGCACGTGTAGCATATGTTGGCTTCGACCTCATATTGAACCGTGCACACGAGACGTACTTTGTGAGAGTGATTAGGTACGAGACCAGACGTGTATCTGATCAATACCCATGGTTTGCTTATAGACGGACACATGTCCGGATCGGGCGTATCGTGACGTCCATATTGAGTCTTATTGATTGGTCATTCATACCATGTATAATCGGACCTATTCGATAGTCGGGTTGTCTTTGAGATCCCATATGTGTGATTTATATACGATTGATAATTTTATTCTCTCGTGTATCTGTCCCTATCAATCCTTTATCAATCTCGTATGGAATTACCATATCGTTGGTCAATTCGTTTGTTATTGAACCTTTATAAATCTCGTTTGGAGTTACCGTATCATTGGTATTCTCGTTCGCTGATCCTTTGTTGATATTGTTGGAGTTTACTGTGTCGTTGGTATTCTCGTTCGCTGATCCCTTGTTGATCTTGTTGGAGTTCACCGTGTCATTGGTATTCTCGATTGTTGACCCTTTATTGATCTTGTTGGAGTTTACCATATCATTGGTACTCTCGGTTGTTAATCCCTCATTGCTCTTGTTGGAGTTTACCGTGTCATCGGTATTCTCGGTTGTTGATCCCTTATTGCTCTTGTTGGAGTTTACCATATCGTTGTTATTCTCGGTTGTTGGTCCATGATTGATCCTGTTGGAGTTTACTGTATCGTCGGTACTCTCGGTTATTTGATCCTTTATTGATCTTATTGGAGTTTACCGTACCGTTGGTATTCTCGGTTGTTGATCCTTTCTCGATCTTGTTGGAGTTTACCATATCATTGCTATTCTCAGTTGTTGATCCTTCATTAATCTTGTTGGAGTTACCACATCATGGTATTCTCGTTCGTGGTTGATCCTTTGCCAATCTTGTGTGGAGTTATCATGTCATTGATATTCCCGTTTTGATGCATTGGTTGTTTATAATTATTGATTGTATGAGCATTCATACCCTGTATTGATATCTGGGACTTGCCATTGTCTCGGCGCAGTTGATTACAGATGTACCGTGTGATATCAGTTTTATCGGAATTGGGATCCGATTGTGCGACCCAGCGGACAGGATTGGTCATGGAAAGATTACTCCGTATTTGAGATGTATTTATGTCTTCGAGAATCTTGGTATCGTTTTGAATACAATACAGATGGTTATTTAAATCCATTCGTCACTTGATAACGCGAGATGTGGATTATGGTAAGGATTGATTTGATATGGATTGTGATGGATCGGTAAGGTTTCACTGTAAATATCCTTACCTTGTAATTACATTGATATGTAATTGTATATGTGATGTAATCGTTATCATTTTTGAGTATTATGACTGACCCCGTCGTGGGCTTTATCTTTTAGGTACTCGGAGTTCGAGCTAGTAGCGGTCGTGAAGGGATGAGCTTTTCGGTGATACTGGCTATGGCATGATTGTTGGAATTTGTGTATTCTTTTTTTGTTTTTATAATTCTGCTGCAAATGTATTTAATTATGTCTCTATCCGCTGCGTGTGAAATTTTATAATGGCTTTCGGTACTTTACCAGCTCGTGTATACTTTCTAAATGTCCTTTTTGGTGTCTTCGCTTTGTGCTTTCAAATGGTATTTGATGATGGTATTTGGAAACTATATTTTGAAAATATTTGAGTATTTAAAACATTATGCCTCTTTGGCGTATTTGAAATGTTTGCGAAAATAATTTTAGCCTTGTGGGTTTCAATGTGGGGCCCACGGCACTGTAATATTCCCGGTTGGTTTTGGGGGTGTTACACTTACCTCATCATCACTCTCATCATCATCATCTTCTTTTGTCATAAAAAACATGTACGATTTATCTTTAATTTCATCATCGGAGGAGTCACGGTCGGTGACTGTCTGTAGGCATTCCTCGATTTTGATGGGTGTGGATATGGCTTATGATTCTCCGATCAGTGTCTTAAGCTTGTTTCTCCAGACATGTCTTTTCTCACCCTTCTTCTGTTGCTCAGCTTATAGCAGCTTCTGTACTTTTGGATGAGGACATCTATTTGCATAATGTCCTGTTTCCTGCAGTTATAACATAGATTGGAGTCTCCTGATAATGGTGACTCAGATCTTACCTTGCTGAAGGGTTTAGGCCTGATCAAGGCCATTTCATTTTTGTGACAGAATGTCATCATCACTGTCAGCGGCTTTGGATGTGCTAGGGGCAGAGCTGTCTCCTGTCAGATACAGCAGCCATCGGTGCGGTAGTCTTTGCAGGGGACTCTTCAGCCTTTTCTCTCCTATCAATGTCATACTGAAAATTTTTGAGGTCAGAGAAGCGGTCAAAAGCATATATGTCATTTAAATTACAAGACACACGCATAGTTGTGGTCTTAATGACCCATCGGGCAGGGAGTGATCTAAAAATTTTGAGGTTCTTCTCCTTTTAGGTGTACACTTTGTCCAAAGCTTCAAGTTCATCGACAATACCGGTAAATCTAAGATCAATCTCCTCAAGTGTTTCAGTTGTTTTCATTAAGAAAGATTCAAACTGCTGAGTGAGTTTTGAAGTTTTTTTTGAGAGCTCAGTTCCCTCACAAATTAACTTGAGTTTCTCCCAGATTTCTTTGGCTGTCTTGCAGCTTTTTACCTTGGAGAATATGCCTTTGTCGAGAGTGACAAATAGCACATTCTTGTCGATGTTGTCTAGATTTGCATGCTTGCGATCATCACTTGCCCACGGTTTTCTATCTTTTTCAAGCATTTTTGCATGAAGTTGGTGTATCCTAGCAGTTGGATTAACCTTTATAATCTTGATTGGTGCTTCCTATATAACGAAGATCATGCATGGTAGCAAGATGAGCTTCCATCCCGATTCTCAAGTTATCAAACTCGTTAATGGAAAACATGGGAACTTTATTGATCATTGATATATCCATGATAATGGTAGGATGAATGATATAAGAACAAAAATGGAGTTTTCAAAAGCTAGTGATTTGGATCTGATTCAGGTTAAATATCGATGGATTCTTTGTATAATCAACCTCTCCGATACCACTTGTTGGTCACGGTATACTATCTTATAGCTTAGAAGAGGGAGTTGAATAAGTTGTACTCTTTTTCGAAGTTTGATTTGCGTAGTGGAAGTCTTTAGACTAAGTTGCTGTAAGTACAAGAATCGGGCGCCTCCGTAGCTTGATGCTTACAGGGTTTACAAAGCAAGTATACTAAAATCACAGACAGTATGAAACAATAAGTACATAAAGTAATAACACACAAAGTTAATGTGGTTCGAGGGTACCCCTCTACATTCACATGTTCTCCATACAGGAGTAAGAAGTTTACTAAAAGAAAGGCGTACACAACTGTATGATTTTAACTAAACCCATTGTTGTATTGTTTATGCAGATTGATACAACCGACTGTAGCTTGAGCCGTTCGCACAGATTAATTATAGGCTCCTTTGACTTGCTTCTTCTCACACAGATTGAAGGTTCGTCCTTGAATCTTATTATTCGCACACATGTCGGAATAACTTGACATAGTCCATACAGGGATAAGTGTTTCAACAATAATGTTTTGAAGTATCAAGAGTAGGAACAACTGTAGGCTTTGTAGGCTTTGGTATAGTTGTGTTGTTCTTTGTTCAGGACTTAGATATTTCTTCACCCAAGTTATTCGTTGTATGCTTGAAGAAATATAATGCTCTTGGATAATAAATTCACAAGAAGTGAGCCAGTAAGTTCATGTATTTGACAATGTTCTCTTGCTTGGGATATTTATAACTTTGGACATATATTTGTTATAAATATAGTTGTTAGCCGGTTGGTGAGATTTAGACATCTCGGGTTGGAGGCTTTAGAATGTTTAAAGATGTTTTACATTTAATGCTTTAATCATTCTCTTTGATCCACATTAAATGCTCTTCTATTTGTAGTTTCTTCGGTTGCATTAAATGCTGTCATGTCAGCATTAAGTGCTACTTCTAAAACCTTGAATTCTTTGTGAATAAAGAAAGGTTATTTCAAAATGGTTTAAAGTTCAGTCTATATCCTGTTGGATTTGTGTTTTACTTTTCCTGAGTAAAACACTTACAACATCTTTGTTGTAGCCAATGTTTCTTCATGTAGTACCTTGGAGCTTAACTGTAGGATTTGACTTCTTTGGGCACTGTATGAAGTGGCTTGTAGGGACAGACTGTAGGGTGCATTTATCAAAACACTTAGGGTATTATTTTTCCAACAGTATCACTGGTCGTTCTACTGATAAACGTATATTGTTTCTTTGTAAGAGTGGGAGAAACAATTATCAATTTAGGTTGTGTACTATTGAGGGTGCAAACATTTAAAGAATTACTAAGTTGACCTTGGATCATAGCGGTCACCCTGACCTGAACAATGCTGCCGCACAATTGGTCACTTCTAAGGTTGTCGCCCATTATCTTGCTAAAAGATCGATCGGTGAGGGGGTCACTTTGAGGCAAAAAGAGATGATTGCAAAGATGCATAGGGAGTGCGACATCGACATGTTATACAATTTTGCTCTCCAAATGAGGAATATAACGGATAAAGAATACATACGGCAGCTTTGATGAGTCGTATCAAAGGCTCCAATCTTATCTGTATTTGTTGAAGCAGCGTAATTCAGGATAATTTATGACTTGCAGACCACTCGTGAAGAGTGCTTTGCCACATGTTCGTTGCACTTGGACATAGTGAAACGAAGGGAGTATATAAATTACGTAAATTAAGCTAATAAAAAAAAGGATTCATAGACTTATTGAGTGATAACATAAACCACACAATTAATGAATACATAGAGATTACATGAGTACAAGAAACATGTAAATAAATACTCCTGTCTATAAAACGTGTGGTCTTATTATCTATTTGAGCCGCCCACAAAAAGTGTGGTCTTTTCTTAAATAAAAATGACCCGTTTAAAATATTCAACAATGCTACATATACAACTAATTTACGCACCAAGTTTTACAACACACCATCTCATCATACATTTATACTAAATTCACTATTTATTCTATCACTTATCCTACCACTCACATAATTAATTGTCCAAAACAATCACAACCATTACAACAGTTGTGATTGTACCATTTTTCCAAAATATTACACTTTCTCCACTCAAAAATACATCTCTCATCCACTTTGGCTCTGTTCATCTGAGCTTAATTTCAGTAAAGTTCAATTATGTTCAGTTCATTCAGCAACTTCAGTTTAGTTCAGTTCAGTTCAGCATAGTCCAGTTTAATTCAAGTCAGTACAGTTCAGTTCAACTTAGCTTTAAAATTAATATTATCGATTAGTATCATTATTATTACATTATTATTAATAATATATATATATATAACAATTATTATAATTGTTTATTTTGGTATTATTATTGTTGTTTTGCTGTTGTAATAAAAATAATAATTTTTGTTGTTTGTATTATTTGCTAATGTGACTAATTACTAGGATTATTATTTGTATTAATTAATATCAATATATACAATTATTATATTTATGAATATCAATCTTATCATTATTTTTCTTATTATATTATAAATAATAACTATTATTGTTATATAATGCTATTTAATTTTGTTAATAGTTATTGTTTTATTAATAGCAATATTATTAACAGTATTATATATAATTTATAGTATTTATTATAAATATTATTTTTATTATTGATATTAATAGTATTATAATTTTTAGTATTATGAATAATTTTTTTATTATTGTTGTAGAAGTATTATAAATAATTTTATTACTATATCATTATTATTACTATTCTTATTATGATTAGTTACTATTATTATTGTTGTTGTAATATATATAATTGTTGTTACATATATTGTTATCTTTTTTTTTTGGTTACACATTAATATTAATAATAATAATTAATATTATTATTATTCATTAACTTCAATTCAGTTCAATAAAATTCAACTCAAAAGACCAAAGCCTTTATACACCAAAACATATATTTCTCCTCTACTTTTTTAAAATCCATGTTACTCCATCTGAACCACATTTTTTTGTGAACGAAAGTTATATTATAAATATTGTGCTTTATATGAATGTTTAAAAAAATCCAAAACTACATCCAGCAGTCAATACTTACAAATGTGGCACCGAACATAAATTTAGATCGTATAAAATAGCAACAAAAAAATAATAAACAGAGAAATTCTCACCAACATTAAAAAACCATTATACCACGAAAAAATGAAATCTATATTGTAAATACCATGTCCCATCAATATTAATAAATAATAACTAAACTCAAACTACAACCAAAAACTTAAAAACTGCAATCAAACTGAATTTACTAAACTGCTGCAACAGACTTTCTAACACACCTTCTACCTGAAAATCGAGTGTCGGACTCATAACCACTAATCTCCTTATTTCTCGCTCGCAGAAAAAGGTAAACACACGATCTCTTGCGATACTCCTTCACATCAAATCTTATGCACCAGTCATCCATCCTTTGTGAAATAAATGACTCCGCAGAGGCAATACTGAAAACCCCACATCGCTGTCAAAAAGAAAAGGTCATATGTTTTAAAAACATTGTTAAATATATTACTAGCTTAAATATACTCACCATTCATTGCAAATCCAAATTCATTATGATCTTCAAAACTTTTCAATCTGCTGTGGGACGGACTTTGCAAATCCCAATTCAATATCATCTTCAAATCTTTTATTGCAGTAACATGGCGTACTGAAATCGACATCATTTCTACCCTTCTTAAAACCACAATGAGACAAAATAATAGGGAGACAATAATATAAAGCTCACAAACAACCATAGTCTTGGTCTGCATAGTGATACGGTTTGGTTGGAATATGTTGTAAACAACAACACGCCGACGATGCACATCAAATACCAACAAGAACCAATGAGCAGAGCATACATGTTTATAGGAAATAATATATAATCAACCTCAACCCAAGGTGTGTTAACACACATCAAATAACCAAGAATAGTCACATATATCAATATCTCAGGTCAGCACATTCTTATCTCCAAGCTTTTCACGATACTCATTGTCAAGTTACTCAACTTGACATGAAACCAAGAATCAACAGTTGTAACCTTAATCAACAGTTGTAACCTTAATCAATCAAAACTTCAGGAGAATGACGCGCCAACTTTCTCAAATATTAAAAGGCAAGTTGACATGCTAAAAATAAAAAAATAACACAAGTAAACCAGCATAACATTTTCTAATTCATACTAAAATCTAAAATGAGATTACATAAATATGAATAAACTTGCATCTTGATCAAGCCACTTGTTTCGTGTCATCAAAGCATAAAACCATATTTTACTACTAACACTAGTAAAATCAAAACTAAGAGAATGATCAATAATGTCACTGCTTCCAGAGAATTTGTACACCCTACAAATGAAAATAGGTAAATTATTTATCCCAACAATAAAATTATACGCTCATTGTTAGAGGCGGAGAACGAAAAACAAACATTTTCCTTGAATTGAACCCAATCCTAAACCATTCTTCAGAAGTTTCAATTTCACATTTATTTGACATTTCCAAACATTCAAACGGAAAACAGACAATCCCTTACGTATATCTTTTGTGTACACAGCTATTTTCTTGCACTCTGTCGAACCAAACTCTGTAATAAATGGACTTACAAAAAGATCTCCTAACCACCGCACGCTTACTTCTGGCAACACATTTTCCAACACTTTGCTCCAAATCAACAATTTTAATATCTTGACTATTAAAATTAGACCACCCAGTTTATTACTACTCCTCATACCAGACTCCTCGAGACTCCTCCTGGGAACAAGTGTGAAACACCTTAAAAAGGATTTTATATAACCAACTATAGGTAACCAAAATCTTACCATCATTAATACCTCTACACAATTAGACATTCCCGAAAGAATTTTTCTGAACGATTGGTTCCTGAAATAACATTAATATATATATACACATAACCTGCTACACAAATATATTACATATTTTAACATCAAAATTCCACATCTAAAGTCACAAAAGTAATAAAATGTTTTTGAACACGGATTGGTAAACCAAACGATAACAACCTTGGAACCCATACAATACAAATAATAATAGCAACAATAACCAAATTGGTAACCAAAAAATCTCTTCTAGTATAATTAATAACCCAGCCACCGTACACAAAAGAAATATAAATCATCAAAAACCTTTACACATAAATCTTAAACACCCAAAATAAACATATATTTACTAGAACACACTTTCACCTTCTCAAAGTAACCATCGCGTTTATGAGTCAATACTTTCTCAATTATTTCAGCCACATATGAGATACTCTCCATATCCCAACCTTTTTTTTGAACCCATTGTGTAGATTCTGCTTCCATGTTCCATGATGTATGTGATGATTTTATAATATCAATCACGTAATGTGACATGACTATATCAATTATCTCGACTCATCACCATCTCATGATATTTTCCATGTAACTGAAAAAGCCTATGATTTTGATGGCTTTGGAATTTAATCTCATTTTTCCTTCCTATGAAGGTTGCGACAGGAACGGCATCCGGCGTAAAACTTTACCACTTCGTCTTTTGCATCAATTATAGTGCTAACTAATTTTCGACAATTAATTGGCACTATAATTTTCATACCACCGACCCCAACATAGTTGGGATTAAGGTACAGTTGATGATGATGATTGTGTAGATTCCGCATAATAGTGACAGCTAAATAAACCAAATAGGTAACCAAAAAATCTTCCACAAGTAACTAAAATCTGCCAAAATAGTAGCCATGAAGTAATATGCATATCTAGCTGATAAATAATTGGTATAATAATTAACCAACCTTTGTAAATAAAAAGAGTTACCAAAAGAGACTTAGAATTAAATTTTAAAAACCCAAGATAAAAATAAAAATAAATTAACTGAAACATACATTCACCTTCTCAGAGGAACCACCAGGTCTATGGGTGAGTACTTTTTCAACATTTTGAGCCTCATTTGTAAAATGGTCTCCAGCTCCAGGAATCTCAAACAACCAATCATAAAATCATAAATTTACGTAAAACAGTCTAAGAGATAGCAACACAACTAAATATAGTATATATCTAACATTATTAACTTGCTCAGTATCCACATCAAATATGCATCTAATCCTGAGTTAGTAGTTTAAAAGATGGAAATTCCGGGACCTTTAAAGGTTGACAACAATAAACATTACAACACAAGAACAGCTAAGAAAAGAGGTAACCTTTACAGCATTATCCAAATCACCAATGTTTTTTTTTATCAAGTACTACAATTGGAAAAGGTGTCCGGTTAACTGTCCCTAAATGTACACCGCGCCCACAAGAAAACCCTTCAGCAACTCCTTCAACAGCAACTCCTTCAACATATGCATTAACTCCCCCATCTGACTTCATTTTATTTATACTACCAAACAGTTCCTCTTTCAGTAAACACCTAACTTGTGTAATTATCTCAACATGTGTATTGAGCAACTGAACTACAAAATCAGTCATCAACTCTCAATTGCTTCACTTACTTTCACAGTAATAGACTCAAAGACACCACCCTTTGTTCAACTAAAAATCAGAATTGATATGAGAACCTCCAATGAACTTCGATTTTGTTATAAATTTCTGCTCAACTCCAACACCTCCATCAACTATTTGTAAGAACCTAAATCCTGCCAAAAAATCAATTCTCTCCGACTCCTCCACATTAGGTCAAATGAACTTAATTCTCATCTGCCAAACAAACTTAAGTTTAAAAGGCAACCAACAAAACTACAAAATCATATGATTAAATAACATCTCAACTAAAACATGTAAATTATTTATATACATATATGCAAAAAGTAAACAACAAATGATACATGTCCAGAACGAAGAACATAATCATTTAGCTATTCATTTGTTGGTGTTTTTCCAGTTTCAATCCAAGATGAAATCCTCAAAGATGACTTTCTTTCCAAAGACATATGCCATGATCGTTATATGTAGGAATTGTTTCATACAAAAAGACTTGAAAATAGTACGCAAAACCACACAACTTATACAATTTAGTGTAATTATTTTTAAAAAAAAATAAACTCCAGGGAACCATTCTTCAACCTTCCCAAAGACCTTTTAATAGCAACAGATAAGACTTTAATGTTTAATGTATGAGCAAACATACTTTACCCCAAGAAAAAATATTTAAATCCCCACACGCTGCATATGAGCAAACATACTTTACCCCAAGAAAAATATGTAGATCTCCAAATGCTGCATAAATCAAAAGGGACCTCTCTACAAACCTAGGGGGCGTAGCAGCTAACAAATGATTAAACGCAAATAACTTACTGAAAGCCTAACTGCTTCATTATCATCTACGAAGACAGACTATTTATACATATAATCACCTCACGCCCTAGTAACGCATTGGCATCAAAGCACTTAGATACCAAAATCATTCTGCTGATCCTTAAAGGCAGATAAATCACAAACCCCTCCCCATGGAAAACAATTATTAAGTAAAATTATGGCAGCCCAAAACGAACCCGCAACTCCCCAAACTCACACCACATTTTTTCATTGTCCCTTTAATAAGTTTCTTTAACTGGTGCTTGATGAAAAATTTGTGAAAATATTTTTGGTGGATCAATCTGAATAAACTGTTCAAAGAGATTTTTCATAAACAATTCACGTTGAACAACAGATAAATTTTTCCTGAATAATTTGCGGAACCTCGAAATCATTTCAATATGTCGCATTTCTATTGAAAATTTCTATTATTCTCATGATAAAAGTTCCATTTCTGCGGAAAAAAAAAAACTAAGGGGCTGTTTAATGGAAAAATTTTCCACTTTTATTCTCCAAAATTTTCTAAATTTCCTGAGTTTTCAATTTTTAAAAAAACGGTTGAAAACTAGAAAAATATGTTTCAAATATACAAATAGAATCTATCAATTTTCTACCTTTTTAGTTTCATAAATTATATACATACTTTTTGAATTAGAATATAACTAATTATTATACATTACATTTTAATATACCTCTATAAATATACTCAATACTACAAATATATATATATATACTTAAAAGAGGGTCCTTTTCATCTAAAAAATGAATATGACGAATCAATTTATTCATATACTCCTCCACAGTTCAGTAGATATAGTTGTTCATCCCTGATTAGCATTTTCTCTTTTCTGTTCTTGACTCTCAAAAAATAGTTCTGTAATATCATCTCAAAAAGTTATATACATACTTTTTACATTAACATATAACTAATTATCATACATTGCATTTTAATATTTAATCATGTTTATACACTATTTATTCCTATTATTATTTTTAAGTGATCACTAGTTCATAAAGTTAGATTACTAAATATAGGAACAAGATTTTTATTTTTTTATTTAATTTAAAATAATGGAGACACTGTCACATGAACACAGTAAAATGATAATTAACAAATAAATATTATTTATATTATTTGATATTTCATTTTGTTTGTTAGATATTTTTTATCATTTAAAAATACAATTATGTAACGTATTCATAACTACAAGTATGGCTCATAGATTTAAAAAAATATTAAAATATATGTATTTGTTGAGGTTCGATTGTTCGAAAAGTGTCTAGCTTGTATGTAGCACAACTCTAACGTGTTTTCTAATTTTCTAAATCTAGAAAACAAGTCAGGACTGTTTTCTATAATTTTTTAAAGTCTAATTATAATTTGGAAAACCGTATTTTCCAGTTTTCTTTTTAGAAAAAATCTAACTTGAAAGTGTTTTATCTTTTTCTGTTTTCTTAGAAATTTTTTCTAAAAAACTGGTGAAGCAAACAGGGCCTAAAATTTACAATTCCACACACACACACACACACACACACATATATATATATATATATATATATATATATATATATATATAACACAACAACAACAACAACAAACAATTTTTTTTCCAAAATGCATAATTTTAAAAGAAAATAAACAAAAATAGGATACCAAAAATATTCTAGAAAACAAATAAAAATTTATTAACTCTAAATGACGCGTTGATATAGATAGACATGAAAAATAGAGTAGAGTTATATTAAATACCAAACTTTTCTTACATACCAAGGGGCTCATCCCCACCATCTATCCAAAAAGAAATCAATGGTTGAGATTAAAAGCATTTAATATTTCACATATTTTTTATAATTTAAATATCTCTTAAACCGTTAATCGTTAAGCGAAAATAATTACACCATCGCGACGAGTATTTAATTATCTTTCTATAGACGGGTGTAATATCCGACTGTAACTATTCATTTTTACCTGTCGTTGTATTATTCGGATAATCTGATTATCATAAATCGTTGCATTTAGTATTATGTTGAGGTATTATAGATTTGAATATCATATCGTTGTTAGTTCATTTCAAATGTGATGATTCGATGTTGATTAGAGAGTTGCATTTTCGAATTTTTCTGTTGATGTAGCGCACGTTACACAGTACGATTAACGTACGCTAATCCTGTGCCTTAGCGTGCGTAAGGTTTTCTCCGTTGCGTGCGCTAAGAGGGAATCTGGCATCAGTTGACTTCAGCACGTGAACTCCTTAGCCGTTATCATGCATGTGATCTAGGTCTGAGCTGTCGTGTCGGTGAGAATCTACTTTTATTAGCGTGCGTAACCCATTTCTCGTTAGCGTGCACTAACGGCCTGCGATAATTCAAGACAGTAGCCACTATAAGCCGCTTACGTACGTAATATCGCCCGGATAGCGTACGTAAGTGCATTAGCGTACGCTAAACTGTCCCGATAGCGTGCGCTAAGTCTGCACAGTCTATTTATAGGACCAGCCTGTTTTTCATTTCTTCACAACCCCAAACCGAATTTCTCTCTTCACATGTCATACCTCTGCACTACCAAAACGATATCAACCTTCACCAACTTGTTTCTAAGCCTTAAATCTTGGAGGGGAGATCATTTCTTTGGAGACTAGGAGTTGTTCTTGAGCTTGTAGTATATTTTCTCATAGCATTGAAGTTGTTCTTCATTTCTGGAGGTAGGTGTACTTTCCTCTCTGCATTATTTTCTTATGTTGATGTTAATGACGAATTATACTTCACCTAGAGTCAGATTAAGCAAGTAAAACATAGTTCTAATCCAACCTTTTTAACACTTTTGATGAATATGTTAAATAAGGGTTTGAGATGGAGGTGTTCTTGATGATATAGTGATTTTAATCATGTTGTAACTACCATACTCATCTTGTTGGACGAATTTAACTCAAGAGAACATTGTTGGATCGATTAGCTCCATCATAACTGGATTTAATCAAGAACTTGATATCATTGAGTGTTTAAACACCATTTTAGGTATTTAATTATCTTGGGAAGAACTTGATAATGTTAAAGATAGGATTAGATGATCTTGTTCGTAAATCTTAGAAACTTTAAATCATTATGGTTCAAATTCACAAGTCTTTGAAGATTGATAAGGATCTTGATAATTACAACAATAACTTTTCATTAATCTAATGTGTTGAGAACTTAGAATGTTTTGATCATCATACTAGATAAATGGTGAATTCACCATCATGTTAATGAATCTTCCACCTTGTAAACAAAGACTTTGATAACCCTCATGGGTGTGGTGTAATCTCAGAACTTATGAACTTGTTGTTAGCTTAAAAGTCAAATTAGATGAGAGGAGAATAATCATAATGTGCATATTTTACCTTTCAACGTTTTAATGTTTTGGAAAGTTTAATCATCATAAGATGATCTTAACATCATAATTGGTTATTCAACATACCCTTGATAGAACTCTTGTTTATGATGAACCATGCGAACATTCGGTAAATATTGTAAACCGATTCTTATGGTTGTAATGATGTTAAAAGGACTCCTGACATAAGGCTTCAATAATTGGTAGTAACAAACTATTCTAAAGGATTGTAGGTTGACGTCTTACTAATCCTATATTGATAATTATACGAATATGTTTTTGAGTAAAATGTATTTCGTTTAAGGTTGATTGTTCGAGTAAACAATATTAGTCGAGGACCGTTCGTTGCTCCGACAAGAAGAGGACTATTCTCGTCTCCGTATTAAGGCAAGTTATCTTGCTTGGTTATAATGATGATTAGATTCTTGTGATGATTATATATTTCATGTGTATGAATTGTCCATGTGACGTTTGTCGTGATTTGACATTGTCCTTGACGTTATGGGATTGCAATCCCAAGTACGCCGTTTTGAATCGTTGATCTCGTTGGTCCTTATTTTCACTTTGGTAAGTTTTTCTTGATCCTTAATTGGATGTGTATTTCATTGAACTTCGTTGTCATGTTGTGTCGTGACATTTCCGGAATCATATCTGCGTGCCGATTGGATATTGTGTAGGATTTTTAGCCGGGCACTTGTATAGTCATACGTGGATGTTTCCGTATTGGACTATGCACACGAGACGTAGTTCGTGAGGCTAATTAGGTACATTGTCACACGTATATTCTGGATTCCGTATACGGGGTGGACATGTACACGGACACATTTCCGGATCGGGCGTACTGTGATGTCCATCTTGAGCTATATTGTTAATCGTTCATAGTCCATGTATGATTGGATGTGTTCGATATTTTGTGACTGATTGTTTCATACGCCCGAGGGGTATGATTAATAGTCGGAATGATTTTCTTGAGATCCATATATGTGAATTGTATAATGTCGGAAGAATTGGTTATCATGTATATCTGACCCCGTGTTGGGCGAAATACTTGTATTGTATTTTAGGTCGAGGCAAAGGCAAGGCACGGGAAGAGCATGTCGACGGCAAAGGGTTCGAAGGATACTAGTTCGGGGGGCCCTCGTCTTTGTTGTCCGGTTATATTAAACCGTGTTATGTTATTTCCTGCTTCATTTAAATTGTTATTTGGTTGTATTTGACATTTGAAGTATTTTCCATCCCCATATGGTCTATACTTGTTTTTCGGATCCTGTGTGTTGTAAGGCCGTTGGCCATATTTTAATAAACTCCTAATCGGAGTAATGACTATTCATTGTGATTCGGTATCACAAATAATATTTATTTAACCTGTTTTGGATATCGCCTGGTGGGTCCCAGTGTGGGATTCACGGCACTGTAATAGCCGCCTTTTGGGGTGTTACAGAAGATGGTATCAGAGAGTTGTTTCTTTTCTTTTATGAGTCATTGAGAAATGAACTAGTATCAAGAGACCTTCGTGTCACGTGTGACCTGTGCAAGTGCCTGACCCTACGAGCCAAATACGGTATGTACTTTATGAGCCATGATTTAATTACTGGCATGATATTGATATCAGTATGGGTCTCCTTGTTGATCATGTTATTTCGAGGAATTGTGACAGGATTTATCTGATTGATAATCCGAGGTAAATGCTGAATTGATTATACAATTGAAATTGTTCGACTTGACACCGATATGATATTCGGTGCGACATTTGTGGTATCGATGACCGTTTCCTTTAATAAGTGATTCCTTGTTGCTATTAACTTAGCATGAATTTTAGTATCTTGAACTGTACTTATGGTTATCATTATGATTGATTCTTTCAGTATGGAAAGAAACCTGAGAGGTCGTGGCAGAGGGGGACGAGGCCGCGGAAGGGGCCGAATCTCAATACCTCGAGCCAACAGATGCGCGAATGCGGATCAGAGTTCCGCAGACAGTGGTTCACCTTCTAGGGAACAATCGCACCACAGTGGGCGCGGGGATGCGCGTGTCGATCCTTACGTCGTAATGCAGGGCATGATGACACAGATGACCCAGATGGGTCAACTAATGGAAGCTATGCAGAGGGCCGCCATCGCCGCCAGCAGGGGGCTCATCCTCCTCCCGTGATTGGCGGACCCGTGAGTCGGATTATCGCCGACATCTCTCGCCGACCACCGACTTTTGAAGGCTCCTCCGAGCCTCGCCGACATTGTGCATGGATCGAGCATTTTGAGAAACTTTTCCGGATGGTGGATCGCCTGAAGAGAATCGCGTCTCGGTAGCCGCATATTATCTTAGCAAAGGCGCTCATACTGTGGCTTTCAAGAAGGCCACCGATGGTGTTTACACTTGGGAGGAATTTAAAACCTCATGCTAGACCGTTACTATCCAGGCCACTCCGTGAGGCCAAACTGTCGGAACTATTGAACCCCGACCCGTCTGAAGACGATGATGTATTATCTGTTGCTGAGAAATTCCCGGCACTCCTTCCTTTTGCCACAACAATTATCCGAACAGAGGCCGATAAGATCAAATACTTTCTCAAGAGGCTTAAACCCCGAATGAGAATGCAGCTGTTGAATCACCACTGTACTACCTTACCGAGTTCATCGAGAAGGCTCGAGTACGAACTCACCGCGAAGGAGATTTCCAAGAAACAACCACACCAACAACAAAAGGTCCAGAACCGTAACCAGATCGAGAGTAACCGGGACATTCAGAAGCCCTACCATTGCCAAACCCTTCCGATCGACCACCCATGGCGTCGAAGCCACCGGATCGCACTCTCGAGCGGTCCTCCTCCGTTGTGTGCTATAATCTGCGGAGACCAGGGCATATCAGCTCCAAATGCCCAAGCCCGCCGTCACATGCCATACTTGTGGCAAAAATGGTCACCGTGCTCGTTTTTGCAGGGGTGGACCCGGACCTGAACCAGTAGCGTCTCATGCCCCAGTTCAATCCTCTGTCCAGAACCGGATGCCTCCGTCCGCTTCCTATCAGACCACCGGGGCGAATAGGGAATGGGCCGTGGGAATCAAGGTGGTACACTGTGCCGAATCCGTGAAACCCAGGATTTACGAGATGAAGAAAGCTGACGATCCCGAGGCCAGCATGATTTCAGGTATACTCGAGATCCACTCCCAGCCTGTATGTGTTCTTTTTGATACCGGTGCTTCACACTCCTTTATATCTTCTTCTTGTTTAAGTCGTTTGCCTCTAGACCATGTTATCAATTGTGAGCCCTACGTGATTGGTCTACCTGATGGTAGAAGAATTATTGGGAGTCGTGAAGTCCAGGACTGTCCGATTCGTTTGAACGACCGTGAGTGGTTGTCAAATCTGATTGTAGTCGATCTACCTAAGGATGATATAATCTTGGGTATCGATTGGATGGATCGTCACGATGCAATACTCAGTATCCGCAAGCGGATGGTTACCGTCACTTCTGATGATGGATTCGAGTGTATTTTTCGAGGTGATAATCCCACTGCTCGGGAGAGTCATCGGGCCATGAAAACAAAGGAAACCGCTTAATCAAGGGTGTATTGGTTATTGGTGCTACATGACCAAACAGCTTGATCGACCGATTGAATTGCCGACATTCCGTAGTCCGAGACTACCCGGATGTATTTCCAAACGAGTTGCCGTGCTTACCTCCTCATCGTGATGTGGAGTTTATTATTGAGTTAGAACTGTACGCCCCCGCTCTCAAAAGCACCGCATCAGTATGGCTCCGACCGAGATGCAAGAATTGAAGAACCGGCTTGAGGAGTTGACTGACAAAGGCTATATTCGACCTAGTGCGTCCCTTGGGAGCACCGGTGTTATTTGTGCGGAAGAAAGATGGATCTCTACGATTGTGTATTGATTACCGTGAGCTGAACAGGGTAACCATCAAGAACAAGTATCCCTTGCCTCGTATTGATGATTTATTGGACCAACTTCAGGGAGCTGCCGTGTTTTCTAAGATCGACTTGAGATCTGGTTATCATCAGTTGAGGATTCGAGAGTCTGACATTTCGAAGACAGCATTCCGTACTCGCTATGGGCATTATGAGTTCGTGGTGATGCCATTTGGACTGACTAATGCACCGACAGTGTTCATGGAGTTGATGAATCGAGTTTTTATTAACTATCTGGATCGCTTTGTAGTCATTTTCATTGACGACATTCTGATTTACTCTCGCGACCACGAGGAGCACGAGAGTCACCTCCACCAAGTTCTCGATACATTGAAGCGGGAACAACTTTATGGGAAATTTTCTAAGTGTGAATTCTGGATGCCTGAGGTTATCTTTCTCGGGCATGTGATATCAGCCGAAGGGGTGAGAGTGGACCCACAAAAGACGAAAGCGATTCGAGATTGGCTACCACCGAAGAACGTGAAGGAAGTTCGTAGTTTCCTCGGCCTAGCAGGTTACTACCGACGATTCGTAGAAGGATTCTCTAAAATTTCGCAACCGATGACTAACTTACTGCGGAAGGACAAGAAGTATTTGTGGTCAGAAGCATGTCAGCAAAGTTTTGAAGAGCTCAAGAGTCGATTGATTTCGGCACCTGTTTTGGTCTTACCAAAGGGAACGGAAGGATTTGTGGTGTATAGTGATGCGTCGAGACAGGGTCTGGGATGTGTACTAATGCAGGAAGGGAAAGTAATCACCTATGCATCGAGACAATTGCGACCCTATGAAGTTAACTATCCAACCCACAACTTGGAGTTAGCAGCCGTGGTGTTTGCTTTGAAAATCTGGCGTCACTATCTTTATGGAGTTACCTGCCAGATCTTTACAGACCACAAGAGCCTAAAGTACATTTTTACTCAGAAGGAGTTGAACATGAGGCAGAGAAGGTGGATAGAATTAATCAAGGACTATGATATCGAGATCCTTTATCATCCGGGTAAAGCAAATGTGGTTGCCGATGCATTGAGCCGTAAGACAGTGCAGGAGCAGATGCTGAGCCGTTTAACAGCACAGAGGGAATTGCAGTTGGACCTTATGAGGCCAGAAATTGAAGTTTGGTTACAGCGTGTTCAGGGACAACTTTGCACCCTTGAGATTTCTTCGTCTCTTGATGATATGATCAAATCGAAGCAAATTACGGACCCATTCTTATCTCGAGTTCGGGATGAAGTAACCCAGGGGAAAGCCCCTGGATTCGTGATCCACGAGGATGGATTGATACGTTTTAGAAATCGAGTTTGTGTACCCGCTGACGAAGAGTTGAGGAACTCTATCATGAGAGAAGCCCATGCTACCCCGTACTCTATTCACCCGGGCTCTAGCAAGATGTATAAGGACTTGAAACAGAATTATTGGTGGGGGAATATGAAGCGTGAGGTTGCCGAATTCGTTTCGAGGTGTTTGACCTGTCAGCTGTAACACCCCGAGATATTCGGAATAATTACAGCGCCGTAAACCCTTTAGATAAGGATTTACAAGGCTAATTTTGAAAGAAGTGTAAAAACAATACAATCGAACAACTGCAGTTCAAATACAGATTTGATTCAACCGATCAAATAGTTAATTAATACAACCATATCGAAAGGACATTATTAAAACAGCATTTACTTAGTACCGAACGAAACAAGAAAACAACTCTCGACAACAATAACATCAATCACATCACCGAGCCATCTCATCGTCTCCGTTTGCATCGTGGCCGCTCCCGCTCCTCGGCTACCTGAACATCAAAACAATGTCCACCCCCGAAGGGGTTAGCAAAACAATGCTAGTACAAGTATCATCATACAATAAATCATCAATACATCATAAAACATGCAAACCGGACTTCCGCCTCCGGAATCCAACGATGCGAATCCTCACGATTCCATCAACACAATACATGGTAATCCAAATGATCCAGCCCTCAAGATAGATCCCCATGATGATCCCGTCGACCAACGCATGGTGGAAAACTCCGTCCGATCCAGCGCCCTCAAGATAGATCCCCATGATGATCCCGTCGGACCAACGCATGGTGGACATTCGATCCAGCGCCCTCAAGATAGATCCTCATGACCCCCTGATCATTTATACCATAATCAAACAATTATGCATACACATATGCATTTCAATATGTTCATCAATATAACAACGAATATCACGAATATTCTCGAAATACATATCATACTCAACAATATGAATAAAACCACAAGCATGATAAATCGAACTCGACATATGATACTTGCCTCGAAAATGGCAAGGGCAAAACACTTCAAAGATCTCGACACACTCGAAGGCCGCCTCCTTCGATCAACGTAACAAGCTCGAACCTTAACAAAAGGAACGATATACAAATCATCTTAAGTCGAACGATGGCCTATCAATTGCCCACGGCCGAAAAGATCAAAAATAACCAATCGCTTAGATCGCTTAGCGCGCGCTACGTTCTACGTAACGCGGCGCTAAGACGGACTGTTAGCGTCGCTAGCCACGGCCTGGCGCCTAACTCGGCTGGTCTCATAACGACGCTACGACGCTTCGGGCGTTAATCGACCCGATAGCGCACGTTAACTTACACGTGTTAGCGTGCGCTACTACCGCATGGCGTAATACCGCGAACCAAAATCGGGTTGAAGGGTGGAAAACTCATGAATTCTACCGTGATAATACAAGTCATCTTCGGGCAAAACATGCTAACAAGGTTTGTGGAAGATTCCATTATCATGAGGTACAAATATACGGATAATCAACTCAACATCATATCCTTTCTACGATCTCCAAGAAATAACCTAAGTTCCATTTGTTCTATGTTCCAAAACACATGATTCCATCGTGTAAAACGTATCAACTGGGTAGATATCCGATTATTGATCAATACTTGATTTGAACATGCTTAGGAGTCCTATAATAAGATGGTTCAAAGGTTCATACGATATATAATGCCGATACGTCAAAAGTATCCTTCTAACATGTGATGACCGATTATAAACGAATTACTTGTTATCAAAACATGATTTAAACTTCCTTAGGACAATACTAACATCAGTGAAGAATCACCTACCTCAAGGTAGTAAAGAATACGGAGGAAAATGAAGCGATCCAACACCGAAGGCTTGAACACCAATCTCCAATGATAAACGATCTTCAATCTCGAGCTAGGAGGTTGGTATGAAGTGTTTAGGACGAAGGGAATTATGATCTAAGTGTAAGAGTTCGGGTTATGGGAGGAGAAAAACTGAAATCTCGAATAGGATGATGTCCTATTTATAATAAATGGCTATTAGCGCGCTAGGCCCTGCTCGTAGCGTGCGCTAACGGCTCATCGACTAGATCAGACTCGGCACTTAGCGTGCGCTACGCATCGACCTGTAGCGTGCGCTAAGGCGTTGACTCGGCTTTTCCCGAAAGCCGTCCAGGTACATCCGACACAATCCGACAGGGGTCCCCCGGCCAGATCTCACCTACCGCACATCCCAATCAATTTGACCACGCATAGCGTGCGCTAATTACATTCTGTAGCGTGCGCTATGAAACCATGTTAGCGTACGCTACCCTTAGCCTGTAGCGTGCGCTACATGCACAGAATTTCAACCTTACAAATCACAACCATGAAATTAAACGCCCGGCAACATCGGATTATGAAATACGGAGAATAATACTTAGACAAAAGTACAATTATTACAATATCGCAAGTTCCAATTACATAACAGAAATCTCGGGCATTACATCCTTCCTCCCTAAAAAGAAGTTTCGTCCCGAAACTTATGATGAAAACAACTACCGATATTTAGCCTTCATACCGTCCTCCGTTTCCCAAGTGGCCTCTTCGACTCCATGTCGTGACCATTGTACTTTAACCAAGTGTATTGGTTTATTCCTCAATTGTTTGATCCGGCTCTCAAGTATCTTGATTGGTCTCTCTTCGAAGGTGCCATCATTAGCTATCTCGATCTCGTCGAAATCAATGACGTGATCGGGTCCAGACATACTTCCGCAGTTGGGATACGTGAAACACATTGTGAACGTGACTCCGATGGCGGTAAGGCCAACTCGTATGCTAAATCTCCCACTCTCTCGAGGATCTCAAAGGGTCCGATATATCTCGGACTAAGTTTGCCTCTTCTCCCAAAACGGAAAATCCCTCGTGTAGGAGACACCTTCAATAGTACGTGGTCTCCAAAGCCGAACTCTAGAGGGCGACGACGTACATCGGCATAAGACTTCGTCGACTCAGGCGGTCAGCCTTTCTCGAATCAAGGCTATCTTCTCTTGAGTCCGAATAATCAATTCCGTTCCGTCCCGATCAAATACGAAGAATCATCCCAAAGACAGGGGTGACCGCATCTTCTCCCGCATAAAGCTTCAAATGGTGCCATCTTAATAGAAGCATGCCAACTGTTATTATAAGTGAACTCGATCAAGGGCAAGTGAATTTCCCAATCACCGACCAATCTAATGCACAAGCTCTAAGCATGTCCTCTACTTTCGAATAGTCCTTTTGACTGACCGTCCGTTGGGGATGATAAGTCATGCTAAAGTTGAGCTCTCCCCAAAGCCCCGTGAATCGCTCTCCGTAAATGTGACACGAAACGGCCATCTCGATCCGAAATAATGGTCTTGTCCTGCAATCGACTATCTCCGCAATAAATATTCGTGCCAATCTCTCGGTCCCCATGTATCTTTAATTCCCGGAAATGAGCCGACTTGGTTAGTTGATCAACTACAACCCAAATCATGTTCATTCCCGTTCTAGTCCTTGGCATACTAGTGATGAAATCCATCGAGATATCCTCCCACTTCCATTCGGGATCGGAGCGGCTTTAACATTCCAGGTCGTTGATGTTCAATCTTAACTCGCCGATGTGTCAAACACTTCAAACGTGCTGCTACGTCCGTCTTCATATTCCCCACCGTAAGTTTTGCTTTAAATCTTTATACATCTTATCACGCCCGGTGAATAGAATAGGCGCTACGTGAGCTTCCTTCGTAATAGTCCTTCTCAAATCATCATCATCGGGAACACAAAGTCGACTCAAATCTCGAACTCCATCATCTTGTATCACGAATCCCGGGCTTTTCCTCTCTTTACTTCGCCGCATAATCGAAGGATTAACGAATTGTTCAATTGTTTAGACTTGATCTCTCGACCGATGATGAAGTCGGCCCATCACATAAAGTTGCCCTGGATTCCTGGTGCCCATACTTCAATCCTCGCGGATCGCCTCGTTGAATACTGGGTTGGGACGTAAGTGCTTCCAACACTCGAAGGGAAACAGTTTACGGCTCAAAGCATCGGCTACTACATTTGCTTTCCCCGGATGATAGAGAATCTCCAAGTCGTAATCCTTGATCAATTCTAGCCACCTTCTCTGCCTCATGTTTAATTCTTTCATGAAAATGTATTTGAGGCTCTTATGATCTGTAAAGATCTGACAATGAGTGTCGTACAAATAATGCCGCCAGATTTTCAAGGCAAAGACCACAGCAGCTAGCTCCAGATCATGAGTAGGATAATTAACTTCGTACGGTTTCAATTGCCGAGAAGCATAAGCAATCACTATATCACTCTTCATCAACACACAAACCAAACCCTGATTCAAGCGTCCAGTATACCATGAATCCATCGCCTTCCTCTGGCAGTGCTAATATAGGTGCTGTCGTTAGTCTCCTCTTAAGTTCGTCAAAACCAGCCTGGCACTCCTCATTCCACGTGAACTTTTGAGTTTTCTGCAACAGCTGAGTGAGCGGACGAGCAATTTTGGAGAATCCCTCTACAAAGCGGCGATAATATCCAGCAAGTCCTAAGAAGCTTCGGACTTCTTTCACGTTGCTAGGAACTTCCCATTCCAAGATTGCTTCAACTTTCTTCGGTCCACCGAACTCCGTCTACCGATATCACATGCCCAAGGAAAGTTACTTCCTTAAGCCGTAACTCACATTTAGAAAGCTTAGCGTACACTGTTCCTTTCTCAAGATGCTCAAAACCACACGTAAATGTTCGGCATGTTCCTCTGCGTCCCTCGAATATATCAAGATGTCGTCAATGAAAACGACCACAAATTTATCCAAGTACTCCAAGAATACCCGATTCATTAATTGCATGAATACTGCAGAGCATTGGTAAGTCCAAACGGCATCACTACGAATTCATAATGCCCGCATCGATCCGAAAGCGATTTCGTATATCCGATTCCTTAATTCTCAACCGGTGGTATCCCGATCGCAAGTCTATCTTCGAGAATACCCTTGCCCCCGCAGCTTGATCAAACAAGTCGCCGATCCGAGGTATAGGATACTTATTCTTGATTGTCATCTTATTGAGTTCCCCGTAATCAATACACAATGGAGGGATCCGTCTTTCTTCCGGACAAAGAGAACGGCGCTCCCAAGGAGAAACGCCGGTTGAATATAACCTTCGCAACAATTCCTCCAGCTTGTTTCTTGAGTTCATACATCTCGGTTGGCGCCATGCGGTATGGGGCTCGAAATAGGAGCCTCCTGTGCTCTAGTTCGATAGTGAATTCCACTCCTCTCGCGGAGGTAACCTGTAGTTCGTCAGGAAATACATCTGAGAACTCATTCACAACTGAAATGGACGAGAGCTCTACTCCTTCCTCTTTCTTCATGGCATAGCACCAAAGTCCGTGACATCCCTGCTTCAGTAATTTCACGGCTTTCATTGCTTTGATCAATTTTCCCGAGCTTCCCGGTCTCCATCCTCGGAATAAGTGTTCAGATCCGTCATCAGCAATGATGGAAATGACTCTCTCTCGGTAATTCAGCACAGCTCCATAACGGTTGAGCCAATCCTCTCCGAGAATCAAATCGTCACCGCAGATGTCAACCACAATAAGATTCGATGGCCAATCTCTTCCTTCTATAGATACTGGGAACTCCTTAGCTTCTAAGGTTCCCACAATTTTCTCTCCGCTCGGTAATCCCACAACATAAGGTTCACAATTATACAAGCACGAGATGTTCAAACGATTAACACAGTTCAAAGATATAAAAGAATGCGTAGCTCCCGAATCGAACAAGACACTAACTAGTTGCAAAAGGATCTGAATCGTACCTGATGCAACAGCTGTGTTCTGATCATCAGATTTCCTCATCTCATACAGGCGTGGAGGAGCGGACCCAGCACTGGATGCCTCTCTCTTCCCAAAGTTCTCACTGAAATCCACTATGCCGTCTGGTTCACACTCGTCTCTTTCGGGATCTGAGCCGGAGTACGAGTACCAAAAGATCGGGTCGCATTTCCACAAAATGTTGCGCGATGTCCTTCCCGTCCACACTCGAAACAGTCACAAGCAGCGCGAAACAATCACGTCGAACATGTCCCGCCTTGCCACGCTTGTAACACTTCTTCCTGCGTCGAAGCTTGGTCTTTGCCGGAACTTCTTTCCTCCTCGACTAGGATGCGGAGGTCTCTGGATGAGTGAAAAGAGGATCGACCACGGGGCCCGCTATTCTTATTCTCCGTGAAGTTGCTGACACCTTCGCTTTCTTTGCTTCCGCCGATTTCTCTACCGCTTCCTTCATATCGTAGGCCAACGCCTTGTCCCGATCTTGCCTCAAGGTGGTACAATCAAATCCAGACATATATTGTGAATTTCCGGCTTCATTCGCATGTCAAAATGGAAAATCCTTTCCGCCTCGGTCCCACTGTGTGACGACATAAGTCACCGGTGATTAAAAGTCTTAATCACTTCACACAGATGCTTCCGAATTTTGCGGTGAGAAAAACTCCCGAACTCGGGCCTCTTTAACTGGGCGAGGACAATATTGTGCCTCCATCATCACTTTGAATTCCGTCCAGTCAACATTGTGCTCCTCTGGTCGAATGGCCTCCCACCAGTCGAAAGCCTCCCCGGTCAAAAGATACTGGGCGACCGGAACCTTCCTATCGTTGGGACAGTTAATCCCCGCAAAAATCTTTTCCAATTCCTTCAACCAATGATCCCACGAAAGCGTCTCAGTGGAACCGTCAAATTTCGGAGGATGCAATTTGACCACCTCGGTAAGCCATTTATCTCCCCGATTATCCACGTTATTCTGCTGTCCCATCGCCGTCTGCATGCGATCCACAACTTGAGCAAACTGGTTTATCTGGCAACCACTCGCCAAGCACTCCCGGCACGTTAGGATCTGCATTATTATTTGCCGATCCCTGCCGTCCCTCGGAATGTGAATCCGTTTGACTAGCGGCTATCTCTCGGAGTAGATACCGACTCTTCTTGCCTCGCATTACCACGTCCGCGTCCACGACCGCGTCGCGTCCACGACCTCCTCTCAACATACCGTAAACATAAATACTCATTATCCAGACAAACTTTCTCAAAGTACATCCATCAATGTTTACAAGACATGAATTAAATAGAACAGTAGTATTCGAGATTAGAAACTTACAACCACAAATTCGATTAGCGATGTTGGCTCAAAGTTGATGTTACGAACGACGAATAATTAAAACAGACCCAACTAACCCGACTGCCAAGATATCCATAAATCTTAGCTCCGATACCATATTCTGTAACACCCCGAGATATTCGGAATAATTACAGCGCCGTAAACCCTTTAGATAAGGATTTACAAGGCTAATTTTGAAAGAAGTGTAAAAACAATACAATCGAACAACTGCAGTTCAAATACAGATTTGATTCAACCGATCAAATAGTTAATTAATACAACCATATCGAAAGGACATTATTAAAACAGACGTACTCGAGTACTGAACGAAACAAGAAAACAACTCTCGACAACAATAACATCAATCACATCACTGAGCCATCTCATCGTCCTGTCGGTACTGTGGCTGCCTCCCCGCTCCTCGGCTACCTGAACATCAAAACAATGTCCACCCCCGAAGGGGTTAGCAAAACAATGCTAGTACAAGTATCATCATACAATAAATCATCAATACATCATAAAACATGCAAACCGGACTTCCGCCTCCGGAATCCAACGATGCGAATCCTCACGATTCCATCAACACAATACATGGTAATCCAGCGATCCAGCGCCCTCAGCATAGATCCCCATGATGATCCCGTCGGACCAACGCATGGTGGAAAACCTGTCCAGCGATCCAGCGCCCTCAGCATAGATCCCCATGATGATCCCGTCGGACCAACGCATGGTGGACATTCGATTCATCGCCCTCATGATAGATCCTCATGACCCCCTCGGATCATTTATACCATAATCAAACAATTATGCATAGACATATGCATTTCAATATGTTCATCATTATATCAACGAATATCACGAATATTCTCGAAATACATATCATACTCAACAATATGAATAAAACCACAAGCATGATAAATCGAACTCGACATATGATACTTGCCTCGAAAATGGCAAGGGCAAAACACTTCAAAGATCTCGACACACTCGAAGGCCGCCTCCTTCGATCAACGTAACAAGCTCGAACCTTAACAAAAGGAACGATATACAAATCATCTTAAGTCGAACGATGGCCTAACAATTCGTCTACGGTCGAAAAGATCAAAAATAACCAATCGCCTAGATCGCTTAGCGCGCCACGTACTCTACGTAACGCGTGCGCTAAGACGGATCGTTAGCGACGCTATCGTATAAGACTAGCGTGCGCTAGCCACGGCCGCGCCTAACTCGGCTGGTCTCATAACGTACGCTACGACGTTTCGGGCGCAATCCGACCGATAGCGCACGTTAACTTACACGTGTTAGCGTGCGCTACTCTTGCATGGCGTAATACCGCGAACCGAAAACTGGGTTGAAGGGTGGAAAAACTCATGAATTCTACCGTGATAATACAAGTCATCTTCGGGCAAAACATGCTAACAAGGTTTGTGGAAGATTCCATTATCATGAGGTACAAATATACGGATAATCAACTCAACATCATATCCTTTCTACGATCTCCAAGAAATAACCTAAGTTCCATTTGTTCTATGTTCCAAAACACATGATTCCATCGTGTAAAACGTATCAACTGGGTAGATATCCGATTATTGATCAATACTTGATTTGAACATGCTTAGGAGTCCTATAATAAGATGGTTCAAAGGTTCATACGATATATAATGCCGATACGTCAAAAGTATCCTTCTAACATGTGATGACCGATTATAAACGAATTACTTGTTATCAAAACATGATTTAAACTTCCTTAGGACAATACTAACATCAGTGAAGAATCACCTACCTCAAGGTAGTAAAGAATACGGAGGAAAATGAAGCGATCCAACACCGAAGGCTTGAACACCAATCTCCAATGATAAACGATCTTCAATCTCGAGCTAGGAGGTTGATATGAAGTGTTTAGGACGAAGGGAATTATGATCTAAGTGTAAGAGTTCGGGTTATGGGAGGAGAAAAACTGAAATCTCGAATAGGATGATGTCCTATTTATAATAAATGGCTATTAGCGCGCGCTAGGCCCTGCTCGTAGCGTGCGCTAACGGCTCATTGGACTAGACTGTACTCGGCACTTAGCGTGCGCTACGCATCGACCTGTAGCGTGCGCTAAGGCGTTGACTCGGCTTTTCCCGAAAGCCGTCCAGGTACATCCGACACAATCCGACAGGGGTCCCCCGGCCAGATCTCACCTACCGCACGTCCCAATCAATTTGACCACGCATAGCGTGCGCTAATTACATTCTGTAGCGTGCGCTATGAAACCATGTTAGCGTACGCTACCCTTAGCCTGTAGCGTGCGCTACATGCACAGAATTTCAACCTTACAAATCACAACCATGAAATTAAACGCCCGGCAACATCGGATTATGAAATACGGAGAATAATACTTAGACAAAAGTACAATTATTACAATATCGCAAGTTCCAATTACATAACAGAAATCTCGGGCATTACATCAGCAGGTTAAGATTGAGCACCAGCGACCCGCAGGAATGCTGAAACCGCTCCCGATTCCTGAGTGGAAATGGGAGGACATATCTATGGATTTTATCACCAGCTTGCCGATGAGTCGTCGAGGAATGAATACGATTTGGGTGATTGTGGACCGTCTGACCAAATCAGCCCACTTCTTGGAAATTAAGGACACATGGGGCCCCGAGAGATTGGCCCAGCTGTTTATTAAGGAAATTGTGAGACTACACGGTACCCCCAAGAGCATTGTATCAAACCGTGACGGGCGATTTGTGTCACACTTCTGGAAGGCAGTTCATCGTGCGATGGGCACGCAGTTGAATTTCAGTACGGCTTTTCATCCACAGACCGATGGTCAGTCGGAGAGAACCATCCAGACTCTAGAGGATATGTTGAGAGCATGTGCTCTTGATTGGAAGAACGATTGGGAAGCCCAGCTGCCTTTGGTGGAATTCACTTATAATAATAGTTGGCACGCTTCGATTCAGATGGCACCGTATGAGGCATTATATGGCCGTCGCTGTAGGTCCCCTTTGTGTTGGGACGAACTGTCAGAATCTCTGGGTACGGAACCCGACATGCTATTAGCAGCTCGGGAGAAGATCACTTTGATTAGGAGTCGGTTGTTAACGACTCAAAGTCGACATAAGTCTTATGCTGATCACCGTCGACGACCACTGGAGTTCGAGGTTGGTGACCATGTGTTAATGAAGGTGTCTCCTACCCGAGGTGTTTTTCGTTTCGGGAAGAGGGGCAAGCTGAGCCCGAGGTACATTGGGCCATTTGAGGTTTTGGAGCGTGTAGGTGATCTGGCCTATCGACTAGCTTTACCGCCGACTTTGAGTAAGATTCACAACGTGTTTCATGTCTCCCAGTTGAGGAAATATGTTGCTGATCCGAGCCATGTACTTCAGATCGAAGAGATTGAATTAGCAGAGGATCATTCGTACGAGGAGCGTCCTGTACGAATACTCAAGAAGAGGATCAAGCAGTTGCGGAACAAGACGATTCCCCTATTGAAAGTTCAGTGGTCACGACACGGAGTCGAGGAGGCTACGTGGGAGACCGAGGATAGTATGCGAGCGAGATACCCCGAGTTATTTACCCCTTAGTTTCGAGGACGAAACTCCTTTTAAGGGGGGGAGTATGTAATATCCGACTGTAACTATTCATTTTTACCTGTCGTTGTATTATTCGGATAATCTGATTATCATAAATCGTTGCATTTAGTATTATGTTGAGGTATTATATATTTGAATATCATATCGTTGTTAGTTCATTTCAAATGTGATGATTCGATGTTGATTAGAGAGTTGCATTTTCGAATTTTTCTGTTGATGTAGCGCACGTTACACAGTACGATTAACGTACGCTAATCCTGTGCCTTAGCGTGCGTAAGGTTTTCTCCGTTGCGTGCGCTAAGAGGGAATCTGGCATCAGTTGACTTCAGCACGTGAACTCCTTAGCCGTTAGCATGCATGTGATCTAGGTCTGAGCTGTCGTGTCGGTGAGAATCTACTTTTATTAGCGTGCGTAACCCATTTCTCGTTAGCGTGCGCTAACGGCCTGCGATAATTCAAGACAGTAGCCACTGTAAGCCGCTTACGTACGTAATATCGCCCGGATAGCGTACGTAAGTGCATTAGCGTACGCTAAACTGTCCCAATAGCGTGCGCTAAGTCTGCACAGTCTATTTATAGGACCAGCCTGTTTTCATTTCTTCACAACCCCAAACCGAATTTCTCTCTTCACATGTCATACCTATGCACTACCAAAACGATATCAACCTTCACCAAATTGTTTCTAAGCCTTAAATCTTGGAGGGGAGAACATTTCCTTGGAGACTAGGAGTTGTTCTTGAGCTTGGAGTATATTTTCTCATAGCATTGAAGTTGTTCTTCATTTCTGGAGGTAGGTGTACTTTCCTCTCTGCATTATTTTCTTATGTTGATGTTAATGACGAATTATACTTCACCTAGAGTCAGATTAAGCAAGTAAAACATAGTTCTAATCCAACCTTTTTAACACTTTTGATGAATATGTTAAATAAGGGTTTGAGATGGAGGTGTTCTTGATGATATAGTGATTTTAATCATGTTGTAACTACCATACTCATCTTGTTGGACGAATTTAACTCAATAGAACATTGTTGGATCAGTTAGCTCCATCATAACTGGATTTAATCAAGAACTTGATATCATTGAGTGTTTAAACACCATTTTAGTTATTTAATTATCTTGGGAAGAACTTGATAATATTAAAGATAGGATTAGATGATCTTGTTCAGAAATCTTAGAAACTTTAAATCATTATGGTTCAGCTTCACAAGTCTTTGAAGATTGATAAGGATCTTGATAATTACAACAATAACTTTTCATTAATCTAATGTGTTGAGAACTTAGAATGTTTTGATCATCATACTAGATAAATGGTGAATTCACCATCATGTTAATGAATCTTCCAGCCTTGTAAACAAAGACTTTGATAACCCTCATGGGTGTGGTGTAATCTCAGAACTTATGAACTTGTTGTTAGCTTAAAAGTCAAATTAGATGAGAGGAGAATAATCATAATGTGCATATTTTACCTTTCAACGTTTTAATGTTTTGGAAAGTTTAATCATCATAAGATGATCTTAACATCATAATTGGTTATTCAACATACCCTTGATAAAACTCTTGTTTATGATGAACCATGCGAACATTCGGTAAATATTGTAAACCGATTCTTATGGTTGTAATGATGTTAAAAGGACTCCTGACATAAGGCTTCAATAATTGGTAGTAACAAACTATTCTAAAGGATTGTAGGTTGACGTCTTACTAATCCTATATTGATAATTATACGAATATGTTTTTGAGTAAAATGTATTTCGTTTAAGGTTGATTGTTCGAGTAAACAATATTAGTCGAGGACCGTTCGTTCGTTCCGACAAGAAGAGGACTATTCTCGTCTCCGTATTAAGGCAAGTTATCTTGCTTGGTTATAATGATGATTAGATTCTTGTGATGATTATATATTTCATGTGTATGAATTGTCCATGTGACGTTTGTCGTGATTTGACATTGTCCTTGACGTTATGGGATTGCATTCCCAAGTACGCCGTTTTGAATCGTTGATCTCGTTGGTCCTTATTTTCACTTTGGTAAGTTTTTCTTGATCCTTAATTGGATGTGTATTTCATTGAACTTCGTTGTCATGTTGTGTCGTGACATTTCCGGAGTCATATCTGCGTGCTGATTGGATATTGTGTAGGATTTTTAGCCGGGCACTTGTATAGTCATACGTGGATGTTTCCGTATTGGACTGTGCACACGAGACGTAGTTCGTGAGGCTAATTAGGTACATTGTCACACGTATATTCTGGATTCCGTATACGGGGTGGACATGTACACGGACACATTTCCGGATCGGGCGTACTGTGATGTCCATCTTGAGCTATATTGTTAATCGTTCATAGTCCATGTATGATTGGATGTGTTCGATATTTTTTGACTGATTGTTTCATACGCCCGAGGGGTATGATTAATAGTCGGAATGATTTTCTTGAGATCCATATATGTGAATTGTATAATGTCGGAAGAATTGGTTATCATGTATATCTGACCCCGTGTTGGGCGAAATACTTGTATTGTATTTTAGGTCGAGGCAAAGGCAAGGCACGGGAAGAGCATGTCGACGGCGAAGGGTTCGAAGGATACTAGTTCAGGGGCCCCTCGTCTTTGTTGTCCGGTTATATTAAACCGTGTTATGTTATTTCCTGCTTCATTTAAATTGTTATTTGGTTGTATTTGACATTTGAAGTATTTTCCATCCCCATATGGTCTATACTTGTTTTTCGGATCCTGTGTGTTGTAAGGCCGTTGGCCATATTTTAATAAACTCCTAATCGGAGTAATGACTATTCATTGTGATTCGGTATCACAAATAATATTTATTTAACCTGTTTTGGATATCGCCTGGTGGGTCCCAGTGTGGGATTTACGGCACTGTAATAGCCGCCTTTTGGGGTGTTACAACGGGCACCTCGATATACTTTCGTCAAAAAAAAAAATTTCTTTTTTTTCACGTTTTTTTTCGTGGCCGAAAAAATCATATGTGATATATCATATATGATATTACATATCACATATGATATATCATATATGATATTACATATCATATGATATTACATATCATATGTTATATGTAGTATCATATATGATATATCATATGTGATTTTTTCGGCCACGAAAAAAAACGTGAAAAAAGCGGAAAAAAAAATTGTCGAAAGTATATCAAAGTGCCTATCTATAGAAAGATAATTAAATGCTCGTCGTAACGGTATATTTTTTTTGACTTAACGATTAACGGTTTGAAAGATATTGATATTTGAAAAAAAAATGATGAAAGTGAGTTTTTTAAATTGTTGGATTAATCTCATCCATTAGATCAAATAAAGATGGAGGGAAGATGGAAGGTGGAGATTAGCCCCTTGGTATGTATAAAAAGTTTGGTCCTAAAAAATAAACCTTTAAAAACTTCGGACAAACCAAAATCTTGACATCACCAACAGGATTTTTATGATTTTTCAATTCAGCTACAGTTTTATGGGAAAACAGCGTTCTTAGCCCCATAATTTACCTTTTTTGCGTTTTTAGCCCTAAAAATTAAGTTATGCAAAATTAGCCCTTTATGTTTTCAGATGCAGCAATTGAAGCCCTTTTTCCACATCAGTTGTTCCACCTTGCAGAAGAAGCTCATGTGGACTGCATATGTGGACCTAGGGCTAAAATTCCATAATAGAGAAAGAACATCGTAGGAAACAATAAACATCGTTCCCGTCGCGGATTCCCTCTCTCTCGACCAAGTTTTCTGAGCAGGTGAAGTTAGATATTGAGGTACATTTGAACTATTTCTTGGTGAATACAATAGAGATTTTGTAAATTTTCTTACAGTAGCATCTTACGTGTTTATATTTTGCAGAACTTTGGAGACTTTTCAAGGTATCGTGGTGGCAGGGGTGGTCGAGAACCGAGATGAAAAAAGGACGGGAAGTGACGGGAACATCGTTCCCTCCTCGAATCGATAGAAAGAACATCAGAGAAAAATCCTATCAACCAGAGAATGGAAAATTCTTCCCCAAGTAAGTTTTTCTTAGACCAAGTGGTGGGGAAGCGAGCATCTACATTGACGAAAAAATGGTTTACAACAAGGAGAATGAGAATTTGATTGAAAATGAGGATTTGAATGATAATCATGATGTTGATGAGAGTGCTTATTTAGTGAATGAGAGGGGGCTTGGGTATGTTGAGAAATCTATAGTTTGCCATAGTGACACCGAATTTGATTCTGCATGTGATAGTGATAGTGATGATGAGGATCATGGAGGTAATAGAGGGAAGAGACACAAGTCAGTTGATGTTTATGACCCACATTTTGAGGAGGAGATGACTTTTCCAACCAAGGAGCAATTGAGGAATGCAATCAATGTACATGCTGTTAAGATCATGAGAAGCTTGCATATTTGGAAGAATGAGCCCGATAGAATGTACGCGAAATGCAAGGAACCTGGGTGCAATTGGGTTATTAGGGCACGAAGAATTGAAGACGAACCAACTTTCATTATTAAAAAGTATGGATGTCAGATAGACAAAAGGGTTTAATTGAAGCGGTTAAAGAAGTGTTTGAGGGAAGTGAGCACAGATTTTGTGTTAGACACATGTGGAAGAATATGGTAAGGGCAGGTTTCTGTGGTGATGCTTACAAAGATGCTGTGTTTAAGGCTTCAAATGCCACTTCAGTTGACTGTTTCAACATTGCAATGAAAGAAATTGAGTTGTTGGATCCGACTGCTTATCAATGGTTAGCAAATAAACATCCCTCTCAATGGAGTAAAGCACATTTCAGTACTTTTCCGAAGTCCGATTTAGTTCTGAATAAATTTTATGAATCGATCAATGGAGCACTTGTACCAGCCCAAGAGAAACCTATTTTAGTGATGCTTGAGTGGATTAGAGAGTGGTACACGACTAGAATGCAAAAGTTTAGGGACATAGCAAATGATAAGTGGAGTAACTTACTGATATGCCCTGAAGCTAAAATTATTTTGGACGAGAACATGGCGAAGGTTCGAGGGTGCAGGGTGTTGAAGTGCAATAATGACCATTACCAAGTGACAACTACCCATTCTCAGTATAATGTGAACTTCGAGGACTTGACATGCACATGTAGAAGGTGGCAACTTACAGGAATACCTTGCAGTCACACACTTGCTTGTTTAGGATTCATGAAAAGAAGCCCATTGGAATTTGTCCATGCTTGTTATTTTGTTAATACATTTAAGAGAGTATATGCTCCAACTATATTTGGGATTAATGGGGCTGGCTTGTGGGGAGATACTAGAATTATGGAGCCCTTGCCGCCAAATTTTGGTAGAGATGTAGGAAGACCTAGTAAGTTGAGAAGAAGAGGGGCTGATGAGCAGGAAAATAAGACAAAAAATGCTTCTAAGAGAGGGAAAAAGGTTGTGGATCCAAACAAAAAGAAAAGAATGCAAACTACTTTGAGGTGTAGTTACTGCCACTTGGCCGGTCATAACATAAAAGGATGTCAACGTAAAAGGGCGGATGCATTGCAAACAGCACAAGCGGAAAACTTTTCACATGTTGTCGATGAAGATGCATTTGAATCACGGAGAGATGATGACATTTGGGACCTCACAGTTGAACAAAATAATGGATCTCACTTGTTTGATGACCCATCTGTTAAATTGGAGGTAAAGTAGTTCATGTTTTCAAAATATTAATTTTCCACCCCCATGTAATTATAATAACTGGATTTATATCCCTGTTTTGTTTTATTTTATTACAGGTGAGAAGAAACAATGCAACAGGAGATAACATCATGTACCCTCCTGTAGAGCAATTAACCTCACAATTTTCTGCTATTGATGACGATGCATTTATGTCACTTATGTCACGATTCGAGAATCCTACTTCCGTTGTTCTACCAGCCCCTTTAAATTCGAGCCAGCTTAATCAAGTTAATATGGAGGGAGTGGTCCCAAAGATGCCAATCATTAACAAAAGAAAAACAAATAGGGCTTGAAAAAAGAGTGATGTGTGTTTGGAAAGCGTTTGAGAATATTTGATGTCTGATTTCAGTACTTGAAATTTCAAATTTGATGTTTAATTTTCAGTAATGTGTACCTGGGAGAATTTTTGTGTACTTGTAATGTTCAAAGCTGTGGTTGGCAATTGATATTAGGTGTGATTCAAGCTGTGGTTGACTGATTGGTTTGTGGTTTACTTATAATGTTCAAAGTTGCGGTTTACTTTTTGTTTTTCCCTGCTGCCTTTTTGGTTTGTGCAGTACTGCAGTTGATGTGTGTGATTTTTATTTTCTTTTTTTCAACTTCATTTCCTAAACAAGCTGAACAGGAAGCTTGGATCGATTCCAACAATGTTCTACACACCGAAGATAGAATGGGAGGTTTGAATGTTACAGAGGCTGAATGATTCAGGTTCAGGGAGACTATTAATGATGCATAATTACAAGATTTGACATATGTAGGGAGAGAATATACTTGGCGCAATAATCAAAAGGAGAATCTCATTTGTACAAGAATAGACAAATCCATGGGTAATAGGCTTTGGTTTCAGACCTATAACTCATTTTTTGTAAATGTTCTAAACCCAGGAACATCAGATCACTCTCCCTTGGTGCTGCAGGGTGGAAGAGTACCAACACATCCTAAGATGCAATTTAGATTTATGAATTGCCTGGTTGAACATCAAGACTTTCTACAAGTTGTGTGTGTGTGAGAGAGATAGAGAGAGATAGAGAGAGAGTTGGGATGAAGAAGGATCCAACTGATATGAGAACTGATACTGCTAGTAGAGTTTATATTACCGATAGATATAATACAAATAGTTTGATTATATCTCCTTGTGTTGATTTTATTATTGCTTTAGTGTTATTCATATTATAAATCCGAACAAACAGTTTGTATTCAACATTCATTTTGAATTCAACTGCCATAATGATTTTGAATTTTTCAACTTCATTTCCTAAACCTTTTTGGTTTCAGCTAATGATTTTGATTTTTTTCAACTTCGTTTCCTAAACTTCTATTTTGATTTTGATGTTATTGCTGCTGCCATAATGAACTTTCAACTTCAAGTTAATTTTGTGGTTTTCAAGCTGTTTGTCCTTCCTGCCATAATGAACTTTCTGTTCATTTATTTGGGAACTTTTTTTTTGTACAAGTTGCTATGAATTTTGAACAATCAGCAAAAATAAGTGAACTTTTCTTTCATTGCCACCAATTCTTAAATTTTAAAGTACAAGTCTTACGAGCCATAAATACACCACAAAATACTCCTTTACAGAGCATAAATGCGCATTCTACCAAAGAGATTATTCACTTCACTACAAGACATAAATATAAAATACAATAAACTTCAACTGCAGCAACCATTCTTCAAAATGACAGTAGGTCTTAAAGGTCCAGATATCACCATGGATCAGAAAAACAAGATAGCACAGTTTCTTCTTCATCATCAGCTTCTTGATGGACACGTACGCCATGGAGTACAACTAGAGACAACAATTATGTTTGGATTCACTTCAATAACAACCTACTTTGCAAGAGACCACACTAGACCACAAAGCAAAGTGATCACAAACAGCATACAATAGAATAATGTCTTATCATTAGCATTGTTTTTTGGCATTTTCAACAACACTATGACTTCATGCAACTCTTTTATGACTTCCTGCAACTGTTCTTCCACCCTCTTATTTTGTGGCGCAAGATATTCATCTATCTCATCGGCCCATGTAAACAACTTGCATTTGTTCACCTATCAAAAATGGAAAAAATTCGTTAATAGACCAAAAATCACAAAGCACAAAACTGGAAGGTAGAAATTTGAACAGAAAGAACAAAAAGAACATTTGATCGTTAAAAGAACAAAAATGGAAAAAATTCTACAATCTGAACAGAAAGAACAAAACTGAAGCAACAAAATACAAAAAAAAAATTGCCATTTCATCGTTAAAATCACGAAAGGTAGAAATCCCCAAGACAGAAAATTGCAACAACACAACCTCAAGTTGAAATCTGGAGCAAATAATATTAAGAAAGGTAGAAATCCTGAAAACAATTACCTTGTTGTAATTACGACACCCGTAGAATTGCCATCCCGGAAATTCGCCTACGGTGGCCGTTCTCAATGGTGATTGGATGTTACAATAACATTTGATGAATGTTGGGAGTGCACTCGAAGAAGACCTGGCTGAATTACACTTAGACATGGATCTAATTTGATTATTTAGGATTAGGGTTCTATAGGATTGGGGGAGGTTTGAGGAAAAAAATCGGAAGAAGAGGTTCAGAGATCAGACGATTCATTCATATGTAGGGATGGGGACAATTTCGTCAATTTTCCAAATTGTGTTGAGGTGTCCGACTGTGTAGGTTTTTGTCAGTCCACGGGAGCACCAGGGATGATGTGGAACAACTGATGTGGAAAAAGGGCTTCAATTGCTGCATCTGAAAACATAAAGGGCTAATTTTGCATAACTTAATTTTTTAGGGCTAAAAACGCGCAAAAGGTAAATTATGGGGCTAAGAACGGGATTTTCCCACAGTTTTATCCTTTCTCTGCCTATCGGAGATTTAAAATCAGGGTCAAGACACCGTACAACTAAACTGACGGACTCACCTTCCGTTCAAGTCTTCTTCCGCAGTTCCTTTTGAGTGGGACTTAAGTAACCGCCAACCATTTCTGCTAAGAATAAGAATTCCGCCAATCTATAACATGAAGAAGATTTTTCCCCTCCTCAAGCCTTGCGGACTTTTTCCGATTCTCAAAATTGGTAACCTCCATGAAAGAAAAAGGAATACAATCTATAGACAACTATTGGAACAACAAAACAATATATATAACAAATTATGGGAAGTAATCTTGAAAAAAAAAACAATGGAAGGGAACTGAGAAAAATTCGCCGAAGGATTTCTACACCTTCTATGATATCGTAGAGAGTAGTTAGAAGAGAACCAGAAAGCGTCTAGAAAATAAAAACCTTAAATAACCTATTTTTTTTTTGATACCGAGGTTCCAAGCTTACACCTGACTAGTCGTCGGGATAACAGCCCCGGCCCCACAGTACTGCTACCAGTTAAATCGCGAGATGTGTATCTGGCTTCTAGGTTCTTAAATATCCTCAACTACCGCGCACAAGGAGTCGTCCCCCAAGTGATTGCTCCATGCTGGACCCCCCCAAATCCAACCGCAGGTTCCCACCGAGATCTGGCCTCCCACACTGCCGCTTGAAGCCCTCAATATTTAATTGTTCCACCAGCGTACCCCGGAGGGCTAGGCCCTAACCCTTAGTCAAAGACTAAGGGATCATTGGGCCTTGAGAAATTCAATTCCAAAGTGTTGCCACTAGGAATTGAACCCCTGACCTCCAACTAAATTGAAGGTCAGGTGGCCAACTGCGCCAAGGCAGTTGGTTACCTTAAATAACCTAATTGATATACATAGAGGTGGCCATGGCCAGGCCGGGCCCGGCTCGGCCGAACCGGGCTGAGCCTGGGCTGGGCGGCCGCGGCCCACAGCCCGCCCGTCCCCGGGCTTTCATGGGCGGTATGGGCCGGGCCGGGCTTGGGCAAGAAGTGTAAAAAAAATTCATAAAAATCAATTTGTAAAAATCTGTTTCAATTTTTAAAATAAATTAATTAATATTAATTAAAAAATCAATTTACAAAAATCATTTTGAATTAAGAAAAAACGTAAAACTTAGTAAAAAAACTGTTTCAATCTGTTTAAAAAAAATCATTTTGAATTTTTAAGATATGTTAACATTAAATGGGGAGAAAAGGGAAAAAAATTGGACTTGGACTTAATTTGTAAAAATTAGATTATTTTTTGAAATTTAATCTAATTTATAAAATTAAGTTTCCTACGTATCCTAAGGAATCAAAGTCCACTTAGTTTTTTTTACTTACCTCTTTACTTACCTGGAACTTAAAGGTAGGTAATGTGCTCAATCTTCGTGTTGGCCACCCCCTGAAGCTCTCGATTCGGATGAAGAATCCATCATCATCCACGGATCATCATCCTCGTTGTGTTTGTCTTCTTCTCCCTTCCGTCCTTATTGACATTTTTCTGCTTGTTCCCAATCTTTTTTACAGACTAGAATCTTCACAACGTCGGGCGATAAAGATGTTCGTTTATCTGTTATAACTCTTCTACCTGCACTAAAAGAAAACTCCGAAGCAATTGTAGAGGCTGGAACGACAAGGAGATCCCTTACAATTCTAGCCAATATAGGATATTATTCTTCACGTAATTTCCACCATTTTAAAATCTCAAAATCAGCATCAAGCTCATGTGAACACGTAAAATATTCATTTAAGATTTGACTAGAAGAAGTTGAAGAATTAGAGCTTGATGACGATTTTGGTTTTTTGAAAAGAATTGAAGATGTAAATTGATCAAATCTACCTTTATTTTTTGAAGTTGACTGGGAGGCTAGAACCTCTGGTTTATATTTTTTAATGTATAAATCAACTAATGAAGCTAATATTTTGACGCACTCATTTACGTACTCCTCACTATCAAAAGAAGTATCACCTAATGCATTATAATAGTAATCAATAAGATTACCGAGTGCTTCTTTTTTCACACCCGGGTCAAGAAGACATGCAACACCGTTTATGTAAGGAAATTGTGATAAATACTCTAACCATTTTTCTGTCATTGTAGAAATAACTTGAGATAAATGTATATTATTTTTGTGTTCACTTAAAAAACCAACAATTTTACAACATTCTAAAATAACCAAGTGCACATTATGTTCATAAACGTAAGAAAATAAATATGTAGAATTATTATAAGCACGTAATATACTATGAACGATCGTAGCAAGTTCCCAATGAGTCTCAGTTATGAGGTATTGCTCGGCTAAATATTTTGGATCAGAGTTATATAATTGAGTAATAATTTCTTTATAAGGAATAGCATCATCAAGCAATTTAAAAGTAGAGTTCCAATGGGTAGGTGTGTCAATGCTCCATTTTTTTAGTTTCAAATTACGTTCCTTACATAGATGTTTATAATATCTCCTAATATGTTGACTCAGTCTTAGTCATTTAATTATTTTTCTAATAGGATTTAAAAGAGGTGAAATCATATCAATTCCTTTTTTAGCTGACAAATTCAAGACATGGGCACAACATCTAATATGCATAAAAATACAGTTTGCAAGTAAAGGCAATTCGTCCAACAAATATTCCATACATTTATTCTTAGCGGCCGCATTATCGAGAGAAAGAGAAAGCACTTTATCAAATATATTAAATTCCTTACAACATTCAATTATTCTATCTTTTAGATTTTTAGCGGTATGTGATTCTTCCATAATATCAAAAACAATAATACGTTTTTCTATTACATATTCAGTTCCAATCCAATGAACTGTAATGCAAAGATAAGGTTCACCAGTTGGAGAAGTCCAACAATCACTAGTAAGACATATACAACCTTCAAATCTTTTAAAAAATTCAATTAATACGTTGAATATAATATTGTTGTTGAATACGCCGTTTAAGAGTATTCCTTGGTATTCTCCGATATGCCGGTTGCATTAAAGTCCTACTCATAATTTCTAAATTTTCACTTTCACCATGACTCAAAGGCAGTTCATCAAGAGTAACATATTTAGCAAATCAGTCAATTAATTTTTGTTGATTGTAAACGAAAGGCATACCTCCACCGGGCACTTTTGAGAAATAGCCGGATAGTTGATATTGATCATCCGAACGTTCTTGATCATGATTATCCTTAGTCCAACCATGGTCATTTGCCAAATGACGAGCTAGTGTTACGGTTCCGGTACCAATTTTCCAAGAAAAAATAGTAGTTTTCTTTTAATTCTTGCATACAAGACATATAATTTTACAATGCATTGGTACGGTACCGATAGCCCTCTCATAAAATGCCCAAACCCATGATTTTTGATTTTATTTGAAGCTTCGACCGTAGGTTCGGATGGAGGTGGCATGGTAGACGTAGTAGAGTCTTGAGAGAGATTGTGAACTAATAACTATTTATAATAATAAGTACTGAATAAATAAACTCTACTAAATATAAAAATAATACAAAGTAGAAGTAGTAACTTACCGAAATGCAAGTTGGTTTCATTATCGCAGGTTCCTTCATGATGAACGTTCTTGATCCGTCCGCCATAGTATTATACAATTATATAAAGGTACTTAACAAAAAATAATAATGCAAGATTACAAGTTGTGAAAATTAACTTGAGAATTGTGCAAACTTGAGAATTAAGAAGAAGAGTGATAATGGTGTGGGAAAATAGTTAAGATGTGTTGGTATTTATAAGATGAATTTTTCAAAAAAAAAAAAAAAATTTGAAGGCTGGCTGACCGTTGGATACCCAACGGCTATGTGAACCAAGTTGGTTCAACCAACCAATAGGTTGGTGCCACATGGCATGGCCAGCCAACCATTTAAATTTGAATGGTGGGCTTTGGGCTGGGCTAGGGGTGGGCTGGGCTGGAGCCGGGTTGGGGCTGGGCTAGGGCCGGGCTGGAGGCCGGGCCGATCTGGGCTCGGAGGTGGGCCGGGTCGGGCTGGGCCTGGACTGGAGATTTTGGGACCGGGACCACCCGGATGACCAGGGGGCTGGGCTCGGTCCCGAGCTGAGCTGGCTCGGTCGGCCCCCGGGCCTAGAAAATCCGGGCTGGTCTGGGCCGGCCCGACCCACTGGCCACCTCTAGATATACACATGTAAAAAGAAGAGTTGTCAAACTAAAATCATATTATAATTTTCTACACACGTACTTCAATATGTAATATTTCCTATTTTTATTTTTAGCCCAAATGTTAGTTGATCCAAAACCCCCACACATAGACTTGACCAAAATCAAATAAACCAAAACAAATCAAACATACCTAGTATATCCCGCTCAGAGCAGGGTCTGGGAGGGTAAGATGTACGCAGACCATGCCCTACTTTTTACGATAGGGAGAGTGTTTCCGTGAAGACCCCCAACTTAGTGCACAGCAAAATATTGAGTGATATATACAAAGAATCATATGATTCGAAAAATCTCAAAACCATACCTGAGCCCATGGCTTAATTCACATGAGACTTACCTCAGGGGACTATGGCTATTACACTCTCGATGAACGCTACTCTAACAAAAGAGAGTTTGACTCTGCGCACAGCTCTCTGTCAAAAATAAACCACACGAAAAAAAATGCACTGCTCTAAGTCAAAGCTAACCGAGACAACCCAATCCTAAGGCTCTCTACTACTACTACACTGCTCCCTAAAAACGAATCTGCAACTCTGATCTAGCGCCTCCAAGAGCACCTATCAACATTCATGGTCTCGGATAAGTTTAAGGCCTTCAAATCTAAACTCAGCTGCTCCTCCCACGTCCTCCTCGGTCTGCCTCTCCTCCTCCCTTTATAACCAATAAACTCTCGATCCTCCTCACCGGAGCAGAGGCCTGCCTCCTGCGGACGTGGTCAAACCATTTCAATCTCCCTTCTCTAGCTTACGCTGAAATAGGCGCCACCAATTATATTAAATATAAATAAACATACACACCTATGTTGCATAAGTGTGGGGCGCGCGGGGCAGGAGCGACGGTTTTCCAAAAATGTTAGGGTGCGACACACGTGGATATGTTTATTTTATTTATATCTATAATATAGAATACACCGATTTATTTTCATATTTATTAAATCAATATTTATTTTCTTTTTCCTTTTTCTTTTTTCGATTTCCCGCCCAGAACATCTGTCCTTTTTACACTCATTGTTGTACACATTTCCTGCACACGTTTTATACTTATCTGTCCTTCCTTATCCTTGCATCTGCACCCATTTTTTCCCCCTCAAATATAGCCATCGACGCTCCCTCTCTATGCCTTAAATTGACGAAATCTTCTTCTCTAACTATCTCGATTCTTCCTCCACGCCACCGTCGATAATCTCGACAGAATCCATGATATCTCATCATCTTCGTCTACGATATCAATTCATTCTCACTTTCCATATCAAATCGGAGGTAATTTTGGAAGTCTTTTGTGGGTCTTCGTTTCTACATATCGATTCGGCTCAACGAAACCATATCCAGACGCCGATTATTTTGGGAAGCTTTGCGCAAATTAGGAACAAAGATAAGTCTCCAAATTTGACTGGATTCTCTTTCTGAATTTTTACGTTTCTTTTATTATTTCTGTTCATTCATCCGAATGAAGTTACCTGTATTTTAGGTGTTCGTCGGATGTAAGTTTCATGTAATTTTGGGAATTGACCAATCTCCAAAATTACAAAACTTCAGTGTGGGACAAACCATATTTCCACAATCTTGGGTTTTGAATAAAAAGTTCTATGTATATGAGCGGAAGAATCACAGGGTTATCAGCCGAATCCACTTTTCCGCAAATAAGAATATTCTACAACAGCTCCTATTAATCTGTAAGGTGTTCAGTTGAATGTCCTCATATGACCTATATTCTTCATTCTATTAAGATATTCTTTATTATTATGTTTCAATTATTGTAATATCCACATTTTTTTCTTCGGTTTTTGTTTATTCCAAACTATTATAGTTCATTGGTACTCGATTCGATTTTGTGTGTTTCATGTCGTGTATTGTACTCGTTCTATTATCGTGATACTTGAGCTAGTTATTGATGTTCATTCTGAATGTATCATGTCGGATGTATAATTGTATATCTCATCGTGTTCCTATTTATTAGAACTGTACTGTTGGTTTATGAGTATAACGTACGTTATGCTTATTACTTAGCGTACGTTATTTCAATTGTGTATGTTAATCAGTAGACTTTGGGGTCACTCTTACGTACGTTATCTATAGGGCCTAACGTACGTAAATATTCATTACTTGCGCTATCTCAGCTCCTTAACTTACATAAAATATATCTGGCTTCAGGTCACTGAGTGCTGGACAGTTTATTACGTACATTAACCCTCGACCATAGCGTACGCAATTCATATTTTACGTACGTTGTGCTTGCCATGCAACGTACGTAATGTAATATGTGAATCGAGGCAGTGAGATCTGTGGGGTTCGTTGCATACGTAATGCAGTTGCATTAACGTACGTTAATCATGTTGCGTATGTAACGCTTATTTTCTTACGTACGTAACGAAGTTCACCTATATATAGGCGGACTTCAGCCCCGTGTTGCCATTTTCTCTTTTCTTCTTCTTCTTCCGATGAACTGGCGATTTTGTTCGAGAGAGAGGGTTAATCAACGCGAAATTTCATCATCCATCCATAGATTCGAGTCCCTAACAGGAAGTAATCATCGTCCTAACGTCTTCCACCAAGGTAAATCAGTTTTAAACCCTAAATTTCGGGAAATTTGGGGGATTTTCTTGTGATTTCATTTAGTATTCCAATTCGGCCGATTTGTTATTAGATTAGGATTGTATATTCGAGATTCCTTGTTATTCTTGTAGTGTAGGGAAATAGAATTCATGAACTCTTCCATTATTCGTTCATGTTCGGATTATGCCCTCATAGTGTTCGACGAATTGTGTCTACGAGTCGAACTTAGGATGGGTTCCTATGTTTACGTAGGGTTGTGATTGATTATGCGTCATTGTGATTTAGGATTGAATCTTTGAAGGGAGTCCGACCAAAAAACTTTTCTTCAGTGTTTCCTTCACATCATATTATTCAAGGCAAGTACATGTATTACATTTAGTTATGTGTGTTACGGTTTCGATACGGATTATGAAATGTGATATCATGTGTGTGTTGATGTTCTTCCACCCAGGGACAGTTCGACGGGACCTCTGGGTACTGATACTAATGGGTACGGCCGCGAAAGTGGTTTCCCACCCATGGACGATCCGACGTGGCTTCTGGAGGTCGATACTAATAGGTACGGCCGTGGGTTACCAAGTATGGATGTTATTGTGATGAAATGAGTTGATATAGTGTTTATGAAAATGATGTTTAACGCAAATGTGATATTCCGGAATATGGTTTTGAAATGCTTTCTTAATGAGATGACTGTGTTGATTCGTATCGCTATATAATGTAGTGTAATTGTGTACTTGCACTAGCTGTTCGATGCTAACCCCTTAGATAGGGTAAATGCGTTTCATGCATTTTAGGTATCGGGCGAGCTGAGGAGCCAGCACGGGACCCGCATACTAAGGATAGCCAAGCATGATGATGAGGCTCTTGTCTTTGTTGAATATTTTTTTATTATGATTACGTGGTGTAATATCCGGGGATAATTTTTTTTTCGTGTTACTGTTGAGTTGTACGTATTCATTTGGAATTGTACAAGTATTTTTGTTTTGGAATGATACAATGAGTATTGTATTGGAATATTTCGGGATCGAAATATTTATACTTGTCGTCGGGTTGGTTTCGTCGTTTGAATGTTTGTTGGAGAGTTTGGATTTTTTGGCTAAGTTCATAGCCTTAACGTACGCTACGGGTGTAGCATTACGTATGCTAGCGTGTTGATATTACGTGCGTTATGCCTGTAAGGTTACGTACGTAATGCTTGGTAGGTGGCAGGAACCTTCCTCGTAGTCACTTTCGGCCGGTGGGTCCTGAGCATCTTCCGATCGGATCTCACTATTGCAGTCAACGGACCCTTACGTACGTTAAGAGGTGAGCTCTACATACGTAATGCAGATCTTGTTAACGTACGTAATATGTTTTTGTTTACGTACGTTAAGGCCTTCGTATTTTAGTTCAGTTAGTTCTGGGTTTAGCTTTACGTACGTTACTATTTTTACATAGCGTACGTAAAGGCCCTTACGTACGTTAGCATGGGCGTATAACATACGTAATGGACTTGTCAGTCTATTTATCTTGGTTCCTCACGAACCAAAACACATTTTATCTCCCTAGAATCGTCCGTTTGGACTTGTTATTGATGTTTAGCCCCTTCCAACTCGATCTTGATCATCCTAGCTTGGATTGAAGCTTGAAGTTGGAAGCTTGTTGGTGCTCCTTTGGTGTTTGGAGGCTTCTTTTTGTTCTTCTTTGGTAAGTTCCCTCAATCTCTTGTTCTTCAAGTGATTTTCGAGTTTTTGTTGTTGTTTTCTTCGGGTATTGTTTGATTAATGGAGTATATCATGATTCTTCATGGGTAAACTTTTGATGAAGAACATGATGGTATTGCTTGAGTTGGATTATGTTCTTGATGTTTTAGATTGTTTGGAGGTTTTAATCAGGTCTAGTAAGGATTATGATAAGATTGTTATATGATTAACATAGTCTTGAGATGATTGTTGTTGTTGTTGATGGTGTTCTTGAAAGATTATAACCATTTTAGTAAGGATTTATGATAATTTAAGGGGTGATTATCATAATTTGGAAATGGTTGAGTGAATCTTGTTGTTTAATCCGAATTCATGATGTATTGATGAAGGATTTCTGAATCAGACATCATGATTATTGAGTTGATGATGTTCTTGGGTGATAATGATAATATTGATAATATTATCATTGTAGGAGGATCAATTTGATGATATTGGTGATATTATCATTTTGAGATGTTTGTTTTGATGATTGTTCTTAAGTGAATCTTGTTGAATGGATTTCACAAGTGTTAAGAACGTAATGATCATGTTAATTGATCATCGAGGTGTTAGAGGATGTTAGAATTCATAGTTGAGAACTATGATATTCGTTCGTGCGGTGTGATCGAATCGTGTTTGAATCGGGCTTTGTCCTTGTCGTTGTTTTTTATTGATTTTGTGTTTTTGAATGAATCGTTTTCATTCAAGGTTGTTCGAGTGTTTGTGATCGTCGGGAGGCGCCGTTCGTCGTTTCGTGCCAGGACGTTGATCGTGGAAGGACTTGCTCGCCTTCGGTTTGAGGCAAGTTTTATACTTGTAGTGGTCAATGAGATTAATGTTATCATATATGTGTATGAATGTATTGTATCATTTCGAGACTTAGTCTCTTCGTGATTTGTTGATATTCGGGAATTGTTTGATGCAATACCCTTCGGTGATTATGCCAGATGTGATTGTTATTCGTTAACGGCCGGTTTAAGGCATTGAGATTCTTGTTGTCGATAGCCGGTTCGCGGCATCGATGTATCGATTATTATTGTTGACGTTAATGTCGTTTTGAGGCATCGTTGAATCGTTATTATCGAATTGGAACGGTTGCTATGATGTTGCATTGGCCGATTGAAGGCATTTGATATATTCGTTTATCATATCTGTTTTGGTGGTCGATTTAAGACGCCGGGACATCTATTCTACCGTATCATTGGTTATAGATTAACCGTTCTAAGGTAATCGATGTATTTAATTGCGATTACCAAAGATAATCCCATCCGGTGTAGCATTGTTTATCGATTAACCGTTCTAAGGTAATCGATGTATTGAATTGGGATTATCGAAGATATTTCCCATCCGTTGTATCATTGGTTATCGATTATCCGTTCTAAGGTAATCGATGTATTGAATTGGGGTTATCGAAGATAATTCCCATTCGTTGCATCATTTGTTATCGATTAACCGTTCTAAGATAATCGATGTATTTAATTGGGATTATCGAAGATAATTTCCATCCGTTGTGTCATCGTTATTGATTAACCGTTCTAAGGTAATCGATGTGTTGAATTGGGACGGTCAAGGATAGTTCCACCCGTTGAGTTGTTGTGAATTGGCCATTCCAAGGCAGTCGAGGTACTTGAATTGGGACCGCCGTGGACAGTGCCCATCCATGAGTTGTTGTTGTCGTGTTGGCCGAATCAAGGCAGCACGCTATTATTCTTGTGAATTTGGTAATCTTGGGATCGTTACTGTTGTGATTAATTATGTTTTGGAGGCTAGTCTCGGCTAGTGCTCGATGGGTAAGCTTGGGGCTTGAACCTTCGCGGTTGGTTTCCCAACACCTGCAGTTCAGTAGGTCACGGTCATGTTAATGATCTCATTATGGGTAAGCTTGGGTCTTGAACCTTCGCGGTTGGTTTCCCAACACCTACAGTTCAGTAGGTCACGGTCATGTTAATGATCTCATTATGGGTAAGCTTGGGGCTTGAACCTTCGCGGTTGGTTTCCCAACACCTACGATTCGATGAGTCACGGTCACCGGGTGATCTCACTATGGGTAAGTCGGGGCTTGAACCTCGCGGTTGGTTTCCAAAGACTGTAATTCGGCAGTCACGGTCATTGGATGATCTCATTGTGATACGGCTTCATGCCGTGGCTTCACTTATTGTGATACGGCTTCGTGCGTGGCTTTAGCCCTCGCTGATACAATGGGATGTTTGGCTTCGGCCATTGTGATGACTAGCGCTTGAGTGGCTTTCAGGCCATCGTGACGTATTGGTATTTTCGCTGGAACCTTCAGGCAATTGTGATTCGTATTTATTTCAGCTCTTGGTTGGTTTATCTTCGTGTAGTTCATTGTTGTGATCTGTATTGATGATTCGCCATTGGGCACTTGTGTTCTAACCTGTTGAGCAGGTACCGATCGAATGCCGCAGGCATAGTATTTCACGAATGCTCAATTGTTACTTTGGTTTGTGAGCATCTCGTATTACCATTGATGTACCATTTATTCTGCCTTTGGATGCATATCATGTTATACATGTATTTGATATTCATTATCTGGATGACTGACCCCGTGGGGGCGGAACATGTTTTCATGTTTTAGGTGCTTGCGAGGAGAGAGTTGAGACACAGGGGCATGACGATGGCGACGAGGCATGCGAGCGATACTAGTCCGAGATGTTTTGGTGTTCATGTCAGTCAGATAGTTGGAGTACTCCAGTTTTGTTCAGTTGTTGTCATTTTGTATCATCCGAGCTAGGCTCGTGGATGTCGTTGTATTTTATTTAGGCCATGTAGGCCCACTGTTGTCATTGAAATTACATATCGGAATATTATGTTGGATGTCAGTGTAGGAATTGTGATTCCCCTTTTGGTCAGTTTGTTGTATTTTAGTCATGTTCGCCTGGTGGATGTCCTGGTGTGGGGTCCACGGCACTGTAATGACCCAATGGGATTTGGGGGTGTTACAGATGATGGTATCAAAGAATTGGGTTGTGAGACACCCTGATATGTGAGTTATGTGGCTCTACCGACGCGGTAGTAGTGGGGCTGTCAGGTTATGACAATATGGACAGTCAGGTTTTGTGAGTCGTGATAGTTGAGCGACTGTATGAGTTTTTCTTTCATCGAGTCGTCGTCAGTGAAGACTAGTATCGCAAGACCTCGAAGCTTCGTATGACCTGTGTAAGGACTCGATTCTCTTGTATGTTCATACATTCATTATGCCATTGATTATACATGTTTTGTTGAAGTCTTTATGTAACATTGTTTTACGACCCATTCATGATTAATTGCTTTGGAGCGTGTCGGATCAGTATTGGCTATAAGTAGCATGTTTGAAGTGATTGTTTATTCATTGAGTATGTATACTCGTATTTGGCTATTGACTTAGCATTGTGGATTGGCCGTTGAGGCATATTTGAGCTTTGTTCATGATCGAGCGTTATTCTTTCAGTATGGAAAGAGGAAACCAAGGACGTAGCAGAGGGGGTAAAGGCTGCAGAGCAGGCCGAAACCCAGAACCTCATGTTTATATGCGTACGGATGCCGAGATGGATCAGAATTCGGCCGGAGATGTGACTTATGCGACCGGTTCTCCTTCGGGACGTCATACTCGAGGAGTCGATCAGACTGACATCGACCCTTTCTTGCTTATGAGGAGCATGATGACGCAGATGACTCAGATGGCGTAGATAATGGAAACCATGCAGACCTCGATGGTTCGTGGTACACAGCAGCAGGGACTCCAGGTGCCGTTTTATGGACAGGCCGGGAGAGTGAGTTAAATTATCGGCGACATCTCTCATCAGAGGCCGCCTATCTTTGAGGGTTCATCGGAACCAGCTGATATTGTTCATTGGCTTGAACATTTTGATAAACTCTTCGACATGGTTCAGTGTCCGGAAGAGAGTAAGGTGGCAGTAGCGGCTTACTATTTGAGTAAAGGCGCTTATTCTTGGTGGCTTTCCATGAAACCCACCGATCGTGATTGTGCTTGGAGTGAGTTTAAGACTCTCATGTTAGAGAGGTATTATCCGGCTCCACTTCGTGAAGCCAAGCTGTCAGAGGTTTTTTTACCCCGAATCCGTCGAGGACGAGGGTGTTATTGTTATTGCGGAGAAGTTTCAGGGACTCCTTCAATTTGCTTCATCTGTTATCCGTACTGAGGCGGATAAGATCAAGTATTTTAGCAAGAGGCTGAACCCGCAGTTGATGATGCAGTTGTTCAACCATAATTGCAATTCACTTGGTGAATTCATCGAGAAGGCTATTGGAGCAGAGCTTTTGATCAAGGAGCTTGCTCGGAAGAACCCTTCAGTTTCTTCCGGTGAGAGGACTAGGATGCCGGTTCGTTCAGAGGGACATCGGGCTCCGACGTCCAAGAGGTCATCTTCTAGTCGTCTTCGTGCTAGGAAAGCATCTTCTTCTCAGGCGACGGGTTCGACCGTTGTTTGCTTTAACTGTGATACAATAGGACATCGCAGTACTCGGTGCTCGATGCGGTCTATTGCTTGTTTTCTGTGTGGGAGGCAGGGACACCTTCAGAAATACTGCAGGGGTTCTAGTTCCAGTAGATCTCAAGGGAAATCACGGGCCTCGGGAGATTTTGTTTCTTCAGTCCGTACTACATCCAAGGGGTCATATCGGGCTTCGGGAGCCAGAGGTATGGACACTCGAGGAGGAGTGGCGAGCTCAGATTTGGGTCTTCCTCGAGTCGATCAGATCGAGGAGTTCGATGACCTGGAGGATGTTGATTTTGGATACATTTGAGATGTAACCTTAATTTATTTTCTTTATTTTTCGGATTGATGTTTGACTCGGTCTGTACTTTAGTATTGTGGTTGCGAACCATTTATGGTTGATCTATCTTGTAATGATTGTATCTGAGAATCTTGAGATTTGAGGTCGTGTGATGTGTTTTTCCTTCCTTTTGGTGTTGTACTCGAGATTTTGTAATAATCTGGGTAATTGTTCATTTCAATTCGAGACGTCGAGTCGTGAGGACTTGGGTATGCGGTTGATATGGTCCCGAGGACCATATGTGCGTTGTTATTTTCCTTTTGTGGCATGAGTCAGTGTTTGCTTGAGCGTTTAATGCCGATGAGAACGGGGGAGTGTACACCGATGATTGTAGACATGTATAATGGGTGGCACCCGCGGGGTGTGTACGCCGGCGTTACGAGTCTTGCGGGTGGTGCGACTTCCTGGCTGGTCTCTGACGGAGGAGTCATGATTCGATTGATCTCGCACTTGGTTGAGTATTTTTATCACTTGTTTTTCGACGTGTTCAGGCAGAGGAGACGCGGGAACCCGTGGGGTTGGCCCTATTACTCAGACGGAGTTGCTCATATTGAGGGGTATTCCGGGATATGTTGTTTTCAGATCTTGATGGATAGTTCGCACCCCGTGTTTTTGCACCCTGAGTTTCGGGAACGAAACTCTTTTTAAGGGGGGGAGTATGTAATATCCAGGGATAATTTTTTCATGTTACTGTTGAGTTGTACGTATTCATTTGGAATTGTACAAGTATTGTTGTTTTGGAATGATACAATGAATATTGTATTGGAATATTTCGTGATCGAAATATTTATACTTGTCGTCGGGTTGGTTTCGTCGTTTGAATGTTGGTTGGAGAGTTTGGATTTTTTGGCTAAGTTCATATCCTTAACGTACGCTACGGGTGTAGCATTACGTACGCTAGCGTGTTGATATTACGTGCGTTATGCCTGTAAGGTTACGTACGTAATGCTTGGTAGGTGGCAGGAACCTTCCTCGTAGTCACTTTTGGCCGGTGGGTCCCGAGCATCTTCCGATCAGATCTCACTATTGCAGTCAACGGACCCTTACGTACGTTAAGAGGTCAGCTCTACGTACGTAATGCAGATCTTGTTAACGTACGTAATATGTTTTTGTTTATGTACGTTAAGGCCTTCGTATTTTAGTTCAGTTAGTTCTGGGTTTAGCTTTACGTACGTTACTGTTTTTACATAGCGTACGTAAAGGCCCTTACGTACGTTAGCATGGGCGTATAACGTACGTAATGGACTTGTCAGTCTATTTATCTTGGTTTCGTATTTCATTTCCTCACGAACCAAAACACATTTTATCTCCCTAGAATCGTCCGTTTGGACTTGTTATTGATGTTTAGCCCCTTCCAACTCGATATTGATCATCCTAGCTTGGATTGAAGCTTGAAGTTGGAAGCTTGTTGGTGCTCCTTTGGTGTTTGGAGGCTTCTTCTTGTTCTTCTTTGGTAAGTTCCCTCAATCTCTTGTTCTTCAAGTGATTTTCGAGTTTTTGTTGTTGTTTTCTTCGGGTATTGTTTGATTAATGGAGTATATCATGATTCTTCATGGGTAAACTTTTGATGAAGAACATGATGGTATTGCTTGAGTTGGATTATGTTCTTGATGTTTTAGATTGTTTGGAGGTTTTAATCAGGTCTAGTAAGGATTATGATAAGATTGTTATATGATTAACATAGTCTTGAGATGATTGTTGTTGTTGTTGATGGTGTTCTTGAAAGATTATAACCATTTTAGTAAGGATTTATGATAATTTAAGGGGTGATTATCATAATTTGGAAATGGTTGAGTGAATCTTGTTGTTTAATCCGAATTCATGATGTATTGATGAAGGATTTCTGTTTCAGACATCATGATTATTGAGTTGATGATGTTCTTGGGTGATAATGATAATATTGATAATATTATCATTGTAGGAGGATCAATTTGATGATATTGGTGATATTATCATTTTGAGATGTTTGTTTTGATGATTGTTCTTAAGTGAATCTTGTTGAATGGATTTCACAAGTGTTAAGAACGTAATGATCATGTTAATTGATCATCGAGGTGTTAGAGGATGTTAGAATTCATAGTTGAGAACTATGATATTCGTTCGTGCGGTGTGATCGAATCGTGTTTGAATCGGGCTTTGTCCTTGTCGTTGTTTTTTATTGATTTTGTGTTTTTGAATGAATCGTTTTCATTCAAGGTTGTTCGAGTGTTTGTGATCGTCGGGAGGCGCCGTTCGTCGTTTCGTGCCAGGACGTTGATCGTGGAAGGACTTGCTCGCCTTCGGTTTGAGGCAAGTTTTATACTTGTAGTGGTCAATGAGATTAATGTTATCATATATGTGTATGAATGTATTGTATCATTTCGAGACTTAGTCTCTTCGTGATTTGTTGATATTCGGGAATTGTTTGATGCAATACCCTTCGGTGATTATGCCAGATGTGATTGTTATTCGTTAACGGCCGGTTTAAGGCATTGAGATTCTTGTTGTCGATAGCCGGTTCGCGGCATCGATGTATCGATTATTATTGTTGACGTTAATGTCGTTCTGAGGCATCGTTGAATCGTTATTATCGAATTGGAACTGTTGCTATGATGTTGCATTGGCCGATTGAAGGCATTTGATATATTCGTTTATCATATCTGTTTCGGTGGTCGGTTTAAGACGCCGAGACATCTATTCTACCGTATCATTGGTTATCGATTAACCGTTCTAAGGTAATCGATGTATTTAGTTGGGATTACCAAAGATAATTCCCATCCGTTGTAGCATTGTTTATCGATTAACCGTTCTAAGGTAATCGATGTATTGAATTGGGATTATCGAAGATAATTCCCATCCGTTGTATCATTGGTTATCGATTAACCGTTCTAAGGTAATCGATGTATTGAATTGGGGTTATCGAAGATAATTCCCATCCGTTGCATCATTGGTTATCGATTAACCGTTCTAAGATAATCGATGTATTTAATTGGGATTATCGAAGATAATTCCCATCCATTGTGTCATCGTTATCGATTAACCGTTCTAAGGTAATCGATGTATTGAATTGGGACGGTCAAGGATAGTTCCACCCATTGAGTTGTTGTGAATTGGCCATTCCAAGGCAGTCGAGGTATTTGAATTGGGACCGCCTTGGACGGTGCCCATCCATGAGTTGTTGTTGTCGTGTTGGCCGACTCAAGGCAGCACGCTATTATTCTTGTGAATTTGGTAATCTTGGGATCGTTACTATTGTGATTAATTATGTTTTGGAGGCTAGTCTCGGCTAGTGCTCGATGGGTAAGCTTGGGGCTTGAACCTTCGCGGTTGGTTTCCCAACAACTACAGTTCAGTAGGTCACGGTCATGTTAATGATCTCATTATGGGTAAGCTTGGGGCTTGAACCTTCGCGGTTGGTTTCCCAACACCTACGATTCGATGAGTCACGGTCATGTTAATGATCTCATTATGGGTAAGCTTGGGGCTTGAACCTTCGCGGTTGGTTTCCCAACACCTACAGATTCGATGAGGTCACGGCCACCGGGTGATCTCATTATGGGTAAGTCTGGGCTTGAACCCTCGCGGTTGGTTTCAAAGACTGCAATTCAAGCAGTCACCGCTCATTGGATGATCTCATTGTGATACGGCTTCATGCCGTGGCTTCGCCCTCATTGTGATACGGCTTCGTGCGTGGCTTTGCCCTCGCTGATACAATGGCCGCTTTGGCTTCGTGCCATTGTGATGACTAGTCAAGCTTTGGTGAGTGGCTTTCAGGCCATCGTGACATATTGGTATTTTCGCTGGAACCTTCAGGCAATTGTGATTCATATTTATTTCAGCTCTGGGTTGGTTTATCTTCATGTAGTTCATTGTTGTGATCTGTATTGATGATTCGCCGTTGGGCACTTGTGTTCTAACCTGTCGAGCAGGTACCGATCGAATGCCGCGGGCATAGTATTTCACGAATGCTCAATCGTTACTTTGGTTTGTGAGCATCTCGTATTACCATTGATGTACCCTTTATTCTGCCTTTGGATGCATATCATGTTATACATGTATTTGATATTCATTATCTGGATGACTGACCCCGTGGGGGGAGAACATGTTTTCATGTTTTAGGTGCTTGCGAGGAGAGAGTTGAGACACAGGGGCATGACGATGGCGATGAGGCATTCGAGCGATACTAGTCCGAGATGTTTTGGTGTTCATGTCACTCAGACAGTTGGAGTACTCCAGTTTTGTTCAGTCGTTGTCATTTTGTATCATCCGAGCTAGGCTCGTGGATGTCGTTGTATTTTATTTAGGCCATGTAGGCCCACTGTTGTCATTGAAATTCCATATCGGAATATTATGTTAGATGTTAGTGTAGGAATTGTGATTCCTCTTTTGGTCAGTTTGTTGTATTTTAGTCATGTTCGCCTGGTGGATCTCCTGGTGTGGGGTCCACGGCACTGTAATGACCCAATGGGATTTGGGGGTGTTACACGTGGTTTGTCAGAGTTAGTCGAGTAAATATATTATTGTCTTAAGGATATCGTTGAAGTCCCCTGTGTGGGTAATGAACTTATTTTACTTTCTGTCTTTCTAAATTTGAACTAAAATGTTTGACCGAGGCCACGACCCTATTTAGATTATTAATGTGTTGTTAAGAGATTATTGTGTATTGTGTGTGATATACGAGCCTGGTAAACCTTGTTCAAGGTTCTACGGCGTGTAATATCCCTTATGAGATTTTGGGTGTTACAATTATTGTGTTTCAATTTAGTAGTTGGTATATTTCATGCTCACTATTGTGTTAATAATTCATAATTCTTCTGAAAGATATATTTAATAGTTGGTGTATCATTATTATGACATATTTATTTATTTAATGATGTATTGAACAACATAATAGCGCCCATCAATACTATGTTGATTGAAGTTGTTGGTAAACTCTCAAAGAAGGCCTCTTTTACTCTTCGAGTAATTAGGCTTTGGAAGGTCCCTAAGATAAATTCTCCGGAGATAGATAGAACAATTGAAATGGTTTTGCAAGATATCATATCATAAATGATTTTTTTTTTAATGTAAGACCAACAAATAAATTAACTCGCAAGTGTCTATAACTGATTAACAGGGCACACGTATTCAGGCAAGTATTGATCGAGGTGAGTTCATTGCGAAGTTTAAATATTCTATTGTCGAACATGGAATTTACTTGATGAAGAATTTTATTGTATGTCCAAATAATGGTATCTGGAGGCCAACATCACATACTTGGATGTTTTGCTTCATGATTCTACTGGACTTAGTGAAAACGTGGCTATTGAATATCCCCATTTTTCCATGGATATCTACCATTTCAAGACTCTTATGGAAGTACAAGAAGTTCCAGAATCGGATGAAACACCTGTTTTAATTGGTATATTTGGTGTTTTATTTCTAATACCATCTACAAAGTACATGATTCTTTACTTCCTTTACTTAATCAGTTTGGCTTATCATTTTATTTTTTTGTAGATTTAATTGGTACATTGGTGCAAAGTGAAAAAGTTTATCAGACTGAAGCTGCTGGAGCTAAAAGATTGTCTTTCAATATTATTGACTTGGGGTAAATATACAGATTTTTGAATATATGATCTTTCTTATCATAAATTATATGGTTATAGCTTGACTTTTGTAATGATATAATATTAATATAGGATGCAGCGAATTAATGTTACTCTATGGGCTGAGTACAGTGATCACGCTATGGGTCTCTTTAATATAAGGATGACTTCTAATATTGTTGTTTTGCTTCAACTATGTCGGATTTCTAGAAAAAAAGGTAACTCTATCAACTCATGGTATTTCTTATTTATTAATACAGAAATATAAACTCATGTTACAATGAATGTTTATTATGCAGATAGTGGCATTGTTGGTTTGGCCACATCTTTCCATGTGACAAAAGTACTTCTAGATAAACATATACCAGAAGTGGAGGATTTTCGTTATAGGTTGACTAATTTAGATATGTGTAAGAATTACTTTGCAAGCTGATGATTGTTCATTGAATGTATTCACTTATATCTTTGTAACATGACAGTTTTCTGGCACTTCATGATTCGTCTTCACAAAATTGTGGTCTTACAACAAGTTTGTCAATTGGTTCTGGCTCAATAGGTCCAGTCGTATCTGATATTAAAGCATTATTATTGGCGAAGGAGGTGATTATGTGAACACATTTAGTTATTTGAATCATGCTTTTTTTAGCATGTACATTATTTGTGTTTTGTTATATAATCATCTATATTCAACTGCAGGCTAAAGGGTTTTGGTTCTATGGAACCATAACCCGTGTTCTCTCGAAGGATGGTTGGTATTATCGGGCTTGTCCAGGTAGGAGCTATTCAAAGAAATTGATGCAGTAGCTGTCAGTGAATACAAGTGCAATGCATGTAATAAGAAGAATATAACTCCTACTTTGAGGTACAGGTTGAAGGTTGAGATAAATGATAGTACATCGACATTGGTTGCAATATTCTGGGATGAACTATGTGTCAATATTTTTGGAAAGTCAGTTGCTGACTTTCTTTCTTCTGCTGAATTGGTTAGATGCTTCACTCATTGATCATAAATTTATTCAAATCATATAAACATGCATTTGCTTATAGTTTAATTTTTATTTTAAAAAAAGGAAAATGGTGTAAGTGATCTTCTGAATGAGATAATGCAATGTCAAGGGAAATAATATATCTATAAGGTGTCAGGATATCGAGGAAGTAGCAGCGAAAGGATGTGCAATATTTCTGCTTTGTGCAGTGATCCTGATGTTGTACGTCAGCACTAGCCATCCCATGATAATACTAGCTCTGATGTAATTCTCTCTTGAATTTTCTTGTCGAATAAATAGTACGTTGCATTTTCATAATATTCATTATCATATTCACTTTTATAGGAGAGTGACTTAGATGACGACCTTGATTTGATGGTTCCTAGCACCAACAAGGTTGATTCTAATAGGGTACTTTAGTCACTCCTCATCCTTTTTTTGGTGTATTGTGTATGCTTATGAATACTAGTTGCTGATTAATGATTGTAATAAAATGATCCAGCTTACAGATTCACCTGTTGATGTTAATGGCCAATCGGATGATGGAGTGCCTTTAGTTACACCATCATCAAAGCGACGTAGTGGTGAAGATGTTGAGGATGATGCAAGTGTAACCCCCCAAGATATTTAGGGTACATTACAGCGCCTTGGACCCTACATGGGACCCATCAGGCTAATTAAGACATACCACTCGTCTATCTATCTCAGTTAGCGAGAAAACACACACCATCAAGACGAAATTAAATGAAACGCCCGGTATAACCGGCAAAACAGACATCACTGACAATCATAAATAATATATAATAATACAAACCATAATCCCAGTAAAATGCCTAAGTACTCGCGAGTACTATCTATAAGTTCACAAGTTTGAAAACAACCACGTCACAAAGGACAACGAAAATAAGGACACTCATTTGCACACGTCATCAACCCTGGCCAGCATCCTCGTACTGTCTTAGTGCCCACTCGTCTGGCTGAACATATCCTAAAATTCATAACAAGAATTTCCCCAAAACGGGTCCCCAAAAGGGTTAGCAATTATGCTAGTACAAGTAATCAAGGCAAACCATTCACTTACACATTTCATAGTACATGCATCAATTCATTTCAGAAACCAAAACCAGACATGTCATTTCCAGAAACAAACAGTTAACAATCAATTTGTCTAGGACCGGGGTGAAGGCACTGGTCCCACTCGAGGCCTCTAAGGACCCTCCCGAGCTGGCCATATCATAAAACAATCACGCACAGGCATTGCCTAGGACCAGGGTGAAGCCACTGATTCCACTCGAGGCCTCTAAGGACCCTCCCGAGCTGGCTAGCGAATCAAGCTCGTGAATCCAGAGTAAAGTCATAGATTCCCCCGAGGCCTCGTCAGACCCTCTTGGAGTGAGCAAAGCACACACAAACATCACCATTTCATGTTAAGCATAAAAGTTTCCAAGAGTACTTGCCTTGAGTAATTGACGACGACACGAACGGAAAGGAAAATCAACCACGATTGTAGGAACCGAGAGACCCGGACCTAACGATTCAAAGAACACAATCACAACAATTTCTAAATGAGTACGAAAATGGAATACACCCGAAAACCCACCTACGATTCATGTAAGTTCGTACAAAAACAACGACGAGGACGGATCGCAACTGAACCCTCTCGATTTCACAAATACCACGAAACTTACCATGAACTCGTAGGGAAAACAAGAATACCACCAAGATTAATCATATACATCATGGATTAATCAACAATATGAAACGAATCGGACAAAGACTCGAAAACCCCCAAATTTCCCAAAAGTAGGGTTCTAAGAGATTTTACCTTGATTCAATCGATAAAAGATGTTTAGATGATGATAACTTGGTGCTAGGAACTCAAAATCATGGATAGATGATGATACCCGATTAAACTATAAGCTTCCGAACGCCCCAAATCGCCTAACCCTCGGAGAAGAAACAAGGAGAGAAGAAATGAGGCTGAAAAACATGACTGTCCCCTTAAATACATCAGGGACGCACGACCAATCACGCACGACCAATCGCTCGTGCGTCCACTCGTGCGCTGGGCCACTGGACGACTACTGTCACCACGCACGATCACTACGCACGAGCAGACGCTCGGGTGTCCTGCTCGTGCATCCCTGGGAGTTACTGTCGAACATAAGTTGCGCTCGAGCAGCATGCACGACCAATTGCTCGGGTACTTGGTCGTGCGCTAAGCCACTGCCCAACTTCTGTCCAACACGCACGAGCAACGCACACGATAACCCACTCATGTGTCCCTAGAGTCCACTGCCGAGCACCGGACGCGCACGAGCGCCACGCACGATCAAGAGCTCGTGTGGCCTGCTCGTGTGCAAGGATCAAATGCCAATATTGAGCCTGACACGACTCCGAAAGCACCCAGAACATAACCAACTCTGAAATACATGATACGCGACCGAAACACCAAACGAAAGTTCACAACCCGCATAATAACATAAGACGTACTTATGGCAACCCCGAAACGGCGGTTCCGAACAACGATTACGAGCATCGAACTAAAAAGTGACGGAAAAGCCAATAAACACGGAATTGAGTAAAACAAGTGCGAAACAAGCTCAGATGACAAAAGTCCAGTATTAAGTATTCTCAAAACACCAATACGGTTACAAATGAGTCACTAAAAACGAAAAAAACACCAAAAAGATAAATACCGGGAAAAAGAAAATGCGGGTATTACATTCTTCCCCTCTAAAACAAGGTTCGTCCCGAAACTTAAGAAACAAACAACTCGGGGTACCTAGCACGCATGCTATCCTTGGTTTCCCAAGTTGCCTCCTCAACACCAAGTCTCGATGTTGTAAGGAAATCCCTCACAATATGCCGCAAGTGCACGGTGTCAACAAGTAATAAAGTGATGAGTAAGATATCGTTCCCTCGACGACTGATTTCGCTAAGTACCAAAATATAGTCAACCCGTAATTTTATTTTAAGAATAATTATATAAAATTTATATCTTAACTAATTGCAGAAAGATAAATAATAATAGTAATAAGGGTGTAGGATTATGATTTTCACCTCAGACAATCAGGAATGATTCTTATTCAATTCAATTCACTTTTATTCAATTGATTGTAAGCCAGGAATTCCTAAATTATTCTAAAGCCTTTCCCAAGGTCGATAGAAAATACTACGAATTATTAACTCGATATATCCCTATTCGAATTAGATAATTAATAGCTAAAACAGTTCAAGAATTCCCACAAATAGGCTTCACAATTCCCATGAGTATATCCGTATCTCACGAAAATCATGATTATTCTCACAAGAACTATGCCTAAATTTCATCTCCCGAATCCATAAAGACATTCAAAACAATTCAACTGTTGGCCAGACAATTAAAAAGCATTAAGAACAATGAGAAAAATCCAACTCAATACGAATAACGAATAAATTGAAATAATAATAAATAAATCAAACCGTCATGTAATCGGCTACAATCACAACGCTACTCGAATAGATCTAGAAACTAAGATGCGAAAAAATTAAGAAAAACCGTAGGGATCCGTGGCCTTGTCGTCGCCCCACAAATCTCCTCCTTGTGTTCTTCTCTCTATCTATCGATGCTCCCTTGATTTCTTCGTTCTGTCTTCAGCCCTTAAACCCTTATTTATAACTGTTATCAGCCTCCAAAACGCGTCAGTGTGATTAGGTTGAAAACTGCTCCAAAAACGGCAAAGAAACGCGGAATATTCAGCAAAAACCGCCCGGTGGGCGGCGGCTCACTTAATCTATGCCGCGGCCCCTACTGCTCAGCGAGATGCCTGGGCACTGCCTTTTCCTTCTGGGCCGCGGCTCACTCTACTTGTGCCGCAGCTCACGGTACAGTCCACTCGGGGCTCGCTGGTTGTCTTCGTGTGCCGCGGCTCATGACCAAAAACTGCTGTTTTCGCCCGTTTTTCATCGTTTCGGCTTCCGGACTCCGATTTCCTGCAAAACAAATAAGAATAATGTATTAAAAGCTCATTTATGCTGATTTAGGCTCAAGATGGATATAAAATAATGATAAATAAGCGCATAAAAATACGCCTAACAAATACCCCCAAACTTGAGCCTTTGCTTGTCCTCAAGCAAAAATTAATTTTCAAATAAAAAGTATCGTGAATACTCGTGCAAGTCCGTAGTGCTCAACTTAATCAATACTACCCTGAAAGTCTCAAAGAATAATACAAGTGTCGTAATAGTGAGTCACATCCACAGACACTAATTCCAAAAAGTAACCAATTTCAGTCCTAATCAATCGTTCATGAAGAAGATCAAGCTCAAAGATTAACAAGCGTGAATTTAATCGACTGCCAATATGAAGGGTTAAATTAAACAAGCCAACTCGCCCAGTCCCACAATCTAGTGGCAAAAATTTAAGAGTTTCATTGTCAAAATTAATCCTCGGATAGTATTCCCTTATGTATGATCAATAATATAGATTCGAGTTAACCACTAGGTTCGGATCTCGGGATGTTTCATCGGGATAATCCTAGGGTGGATTTCCATTCTCATATATTGGGGAACCGTTTGACGTAAAAGACACTCATGAGGCACATGGATGCTTCTAGTTACTAAGTCCCCCTCTACAACGGAGAAAAAACTCGAATAGCAATTTCCCGCATGTCCGATTCAAGGTCGCTGTTTTACACGAGAGTAAACAACGGGTCACGCGAATACCCCCGGTTACTAGGCTCCCATCATCGGCACATGCGAAATCTCTAAACCACTAGTCTAATCAGGGTTGTCGTTTTACGCGAGAGTAAACAACGGGTCACGTGAATACCCCCGGTTACTAAACTTTCCATCATAGAACAATTAATATCTCGACTGTTACTTGGGAAAAACTGTCCGACTCTAAACTCAAATTAAGTGCCAACACGACTTATGTTACTGGATGACTAGCTACGCGAAAAGTGTAACCAAACGTATAGACGGTGATTTGAAAACACGTATGTCTCCTCTCTTACCTGCTAAGATTTCCACAAAAACAAAAAAGTTTCGGACCTAAATGAATACTCAACAGAAACAGAAATCGCTGACTACAACTCGACTACAACTCAACCATTTCTTCCAAGAGAAATCAGTATCGTAACATCAGTTTTACACACGGAAGCACGAAAAATTCACGAAAAATTCATGTTTGCAAAAACCATCAACAACATGCAAGAAAAATAAAGCAATGATGAAATCGCAATTTATAACCAAGAAAATTAAGAGAATATCGCATGGTTCAATTTATTCCAGTACACATAAAATCATCAATAATAAAACTCATGTGAAAATAAAAGAGATAAGGAAAAGTGAAACTTATTCCAATTGTCTTCTTGAACGCCAGCACATGTCTGAGTGGAATCGACTGTCAATCCATACTTCAAATAATGCTCAACATCACGAGGGACCCCCAAACTTAGTTCTAGTCATGAAATAACAGTAGACATTAAATCAAGAAAGACTAGAATATGAAGAATAATAACTCATTGGGGTTATATAAAAAATATTAGAGAACTAAGGGCCAACAAGAATACACGAATCTAAATGAAATAACAAACAAAGGAAAAAAATTATAAACGAAAAATCAATTAAAAACAACTAACTAGAAAGCAAGTAAAAATGATGGGTTGTCTCTCATCAAGCGCTCTATTTTACGTCTTGAGCACGACGTGGCAAAAAGAATTTAACGTGGCTTCTTTCTAGGGAGATTGCCAAATGCCCCCTTCTTGCAATCTATAAGCCTCTTATTCCACAAGGAAGGCTTTGGTTCATCCCCGGTTGCCAAAAATAATGAGTAAGAATAATTATGCGGACAACCAAAAAATAATGGAAGAATATAATAATTGTAAGGCACGAAAAAATAAGCAGAGTTCGAATGGGTAAATAATAAAGACTTATCATGCACAACCTCATTAGAACTCAAAGAATCAGCCTCAACAAAATCACAAGTAATGGGGTCAATCTCTCCCATTATGGATTTAGGAAAAATTATGCGTGGCACCATTAATAAAATTTTAGGCACATAAGTGTTCACCTTATTAGTCGAAGTTTGATGACAATTTAATGGAATTTCTTTGGAAACATCATCAATGGTAACTTCTTCTACAGGCTCATCACACTTTATGTAATTATCAGGTGCTGGGGGATCGACCCTAAAACTCGGCATGTCTTTCTTCTCAACCTCCCCCTCAACTTCACTACTAAATATATGAGCTGGAAAATAACCGTAGTGAATCTCAAGACCACGACTCGCACATTATCGCTCAAGAGGGGTACTATCAGGATTTTGGAGAGCGTCTACACATTGTTCAAGCATGGTCTTTTGTTTCGGGGGAGGGGGCTGACTGACCCTATTAGGCAAATTATTAAGAACATCGAAATTTATGAAATGCCAAGGGTCACTATAATCAAAGGAAAACATAATGAAAAAAAATAAAAATATAGAGACTAAAGAAAAAAACTTCAAATTAAAATTAGAGTCGCTTGGTATTGATATTAGCGAAAAATCAGTCCCCGGCAACGGTGCCAAAAACTTGTTGTAAGGAAATCCCTCACACTATGCCGCAAGTGCACGGTGTCAACAAGTAATAAAGTGATGAGTAAGATATCGTTCCCTCGAGGACTGATTTCACTAAGTACCAAAATATAGTCAACCCGTAATTTTATTTGAAGAACAATTATATAGAATTTATATCTAAACTAATTGCAGAAAGATAAATAATAATAGTAATAAGGGTGTAGGATTATGATTTTCACCTCAGACAATCAGGAATGATTCTTATTCAATTCAATTCACTTTTATTCAATTGATTGTAAGCCAGGAATTCCTAAATTATTCTAAAGCCTTTCCCAAGTTCGATAGAAAATACTACGAATTATTAACTTAATATATCCCTATTCGAATTAGATAATTAATAGCTAAAACAGTTCAAGAATTCCCACAAATAGGCTTCACAATTCCCATGAGTATATCCCTATCTCACGAAAATCATGATTATTCTCACAAGAACTATGCCTAAATTTCATCTCCCGAATCCATAAAGACATTCAAAACAATTCAACTGTTGGCGAGACAATTAAAAAGCATTAAGAACAATGAGAAAAATCCAACTCAATACGAATAACGAATAAATTGAAATAATAATAAATAAATCAAACCGTCATGCAATCAGCTACAATCACAACCCTACTCGAATAGATCTAGAAACTAAGACGCAGAAAAATTAAGAAAAACCGTAGGGATCCGTGGCCTTGTCGTCGCCCCACAAATCTCCTCCTTGTGTTCTTCTCTCTATCTATCGATGCTCCCTTGATTTCTTCGTTCTGTCTTCAGCCCTTAAACCCTTATTTATAACTATTATCAGCCTCCAAAATGCGTCCGTGTGATTAGGTCGAAAACTGCTCCAAAAACGGCAAAGAAACGCGGAATATTCAGCAAAACCCGCCCGGTGGGCCGCGGCTCACTTAATCTGTGCCGCGGCCCCTACTGCTCAGCGAGATGCCTGGGCGCTGCCTTTTCCTCCTGGGCCGCGGCTCACTCTACTTGTGCCGCGGCTCACGGTACAGTCCACTCGGGGCTCGCTGGTTGTCTTCGTGTGCCGCGGCTCACTTGGTTTGTGCCGCGGCTCATGACCAAAAACTGCTGTTTTCGCCCGTTTTTCATCGTTTCGGCTTCCGGACTCCGATTTCCTGCAAAACATATAAGAATAATGCATTAAAAGCTCATTTATGCTGATCTAGGCTCAAGATGGATATAAAATAATGATAAATAAGCGCATAAAAATACGCCTAACAAATAAAGTGAGGAAATAAGTCCCCGACAACAGCGCCAAAAACTTGTTGTGAGGAAATCCCTCACACTATGCCGCAAGTGCACGGTGTCAACAAGTAATAAAGTGATGAGTAAGATATCGTTCCCTCGAGGACTGATTTCACTAAGTACCAAAATATAGTCAACCCGTAATTTTATTTGAAGAACAATTATATAGAATTTATATCTAAACTAATTGCAGAAAGATAAATAATAATAGTAATAAGGGTGTAGGATTATGATTTTCACCTCAGACAATCAGGAATGATTCTTATTCAATTCAATTCACTTTTATTCAATTGATTGTAAGCTAGGAATTCCTAAATTATTCTAAAGCCTTTTCCAAGGTCGATAGAAAATACTACGAATTATTAACTCCATATATCCCTATTCGAATTAGATAATTAATAGCTAAAACAGTTCAAGAATTCCCACAAATAGGCTTCACAATTCCCATGAGTATATCCCTATCTCACGAAAATCATGATTATTCTCACAAGAACTATGCCTAAATCTCATCTCCCGAATCCATAAAGACATTCAAAACAATTCAACTGTTGGCGAGACAATTAAAAAGCATTAAGAACAATGAGAAAAATCCAACTCAATACGAATAACGAATAAATTGAAATAATAATAAATAAATCAAACCGTCATGTTGCCTCAGTCGCTTCTCACGGTGCTCCAAAATCTTCAAGGGACGCTCCTCGAAGGTGATATCTTCAGGGATATCGATCTAACCATAGTCGATGACATGACTAGGATCCGGGACATATTTCCTCAGTTGGGAAACATGGAAAACGCTATGGACGTGGCTCAAATCCGGAGGCAACGCCAAGCGATACGCCAACTCACCGACCCTCTCGAGAATCTCAAAAGCCCCAACAAACCTCGGACTCAACTTTCCCTTCTTCTCGAAGCGGAACACTCCCTTCGTCGGCGACACCTTTAGCAAACTGTGATCTCCCACCTCGAATTCCAAAGATCGACGATGAACAGTCATAGGATTTCTGTCGACTCTGAACATTTAACATCCTTTCTCGAATCAATTCCACCTTCTTCCTCATCTCTAAGGCAATATCCGGTTCGGTCCCGACCAAATCGGATGCCTTGTTCCAACAAATCGGCCATCGACATCGCCGCCCATAAAGTGACTCATACGGTGCCATCCTAATCGATGCGTGCCAACTATTGTTGCACGTGAAGTCGATCAACGACAAATGCTCCTCCCAATCACTACTCAAAATGAGAGCACAAGCACGCAACATATCCTAAAATGTCTAGATAGTGCTTTCCGACTGCCCATCTGAATACGGCCTACCAAAAGTGCGATACAAAACGGCCATCCCGGTCCAAAACAATAGACTTCGGAGTACCGTGAAGCCTCACAATCTGCGCAATAAACACACGAGCCAACCTCTCCGGACCCTAAGTATCCTTGATGCCCAGAGAGTATGCTGAATTGGTCAGTCGATCCACAATCACCCAAACCATAATCATACCAAACTTCGATCTCGGCAAGCTCGTGACGAAGTCCATCGAAAGATCTTCCTACTTCCATTCCGGAACAGAAAGCGACTGCAATAACCCGGTCGGTCGTTGATGCTCTATTTTGACCTGCTGACAACTCAAACATCTCACTACAAACCGTGCGACCTCTTTCTTCATCTCATTCCACCAAAAGTTCCTCCTTTAGGTCCTTGTACATCTTACTCGAACCAGGATGAACTCAGTAAGGTGTAGCATGGGCCTCACGAAAAATACTCTGCCTCAATTCCAAGTCGTTCGGTACACAAAGCCGACTCAGCACACCATCCTCGTGAATCACAAACCCAGGAGACTTCCCCTTAAGAATATTCTCTCGGATTTGAGTAATCATCGGATCCTCCAAATGCTTTGGTTTAATTTCCTCGATCAACGACGATGAAATCTCTAAAGCACAAAGTTGCCCAACAGCTCCTGGCAACAAATCTCAATACCCAACTCGGTCAAATCGCGCTGAAGCTCAGATTGAGACGTAAGTATCTCAAGCGTATGCAACGTCACCGGTTTCCGACTCAATGTGTCTGCCACGACGTTCGCTTGCCCGGATGGTAAAAGATTTCGAGGTCATAATCCTTAATCAACTCCAACCACCTCCTCTGACTCATATTCAGCTCCCGCTGAGTAAATATGTACTTCAGACTTTTATGATCGGTAAAAATCTGACATGCAGATCCAAAAAGATAGTGACGCCAAATCTTGAGCGCAAAAACAATTGCCGCTAACTCTAGATCATGAGTAGGGTAGTTGAACTCATATGGCCTCAACTATATCGATGCATACGCGATAGTCTTGTTGTGCTGCATCAACACGCACCCAAGACCCTGACCCAAAGCATCGCTATAAATGGCAAAACCCTTGTTGCCACACGGCAACTCTAAAATCAGGGCTGAAGTCAAATGCCTTTTTAGCTCCTCGAAACTCGACTGTCTTTCGTCATTCCGGACGAACTTCTCAGATTTCTGAAGCAACTGTGTAAGTGGCCGAGCCAGTTTTGATAATCCCTCGACGAACCTATGATAGTATCCAGCCAAACCCAAGAAACTACAGACCTCCATCACATTCTTAGGCAGTGTCCAATCCATTACTGCCTCAACCTTCTGTGGATCCACACGGACGCCCTAGGCTGAAATCACGTGACCTAGAAACATCACTTCCTTCAGTCAGAACTCAAATTTCAAGAACTTCGCATAGAGTCGCTCGGTCCTCAAAATGTCTAACACCACACACAGATGATGTGCATGCTCCTCCTCATTCTTTGAATAAATAAGAATATTGTCAATGAAGACGACGACACACTTATCCAAATACTCGATGAAGACCTTGTTCACCAACTGCATGAACACTGTCAGCGCGTTAGTTAACCCGAAGGGCATCACCACAAACTCATAATGTCCGTATCTCGTCTGGAAAGCTATTTTCAGAACATCAGACTCCTTCACCCGAAGCTGATAGTACCCCGATCTCAAGTCGATCTTCGAGAATACCGCAGCTCCCTGCAACTGATCAAACAAGTCATTAATCCTTGGCAATGGATACTTGTTCTTGATGGTGACTTTGTTTAGTTCGCGATAGTCGATACATAAACACAGTGAACCATCATTCTTCCGCACAAACAAAACCGGTGCGCCCCAAAGTGAAGCACTCGGTCGAATATATCCCGACTCAAGAAGCTCACACAACTACTTCTTCAACTCATCCATATCTGAAGGTGCCATACGATACGGTGCCCTCGAAATCGGAGCCGCACTCATCTCTAACTCGATAGGCAGCTCAACCTCACTTGCATACAAAAACAACGACGAGGACAGATCGCAACCGAACCCTCTCGATTTCAAAAATACCACAAAACTTACTATGAACTCGTAGGGAAAACAAGAATACCACCTGCAATACCCGAGATCTTTGTTCTAGATTCGTCGAGTTTTCTAGGTTTTACCGGATTGGTATTGTCCTCATCATTGGAATTTTGTGCCATGTTTTGGGTGTGCCTTATTGGGACATGTGTTTGGAGGCGTTTCGGATAACTATGCGAGTTTTTGGGTTTTTGTGGTGTAGCGCACGCTAAAGCTTGTGGCATAGCGCACGCTACTGTGTTGTGGTTAGCACACGCTACCGGATGTGTAGCGCACACTAACTGGCAGTCCAGGAGCTACTGGACTGGGACTGGGGTCTCGTTAGCGCACGCTAAGGTTGGTAGCTAGCGCACGCTATCGACTGTTTAGCGCATGCTAATCGTTCTTTCTAGCGCACGCTACCTGGTAGGTGCAGATCTGTCTAGGGGATACTGGATTGGTTTCGTGACCCGTTAGCGCACGCTAACCGTGTTACAGTCGGAGTGTTCTGGGGTTTGACCCCGTTAGCACGTGCTAATGTTTGTGCTTAGCGCACGCTAATAACTGTCCAGTATAAATACTGGACAACAATTCGTCATTTTCTCTCCCTTCTTCATCCCTTCCGATGGGAGTGAGCTCCAGAGGCGATTTTGAGCTATTTTCTTCATCAAGCTTCATCTTGGAGCGGATTTGTAGGTGTTTAACAACATTGAATCATCTTCTTGGTCCAAATCAAGGTAATCTCTTCTTAGAACCCTAGTTCTTGAATTTTGAGGGTTTGTGAGGTTTCAGCCGATTTAAGCCGATCTAGCCCAGATTGTTGTGAGATCTTTGTTGTATACTCGAGATCCTTTGTTAATCTTGAGACTTTGTGGATTGAACTTCATAAATTCATATGTTCGTCGGTTATGTTGATGTGAGCCTTTGAGATGTCCGACGAATTGCTCCATTGGGTAGGAATTAGGATGATCCCTATATTTTCGATGTATTGTTGATTCATGGTGGTATTGTTTTCGTAGTATTCATGGGCTGTCGAATTCTTGGTCGTTTTTGGAAGTTCGAAGGCTACCCGACCGTGTCCGTTCGTTGTTTCGTCGCTCGTGGTATCTAGGCAAGTATCTTGCCCATACATTTCGTGTTTCATAGACGTATTCATTGGTATTAGAACCAAATTACAATTTGAATGTTTTAATGAACTTTTGAAAGGATCGGTATGTTCTCGATAATTGTTGTCTTTCCAAAGATCACTCGTATGCTCCGTGGATTGATGTGCTTTCGTAATATGTGCGTTAGTTTCGTATGTTGGAAGATGTTGAACATATTTAGTGAATTTAGTAGATCGTAATTATTTGCCGAGGATTGTGTATTGATATGTGTAATTGTTCGGTAAATATGTGACGTTGTGTGATATTAGTTGTTACTCCTTCATAAGGAGGGTGTGGCGCTTGGTGTCGTTTGGTATTGGTATTTGTTTGTTGTTTTGTGACATTCATGTGGGTATACCTCGTCTAAAGTGGCCATTCTAGCGAAGTACCTAGCATTTGTTTGCATATTCTAGTATTCGAATTATGGCTTCCCATGGCGTTGTGGATGTTTATTTGTGTTCACCTAGAGACGGTCTGACGGGGCCTCTAGGGATACGTATTTCCATGTGTGTGCGTATCACGAACTAGGGTTAACCACCCAGGGATGTCCGATGGGGCTCTGCGGGGTACGGTGGCCGTGAGTCTTGTACCAACGGTTAACTTTGAATTATTTTGTTGGAGAACTATGATTTTTGGCGCATATTTCATCTGATTAGAATGGCAGTCCAAATGGTATCGTACTTGGCTGGAATGGCACCAGTAAATGTGTCGTGCGAGATTTGTCTCTTGGCTGTGATAATTTGGTATGAGTACGTGAGTTCTGTCGTTGCTCTGTGCATTGTAACTTTGTGGTGTGTCGAGTTCGACCATATGGTCAGGTTGCAAAGTTATGCTCTTTGATATCGTTCTGTGAGACTGTTGTCATGGTAATATTTGACAAGGTGTAGTTTCCGTCGGTTTATTCTTGCGAGTATGTGATGTGGATGATTTGGATCATGGACCCGTGTTTGTGATTGGAATGTTATGGTTGGGTCGTAGACCCCGTATTTTGTAATCGGAATTGTATTTTGGAATAAGTGATTTTTGGGCTATGTCCCTAGGTGTTTCGAAAGGCTTGAGAATTCTTAAACCCAAACGTTTCCAAAACTCTCGAGATCGTAAAATGTTTTGTAAGATGTAAAATGTTTTTATTCCTATCTTTCATAATTCAAACGGTTTTAATCAAGTGAATTATCTCGGGAAGTATATTCATGATTTCTATGTTTCTTGGAGTATGATTTGAATGGTTTGCCTTTGTATTTATACTTGCACTAGCAAAACAGTGGAGTTCTGCTAACCCCCGAGTATTCGGGGGGTGGATGTCTGTATAGCGTACAGGTTCATGCAGGTCGCTGGGGAGCAATTCACAGGATCGTTATGAAGGATGATGGAAGACGACGATACTAATCACATGAAGACCGGTGTTGAGTATTTGGTGATGTCTTGTCATTTTGTCCTTCCGTTGTGTTTATTTTCCCGTTTTATAGGCATGTTGATTTATGTTAAACCCTGCGTGGGTATGAGTTGCGAGAACGAGTAATGTATGGTTGATGTGTTTATTGTGGTAAAAGACCAAATCGGTCTAATGGTTCGTTAATTACCCATGTTGGTATTTTTGTATCGTAGTATTTTTTGTATTTAGCCTGGTAGATCCTCACGGAGGGGGTCTGCGGCGCTGTAATATTCCCAAGTGGTTTGGGGGTGTTACAGAATATGGTATCGGAGATTTAGGTTGCGTAAACCTTGGTTGTCGGGTCGAGTTGTGTGTTGTCGGGCCTTGTCTTGTCCTGTCTTGTCTTGTCTTGTCAGATTTTGTCTGACTGAGTCGTGTCGCGATGCGCCGTCAGAGATGTCAGTCGTGATTAGTATCGAGGTGCAGCCATCATCTTCGTGCGATCTGTGGATGTAAGTCTCCCTACCTTATTGCGTCTCGTGTTATACGAGCTTGTGTGATTATGTGGAGTTTAAATGTGAATTGTGAATACGTAATCCATGTTTGTTGATTCTAGTGTTGTACTGGAATGAAAAGTGATATCGGTGTATAAATATATATATATATTGTGTGAATCGTTTTACTGGAGTAACGGCTTGGTCTGATCCCGCAAGGAAAGTTTGTCAATGTGATATTTCAAAGTTTAGTTATTTTTGAAGAGTCACGTAAATTTTATTTTAAAACATCCTTTAAGAAAGGAAAAATTTTGATTTCGTATGATGACCTCGAGACCGGACTTTTTTTTAGAACATAACTACTTATATTTTATTTTCATCTTGCATTGCAAGTTTTCAAAATTTGATTTTAAAGACTCAAATGAGGTCTACCAAATATTTACTCAAAACGTGGCTCTTGCTTTCGACTTTTTGATTTCATGATTGTCGGTTCGGGAGTATGTAGTGATGTTGGCATTATTATTTGGTCAATAATGCTCAAAATTGTGCTTAAGTTGGTGATGTGAACGTTAAGTCGTCCTAAATTCACTTGTTGTGAGAGTCCTCATTACTGAGAGGTAGGATTTCAGTTTTAGATGTTAATTATCTTTTGACGGTCGCTTGTGTGATACTGTAATTATGTGGACAGGTGATGTTGATGTGTGATTGGATTTGATGGTAATGGATCGTATTTTGATAAAGTGGTAAATTATATCTGTTGTGTGTGTGTTCGAAAACGCTTTTCTAAAAATTTTATAAACTTGAGCAAGTTGTGGAAAATTAAATTCATAAAGTTTTGGCGGTTCGCTTAATCGGCGGTTTCGGGTGGACTTTGAAAATCGTTTAAAATTGGCGAGCCGGCCTTGAATTTTTTAAAGGAACCCAACGGTATTGAAAGAGTCGTTTTAAAGTACCTCTGAACATTTTGTAAAATGTTACCGTCGTTGATTATTGTGTAGTGTTGAGAAGATTTTCAAAAATGATTTTTGACGTACTGTTGTATTTTCAAATGATTCGAGTACGTGATTTCAGAAATCTTTCACATCATCAAAATTTTTTATTTTCAAGAACCAATACAATTTTTATTTTCAAAATATATTGTGAGAGATGAAGAATCTTACTCGATTTAACTTCAAACTCGGATTTAGAAAAGTTTTATGTACTGAGTCAGTTATTGTGCGTGACCTTGAATCACTCCAAAATGATGATGTGTAGTGGCATAGTGATTTTGATAGTGCCGGTTGTAAGGAAATATTGTTTTGCAAATAATTTCAAATGAGACAGTTAAAGTTCGTTGTTTAAAAGTTTTGACAAAAGGCCCGAGGTACCAAAAACACTTTCAAAGTTTTATTTTGAATAAACATGCAAATCCAAGGATTTTCAAATGATATCATTTAAAAGGATACCTCGTGGATCTTCTTATCGAGTTGTTATTAGTTGTCTTATGTGATATGTCAAGCCGAGTTGGCAATTTGGCATATTATTTTGCGATGTTGTACCATTGAATTGAGTGAGTATCCACTTAATATGCCGAGGGGCAAAGGGCGCGGTCGTGACCGCGGTACAGGCAGTCATGGGGATCAGATGCGTGACCAAGAGAAGGTTTCCGGGAAGGTTGCTATTCTAGCACTTCGTTCTTGTTGTTTAGGTTTCGGTGACGAAACCTCTTTTAAAGGTGATATGGTGTAATACCCATATTTTTTTTCGCTTTCGTTTTGTTCGACTCTATCGATATTTTCTGGACTTGTTCTACTCTTCACTTTTGCTGTTCGAACGAGTTGCGATATTGTTTCGGGTTAATCTGTTTGTCGTTGTGACTTTTCCAAATTCGACTCCGCTCCTGTGAATCTTATGAAAATGTATATCATGTCGTTTTCATCGGATCATATATTGTCTTGATTCGTGTTGTGGACTTCGGGGATGCTATTCGATTTTTGTTATTAGTTATGATTCGGATATGATTGTTCGACTGTTGTTGTCTCGATCATTGTTGTTCGATCGTTTGTTCTCTGGTATTCGTTGATCTCGTTTCATTATTTTTTTTAGCGTTCAGATCACTTCGTAATTTCCTTATGTTCGGGAAATTAACTTCATTTTCGATCTTCCAATCCTCGTGTTGTGGAATTTCGTATTTGTTCAGTGATTAACTTGCGTTTTGATTGATGTACTGTTTGGGTTGTTCAACCATACTGATTTCTGTCCATGCATTTTTTTATCATTCTGAAATGGCGATGTGGATGGTAGCAGCCACGTGCTGCATGTGATTCGTTGCAGGTCGTCCGCGACGGATAGCATATGTTATTTGAGACTGTTTTGCGTTGATCGTTTTATGTTTTAAGTTTCGGGGACGAAGCTTCTTTTAAGAGGGGTAGAATATAATACCCGAGATCTTTGTTCCGGATTCGTCGAGTTTTCTGGGTTTTATCGGATTGGTATTGTCCTCATCATTGGAATGTTGTGCCATGTTTTGGGTGTGCCTTATTGGTGCATGTGTTTGGAGGGTTTCGGATCACCATGCGAGTTTTTAGGTTTTTGTGGTGTAGCGCACGCTAATGCTTGTGGCATAGCGCACGCTACTGTGTTGTTGGTTAGCGCACTCTACCGGATGTGTAGCGCACGCTAACTGGCAGTCCAGCGGCAGTCCAGGAACTACTGGACTGGGACTAGGGTCTCGTTAGCGCACGCTAAGGTTGGTAGCTAGCACACGCTATCGACTGCTTAGCGCATGCTAGTCATTCTTTCTAGCGCACGCTACCTGGTAGGTGCAGATCTGTCCAGGGGCTACTGGACTTATTTTCGTGACCTCTTAGCACACGCTACGCTTATTGGCTAGCACACGCTAATCGTGTTACAGGCGGAGTGTTTTGGGGCGTTGACCCTGTTAGCGCGCACTAACGTTTGTGCTTAGCGCACGCTAATAACTGTCCAGTATAAATACTGGACAGTAGCGTTAATTCGTCATTTTCTCTCCCTTCTTCATCCCTTCCGACGGGAGTGAGCTCCAGAGGCAATTTTGAGCGATCTTCTTCATCAAGCTTCATCTTGGAGCGGATTTGTAGGTGTTTAACAACATCTAATCATCTTCTTGGTCCAAATCAAGGTAATCTCTTCTTAGAACCCTAGTTCTTGAATTTTGGGGGTTTGTGAGGTTTCGGCCGATTTAAGCTGATCTAGTCCAGATTGTTGTGAGATCTTCGTTGGATACTCGAGATCCTTTGTTAATCTTGAGACTTTGTGGATTGAACTTCATAAATTCATATGTTCGTCGGTTATGTTGATGTGAGCCTTTGAGATGTCCGACGAATTGCTCCATTGGGTAGGAATTAGGATAATCCCTATATTTTCGATGTATTGTTGATTCATGGTGGTATTGTTTTCGTAGTATTCGTGGGCTGTCGAATTCTTGGTCATTTTTGGAAGTTCGAAGGCTACCCGACCATGTCCGTTCGTCGTTTCTTCGCTCGTGGTATCTAGGCAAGTATCTTGCCCATACATTTCGTGTTTCGTAGACGTATTCGTTGGTATTGGAACCAAATTACAATTTGAATGTTCTAATGAACTTTTAAAAGGATCGGTACATTCTCGATAATCGTTGTCTTTCAAAAGATAACTCGTATGCTTCGTGGATTGATGTGCTTTCGGAATATGTGCGTTAGTTTCGTATGTTGGAAGATGTTGAACATATTTAGTGAATTTAGTAGATCGTAATTATTTGCCGAGGATTGTGTATTGATATGTGTAATTGTTCGATGAATATGTGACGTTGTGTGATATTAGTTGTTACTCCTTCGTAAGGAGGGTGTGGCGCTTGGTGTCGTATGGTATTGGTATTTGTTTGTTGTTGTGTGACATTCGTGTGGGTATACGTCGTCTAAAGTGGCCATTCTAGCGAAGTACCTAGCATTTGTTTGCATATTCTAGTATTCGAATTATGGCTTCCCGCGGCGTTGTGGATGTTTATGTGTGTTCACCTAGAGACGGTCTGATGGGGCCTCTAGGGATATGTATTGCCATGTGTGTGCGTATCACGAACTAGGGTTAACCACCCCGGGATGTCCGACGGGGCTCTTCGGGGTACGGTGGCCGTGAGTCTCGTACCAACGGTTAACTTTGAATTGTTTTGTTGGAGAACTATGATTTTTGGCGCATATTTCGTCTGATTGGAATGGCAGTCTAAATGGTATCGTACTTGGCTGAAATGGCACCAGTAAATATGTCGTGCGAGATTTGTCTCTTGGCTGCGATAATTTGGTATGAGTATATGAGTTCTGTGGTTGCTCTGTGCATTGTAACTCGGTGGTGTGTCGAGTTCGACCGTATGGTCAGGTTGCAAAGTTGTGCTCTTTGATGTCGTTCTGTGAGACTGTTGTCATGGTAATGTTTGACACGGTGTAGTTTCCATCGGGTTATTCTTGCGAGTATGTGATGTGGATGATTTGGGTCGTGGACCCCGTGTTTGTGATTGGAATGTTATGGTTGGGTCGTGGACCCGTATTTTGTAATCGGAATCGTATTTTGGAATAAGTGATTTTTGGGCTGTGCACCTAGGTGTTTCGAAAGGCTTGAGAATTCTTAAACCCAAACGTTTCCAAAACTCCCGAGATCGTAAAATGTTTTGTAAGATGTAAAATGGTTTTATTCCTATCTTTCATAATTCAAACGGTTTTAATCCAGTGAATTATCTCGGGAAGTATATTCACGATTTCTATGTTTCTTGGAGTATGATTTGTATGGCTTGCCTTTGTATTTATACTTGCACTAGAAAAACAGTGGAGTTTTGCTAACCCTGAGTATTCGGGGGGTGGATGTCTGTATTACGTACAGGTTCATGCAGGTCGCTGGGGAGCAATTCACAGGATCGTTACGAAGGATGATGGAAGATGACGATACTAATCACACGAAGACCAGTGTTGAGTATTTGGTGATGTCTTGTCGTTTTGTCCTTCCGTCGTGTTTATTTTCCCGATTTATATGCATGTTGATTTATGTTAAACCCTGCGTGGGTATGAGTTGCGAGAAAGAGTAATGTATGGTTGATGTGTTTATTGTGGTAAAGGACCAAATTGGTCTAATGGTTCGTTAATTACCAATGTTGGTATGTTTTGTATCGTGGTGTTTTCTGTATTGAGCCTGGTAGATCCTCACGGAGGGGGTCTGCGGCGCTGTAATATTCCCAAGTGGTTTGGGGGTGTTACACCACCAAGATTAATAATATACATCATGGATTAATCAACAATACGGGACGAATCAGATAAAGACTCGAAAACCCCCAAACTCCCGAAATCGCCTAACCCTCGGAGAAGAAATAAGGAGAGAAGAAATGAGGCTGAAAAACGCAATTGTCCCCTTAAATACATCAGGGACGCATGACCAATCACGCACAACCAATCGCTCGTGCGTTCGGTCATGCACTAGGCCATTGGCTGACTACTGTCACCACGCACGAGCACTGCGCACGAGCAGACGCTCGGATGTCCTGCTCGTGCATCCCTAAGATGTTACTGCCGAACATCGGTTGCGCACGAGCAGCATGCACGACCAATTGCTCGGGTACTTGGTCGTGCGCTAAGCCACTGCCCAGCTTCTGTCCAACACGCACGAGCAACGCGTACGAGAACCCGCTCGTGCATCCCTGGAGTTCACTGCCGAGCATCGAACGCCCACGAGCGCCACGCACGATCAAGAGCTCGTGTGGCCTGCTCGTGTGCAAGGATCAAAGGCCAATATCGAGCCTGACACGACTCCGAAAGCACCCAGAACGTAACCAACTCTGAAATACATGATACGTGACTGAAACACCAAACGAAAGTTCAAACCGCATAATAACATAAGACGGACTTACGGCAACCCCGAAACGGCGATTCCGAACAACGATTACGAGCATCGAACGAAAAAGTGATGGAAAAGCCAATAAACGCGGAATTGAGTAAAACAAGTCCGAAACAAGCTCGGATGACAAAAGTCCAGTATTAAGTATTCTCAAAACACCAATACAGTTACAAACGAGTCACTAAAAATGAAAAAAAAACACCAAAACGATAATTACCGGGAAAAAGAAAATGCGGATATTACATTCTCCCCCTCTAAAAATAAGTTTCGTCCCGAAACTTAACAAATAAACAACTCGGGGTACCTAGCACACATGCTATCCTTGGTTTCCCAAGTTGCCTCCTCAACACCATGTCTCGACCACTACACCTTGACCAATGGGATGGTCTTATACCTTAGTCGCTTCTCACGGTGCTCCAAAATCTTCAAGGGACACTCCTCGAAGGTGATATCTTCAGCGATATCGATCTCACCATAGTCGATGACATGACTAGGATTCGGAGCATATTTCCTCAGTTGGGAAACATGGAAAACGCTATGGACGTGGCTCAAAGTCGGAGGTAACGCCAAGCGATACGTCAACTCACCGACCCTCTCGAGAATCTCAAATGGCCCAACAAACCTCGGACTCAACTTTCCCTTCTTTCCGAAGCGGAACACTCCCTTCGTCGGTGACACCTTTAGCAAAACGTGGTCTCCCACCTCGAATTCCAAAGCTCGACGACGAACAGGCATAGGCTTTCTGTCGACTCTGAGCAGTCAACATCTTTTCCCGAATCAATTCCACCTTCTTCCTCATCTCGAAGGCGATATCCGGTTCGGTCCCGACCAAATTGGATGCCTTGTTCCAACAAATCGGCGATCGACATCGCCACCCGTAAAGTGCCTCATACAGTGCCATCCTAATCGATGCATGCCAACTATTGTTGTACATGAACTCGATCAATGGCAAATGCTCCTCCCAATCACTACTCCAATCGAGAGCACAAGCACGCAACATATCCTCAAATGTATGAATAGTGCGTTCCGACTTCCCATCTGACTGAGGATGAAAAGAAGTGCTCAGATGCAAATGAGTACCCAACGCCTTATGTACCGCCTGCCAAAAGTGCGATAGAAAATGGCTATCCCGATCCGAAACAATAGACTTTGGAGTACCTTGAAGCCTCACAATCTGCGCAATAAACACATGAGCCAACCTCTCCGGACCGCAAGTGTCCTTGATGCCCAGAAAGTGTGCCGAATTGGTCAGTCGATCCAAAATCACCCAAACCATATTCATACCAGACTTCGATCTCGGCAAGCTCGTGACGAAGTCCATCGAAATATCTTCCCACTTCTATTCTGGAACGGGAAGCGACTGCAATGACCTGGCCGATTTGAAATTCTTGTTATTTCCTTGTACAAGGTGATAGATTGAGGGGCAGCGACCTTCGGACGAGTGACATTCGTGGGAGTATTTAAATTCTTGCCATCTTGAGGCAAGTATCGTATTTTAAACTTATTGATATTGCATTGTTGATCATGTGTACGATCTATTCGTGTTGTTGAACATGATATTAAATTCCTTGAGTTGTCATGATAATTGTTATTGGTTCCTTGATTGTTCACGTCGATGAACGTGTTGATTTGTATATGTGTATGCATAATTGTAATATTTATGTTGTAAATGATCCGAGGGGATCATGAGGATCTATGCTGAGGGCGCTGGATCGAATGTCCACCATGCGTTGGTCCGACGGGATCATCATGGGGATCTATGCTGAGGGCGCTGGATCGTTGGACGGGTTTTCCACCATGTGTTGGTCCGACGGGATCAGCATGGGGATCTATACCGAGGGCGCTGGATCGTTGGATTACCGTGTAATGTGTTGATGGAATCATGAGGATTCGCATCGTTGGATTCCAGAAATGGGAGTCCGTTTTGTATGTTTTATGATGCATTGATGATTTATGTATTACGATACTTGTATTAGCATTGTCTTGCTAACCCCTTCGGGGGTGGACATTTGTTTTGATGTTCAGGTAGCCGAGGAGCGGGGAAGCAGCCACAGTACCGATATGACGATGAAGTGGCTCAGTGATGTGGATTATGTTATCTTGGTTTTATGGTTATTTTCCAGTACTCGAGTACGCTTATGTTGTTGATGTTTTGGAGATGTTTTGTATTATTGGACTCATTTGAATTGTCGAACGGGTTTTAAACTTCTTTTACATTGAGGACACTTTAGTATTATTTCCGTATTTCTCAATTTAGCCTTGTAAATTCTTATACAAAAGATTTACAGCGCTGTAATTATTTCGAATATATCGGGGTGTTATAGTACAGTCTTTTACAGGGTATATCGTTAATGGGCATCTTTACCATACGATCGATATTGATAGGTCTACTTAGAATAGTGGTATGTCAATCGAAGCGGACAATCTTCTGGCAAGAATATCATATTACGGAGTGATACATGATATTATTTTACTATATTATTATGCTTTCAAGATTCCAGTTTTTAGGTGTGACTGGGCTAATCTCGAGACTGGTGTGAAAGTCGAAGAGGGTTTAAATTAGTTAATCTACACATCAAGGTCTTCGAACTTTGGAGGACGATCCTTTCATCTTAGCATCACAAGCAAAGCAACTATTTATTCTAGAGATAGTGATGAGTCCAACTGGTACGTGTTGTTCAGCATACCCCCTAGGGGTATTCGTGACATGGATTTGATGGAAGATGAATCATATACATCATCAATACCGCTAAACGTGTTAATATTGGAGGTTGATATTAATGCACAAGAACCGTATTCAAGGGTTGGGTGTGATGGTGTTGACGTACTGATCCATGAAACTAGTAGTTAAAAGAACTTTCACAAGTCGTGTTTCTAGTGTTTATTCATATTCAAGGGTTAGTGTTTACTCGAGATTAATTATGACCTTAATTTTTCTGTTATCAAATTCATTCTGCAATTCCTTTATTGATGATAATGACTTGGATATGTTATATATGCAGGTTGGACCATTAAATTTCTAAAATATGAGAAAGAAACGAAACAGGAAGCTTTTGGATGAAGTTCAGACAGAAAACCAGGTCAATTGATTATCAAGAGTTTTATTGTTTAATTTATATTATTTAGCGAAATTCATTACATTGTTAAGTACTTTATTCAAGCAAACAGTTATCCTATTAAAAAATATTTGGTATAAAAAATGAATATATTTGCATAACATGTGCATAAGTATAATGTTAGTATATAATGTTAGATACAAAATTAGGTTATAAATGTATTTTTCTATACATTGTAACAGAAATTCATAGTATATATGTATTTTATAGGAACTGTATTTTTTTAAAGAAACTGTTTCGAAACTGTGTTTGTGGCATGTTAAATACTTCTTTTATCAATTTGTATAAAAATAATATATTAGAATTAGGTTTCTGGTATGTTAAATATACCAAAAATCCAATGTTAAATATGTATGTTAAATGAAGAAACACATTTGCTTAGAAATCCAATGTATGAAAATACATATATAAAATTAGGTTATATACTTATTTTCAAATATGAATGAAATGTAATATCTATTTTTAAAGAATTTGTTTGTGGTATGTTATAGGAATCAAGTCCAAGGTTATCAAAAATGGACTCAAACATGTCCAATTTGGATGAGAATAAAAAAAAGGTTCGTGGTGCATCAAAACTAATTTTGGGTGGTGATCGTCAAGAGATATGTCACAATGAACACAGGCAACTGATAGGGGATGTGTCAGTGAAGCTGTTATCTTTTTTTGGCACCATGATCAAGAAGTTTGTGCCATATACATTAGACTCATGAGAAAGATTGAGTGATGATTTGAAGCAGAAAATATGGAATTGTGTTAAGGTAAGTGTAGTTTTCATAAGTTTAGAGTTTATAAACATGTTGATAATTTAATTATTATGTGGACTGATTAAATGGTTAATTAACTTGTTGCATTGTATGGAAAAGAAGCTTGTTGTTTAGTTGCTGGTCTTGCCCGAGTCGGTCTTTATTAAGCTGGTCTATACATTTTGTTTAATATCAGGACATTTTATTAATCTATTAACATTGTAAGTGTTTTTTACAGCTTAAATATAATATTGTTGATATTGAGAATAAGACCATATTTCAAAAGCTGGGAAAATTATGGCGTGGTAGGAAGTCTACTTTGCATATCAACATACGAAGAGCCAATGACAGTTGAATGCCTTCACGGTCACTTGCTTTATTAAAACCTGAATTTATGGAAATAAAAGATTGGAATACTTTTGTGAAGAAGACTCTATCCCCTAAATTTCAAGTAATTACTTTACCATTAGTTTCATTATTATTCACTTTATCAATAATCCATAATTACTCATATTATATAATCCGGCTGATTTCCAGGAAAAGAGTGCTCGATATCAACAGATGCGGGCAAAACAATAACATTTTCATACTATGAGTCATCAAGGTTATACCAGTTTGCATGAAAATATGGTAATTGATTGAATATAGTAATAATTTTAAATACTATTAATATAATCCATATAACTTGTTTTGCTTATAATATTTTTATTAATAATGTGCTGGAAACGAGAAAATCCCAACAAGGAAATTTCCAGGGTTGACGTGTGGATTCAAGGACATACAAAGAAAAATGGGCAACCGAGTAATGAAGCTATTGCAGAAATTATTATAAGACAGCTTCTCTTAATACACTCGTATACTTATTTTTTTTTTATATTCTATGATTTAATAAAGCAAAATAAAATATATCATTTTATTTATAGAAGAATGCCCACCAGAATCCCAATCGACACAAAACTTATCGGATGATGCAATAAGCCACATTATTTGCAAGGAAGCTCGAGGGAGAGTTCGAGGAATGGGATTTGGAGTTACACCCTCAAAAGTTAGTGCATAATTGCAACAAAATCAGTCCCAATAAACAACTTCGAGGCGAGGTGCAAAATCTTACAAATATTGTCGAAGAATTAAAATCCATAATACTCCAAAGCCATGGCTCAGCGAGCAAATCAAATCATGGAGAACAGGTAATTAGGTCTAGAATTATGGATCATTTTAGGTTTTTGTTGTATTTTGATTTAAGGCACGTTACGTTTGGAATGTCTTTTACATTTTTAGATTTTTGTTGCATTATAAATTTTGTGAGTGTTGGTAGTGTCGCTGAGCAGATCCAATTTTTAATCTTAGGTTAGAAAGCATTTTTAATCTATTTGGTGCAGATTTTGCCGTCCCAACAATTTGAATCACATTGTATTTTCAGGCTGGTAGTGTTGGTGTTTCTAGTAGTATTATTGGCAATGGCAATGGTATTGCTGCTGAGAGTCTAAACCTTGCAGAAATACAGGTTCGATAATTACTTCTCAATAAGTTAGTTTTATTGGTTCATAATGTATAACATGTTAATTAGAATTTTTGATCTTCCATTCAGTCGCAGCCCGATTTAGAGCCGATGGAGGTGAATACTAAATTCAAGATACTGAATTGGATTGGAGATGGTGTTGTGGTTGCGGAGGGTCGAATAATGTCTACAGATCCTAAATCAACAGTGCTGTAATATCCGCAATTTCGATTTCTGTAAATTTCTTTTTTTGGCAGGAGTTCATTTTAACAGCTAGCTTGTGACCGTTTCGTCATTCTGAGAATGATTTATTCTTCACTTTTTGTCGTCCGAGTTCGCGTTGGTGTCGTTTTGTTGAGTTCCGTGTTCTTAAGGGACTTTTCTGCGCTTGAGTTTGATTCTTGCGAATCTTGTTCGAAAATGCTATTTCATGTTCCTTCAAAGTCCGTTTAACTTTGTTAGACGTGTTGTGAACTTCGGTTTGGTTATTCGATCACGTATCATGATTTTCGGGCATTTTGGGCTATTTTGTAATTTCCCAAAGTTGTGGGTAACCGGCTTCGTGTTTGTTGTTTCGACTCTTTTCATGGTCGCGTGTGAGTTGGATTGGAGTTCAATCCCTTAGTATGATCATATTCTGGAGCTTTCCGTGCGTATCTTGAACTTGGTATTCGATCGGAGGATTCTGTGTCGAGCTTTCCGTGCTGTAGTTTCTAGGTGCATTAGCGCACGCTAATAGATTCTTTAGCGCACGCTATCAGGCAGCAAATTCAGGAGTCAGTACGTGGAATTAGGTCCCGTTAGCGCACGCCAAGCATGTCATTAACGCACGCTAACCATAGTACTAGCGCACATTAGTAATGTTTATATATATATATATATATATATATATATATATATACGGGCAGCAGCTTTTAGAAGTCAACTTTCATTTCTTCATTCGCCATTCGTCGGGTCCGTTCCTTTGGGGCGATTTGAGGTGGTCCTCTTCTTCAAGCCTCATCTTGGGGTGAATTTGTGCAAGTCTAACATCATCGAATCATCTTCTTTGTTCGGATCTAAGGTATTTTTCACTCAAACCTAATTTCGTTGAATTTGTGGGTTTTCCCTTGATTTCATGATTTCTGTCCGAATTCATCCAATCGATTCATGTTATTGGAAGTTGTTGATCATTTTGTATGGAGTGTAATTCCATGTTTCAGTTCTATTTGATTTCAATCATGATTTCGCTATTGTGGAACCAAACCCTTGGATCCATGTTGTTCTTAATTCCGAGTTGATTTCCGTTTTGTGTTGATAATTCGTATGGTGTTATTCTAGTAGTGTTCCCGGTGCTATTGTGTTCTTGATTGTGTTCGGAAATTCGGGGCTGCTCGAATGCATTCCATCCGTCATCTCATTTCAATAATGGTTTCGAGGCAAGTACCTTGTTCATACATTTCTTGTTTTGGGGATATGATGATCGGTGATCGTCTAAGTGTATTTGTTTGGTTGTTTGAAAGGAACTTTCAAAGGATTCGGTTTAGCCTCGTTAAAGGCTCTCTTTCAAAACATGTTTGTATTTTGTGAATCTTGTGTTTTGTGAATGATTAAGTGAATCATATGGATATGTTTGATGCTGGTGTTGTGATTTGATAATATACATATATACATATATTATCTCATTTCGGTGCGTTGTGATTCGAAAATTGTGTCGTGCTATGTGTTTGTTGCCTCTGGGTGGATTATTGTGATATCCTTGGTGTATTGTGCGGTGTGATTTGGTCATAGTCCAACCGTGATGTTCGGACGAGGTCTATTGTGACATATGGCATGTGATCATGGTGGACAGGACATGGCAAGTGATCGGTCCAACCGTGAGATCCTAAGAAGACTTACGGTGATATGTGGAAAGCGATCACGGTATCAGGTATATGATTACGGATGTGATTTGTTTCTTGATATTGTGATGTGTACCATAGTGTTGTGTGATTTGTGAATGTGTGGTCATAGTCCAGCCGTGATGTTCGGACAATGTCTATGGTGACACATGGCATGTGATCATGGTGGTTAGGACATGGCGAGTGATCGGTCTAACCATGATAGCCTAAGAAGACTTATGGTGATACGTGGCAAGCGATCACGGTATCATGGATATGATTTTGGATGTGTGTTGCCAGGGTCGAGCACCTTGTACATGTTACCAAGATTTCATATCTTGGGTGGTTATGTTTTGTTGATTTTATGTCCGTCGAGGACACATGGTGTGGGTTGTGGACCCCGTGAATTATTGTTGGTTTTTATTTGAGAAAGCAAATCTTTGGTACGTGACCCATTTTGTTTTTGAAAAGAAAAGGATTCGATAAATCCTAAATGGTTTTCCACTAAAACTATCGAGGGCATTTTAAAACATTTTATAAATGGTTCTCTTGATTTGTGATCTTTCGAATTTGGAAAGTTTTACTCAAACTCTCTGCCTAGGGAAGTATTTCCTTTCATTATGTTTGAATCTTTGAGGGTTCCTGATTATTATTATTCTTGGAATATGATTTGTATGACTCATATTTGCACTTTGTACTTGCACTAGCAAAATAGTGGAATTTTGCTAACCCTCGAGAAAGCGGGGGTGGATGTCTGTTTTGTGTCCAGGTTCATTCAGGTTTTGGGGAGCATAATAAAGGGTTGGCACGAAGGATGATGAATGATGATCGATACTAATCACATGAGGACCCGTACGATGTTGTATTGGTTTAGTTGTAGTTATTTCTGCAGTAGTACTTTTCCCGTTGTACGGGAGCGTGTTGTATTTTGACCCCTGTGTGGGTATGTATTGAGATTGAGTTGTATGTATTAATTGAAAGACCAAATCAGTCTACTAGGTCATTTAAGCCTTAAAGGCAATGTTGAGATGTTTGATTTTTGTTACCAGCCTGGTAGATCCTTGAGAAAAAGGTTTACGACATGTGATATCCCTGAGTGGATTGGGGGTGTTACATAAATGGTATCAGAGAGTAGGTTTATGCTGTGGAGTCGAGTGTGTATTGATGAGTTGTTTTTAGTCAGGTCGTGCCTGATTAAGTCGTGTCGCGACACGTGGTCTGAGTTTGTTAGTCGTGATTAGTATAGTGAGGCGATCATCACCTTCGTGCGACCTGTGGATGTAAGTCTCCCTTCTTTGTGTTGTGCCTCGTGTGACACGAGCCACTTGTATGATTATTTGTTAAGTGATGGAATCTTTATTTAGATTTTGATTTCGTGATATATGTTTATTTGACTCTCATATTTTGTTTATATGAGGAGTGGTGTCGCTGCTAATATATTTTTGACTGTTGATTTTGTCCGCTGCTAATGATTTCCAAAATGATTTGCTCATTTTGCAAGTATTCTTGTGAAACCCTTATGCTTAACATGGAATGGTAATGTATATGTTTTGTGATTTGCTCACTCCAGGAGGGTCCGACGAGGCCTCGGAGGAATCTATGATTTCGCTACTGATTCATGAGCTTGTTTGTATAGCCAGCCCGTTAGGGTCCATAGAGGCCTCAGATGGGATCAGTGGTTTTGCCCTGGTCCTAGGCGAGTCATGTGCGTGATTTTTAACTATGGCCAGTCCGGGAGGGTCCTTAGAGGCCTCAGATGGGACTAGTGGTTTCGCCCCGGTCCTAGGCCAATTTTCAACTGTGATTATTGACTGTTTGTTTTTTGGGAAAAGACATGTCTTGATTTTGAAACAATTTGATGCATGTACTATGAGATGTGTAAGCGAATGTCGATACGTGTGAGCTGAGGCTTAACGTATACTTTGTAACGTGTGAGTTTTTGGGCATTCTGGCCTAATGGATTTTTGAAAGTCTTGAGTATCTTAGAGAATAAAATTTCGAGCCGTACTTATAAAATGGATTATTTCCTCGTGGTATTTTCAAGGTGCCTACTAGTACAACTCTATGTTTCAAAATTCTTACACCTTGAGGACCATAATATTTTGAGATATTTTCAATAATTTAGAAACGCAATTGCTTAGACCCGAAGGTCGAATATTTCTGAAAGCTTTTAACTAAAAGAAAGATGTCCTCGTTTTTTATCAAACGCAAGATGTTTTTTTTAAAGTCTCGATAATGAAGTTTTCGAAATGTGATACTTAAGATCAACTCGTGTTTCCAAATTTTTTTAAAAGGTGGTCATCGTTCTTAAAACCTATCATTTCCAGTTTGCGGTCAGGGAATGTGTGTATGATGTTAGCTTTGTCATTAGTGTGTTATCCCTATATGAGAGGTGTGATGTTGGTATTAAATGTTTGTCGATTCGTGGTGATTTGCGTGTTATCACACCTGTGCGAGCTGTTAGAGCTTGGGTTTGTATGATTGTGTACATATGTGATTGTTTCATGATGTTTTGTAATTATGTGTTGGTTATCGTTCGGGCCGTTGAAATCACCAAACTGATGTCGTCGTTGCTGTGATTTTGTGTATGTGAGTTACCTTAGGATGGTAATTACTGTACGTGATTGTGTTACGATTTTTTATGGTGCTGAGTGGTTACTTATTCAGTATGCCGAGGGACAGGGGTCGTGGTCGTGGCTACCAGACGCGTGATCAGGATTGTACTGCCGGTGATGGTGTTGGTATCGGTGTTGCCACTATTTTACAGCAGGTAGCTGCACAGATGACTCAGTTAACCCAAGCAGTTCAACGAAATACAGATGTGACCCAGAACATTGGCGCAAATCAGTGGCTTCGAGAAGTGGTTCGTATTAAGCCCCCTCGTTTCGCTGGTGTCGTAGATGCATTGGGCTGGGATGGTTGTCTTTTCAAGATATTCGAGGTAGTTGATTGTACAGAAGAACGTAAGTTGCCTGTCGCTCAGTATCTTATTGACAAGGATGCCGCTAATTGGTGGGAGGCTGTTGAGCCTCGATATCGTGTTGTCACGTGGGCAGAGTTCCAGAGATTTATGAGAGATGAGTTTTATCTGGAACCGATCAGGAATCAGAGGATTAATGAATTCTTTTCGGCAGAACCGCAAGATGTGCCGTTATCTCAAGCTATTATTGATTATAGCAAACAGCTCAGCTATGTACATGATCAGGTGAGGACAGAGGAGGAAAAGATCTGTCACTTTATCAGGAGAATGAAGCCGCAGATTCGTCAGTACATGGCGGGTTTCACTTGTACTTCATTGAGAGAGTATCAGAATAGGACGTTAGCCTATGAGCTATCTGTATCATCGACTGAGCATATGTCTGAGTCGAAGAAATTAAAAACTGTTGGGAACTTCTCAAGAAGTCAGGGGAGTGGGCCCCCTGGGACTGGGACTTCGCGTCGTCATTCTAAGAAGGTTCCTCGATCGCGTGAACATGGGAAGAGTATTACCCCTGAAGTGAGTAATGTGAGCAGCACGAAGACGTGTTATAACTGTAGCTGAGCGGGCTATACCTCGAAGAATTGTCATTCACTGTTAGTCAGCTGTTTCGATTGCGGTCAATTGGGACACCGAGCCGTGCATTGAGAGACGGTAGCTGAGAGGTTTGGGGATCGAGTTTGCGTCTCTGCTCCGAAAGAACACGGAGATGCCTAGTGTGGTTTTCAAGAATTTCAGCGTGGTCGGAGTTCTCCGTGGTTACCCCTGCAGATCGTTGTGTGTTTAATTTCTATTTTTCGGTTGTGCGTGTTTACTTGTAATAGGTACCTTTTGTTTTGTGATTATTCGGATAATTGACTTGATTGTGCTATCTATTTGGTGATACTTGACACTTGTTGTTCTTATTATGTCTCTGCTTGTGACATTGTGATGATTGTCGTCGAGCGTGATTTCATGCCGTATGTTTCTTGCGTTGCTTGTAGCGTTTTGCCGATAGGTGTGAGTTATTCGGTTCCTGTGTATCTCATTGAGATGTTCCTGGTGGGATATTTCTCCTCCCTACTTATTTTAAGTTTCGGGACGAAACTTCTTTTAAAGGGTAGTATGTAATATTCGCGATTTCAGTTTTTGGTAAATTTCTTTTTTTGGCAGGAGTCCATTTTAACGGCTCGCTTGTGCATTTTCGTCATTTTGAGAATGATTAATTATGTACTTTTTGTCATCCGAGTTCACGTTGGTGTCGTTTTGTTGAGTTCCGTGTTCTTAAACGACTTTTCCGCGCTTGAGTTTGATTCTTGTGAATCTTATTCGAACATGTTGTTTCGTGTTCCTTCAAAGTCCGTTTAACTTTGTTAGACGTGTTGTGAACTTCGGTTTGGTTATTCGATCACGTATTGTGATTTTCGGGCATTTTGGGCCATTTTGTAATTTTTCAAAGTTGTGGGTATCCGGCTTCGTATTTGTTGTTTCGACTCTTTACATGGTTGCGTGTGAGTTGGATTGGAGCTCAAGCCCTTAGTATGATCATATTCTGGATCTTTCTGTGCGTATCTCGAACTTGGTATTTCGATCGGAGGAGTCCATCGTTGTAACCCGTTTTGAGAGCTCTACTGCTGTAGTTTCTAGGTGCATTAGCGCATGCTAATGGATTCCTTAGCGCACACTATCGGGCAGCGAATTCAGGAGTCAGTACCTGGAATTAGGTCCTATTATCGCACGTTAAGCATGTCATTAACGCACACTAACGAAGATCAGATTCAGAAACCAGTAGGTACTGGAGTACCCCGTTAGCGCACACTAACCATAGTACTAGCGCACGTTAGTAATGTTTATATATATATATATTCGGGCAGCAGCTTTTAGAAGTCAACTTTCATTTCTTCATTCGCCATTCGTCGGGTCCGTTACTTTGGGGCGATTTGAGGTGGTCCCCTTCTTCAAGCCTCATCTTGGGGTTAATTTGTGCAAGTCTAACGTCATCGAATCATCTTCTTTGTTCGGATCTAAGGTATTTTTCACTCAAACCTAATTTCGTTGAATTTGGGGGGTTTTCCCTTGATTACTTGATTTCTGTCCGAATTCATCCAATCGATTCGTGTTATTGGATGTTGTTGATCATGTTCTATGGAGTGCAATTCCATGTTTCGGTTCTCTTTGATTTCAGTCATAATTTCGCTATTGTGGAACCAAACCCTTGGATCCATGTTGTTCTAAATTCCGAGTTGATTTCCATTTTGTGTTGATAATTCGTGTGGTGTTATTCTCGTAGTGTTCGCGGTGCTATTATATTCTTAATTGTGTTCGGGAATTCGGGGCTGCTCTACCGCATCCCGTCCATCGTCTCGTTTCAATTGTGTTTTCGAGGCAAGTACATTGTTCATACATTTCTTGTTTTGTGGATGTGATGATCGGTGATCGTCTAAGTGTGTTTGTTTGGTTGTTTGAAAGGAACTTTCAAAGGATTCGGTTTAGCCTCGTTAAAGGCTCTCTTTCAAAACGTGTGTGTATTTTGTGAATGCTATGTTTTGTGAATGATTAAGTGAATCCTATGGATATGTTTGATGTTGGTGTTCTGATTTGATAATATACATATATACATATATTGTCTCATTTCGGTGCGTTGTCATTCGACAATTGTGTCGTGCTATGTGCTTGATGCCAACTATTGTTGTAGGTGAATTCAATCAAGGGCAAATGAACTTCCCAATCAGTTGACCAATCCAAGGCACAAGCTCTAAGCATGTCTTCTACTATTTGTATAGTCCTTTTGGACTGACCATCAGTTTAAGGATGATAAGCCGTGCTAAAGTTCAGCTCGGTCCCTAAAGCTCTATGAACTGCCTTCCAAAAGTGTGACATGAAACGGCCATCTCGATCCAAAATAATGGTCTTCGGCATTCCATGCAATCGGGCTATCTCTATAATAAACACTCGTGCTAATTTCTCTGGTCCCCAAGTGTCTTTAATACCCAGGAAATGAGCTGACTTGGTTAGTCGATCAACTATCACCCAAATCATATTCATTCCCGTCTTGGTCCTTGGCATACTGGTGAGAAAGTCCATTGATATATCCTCCCACTTCCACTCAGGGATCGAAAGTGGCTTCAACATTCCGGCAGGTCTCTGATGTTCAATCTTAACCTGCTGACAAGTCAAACACTTCGAAATGCATTCTGCTACGTCCTTCTTCATATTTCCCCACCAGAAGTTTTGTTTTAAATCCTTATACATCTTACTGCTGCCCGGATGAATAGAGTAGGGCGCGCTGTGAGCTTCCTTCAAAATTATCCATCTCAAAGCATCATCATTGGGAACGCAAAGTCGACTCTGAAATCTCAGAACTCCATCATCCTGTATCACGAGTCCTGGGGCCTTCCCTTTGCTCACTTCGTCACATAATCGAAGAATCAGAGAATCATCCAACTGCTTAGATTTGACTTCTTCAACCAACAACGAAGTTAGTTCCATCACACACAATTGCCCTTGGACTCCTTGCGCCACACTTCAATTCCTTCACGGATTAGTTCTTGTTGAATGTTGGTTTGGGACATAAGCACTTCTAACACTCGAAGAGAAACAGGTTTACGGGTCAGTGCATCAGCTACCACATTCGCTTTGCCTGGATGATAAGGAATCTACAGGTCGTAATCCTTGATTAATTCCAACCACCTTCTCTGCCTCATATTTAATTCCTTCTGACTGAAAATATACTTGAGGCTCTTATGATCTGTGAAAATCTGACAACGACTGCCGTACAAGTAATGTCGCCAAATTTTTAGAGCAAAGAGACTACAGCGGCTAAATCCAGATCATGAGTCACGTAATTAACCTCGTATGATTTCAACTGTCGAGAGGCATAGGCAATCACCCTATCCTTTTGCATTAATACACATCCCAGACCCTGATTTGAAGCATCGCTGTATACCATGAATCCATCAGTTCCATCTGGTAATGCTAGTATAGGCGCTGTCGTCAGTCTTCTCTTAAGTTCATCAAAACTCGCCTGGCATTTCTCATTCCACATGAATTTTTGAGTATTCTGTAACAGCTGAGTAAGTGGACGAGCGATTTTGGAAAATCCTTCTACAAAACGGCGATAATATCCAGCAAGTCCCAAGAAACTCCGGACTTCTTTCACATTATTAGGGGATTCCCACTCCAAGATGGCCTCGACTTTCTTCGGGTCTACCTGAACTCCATCAGCTGATATCACATGCCCAAGGAAGGTTACTTCCTTAAGCCAGAACTCGCATTTAGAAAATTTCGCATAAAGCTATTCATTCCTCAATGTGCTCAAAACGATACGCAAATGCTCTGAATGTTACTCTGTGTCTTTCGAATAGATCAAGATGTCATCGATGAAGACTACCACAAATTTCTCCAAGTATTCTAAGAATACTCGATTCATCAATTGCATAAATACCGCAGGAGCATTGGTGAGTCCGAATGGCATCACCACGAATTCATAGTGCCCGTACTGGGATCTGAAAGCAGATTTTGGTATATCCAATTCCTTAATTCTCAACTGGTGGTACCCTGATCGCAAGTCAATCTTCGAGAATACTCTTGCCCCTTGCAGTTGATCAAACAAGTCGTCAATTCAAGGTATAGGATACTTGTTCTTGATCGTCACCTTGTTTAGCTCTCGGTAATCAATACATAGTCGGAGGGATCCATCTTTCTTCCGGACAAAGAGAACAGGTGATCCCCAAGGAGAAACGCTAGGTTGAATGTAACCCTTCTACAATAATTCCTCCAGCTTCTTCTTTAATTCATACATCTCGGTTGGCGCCATACGGTATGGTGCTCTGGAAATAGGAGCGGCTCCAGGCTCTAATTCGATATTGAACTCTACCTCTCTCCGAGGAGGTAACCCAGGTAGTTCGTCAGGGAATACATCTGAGAATTCGTTCACCACTGGAATAGATGCGAGCTCGATTCCTTCTTCTTTCTTCATGGCATAACACCAAAACCCGTAACAACCCTGCTTTAGCAATTTAACTGCTTTCATGGCATTAATCAATTTTCCTGAGCTTCCTAGTCTCCATCCTTTGAATAAATGTTCAGATCCGTCATCAGCAATGATAGAAATGACTCTCTTTCGGTAATTCAAAATAGCTCCATAACGGTTGAGCCAATCGTCTCCGAGAATTAAATCGTCACCATGGATGTCGACTACAATAAGATTTGATGGCCAATCCCTTCCTCCTATAGACACTGTAAAATCTCTAGTTTCTAGGGTTCTCATAATTTTCTCTCCGCTTGGTAACCCCACAACATAAGGCTCACAATCATATAAGCACGAGATTTTCAAATGATTAACACAGTTCAAAGATATGAAAGAATGCGTAGCTCCTGAATCGAATAAGACACTGACAGGTTGCAAAAGAATCTGAATCGTACCTGATGCGACAACAGTGTGCTGATCGTCTGACTTCCTCATCTCGTAAATGCGCGGAGGAACGGACCCAGCGCTGGACGCCTCTCTTTTCCCAACACTCTGCTGCTGGAAACCACTTTATTGCGTCTGGTTCACACTTGTATCCTTCGGAACCGGTGCAGGAGTGCGAGTACCAAAAGATCTAGTCGCATTTCCACATAATGTTGCGCGATGTCCTTCCTGTCCACACTCGAAGCAGGTCACAGCAGGTGCGTAACAATCACGTCGAACATGCCCTGTTTTGCCACAGTTATAACATTTCTTTGTTCCGTCTCAAATCTGATGCCGCTTCTAACTTCTTTCCACCTCGAGAAGGATGCGGAGGCCTCCTAGATGAATGAAAAGAGGACTGGCCCTTGCAGGGCCCACCACTTTTGTTCTCCGTGAAGTTGCCAGACACTTTCTGCTTCTTTGCTTCCGTTGATTTCTCTACTGCCGCCTCTTTCATATCGTAGGCCAGCGCCTTGTCCTGATACTTTCGCAGGGTGGTACATTCAAATTCGGACATATATTGTTGAATCTCCGACTTCATCCGCATGTCAAAATGGAAATCCTCTCCGCCTCGGTCCTGACCAAGTGGCGCACATAAGTCAATTGGTGATTAAAAGTCTTAATCACGTCTGTCACAGATGCCTCTAAATTTTGTGGTGAGAAAAACTCCCGGACTCGGGCCTCTCTAACTGGGCGAGGACAATATTGCGCTTCCATCATTAATTTGAACTCCGTCCAGTCAGCATTATGCTCCTCAGGTCGAATGGCCTCCCACCAGTCGAAAGCCTCCCCAGTCAGAAGATACTGGGCGATCGGAACCTTTTTGCCATTGGACAGTTAATCCCTGCAAAGATCTTCTCTAACTCCTTTAGCCAGTGATCCCAAGAAAGCGTCTCAGCAGAACCGTCAAATTTCGGAGGGTGCAATTTGAGCACCTCAGTAAGCCATTTGTCTCCCCGATTATCCTCATGATGCTGCTGTCCCATCGCTGTTTGCATGCGGTCAACTACCTGAGCAAACTGGTTTATCTGAGCAACCACCTGTTGAAGCACTCCCGGCATATTAGGAATTGCATTATCATTTGCTGATCCCTGTTGTCCCCCAGAATGGGAATCGGTTCGACTAGCGGATAATTCTGGGGTAGACGCCGAATCCTCCTGTCTCGCATTACCACGTCCGCGTCCGCGTTCACGACCTCCCCTCAACATACTGTAAACACAAATACTCAATATCCAGGGCAAAATTTCTAAAAGAAAGTCCGTCAATAATCACAAAGCAGGAATTAAATAAAATAGTAGTATTTGAGATTAGGAGACTTACAACCACGGTCCACACGACGATGCTGGCTCAGCAGTGATGTTACAAACGACCCATAAATCAAATAACGTAAACAGACCCAACTAACCCGACTGCCAAGATATCCATGAATCTTAGCTCTGATACCATATTCTGAAACACCCCGATATATTCAGAATAATTACAGTGCCGTAAATCCTTTGTATAAGAACTTACAAGGCTAAATTGATAAATACGGAAATAATACTAAAGTGTCCTCAATGTAAAAGAAGTTTAAAACCCGTTCGACAATTCAAATGAGTCCAATAATACAAAACATCTCCAAAACATCAACAACATAAGTGTACTCGAGTACTGGAAAATAACCATAAAACCAAGATAACATAATCCACATCACTGAGCCACTTCATCGTCATGTCGGTACTGTGGCTGCTTCCCCGCTCCTCGGCTACCTGAACATCAAAACAAATGTCCACCCCCGAAGGGGTTAGCAAAACAATGCTAGTACAAGTATCATAATACATAAATCATCGATGCATCATAAAACATACAAAACGGACTCCCATTTCTGGAATCCGACGATGCGAATCCTCATGATTCCATCAACACATTACATGGTAATCCAACGATCCAGCGCCCTCGGTATACATCCCCATGATGATCCTGTCGGACCAACGCATGGTGGAAAATCCGTCCAACGATCCAGCACCCTCAGCATAGATCCCCATGATGATCCCGTCGGACCAATGTATGGTGGACATTCGATCCAGCGCCCTCAGCATAGATCCTCATGATCCCCTCGGATCATTTACAACATAAACATTACAATTATGCATACACATATGCAAATCAACACGTTCATCGACGTGAACAATCAAGGAACCAATAACAATTATCATGACAACTCAAGGAATTTAATCTCATGTTCAACAACATGAATAGATCGTACACATGATCAACAATGCAATATCAATAAGTTTAAAATACGATACTTGCCTCAAGATGGCAAGAATTTAAATACTCCCATGAATGTCACTCGTTCGAAGGTCGCCGCCCCTCGATCTATCACCTTGTACAAGTGAATAACAAGAATTTCAATAATCTTCCCGAAACTTACGCATGAGTCCCGAACGTCTAAAGTTATAAACGAATTATCGATAATGGACAATTGGTTCTTGGTCCTATTTTCCGACGAGTACTACGCATGGAAAAAGACTTGCGAATTCATGAGATTGTAGTGGAACACAAGGTTGGTATCTAAAGTTTCAAGAACATTCATCATATCATTATGTTCCAAAATCCAAACTCAAATTCCGATTCTTAACTCGAAGGCTCGGATCGGTGGCTAAATCGAAATATTATGAGATAATCACGTTCATTTTAGTTATAGGCTAATTCGTCTCTACGATTCTTGTTCATCCGTGGTGATTCTTCTTAACAAATTCTTCATTCAAATGGTTGTTCCAATAATCCTTTCAAGGTTCTACTCCTCTAAGAAGATTTACACAAGTTCATCAAGGCAAATATTATAATCGAACACACTCTATGTACAACTTCACATCATTAAACACGAGGGAAATCCTTACATTTGATCATAAAAAGAGTGTTACAAAAGGATCATCAAGGTGTGTTCAATCTCAGAAATTTCATCCTTAAGGTTGGTGAAGATTATGGCTCAACTCTAACCATGAAAAACTTAATTCAACCAATACAATCCTTTCAACATGGTATTGGATTCATTGTGACGAAACAAGCTCAATAATCTCAGGAAAAAGCTCATAATACAACTAAGAACAAAGTCTTCATCTTGGTGTAGAGTTAACATACCTTAAGAGATGTAAGAACAAAGAAAATCTTGAATAAACTCTTCACCGGAAGCTTGATCACCAATTCGCACAGATTTAGGCTCCCCAAAATCGGATGTAGATGATGATATGAGGGATATGAGGTGAGGGATAATCTCAAGAACACAAAAATCGTCCAATGAAAGAGTTGGAAATGAGATGAGGGTCGGGTCCTATAAATAGATTTTAAACCATTACGTACGTTAAACAAAGCCCATTACGTACGTAACATGGTTAGCGTACGCTATACTCGAACATTAGCGTGCGTTAACGCTTGGCCAGAGCTCACTCGACTGTTTCTGGCATACGCTTACGTACGTTAGGCTAGAGGTGTTACGTACGTAACACATAGGACCTTAGCGTACGTTAAAAATCTCTCCTAGCGTACGCTAAGCCGTTGACTTGCATGTGCTGTAAAACGTCCAGGTTCATTCTGGCAATTTCCACGAATCTTCATCCGGACCCCACACGCTGACCCTTGTCGGATCTTGACTTGACTGAGCTTACGTACGTTAAGCTTGACACATAACGTACATTACACATCAGGCTTAGCGTACGTTAAGCGCAAGTCCGTAGCGTACGTAAGTACGTGCAGAACCATGCATGCAATGTTGAAGATATAAAAACGTAAGTGTACGAATACGGGAAACCAATCTACGATTAATAACATCACGAAGTCGAAATAATACAAGGTCGAGTACAAGGTAAATAGACCATTTATTCGAGCATTACATGTACTACACTTCTTGGTCAATAGGTAAGCTATTTAACTTGAGAGGAAGCATCAACAGAAATATTTTTTGATAACCAGTTAACAAAAGTTTCCATATGATGTTTATGTAATAATGACTCATTACTTGCTAAATGGGTATTTGTTTGATTAAGTTCCTCGATATGAATCCTGAAATTATTATACTCTATATTAATACTACATATATAATAAAATCAAAGAATGAATTAATTGGTTAGCAGAATATACTAACTGAAGGTAAGGTTCAATGACAGTAGTATTAAATAACACGTAACGATGTGCGGCTTGTAAGACTTTGTTCTCCATAATCTTTTCCTTTCCTTGAGATATTGCCTAGCCTTCTGTTTCCTGTCCATTATCTGCATCTTCATTCCTCTTAGAATGAATCCCAACATTTGCAACTTTTTTATGTACATACTACAAAATCGCATACGTTCTTCAGCAAGGTAACACTCTGATATACAACCTTCAGGATTTGCTCGATTCCTCACAAAATCTTTAAGTACTTTCATAAATATGAAATATACATGTATTAAATAGATATTTTCAGAATCTATATCTCTATCTGTATCTATATTATATACTAAATACTTTAGAATTACTTTCAAATAGATACATCCAGCGATAGTGAACAGGCCCACATAAACGTGCTTCTCTTGCTAAATGAATTGTCAAATAAATCATGACCGTTGTAACACCCCCAGAAATCCACCGGGAATATTACACGTTGTAGACCCCTTTACAGAGGGATCTACCAGGCTAATTACCAGGAGACGATAAATGTTTGACCGACCGGGGTCAAACTACATACCGACACTGACCGATAAGTTCAAATATTAAAATACACCGACCGATAGGGTCACACGACAAGAAATCAGTCCAAGTAAAAACTCATTACTGAACTTACCCACACAGGGGTCAAGATACAATATAGCGGAAGACTGAAGATAACACAACAATACAATAACATCATACTGAACTCTAACTCTTGATTAGTATCGCGGCTCGCCTTCTTCCATGCCATCCCTGTGATTGCTCCAATGAACTAAGCATACCTGAAATGCATGAAACGCATTTCCCTCATTTAAGGAGTTAGCATTTGAATGGCTAGTACAAGTATTCCAATCATACAAAATATGCCGCGTAAATATCCATTATAGTAATAACAATGACAACCCATGAAGGGAGTTCCCGAGAGGTTTTCAATGTTTAAAGTATGAATTAAGTCCTTGAAGGTAATTTATCAACCCAGGAGTTTTTAGAAAATGATACAAAATCTTTTTGGGCTTAAAGTCCAAGATTATAAAACCTATTCCGAAAACATTAGGGTCTCAGCCCAAATCTCGCGTTATGTAACAAACATTTACACAAATTGTAAATATTTCTGAACCTCACGTCCTTAGTTATAAAACCATTTCAGGACAATTGGGTGTCGACCCAAAGTCATTTTCCGCAAAGCAATATTTTCACAAACGTTAGGGTCTCAACCCAGATTTTCTTTAATCCATAATGCTCGAAAACCGTAACGAAGTCCGCATTCGGACACCGAAACATTACAACCAAGGAACAAAACATATGAGACACATGTTCGGGTGCCATTCTAGCCAAGTACCAAGATCTTATATAATTTATCTCAAAATCGAGAACAAAATGTTGTGATATTCCAGACATATCACATTTATCAAAAATATCAACATCATCCACATGATGAAAAATCACACATGGTTGTAACACCCCAAATCTCATAAGGGACATGACACGCTGTAAAACCTCCAACAAGGTCTACCAGGCTAGCACATGATGCATAATTCACAATTTGTCCCATAAAGACACATGAATAATAATAAATAGGGTCGTGGCCTCGACCAAAATATTTTAGTTCAACTTTAGAAAAACATAAAGTAAAATGAGTTCTTTGCCCATGAAGGGGACTTAGCAACTTCCTCAAAATAATAAGAAGTTTACTCGACTATCCCAACAAAACACGTCGACATAAAATAAGATAATCAACATAGACTCGAGCCTCATCATCATGCTTGACCATCCTTGGCATGCGGTTCCTGTGTGGCTACTCAGCTCGCCCGATACCTAAAATACACGAAACGCATTTCCCCGATTTAAGGGGTTAGCACTCGAATAGCTAGTGCAAGTACACAATTACACTTATATACAGCTACGATTCAACACAGTCATCTCGTTTAGAAAGCATCTGAAAATCACATTCCGGAATATCACATTTGCGTTAAACATCATTTTCATAAACACTACATCAACTCATTTCATCACAACAACATCCATACTTGGTAACTCGCAGCCGTACCCATTAGTATCGACCCCAGAGGCCCCATCAGACAGTCCCTGGGTGGGAAACCCCTTCCACGTATCCATTGGTATCAACCACCAGAGGTCCCGTTAAACCGTCCCTAGGTGGAAGAACATCAACACACACACACACGATATCACAGTTCATAATTTATATTGAAACTGTAACACACATAACGAAATGTAATACATGTACTTGCCTTGAATAATACGATGCAAAGAAACTGTGAACGGGGAGGCTATATTCTAAACTCACTCCAAAGTTTCGTTCCTAGCACACAATGATATTCAATTAACTACAACACTACGGAATCAAAAGGATCACCCTAGATTCTACCCCTTTGAAACGATTTGTCGAACACTACGGGTGCGAAATGGATCATAATCAATCAACACTGGAATAATGGAATTTCAGTCCATAAGATAACAAGGAAAACTAAGGATTACGATCATACTATCAAAATCTAACCATAATCTAAGCTAAATCGGACTAGAAAGACCAAATCACCACAAAACCCCACAAATCCAAAAAACTAGGGTTCTATGAATTCTTACCTTGATTCGGATGGTGGAAGATGATTAGATATTGTTAATTCCTCACAAGAAACCCAAAGATGATAATAGATGATGATATTTGGTTGAAATCTAGCCCTCTCGCTTGAATTCATTGCGGATCACCAGAAACAACAGGTAGAGAATGAAAAATGACAAAGTCAACTACTGCTGTCCCAAATATACTGACAGAAGATAGCGTACACTATATACATTGCGTAGCGTATGCTATTCGGGACAATGAGTAGTCTAGAGGCTTCTGTACTCCTGTTACCGTACGTTGATGATAGCTTAGCGTGCGTTATGGTTTGTAATTAGTGTACGTTAACAACTTGTTAGCGTACGCTACCTGGTTCAGTCCAGAATTACTGGACCTTCTGTCCAGTTCCACAGTACTCTGCCCAGATGCATTAGCGTATGCAATAATACAAGTTTAGCGTATGCTAGATATACCATCATAGCGCGCTCTATAGAAATAACGTTAGCGTGCGCTAATTGTTCCTATACAGAGTACAGTTAGGAAACTCGGTCAGACTGCACACGACTTGGAATGCATAAACTCAATAGCTACCAGCGAATAACGAGACATAACAAGAAACAACAACATGCAAGTGGAATCTCCCCATCCGAACGTATGATTCCAACCATTCATCGAAATGAGCAACAGTTCTAAAAGTGATATCCAAAACTGTGATAGTTTACAAAACAGCCCAAACTCTCGAGAATCACAACTCGAGGCCAACTAATAATCTCAGAAAGTTGTAACGAACCCAGAAATATTAAGGGAACTCATAGAAGTAATGAAACATCGGTTTAGAATGAGATTGACGAGCATCGAGTCTAAACGTGGAAAAGTTACACAATGATCGAGATCTCGTAAGAAAACTCTAAAACTCACTCGGATGGCCATGAATGCAGAACAAAATAACTTCAGAATATCAAAACACATACAAGAGAGTCGTCCTAAATGAAAATACACTAAAAATAGAAATTACTAAAAATAGAAAGTGCAGATATTACATACCTCCCCCCTAAAAATAAGTTTCGTCCCGAAACTTACAAAGTGAATAACTCAGGGTATCTCGACTTCATATTCTCTTCTGTCTCCCATGTGGCTTCTTCCGATCCGTGTCTCGACCATTGCACCTTAACCAAAGATATGGTTTTGTGCCTAAGTTGCTTCACTGGACGTACCAAAATCTGAATTGGTCTCTCTTCAAAGGTAATGTCGGGACCTAACTCGATCTCTCCAAAATCAATAATATGGCTAGGATCCGGTACATACTTCCTAAGCTGGGATACATGAAATACGCTATGCACATGATTCAAAGACGGTGGCAAACCCAATCGATATGCAAGATCTCCAACTCTCTCCAAGATCTCGAAGGGCCCAATGTACCTCGGACTAAGTTTACCCTTCCGTCCGAAACGGTACACTCCCGGAGTCGGCGACAACTTAAACAATACGTGGTCGCCAACCTCAAACTCTAATGGCCGACGATACGTGTCGGCATAGAACTTCTGTCGACTCTGGGCCGCTAACAACCTATCACGAATCAAGGCAATCTTCTCTCTCGTCTCAACTACTATATCTGGTTCAGTACTGTTACCCAAAATATTATCCGAAGATGATATGCTGGAATGGACGAGTAACAAAAAAATGCGAGAGCACGTCCATGAGAATATAAATAACACAAGATTTGCCGGGTTTGTTAGGCCCGGGCTTGAATGCTCTCGCGAGATATTATTAATACGAATACGTTGGAGTATAAATATTAATGTAAGAGTACAATTACAATGAGTGTAAAAGACCCTAGTTATCTAGCTCTTGAGTGTTGGTGTTTACCGGAAGAACTAGAGTTGCTTTGAGTTCTTATTCTCATTTCTGCCGACCGTCTTTGGGTTAAAAGGTCTCCAGAGTGAGAGATGGAAAGATGTCTAAAGTTTATAGCATGGCCAAGAGTGAAAAAGCAGAGAGCCAAAGAGATTTCCAAGTGCAGGACGCCTTCTATTTATAGGAGGATCTAGGATGTCCTAATCCCGATGGGCGATCGCCTTTCTTGTATTATAATAATGGGGCGATCGTCTTTTAGCACATGGGTTGGTTGCCTTAAAGTCCGCGGCTGTTGCTGGCAGCCAGCTGTGTGAACCAATGAGATGATAACATGCGTCTTTTGTCGCTATCCCGGGAGGTCCCACCTTGGACCTTTCGGCGGGTCTGTCGGTAGGCGATGAGCTGGTGACAGGTTAGGGTCAAAGGGCCTTATCTTACGACGCCTTTTCTGGATCTGCACGTGGGTCTCTATCCCGAGATTTGGACTTTGCAGACTTGATGGATGCTGGCATTACACGGCATGAGGCGGTCGTCCGTGATCGGGCACATGGGACGATCGCTAGTAGTCGGGAGACGATCGCCTTGGCAGTCGATCGCTCGGCGCTGGGACTTGATCTGTGATCTCCATTCTGTAGGTGTGCCGTAGTTCATTTGACTCCGGCTCGGTCGCCCGGTCTCTGTGCCGATCGCCTGTTGAGATGTATAAATCTCGACACAACAATTGCCCCCCAGCTTGCTCCGATGTTGAAGACATGGTGTGAGGAGGTTCAACTGGCGATCGTTTAAGATAATGACGGGCGACTCTTGAGCGGACTTTGGTGTCGGATTTGGGCGACCTGATCGTTTGGTGAGCTATCTTCGGTCTTGTTCTTGTGATCTTAAATTTTGCAGATCCCTCGTGGAAGGCCGATCATCTCGGTCTTGAGGAACCGTGCACGGTCGCGGAGTTCGATGGACCGACCTCCATGACCATGTCTTGTGCGCGAGCGACATTCCACCTGTAGGTTTGTCTCGTGACTCATTTTATTGTGAGGGTCCTCCGTTAGACTGCGCCTGCCTCGTATTTAAACGAAGGGCGAGCGGTCTTGGTCTGGAGGAGTCCTTGCACGGGGCGTCGTCGGATTAATCGACTCCATGTCCGCGGCTTGTTAGTACTCTTCTACCTCGGATCGTCATGTTAGATGGCAATCCTCGACGGTGTACGTTGTGCTGTGGGAGGCGATCTCGTGCCCAGGTCCATCATGTTAGATGGTGAACTTTAGAGGGCGAGCGAGTCCTCCATTTTTGGAGATGTTGCTTGATTCTGGCGATCGGGTTGGAAGACTGATGATCGTCGTTCGGTCGCCGATCGCGGCACTTGATCCTTTCCGCCCGGGGTTCTGGCTAAGTTACTAGACTGTCCAGTTTGCCCTCCTCGAACAATCTCCAGAGTTGTTTGAGGAGGTCGAGGCATTGATCGGTGTTGTGGCCGGGACTCTAGTGGTAAGCACAAAATTTGTTGCAGTCCAGATGACCGTGGTCCCTTACCGCCTTCGGCTTTCTTAGCCGCATGCGCTCCTGGATGGCATAAAAAATGTGGGCTGGAGATCGATTGAAGTTGCGGAGGAGATGGGCTTTCATATCCTCAAAGGCCTTGGGATCACTGGGTGATCTGGCGACTGCCATGCTGGACTTGGCGATCGCCGTCTCTGCCCCCTCGTCTTGGCGAAGGGTGAGTAATCTCTGCCTGGCCAAAAAGTCTGCGGCCTTGGCGCGGAAGATTGCGTAGGTCGGGGGTATGTCCTTCGTAAGGTGCCTGAACATGGGCGAAAGACCATTGAATCCCCCTAGGACCGAGTAGAGGGCGATCTCATCGCCTACGGGCTCCCCGTTGAGGATTATCTCATCCACCCGGTCGATGTAGTCTTCGTCGAACTCGTCTTCCCCCTGCCTGATTTTCATCATGCGGTGGGGACCTTCTGGTCGAGCGACCTTGGCGGCGAAGTACGATGTTAAGTCGTTCGCCAGTTGTTCAAAGGAACTGATGGATCGTGGTGGCAATGAGATGTACCACATATGGGCTAGATCGCCCAGGGTTAATGGGAACATTCGGCACCTGGTCGCGTCTGATGCCCCGCATCCAGACATCTAGATCCGTAACTTGCTCAGGTGAGTCTTGGGGTCCGACCTCCCCTCGTACAAAGGTGTTTGCGTAGGAGTGATCCTTGGCTGCACGTGGGCAAGTTCGATCTGGACCGCGAGCGGCTTGCTCGGCCCAGCGATCTTTCTCTTGGCGCCTGCCCCAGTTTCCAGGAGCGCCTTCATGTCATCGAGCTGGCGTTGCATTGCGGCCATTGCCGTAGCCTGGTCGCTCGTGGTTTGGCTCTCGGAGTTGGAGCCGAGGCGATCGTGTACCGATCTCCTGGCTCCGCGGTAGGCGATGAGGTCGTCGCCGCTGATCTTGGTTCTTCGGTGATGGGGAGCCAAGTGGCCGACCTGCCGTTTGGGAGTTGGGTATGCCGAACTCCTGGTGATGGATTCGGGCTCCATCGTCTCATAGCTGGGGCCAGAATGCCCCGGTCGCCATGATGGGTCGCTTCCTAGGCGGCTGAAAGCGGAATTGTCCCGCCTTGCGAGCGCCTTTTCTTGCGAATCGGGGATTTCTGGCGATCGCTCGATAAGTAACCCCTTGAGCTTCCATTTGCTCGCGCGGCGGATGGCTGATGGGGTAATAGCGGGCGCAGCGCATGCTCTCCATCGCTCCCGTAGGATGGCCATGGCCTCTTCGATCTGTTCCGTGGTTTGGAACTGATCGAGCGAGAGGCTAGGACCGTCCCTCGGGGGCGGGATAGAGAGTCTCGGGCCGCCGCGGCTACCCTCCGCCATAGGTTGGGATTCGGATTGAGCCGGAATGAGACGTCCGGCAGTTCGGAGAGTGGCTCTCTTCGATGTGGTGGAAGACGTCATGTTGTCGAAGGCTTTCTTTGTAGAACAATGAGTGTTTCTTCAAGTATATACTCCAGAGAACAGTGAGTGTTCTTCGAAACGGTTGGAAAGAAAATGAAGGTAGATGCCCTCCTTGTAGCGCCAATTTAATTGTTACCCAAAATATTATCCGAAAATGATATGCTGGAATGGACGAGTAACAAACAAATGCGAGAGCACATCCGTGAGAATATAAATAACATAAGATTTGCCGGGTTTGTTAGGCCCGGGCTTGAATGCTCTCGCGAGATATTATTAATACGAATACGTTGGAGTACAAATATTAATGTAATAGTACAATTACAATGAGTATAAAAGACCCTAGTTATCTAGCTCTTGAGTGCTGGTGTTTGTCGGAAGAATTAGAGTTTCTCTGAGTTCTTATTCTCGTTTCTGCCGACCGTCTGTGGGTTAAGAGGTCTCGAGAGTGAGAGATGGAAAGATGTCCGAAGTTTATAGCGTGGCCAAGAGTGAAAAAGCAGAGAGCCAGAGAGATTTCCAAGTACAAGACGCCTTCTATTTATAGGAGGAGCTGGGATGTCCTAATCCCGACGGGCGATCGCCTTTCTTGTATTATAATAATGGGGCGATCGTCTTTTAGCACATGGGCTGCTTGCCTTAAAGTCCGCGGCTGTTGCTGGAAGCCAACTGTGTGAACCAATGAGAGGACAACACGCATCTTCTGTCGCTGTCCCGGGAGGTCCCACCTTAGACCTTTCGGAGGGTCTATCGGTAGGCGATGAGCTGGTGACAGGCTGGGGTCAAAGGGCCTTATCCTACGGCGCCTTTTCTGGATCTGCACGTGGGTCTCTATCCCGAGATTCGGACTTCGCAGACTTGATGGATGCTAGCATTATACGGCATGAGGTGGTCGTCCGTGATCGCGCATATGGGACGACCGCTAGTAGCCGGGAGACGATCGCCTTGGCTCTCGATCGCTCGGCACTGGGACTTGATCTGTGATCTTCATTCTTTAGGTGTGCCGTGGTTCATTTGACTCCGGATCAGTCGCCCGATCTCTGTACCGATCGCCTGTTGAGATGTATAAATCTCGACACAACAAGTACCAATCAATTCGGATGCATCATCCCAGCACAACGGCGATCTGAACCTCCTTCCATACAATGCCTCAAATGGTGCCATTTTAATCGAAGCGTGCTAACTATTGTTGTACGTGAACTCGATAAATGGTAAATGCGACTCCCAATTATCTTTCCAGTCTAAAGCGCAGGCTCTCAACATATCCTCTAACGTCTGTATCGTCCGCTCTGACTGTCCGTCCGTCTGAGGGTGGTAGGATGTGCTGAGTCTCAACTCATCCCCCAAATCTCGATGAACAGCCTGCCGAAAATATGATACAAACCGACATCTCGATCCGAAACAATACTCTTAGGTGTCCCATGCAACCTCACGATCTCCGCAATAAACACTCGTGCTAATCTCTTTGGTCCCCAAGTATCCTTAATACCCATAAAATGAGCAGATTTGGTTAGTCGATCAACAATGGCCCAAATCACGTTCATTCCAGTCCGAGTTCTAGGCATACTGGTACTGAAATCCATAGAAGTATCCTCTCACTTCCACTCCAGAATGGGAAGTGGCCGTAATAACCCCACGGGTCGCTGATACTCGATATTAACCTATTGACAGGTCAAACACTTCGACACAAAATCGCTAACGTCTGTCTTCAAGTTGCTCCACCAGAAGTTACTCCTTACATCCTTGTACATTTTGCTAGTACCAGGATGTATGGAATAAGGCTTGGTATGAGCTTCTCTCAAGATTTTGTGTCTGAACTCAGCATCACACGGTACACACAATCTGCCTCGAAATCTCAAGATTCTATCATCCTCAACCACAAACCCAGGAGCTTTCCCTTTCTTCACGTCCTCACTCAACTGTACTAAAAATAAATCATCATAATGTCTCGCCTTGATATCATCAATCAAAGACGAAGTGATTTCTAATGCACATAATTGACCTTGAACCCCCTGAACCTAAACTTCCATATTCTGACAAATTAAATCCCATTGGATCCTGTCTTGAGGCGTAAGTACCTCCAACATCTGTAGCGCCATCAGCTTATGACTCAACACATCTGCCAGTATATTGGCCTTGCCTAGATGAGAAAGAATCTCGAGGTCGTAATCGTTAATTAACTCTAACCACCTATGCTGTCTCATATTCAACTCCTTCTGACTGAAGATATACTTCAGACTCTTGTGATCCATGTAAATCTTACACGACGACCCATAAAGATAGTGCCTCCAAATTTTCAAAGCAAAAACAACCGCAGCTAGCTCTAAATCATGCGTAGGGTAATTTGCCTCATAAGGTTTCAACTGACGTGACGCATAAGCAATAACCTTATCCCTCTACATCAACACACATCCGAGTTTAAGGCCCAAAGCATCACTATAAACTACAAAATCCTCGTTCCCTTGAGGCAAAGCCAAAACTGGTGCGTTGGTCAAATGCATCTTTAACTCCTCAAAACTATCCTGCCTTTCACGTTCCACTCGAATTTCTGAATTTTCTGAAGTAATTGTGAGTGGTTGAGTGATCATCGAAAATCCTTCGACGAACCTACGGTAATAGCCCGCAAGTCCTAGGAAACTCCTCACTTTTTCACATTCTTAGGCGATTCCTATGCCAGTAATGCCTCTATCTTCTGCGGATCAACCCGAAATCCCTCCGCTGATATCACATGCCAGAGGAATGTTACTTCCTTGAGCCAAAACTCACATTTAGAAAACTTCATGTATAACTGCTCAGCTCTCAAAATGTCTAACACAATATGAAGGTGTACAGCGTGCTCCTCCCGAGCTCGTGACTAGATAAGAATGTCGTCGATAAAGACGACTACAAATTTCTCCAGATACTCGATAAAAACCTTATTCGTCAACTGCACGAACATCGTTGGGCCATTGGTTAGCCCGAAAGGCACAACCACAAACTCGTAATGGCCATATCTCGTCCGAAAGGCAATTTTCGGTATGTCGCTATCCCGAATTCTCAACTGATAATAACCCGAATGCAAATCAATCTGGGGTAAAGGGTATATGTTTTTGATGGTCAACTTATTTAATTCTCGGTAGTCGATGCATAAATGTAGCGATCCATCCTTATTCTTAACAAAAAGCATTGGCGCACCCCAAGGTGAAGCGCTCAGTCGTATATACCCTTTATCAAGCAAATCCCCCAACTGTTTCTTCAACTCCAACATCTCCGATGGTGTCATACGGTACAATGCCCGAGAAACAAGAGTCGCATTAGGCTCTAGATCAATAGGAAGCTCAACATCCCGCTGCAGTGGTAACCCCGGCAAATCATCTGGAAATACGTCAGGATATTCGTTAACAACTGGAATCGATGACATGTCAACTCCACTATGTTCCATCTTCAAAGCATAACACCAATAGCCTATGCAGCCCTGGTTTAGAAGTTCCATTACCTTCAAGGCGCTAATATCATTCCCCGATCTACCCGGCTTACATCCCACAAGAGTATGCTCCATGCCATCCTCGACCACTATCGAGATAGTACGAGTCCGATAATCCATGATATCACCATGATGATCCAGTCAATCATCTCCGAGGATCAAATCCTTGCACTTTAAGTCTACCACAATGAGGTTCGAGGGCCTATCTCGGTTCCCGATCCTCACTGGGCAATCTCTCACCTCCCGATTCCCGACCATATGATCCCACTAGGCATACCCACTACGAACGGCTCACACTCAAACAAGCAATCGATAACGATATGACATACACAATCCGAAGCAATAAAAGTGTGAGTAGCACTCGAATCAAAAAGCATTGAAACTGGATGAGAAAGGATCTGAGTTATACCTGATGCCACCGGAGCGTCTGTATCCTCCGTGCGTCTCATCTGTTATAACCGAGGGTGCACTGAGCCCGAACTCGACACTACACGGTGATCCGGCCGTCCCCGACCCCTACCACGACCTGAACTCTGAGGGGCCTAAGTGACCGGAGTCCTCTGATCAACACTATGCTCTTTCTGTACTGAAGTGGAAGTCGGAGCTCTGGCTGCCCTGGTAGACCTCTCACAGTAAACTGCCCGATGCCCACTCTGCTCGCATGTGAAGCAATTAACTAACAGATAGGGACAATCCTTCACTACATGCTCGGGACGATTGCAGTTAAAGCAAACTCTACCACCAGGAATTGAGACTGAACCGGGTGGTTACTCTGGGGACTTCCGGCCTGATAGAACGATCTCTTTCCTGATATGGGAGTAGACGACGACTTAGAAAACTGATTCCCCTTGCCAGCGGAGTAATTACCCTAAGTCTTCTGTTTCTTTACCTCAGAACCAGATTCTGGCTCCGGAACTGCCATCTCGATTGCTAGAGCGCGATCCTGGTATTCCTTCAGTGTGGCACACATGAGTGGTGCCATGCTCTGCATGATATGTGGCTTCATGCATATTTAAGTAGCGAATCTTATCAGCCTCGGTCCTCACTTGCTCTTTCACGTAACTCAACTGCTGGTTATAAGTGATGATGGCCTGGGAGATCGGTACATCTTGAGGCGTAGCAGTAAAGAACTCCACTATCCTACGCTCCCGAACTAGCGGTGGACAATATTCCGCTTCCATAGCAGTCTTAAACTCCTCCGAGGTGGCTACACGATCCCTGGGTATCACGGCCTCCCACCATTTTGCAGCTTCCTTATCCAGGAGGTATTGTGCAATAGGTACCCTCCTGTCGTCAGGACAAGCTATGGAATCAAATGTCTTTCCCAACTGAAAAAAAAATAATTCTCCCAACCTAGGGAGTCAGTAGAACCATCGAAACGATGGGGGTGCATCTTAGTCACTTTCTGAAGCCATTTACTAGCTTCTTCTTTCGGAGTCGCGGGCTGATTCTGACGCCCACCTTGAGCAATCTGAGCTAACTGAGCTACTAACTGCTGAAGTATAGTAGTATCTCCTGGGTCGGCATTATTACCCGATGACTGATCTTGGCTTACTGATAAGCCCTGCTGTCCATCAGAACTCAAAGGTAAAGTATTCGGCAATTAATGTGAGGCCGAATCTGCGGATGATTCAGAAAGTGTAACTTCCTCGCTATTAGCACCACGACCACAGCCACGGCCTCGGCCGCATCCCCTAGCTGGTCTACCACGACCTCTCAACATACCGAATAATAAGAATTAAAAGAACCAGATCAAATAATTTCACAATTTATAAAGTTGGTATCCCAACTCACAATTCCAATTCACGCAAAAGAAATAATGCAAGAACGTAACATTTTGAGGAGACTTACAGCACGGGTCGCACGAAAAGGTGGTAGCACAATGATAATAGGTTCAACAACTGCCTTACGACACAACTGACAGACCCAAATTAACCGACACCCTAGGTATTCTCAACCTAAGGCTCTGATACCATAATTGTAACGCCCCAAATCTCATAAGGGACATTACACGCCGTAAAACCTCCAACAAGGTCTACCAGGCTAGCACATGATGCATAATCACAATTTGTTCCATAAAGACACATGAATAATAATAAATAGGGTCGTGGCCTTGGCCAAAATATTTTAGCTCAACTTTAAAAAAACATAAAGTAAAATGAGTTCTTTGCCCACGCAGGGACTTAGCAACTTCCTCAAAATAATAACAAGTTTACTCGACTATCCCAACAAACCACGTAGACATAAAATAACATAATCAACATAGACTTGAGCCTCGTCATAATGCTTGACCATCCTTGGCATGCGGTTCCCATGCTGGCTACTTAGCTCTCCCGATACCTGAAATGCATGAAATGTATTTCCCCCATTTAAGGGGTTAGCATTCGAATAGCTAGTGCAAGTACACAATTACACTACATTATATACATATACGATTCAACACAGTCATCTCGTTTAGAAAACACTCGAAAATCATATTCCAGAATATCACATTTGCGTTAAACATCATTTTCATAAACACTACATCAACTCATTTCATCACAACAATATCCAGACTTGGTAACCCACGGCCGTACCCATTAGTATCGACCCCTAGAGGCCCCGTCGGACCGTACCTGTGTGGAAAACCACTTCCGCGGTCGTACCCATTAGTATCGACCCCCAGAGGTCTCGTTGAACCATCCCTGGGTGAAAAAACATCAACACAAACACACGATATCACAGTTCATAATTCGTATCGAAACCGTAACACACATAACGAAATGTAATACATGTACTTGCCTTGAATAATACGACGCAAAGAAACCGTGAACGGAGAGGCTACGATCCAAACTCACTCCATGGTTTCGTTCCTAGCACACAATGATATTAAATTAACTACAACACTATGGAATCAAAAGGATCATCATAGATTCCACCCCTTTGAAACGATTTGTCGAACACTACTGGTGCGAAATGGATCCTAATCAAGCGTTGGAATAACGGAATTTCAGTCCATAAGACAACAAGGAAAACTAAGTATTACGAGCATACTATCGAAATCTTACCATAATCTAGGCTAAATCGGATTAAAAAGACCAAATCACCACAAAACCCCCAAAATACAAAAAACTAGGGTTCTAGGAATTCTTACCTTGATTCGGATGGTGGAAGATGATTAGATAGTGTTAATTCCTCACAAGAAACCCAAAGATGATAATAGATGATGATATTTGGTTGAAATCTTGCCCTCTCGCTTGAATTCACCGCGGATCGCCAGAAATAACAGGTAGAGAATGAAAAATGACGAAGTCAACTATTGCTGTCCCTAATATACTGACAGCAGATAGCGTACGCTATATACATTGCGTAGCGTGCGCTATTTGGGACAACGAGCAGTCCAGAGGCTTATGTCCTCCCGTTAGCGTACGTTGACGACAGCTTAGCGTGCGATATGGTTTGCAATTAGTGTACGTTAAAAACTTGTTAGCGTACGCTATCTGGTTCAGTCCAGAATTACTGGAACTTCTTTCCAGTTCCATAGTACTCTGCCCAGATGCATTAGCTTACACAATAATACAAGTGTAGCGTACGCTAGATATACCATCATAGCGCGCGCTATAGAAATAACGTTAGCGTGTGCTAACTATTTCTGTACAGAGTACAGTTAGGAAACTCGGTCAGACTGCACACGACTCGTAAGGCATAAAACTCGATAGCTACCAGCGAATAACGAGACATAACAAGAAACAACAACATGCAAGTGGAATCTCCCCATCCCAACGTATGATTCCAACCATTCATCTAAATGAGCAACAGTTCTAAAAGTGATATCCAATACTGTGATAGTTTACAAAACCGCCCAAACTCTCGAGAATAACAACTCGAGGCCAACTAATAATCTCAGGAAGTTGTAACGAACCCAGAAATATTAAGGGAACACATAGAAGTAATGAAACGTCAGTTTCGAACAAGATTTTACACAATGATCGAAATCTCGTAAAAACAACTCCGAAACTCGCTCGGATGGCCATGAATGCAGAACAAAATAACTTCAGAATATCAAAAAACATACAAGCGAGTCGTCCGAAATGAAAATACACTAAAATAGAAATTACTAAAAATAGGAAGTGTGGATATTACAATGGTAACCCGCGGCCGTACCTATTAGTATCATCCCCCAGAGGCGCCATCGTACCCTCCCAAGGTGGAAAACCACTTCCGCTGCCGTACCCATTAGTACCGGCCCCCAGAGGCCCCGTCGGACCCTCCCAGGGTGGAAGAACAACAACACATACACACATTTACCAAACTGCATGTCTCGATAGTTAGTCACAATATATATGGTCAAGGCAGTTGCTAGAAATGGCCATTTATCTGACACATAACTACGACCGACACAGCTTAGCGACAATCTAACAATTCTAGACGCATCGCTACCCATCAACGGGTATAACAACCGAACAAACCATTACAACCAACCCAACTCTATAACACCCAACTCTATCCACACAACCCAGTGATCACCGAAACATCACCACACACGTCTAAATGCACTATCTAACTGACACCACTTCTCTATTGACATGCCTCTACGACAAGTAACAAGGCGGCTCTAACCTAACATACATCTATCACAACCCATATGATGCAAAATCAACAAACATGGATAATCAACACAAATTCATTATACAACCTCAATTCACACAATATAAATTGTATAGACAAGAACACTTGCCTCAGAGATCAACACGCAAACTCCCGACGAACACGGCTCAACCGAACGGCCCCGAAAACCTCCAACCTTCGCGAGAAAACAACGACAACATATTTACTACAAGAATATCGGCTAAATAATGATGGAAAACGCGTTTAACATTCGAAGGAAAACTCATTGAAACATTTAATCGAACATTAAATGTAAACGGTTCCTCAAGAACATTAAAATCATAAATCGGGTTGAACGAATTGAAGATATGGATATACAATCTGTAGATCATGACCAATAATAATGTTTAAGAACGATCGATTCATAAAAACGGTATTAGAACGAGATCAAGAATAAAATCCCCAAAAAGTCAACTTTAGGGAAATCTAGCAAAAATACCTCGATCTAACGAAGAACAACGGAATAGACGATGTTATAATCACCTAGGACTCTTCAAAACACCTTGGGTGGAGCATAAATCGACCAAGGAACCCAACCCTAGGCACTCTCATCTCGCACGACGCGGAGGAGGAAGAAATGAAGGAAAAGTGAGAAGAATAAATTGATGTCCAGCTTATATACTGGACAGCTTAGCGCGCGCTAATCATCCATATTAGCGTGCGCTATCGACTCATCAACAGAAGACGTTCTGCACAACTACCCAGTTAGCGCGCGCTAACTGAAAGCATTAGCGTGCGCTAATCCAGTAGCTTCTGGGCTGTCCAAGACCACCAGTTAGCGTGTGCTATACTCATCGTAGCGTGCGCTACTGCTGCACCTTAGCGCACGCTATACCATTACATAGCGTGCGCTAATCAACTTCCTAGACCAATATAGTAGCTTCTGCATCACTTTTGCATCCTCCGTTAGCGTGCGCTAAAGGAGACTTAGTGTAACACCCCCAGAATTCAACCGGGAATGTCACACGTCGTAGACCTTTCTCACAATAATCTACCTGGCTAAATTCCAAAAACTGCTCAATTATTGACCGACCGGGGTCAATCTTGATTACAAAACAGTCCAACAAGGTCATTAAACAATTCAAACATCAACACAGTCCACAACTCAACGGCAATGCTAAACTTGAATACAGAAAAGAATGACAACCCAAGTAAAAACCGCACCCGTGCAAGGTGATTACTCGACCAAACGAGAAATACTGATCAAAATAAAATAAATAAAAGAAGTGATTAGTATCATTGTCCTTCATCTCCTTCCAATCCGAACCAGTAATTGCTCCCGAACCGTAGGTACCTGAATGCATAACAGGCATCCACCCCCGATTACTCGGGGGTTAGCAAACTGAAATTTTGCTAGTGCAAGTACATAACGAGCAAGATATACGAAAAATATCAACACAAAACTCAACAACCGCGAAGCCTTAACACGAATCACACATTCTCACAACCAGCACAGAAGAGCATTCACTTACAGAGTCTCATTTTCTCCACAGAAAATAAAAATCAAAGAAACTTTAGACGAGCCCCAATGAGTCGAAAGGTTTAATTCAAAAACGCATTTTGAAAGAAATATTTTGAAAAACGTTTTGATAAAATAGCTTGGAAACACCATAATTGACTTGGGCCGTTTGAATGATTTAGAGGCTTTGAAAATGGAAATACTTCAAAAAAATAACTTAAAAATTTCTCGGGTCCTTGACCCAGTATACGGAAAACAATTTCACAGGAAAATTATATTTACGTCGTTCGGGGTCCTCGACCCATTTCTCAGAACACTATCACAAGAACAAACAACTCAACATCACACGTGTTCCTCGACCCAATTCACAAAACATTATCACGAGAACAATCATCTCAACATCTCACGGGGTCCTCGACCCAATTCACAAAACACTTTCGCATCATAATCATTTCAAAAACTCACAGGGAAAAGGGGTTCGGGTACATGCATCAATGCAGACTTTGCAACAAATCCTGCTCAAGACCCTCATGACTAATTAACCCTCGGAAATCTCGTCAAATATCCTTGGTTAATTAATCCCGATACCAAATCGATACCAACATTTAAAAACAAGTTGAAACAGACTTTCCAAAAGCACAAATCTCAGCCTTTATCGATACCAACATTTAAAACCGAGTTGAAAAGAACTTTTAAAGTACATATTTGTTCGATATCAGGGTCTTAGCTGTTACTCGAATATCCGCAACCAATAAGCCTGCCAGGTGCCTCCCTTGACACACATGTGCACCGGCGTTCACTACACTGTGGTGGCCGCCCCTTGTACATGTCGTCGCACCACCGTCACTCCCGCAAGAGCCGCCCCTTGACACACGCCTTTGGAAACACCGTCGACCCACCAACCACAAGAGCCGCTCCTTGCAGCATACACAGACCGGAGTACACGCCCCACCCTCAGAGGCTACGGATACGACGTCTCTCACAAACAAATATTCACATTATTTCACCCAGCATGCGCACGGTCAATTATCATAACAAATATCACAATCAACACACTAACGTCACACAAATTGCCTATCAATCAACAATTTCACATCCAAATGTCTCTGCAATTAACACATATTCCGTCAATCAAAACTCGACAAAATACGCCTCAGGCATAAACAAACCAACTCCACATATATCCATCAATTGTAATTCAATAAATATACACACCCTACTATGATATCACTATAACTATAGCTTATACTTTCCTCTAATTCATATACATTAAATTAATATTAACGTCAATCGCTTAAAGCTCACAAGCACCACATATATATATATATATATATATATATATATATATATATATATATAACTTACATATATTGCTATAAAACAACACACACGCTTCGGACAACTGTGATTTTGCAGAGATATAAATCGTATATCAAGGTACTTGCCTCGGTAATCTCTCGCGAATACTCTGGAGAACATGGTCGATCGGAAAACTCCGGAACCTCGATGAAAATGAGGAACAGAAGGGTTAAACACTGGATCTTCCCAGGGAACTCGATCATAATATCCTATGATCATTCAAATAATGATCACACGAGGAAGAACATCGTAGAAGCCCGAATTCCCTCTACGACATTTTACCAGACACCTTGAAGGCGTCAATTAGGAACTGAATAAACCGATAATTAAGTCGTGGAAAAGCAACGAAAATGGTAGAATACAACTAGACTATTGATAATCATTCAATAATCTAAGCTAATTCGGAATAAACGGACAACATCATTCAAAATCCCCAAATTTCCGAAAAATAAGATTTTAGGAAAACTTAGCTCGATTAGAACAGTGAAAGAATAAAACGGTATCGAATGATAAGTTGAAGGTTAAAAGTATACATGTTCAAGGTAAGCAACTCGATCAACGTTTAAAAGAAATGTTGCTTGAAAATGACTGAAAATAGCAAGGCCGACTCACTAGAAAAACACTCGGATTATCCAAGTATTCTGACTCAATACTTACGGTCCAAATAACATTTATACTTATATGTATTTTATTTACAAAATACTCGAGATATATTCATAAAATAACTTACCGATTGTGTGATAATCGAGTTCAAAGATGGCAACCCAGTCTGGAATTCACAGACTCTCTGGGGAATTTCGTCAGACATCTACCGGACGTCTCCTGGGCTAGGTTGCTCATATTCGCTGGGTGTTTGAGTGTTTTGGAGGACATAAAAATCTTAAAACTAGGATATAAAAGGACTTTACGGAAGAGGAGTACATATTCTACAGATATTGATAAACAGCATTAGACAAACTTAGAGATAAGGTCGTGCTTTATGGGTTCAAAGTCCGCTAGTCAATCAACAAAACTCGTGGAGCAAAAGTCTGCCAGCCACTTTCGGCGCCCACTTGCTGACCTGCCCATCACGCTGTTGGGCCCGCCTGGCATTGACGCACGATTCGCGCGTGCGGTCTTCGGTCGGCGCTTGGCATCTGACAGTCTCTACTAATTCGATCATAATTTTTTCGTTCGGACTCCGATTGGCTCGCCGTTTGAACCATGGGAAAGGTAACTTAATTTTCTATAATACTGTAAATTTTCAGAATTTTAGAACACCCAAAAAATATGTGGTGATTTATCAAAGTTCATACTTGTCCACAACACTTCCAAGAAAATGTCTAATTTATTATTATTTAAACTTTTGGTGCTCAGTTTCTTATTGTAAATGGTCCAAGAATATAAATGCATCTCCAATACATCCAAGTAAATTCACAAGCTCATATTTAGTCTGAATAATTTCTCTAATTTTCGTTGAGTAATTTATCGGAGAATACAACATTCGTCACCGTCACCTTCTGTAACACCCCCAAGATATTCAGGGTATATTACAGCGCCATGGACCCCTAAATGGGGCCCACCAAGCTAAATAGGAAATACCACTCATCTAACTGTCTCGGTAAGCGAGAACACACATCACCAAGATGAAAATTAAATAAAACACCTGGCATAACCGGCGAAACAAACATCACCTGACAATCATAAATAACATTTAACGATACAAACCATAATCCGAGTAAAAATGCCTGAGTACTCGCGAGTACTATCTATAAGTCACAAGTTGGAAAACAACTATATCGAAATGGACAACGGAAATAAAGAAATTCATGTGCACACGTAAACAACCCTGTCCAGCCCTAGTATTGTCCCAATGCCCGCTCGTCCGGCTGAACATAACCTGAAATTCATAACAAGAATTTCCTCAAAGCGGGTCCCCAAAGGGGTTAGCAATTACGCTAGTACAAGTAATCAAGACAAACCATTCGCTTACACATTTCATAGTACATGCATCAAGTCATTTCAAAATTCAAAACAAGACATGTCTTTTCCGGAAACAAACAGTCAATAATCAATTTTCCAAGGACCGGGGTAAATCCACTGGTCCCACTCGAAGCCTCTAAGGACCCTCCCGAGCTGGCCATATCATAAACCAAATCATGCACAGGCATCGCCTAGGGCCGGGGTAAAGCCACTGATCCAATTCGAGGCATCCGAGGACCCTCCCAAACTGGCTAGCAAATCAAGCTCGTGAATCCGGAGTGAAGTCACGGATTCCCTCAAGGCCTCGTCAGACCCTCCCGGAGTGAGCAAAGCACACACAAACACATCACCATTTCATGTTAAGCATAAAAGTTTCCAAGAGTACTTGCCGTGAGTAATTGACGACGACACGAACGGAAAGGAAAATCAACCATGATCACTAAGAACCGATAAACCCGAATCGAACGATTCGAAGAACACAATCACAACCATTTCTAAACGAGTACGGAAATGGAATACACCCAAAAACCCACCTACGATTCATGTAAGTTTGTACAAAAACAATGACGAGGACGGATCGCAACCGGACCCTATCGATTTCACAAATATCACGAAACTTACCATGAACTCGTAGGGAAAACAAGAATACCACCAAGATTAATCATATACATCATGGATTAATCAACAATACGGAACCAATCGGAAAAAAACTCAAAAAACCCCAAATTTTCTAAAATAGGGTTCTAGGAGATTACCTTGAATTAAGGACGAAGAACACGAGTAGATGTTGTTAATACATACCAGGAACTCAAGGAAAATGATATCTGAAGTGATTGGAATAAGGGGACCGCCTCCAAATCACCCTTGGATCGCTCGGCCGCGTGGAAGGAAAAGAAATGAGTAAAGTGGCGAATTTGGATCAACTCTCGGGTATTTATAACCAGAGGGCTTAGCATGATCTAACGACTCACGGTTAGCGCGCGCTAACTAGCCAAAAACTAGTCCAGAACCTGCGGTTCTGGCCCGTTAGCGTGCGCTACCAGAAAATAGCGTGCGCTAACAGTCCCCCGATAGCGCGCGCTATCGGGCCATAGCCTGCGTTACCTGGTCACCAGACCGAGTCCAGAAGCATTGTACCTAGTTTGGACTACCGAAATAGCGCGCACCGTCATACTCCTAGCGTGCACTATGCCTCGGCCATATCGTGCGTTAATATAGAGATTTAGTGTGCATTAAGCTGCTCATCCGGAGAGCAGAGAGCAGAAACAGCCTACTGCCACTGTTGTGCTCGAATCACTAGCGTGCGCTACAGAACGATCATAGCGTGTGCTACTCAACAACACTAGCGTGCGGTATACAACAGTAATACCGCGCGTTAGCGAGTGCAGACCGCAGTACATACAGCACCCAAATATGGAAAACAGCGAATTCCACCTCGGATGAAAACAACGCGCATCCGACACCAAACAACGGACCGAAGAAGACACACGAACAACAAGGTCGAGTCATAACCAAAGCGCTAAAAGAAAACACGATTCCGGCTACCCAATGGTTCGGAAAATGACAATGTTAGTAATCGCCCCAAAACTTTGGGAAATTACAAAACGGCCCAAAACATCCGAAATACACGATACATGATCGAAACAACATACAAAAGCTCACAACATGCATAATAACATGAGATGGATCTGCGGAAACCCCGAGACGGCGGTTCCGAACAACGATTACGAGAATCGAATGAAATAGCGACGAAAAAGACATTAAACACGGAATTCAGTAAAACAAGTCCGAAACAAGCTCGGATGACAAAATGTCCTGTATTAGGTATTCTTGAAATACCAATATGGTTACAAACGAGTCGCTAAAAATGAAAAATGCACCAAAAATGAAAATACAGGGAAAAGGAAAAAATGCGAATATTACATTCTACCCCTCTAAAAATAAGTTTCGTCCCGAAACTTAAGAAACAAACAACTCGAGGTACCTAGCACGCATGCTATCTTAGGTTTTCCAAGTTGCCTCCTCGACCACTGCACCTTGACCAAAGGAATAGTCTTATGCCTCACTCGCTTCTCACGGTGCTCCAAAATCTTCAAGAGGCGCTCCTCGAAGGTAATATCCTCGGCGACATCGATCTCACCATAGTCGATGACGTGACTAGGATCCGGAACATATTTCCTCAGCTGGGAAACATGGAAAATGCTATGAACGTGACTCAAGGCCGGAGGCAACGCCAAAAGGTATGCCAACTCGCCGACTCTCGCGAGAATATCAAAGGGCCCAATAAATCTCGGACTTAACTTTCCCTTCTTCCCGAAGCGGAAAACTCCCCTCGTCAACGACACTTTTAGCAAAACGTGGTCTCCCACCTCGAATTCCAAAGGTCGACGATGGACGCCAGCATAGGATTCACTACAAAAGAACAGTTTTTACCGACGCCAAACGCCGTTGGTAAAACAGAAAATAGCATCGGTAAAAAATTTACCGACGCCATTACCGATGGAAATACACTGTTGGAAAAACGCTCGACGGTAATTTTTTACCGACACAATTACCGACGCCTCTATTTACCGACGCCATTTTTGGTGTTGTTAAATTAAAAATAAAAAAATCTAAGAAAGTCAGGTCAGGACTTAAGCGGGTCACGTCCGGGCTCAGGCGAGGCTCGGACGGGTTAGGTCCGGGCTCAGGCGGGTCAGGTCCAGTCCAGGCGGGTTAGGTCCGGGCTCAGGCGGGTCAGGTGTAACACCCCAAAAGGCGGCTATTACAGTGCCGTTGACCCCACACTGGGGCCCACCAGGCGATATCAAAATACAGATTAAATAAGTATTATTTTGTGATACCGAACCACAATAAATAGTCATTACTCCGATTAGGAGTTTATTAATAGTATGGCCAACGGCCTTATGATACACAGGATCCGAAATACAAGTACAAACAATATGGAGATGGAATATACTTCAAATACAACCAGACAATAATGTAAATAAAACGGAATTAAAGTAACATTACACGGTGTGAACAATAACCGGACAAAAAGACATGGGACCCCCGAACTAGTATCCCTCGAACCCTTCTCCGTCACCGTGCTCTTCATGTGCCTTGCCTTTGCCTCGACCTAAAATACAACACAAGTATTTCACCCAAAACACAGGGTCAAATATACATGATAAATGATTCTCCCGACATTATACAATCCACATATATTAGATCTCAAGAAAAATATCCCGACTATTGAACATACCCCTCGGGCGTATGAACAATCAATCCCAAAATCATCGAACATATCCAATCATACATGGACTGTGAACGATTAAACAATATGGCTCAAGATGGACATCACAGTACGCCCGATCCGAAAATGTGTCCGTGTACATGTCCACCCCGTATACGGAATCCAGAATATACGTGTGACAATGTACCTAATTAGCCTCACGAAGTACGTCTCGTGTGACTATATAAGTGCCCGGCTAAAAATCCTACACAATAACCAATAGGCACGCAGATATGATTCCAGATATGTCACGATACAACATGACAATGAATTCAACAAATCACATATCCGATTAAGGATCAAGAAAAACTCACCGAAGTGACAGCGAGGACCAACGAGATCAACGATTCAAAGTGACATACTTGGGAATGCAATCCCATGATGAAAAACAGAATAACGTCAAGGACAATATCAAATTACGAGTCACAATTCATCAACATTTCATATACATGAAACGTATAAACATCACAAGAATCTAATCATCATTATAATCAAGCAAGATAACTTGCCTCAACTGCGTAGGCAAAAGATAGTCCTTCTCCAAATGATCGAACGGACGGTATCCTCGGTTAAACACTCAATCGAACAAGCAACCTTGAATGAAACGTAATTCATTCAATAACATATTCACATAATATTAATATCAATTCGTAGTAAACGACGCCCGCAACCTACTCGAATAATTCATTCCATCCTAACGAATATTCTGTCGATTATTAGAAGGGTTCAAATACATATAGTTCGTCTTCCACAATCGGATTACTATACAAAATGTCCTTTAATACTCCTGTTACCACTTATGAATGATGTATACATTAAACCTCTGCAATTTACCATCATTAATTGGTTTTAAACAAAGTTCTCACGGTTCTTCACCGATTACTATATCTTTTCACAAAGATAAAACCTGAAAGAATTCGACCACTCATCCAATTATGGTTTTAGCCTCTAATATCTCTGGAACTCTAGAAGGATATTATTAGCTTATGAAACAAGGTGACTAACACATTCTTAAGTCATCAAAGCCTCCGATCACCTTGAATATATATGAATTATAATTGTGTTCATCAAGAAACCGTTTATATATCATAAGGCATTCGTTAACTCTCAAAAGTGTAAGGTTATAATCATCAAAATGTTCAACACCACACACGTTCTCGGTTTATCATTCGAAAATAGTAGATTCTTTACCATATTTCCTAAGAATCGTTCACCAATCGAGCTACCTTAACCAACTTACGACTTCAAGGAGTAAATGTTATGAATATCATTATGTTCTTCATAAAGTTGTCATAATCTTCATGATTATCAGATTATACTGGACTAAATTATCATCTCAGACAAGAAATCCTTCATATGAATACGAAATTAACACAAGTTAGACAACTAACCTCTTGAAAATGAAGAGCAACACCAAGATTATCAAGAACACACTCCAAGATCTCAACCAACAAGCTTCAATCCAAGATGCAAGCTCCAAGATAAGATGGAAATGTGCAAGTTCGGTCTAGGGAGGCAGAAGGGCGATATATGGAGAGAAAATTCGGGTTGAAGTTGTGAAGAAATGAAATATAGGCTGTGTCTTTAAATAGACTGTACAGCCTTAACGTATGCTATCGAACAAACATAGCGTACGTTAACACTGTTACGTACGCTAACCAGTTGGTGTTATGTACGTAATCGACTTACAGGGGCTACTGTCTCGATTTCACAAGCCATTAACGTACGCTAAAGAAAAGGTATTACGTACTCTAAATAGGGTTGACTCTGACCCACACGACAGCCCAATCACCCTTCACGTGCATGGCTATGGATACAAATTCACGTGCGGAAGTCAACTGTTCAGATTCCTTCTTAACGTACGCAACAGATAACGAATTACGTATGTTAAAACAGGAGATTAACGTACGTTAATCAAACCATGTAGCGTACGCTGCACCACTAGAATGGGTCCAAAAATGCAACTTTGAAATTAACATTAAACCAACAAACATAAAGTGAAATACAATGATAACTAACTCAATTCCTTAACATCTCAACATTAGTCATATAATAATGCAACGTGATTCAACGATAGTCAAATTATCTGAACAAAACAACAGTAAGGATGAAGAATTAAAGTCGGATATTACATAACCCCCCTTAAAAGGAGTTTTGTCCTAGAAACTAAGGGGCAAATAATTCGGGATATCTTATTCGCATGCTATCCTCGGTTTCCCACGGAGTCGACGGTTTCCCACGTAGCCTCCTCGACTCCGTGTCGTGGCCAGTGAACCTTCCGTAGGGGAATCGTCTTGTTCCCCAACTGCTTGATCCTCCTCTCGAGTATTTGTACAGGAAACTCCTCGTACGAATGATCCTTCGCTATTTCAATCTCTACGAACTGAAGTACATGGCTCGGATCAGCAACATACTTCCTCAACTGTGAGACATGAAACACGTTGTGAATCCGACTCAAAGCTGGTGGCAAAGCCATTCGATAGGCTAGATCACCCACACACTCAAAATCTCAAACGGCCCAATGTACCTCGTGATCAGCTTGCCTCTCTTCCCAAAATGAAAAACACCTCGAGTAGGAGACACCTTCATTAGCACATGGTCACCAACCTCGAATTCAAGCGGTCGTCGACGGTGGTCTGCGTAGGACTTCTGTCGACTTTGAGCCGTTAACAAACGACTCCTAATCAGAGTGATCTTCTCACGGGCTGCTAACAACATATCGGGTTCCGTACCCAGAGATTCTGACAGTTCGTCCCAACACAAAGGGGACCTACCGTGACGGCCATACAATGCCTCATATGGAGCCATCGGAATCGAAGCATGCCAACTATTATTATAAGTGAACTCCACCAAAGGTAGATGGGTTTCCCAATCGTCCTTCCAATCAAGAGCACATGCCCTCAACATGTCCTCTAGGGTTTGGATAGTTTTCTCAGACTGACCATCGGTCTGCGGATGAAAAGCCGTACTGAAATTCAATTTCATGCCCATCGCACGATGAACTGCCTTCCAGAAGTGTGACACGAGTCGCCCGTCATGGTCCGATACTCTTGGGGGTACCATGCAACCTTACAATCTCTTTAATAAATAGCTGGGCCAATCTCTCAGGGGGCCACGTGTCTTTAATCTCCAAAAAATGGGCTAATTTGGTTAGACGGTCCACAATCACCCAAATCGTATTCATCCCTCGATGACTCGTCGGCAAGCTAGTGATAAAATCCATCGATATGTCCTCCCATTTCCACTCGGGAATCGGGAGCGGTTTCAGCATTCCTGCGGGTCACTGGTGCTCAATCTTATCCTGCTGACAGGTTAAACATCTCGAAACGAGTTCGGCAACCTCACATTTCATATTCCCCCACCAATAATATTGTTTCAAATCCTTATACATCTTACTAGACCCCGGGTGAATAGAGTACGGGGTAGCATGGGCCTCTCTCATGATAGAGTTCCTCAACTCCTCGTCTGCTGGTACACACGTTCGATTCCTTAAGCGTATCAATCCGTCCTCGTGGATCACAAATCCAGGGGATTTCTCTTAAGTTACTTCATCCCGAACTTGAGATAGGAATGGGTCCGTAATCTGCTTCGATCTGATTATATCATCAAGAGGCGAAGAAATCTCAAGTGTGTAAAGTTGTCCCTGAACACGCTGTAACCAAACTTCAATCTCTGGCCTCATAAGATCCAACTGAAATTCCCTCTGATCTGTCAAGCGGCTAAGCATCTGCTCCTGCACTGTCTTACGGCTCAAGGCATCGGCAACCACATTTGCCTTGCCTGGATGATAAAGGATCTCGATATCATAATCTTTGATTAATTCTAGCCACCTTCTCTGTCTCATGAAGCGTATCAATCCATCCTCATGGATCATAAATCCAGGGGCTTTCCCTTGAGTTACTTCGTCCCGAACTCGAGATAAGAATGGGTCCATAACCTGCTTCGATCTAATTATATCCTCAAGGAACGATGAAATCTCAAGAGTGCAGAGTTGTCCTTGAATACGCTGTAACTAGACTTCAATTTCTGGCCTCACCAACTCTAACTGCAATTTTCGCTGAACTGTCAAGCGGGCAAGCATCTGCTCATGTACTGTTTTGCGACTCAAAGCGTCGGCAACTACATTTGCTTTGCCCGGATGATAAAGGATCTCGATATCATAATCTTTGATGAGTTCTATCCACCTTCTCTGCCTCATGTTTAACTCCTTCTGAGTAAAAATGTACTTCAGGCTCTTGTGATCAGTAAAGATCTGGCAGGTAACTCCATACAGATAGTGACGCCAGATTTTCAAAGCAAACACCATGGCTGCTAACTCCAAGTCATGGGTCGGATAGTTAACTTCATAGGGTCGCAATTGTCTCGATGCAGAGACAATCACTTTCCCTTCCTGCATCAGTACACATCCAAGGCCCTGTCTCGACGCGTCACTATACACCACGAATCCTCCCGTTCCTTTTGGTAGAACCAAGACAGGTGCTGAACTCAATCGACTCTTTAGCTCATCAAAACTTTGATGACATGCTTCTGACCACAAATACTTCTTATCCTTCCTCAGTAGGTTAGTCATCGGTTGCGCAACTTTGGAAAATCCTTCCACGAACTGTCGGTAGTAACCTGCTAGGCCGAGGAAACTACGAACTTCCTTCACGTTCTTCGGAGGTACCCAATCTCGAATGGCTTCTGTCTTCTGTGGGTCCACTCTCACCCCTTCGGCTGATATCACATGCCCAAGAAAGATAACCTCATGCATCCAGAATTCACATTTAGAAAACTTCCCATAAAGATGTTCCCACCTCAACGCATCGAGAACTTGGTGGAGATGACGTTCATGCTCTTTGTGGTCATGAGTGTAAATCAGAATGTCGCCAATAAAAACGACTACAAAGTGGTCTAGATAGTTAATAAAAACTCGATTCATCAACTCCATGAATACAGCTGGTGCATTTGTTAATCCAAATGGCATCACCACGAACTCATAATGCCCATAGCGAGTACGGAAGGCCGTCTTCGAAATGTCAGACTCTCGAATCCTCAACTGATGATAACCAGACCTCAACTCGGTCTTATAAAACACAGTAGCTCCCTCAAGTTGGTCCAATAAATCATCTATACGAGGCAACGGATATTTGTTCTTTATGGTTACCCTGTTCAGCTCACGGTAATCAATACGTAAACGTAGAGATCCGTCTTTCTTTCGTAAAAATAATACTGGTGCTCCCCAAGGGGACGCACTAGGTCGAATATAGTCCTTTTCAGTCAACTCCTCAAGCTAGTTCTTCAACTCCGGCATCTCAATCGGAGCCATACGATACGGTGCTTTCGAAAGCGGGGACGTACCTGGATCTAACTCAATAATAAACTCCACCTCACAATGTGGAGGTAAGCCTGGCAACTCATCTGGAAATACGTCTGGGTAGTCTCCGACTACCGAAATGTCGGCCAATTCGACTGGTCGATCTGCTGTTTTGGTCATGTAGCACCAATAACCAGTACACCCTTGATTAAGCAGTTTCACTGTTTTCATAGTGCTGATGACTCTCCCAGAACAGCTGGGATTATCACCTCGAAATATACACTCGAAACCATCATCAGAAGTGACTGTTACCATCCGCTTGCGGACACTAAGTATGGAATCATGATGATCCATCCAATCGATACCCAAGATTATATCATCCTTTGGTAAATCGACTACAATCAGATTTGACAACCACTCATGGTCGTTCATACGAATCGGACAGTCCTGGACTTCACGATTTCCAATAATTATTCTACCATCGGGTAGACCAATCACATAGGGCTCACAATTGATAACATGGTCTAGAGGCAAACAACTTAAACAAGAAGTAGATATAAAGGAGTGTGAAGCACCGGTATCAAAAAGAACACACACCGGCTGAGAGTGGATCTCGAGTATACCTGCAATCATGCTGGCCTCGGGATTGTCAGCTTTCTTCATCTCGCAAATCCTGGGTTTTGCAGCTCCGGCACCATGTGTACCACTTTGATTCCCACGACCCATTCCCCTGTTTGCCGCGGTAGTCTGATAAGAAGCAGACGGAGGCACACGGTCCTGGACAGAAGACTGAACTGGAGCATGAGACGCTACTGGTTCACGTCCGGGTCCATTCCTGCAAAAACGGGCACGATGCCCATTCTTCCCACAAGTATGACATGTGACGGCCGGCTTCGGGCATTTGGAGCTGACGTGCCCCTGGTCTCCGTAGTTATAACACACAACAGATGAGGGGACCGCTCGAGAGTGCGATCTGGCTGGCTTCGACGCCATGGTGGTCGATCAGAAGGGTTTGGAAATGACTGGGGCTTCCTGAATGTCCCCCGGTTACTCTCAGTCTGGTTCTGGTTCCGAGATCTTTTGTTGTTGGGCTGTGGTTGCTTCTTAGAAATCTCCTTCGTGGTGAGTTCATATTCTAGAGATTTCTCGATGAACTCCGGTAGGGTTGTACAGTGGTGATTCAACAGCTGCATTCTCATTCGGGGTTTAAGCCTCTTGAGAAAATATCTTATCTTATTAGCCTCCGTTCGGAAAATCGACGAGGCAAAAGGAAGAAGTGCCTCAAATTTCTCAGCAGCAGATAGTACATCATCGTCTTCAGACGGGTCTGGGTTCAGCAGTTCTGACAGCTTGGCCTCGCGGAGTGGCCCTGGATAGTAACGGTCTAGCATGAGGTTCTTAAATTCCTCCCAAGTGTATACACCATCAGCTGGCCTCACAGAAAGCCACCAGGTGTGAGCGCCCTTGCTAAGATAATAAGCTGCTACGGATACGCGATTCTCTTCGGGACAGTCCACCATCTCGAACAATTTCTCAAAGTGTTCAATCCAATGCACAATGTCAGTAGGCTGAGAGGAGCCTTCAAAGGTCGGAGGTCACTGGCGAGAGATGTCGCTAATGATCCGACTCACGGGTCCGTCAAGCACAAGAGGTGGAGGATGAGGCCCCTGTTGCTGGCCAGTAGTGGCCCTCTGCATAGCTTCCAATAATTGACCCATCTGGGTCATCTAAGCCATCATGCCCTGCATCACAACGTAAGGATCGACATGCGCATTCTCACGCTCACTGTGGTGCGATTACTCCCTAGAAGGCGAACCACTGTCTGCGGAACTATGCTACGCATTCGCGCGTTTGTTGGCTCGTGGTATCGGGATTCGCCCCCTTCTGCGGCCTCGTCCCCCTCTGCCACGGCCTCTCAGATTTCTTTCCATACTGAAAGAATCAATCATAATGATACTCATAAGTACAGTTTAAGATACTAATCAAAATTCATGTTAAGTTAATAGCAACAAGGAATCATATATTTGAGAAAACAGTTCACGATGAATTATCGACACCACCAGTGTCACACAGAATATACATCAACGTCGAGTCGAACAATTTCAATCATATAATCAATCCAGCATTTACCTCGAATTATCAATCAGATAAATCCTGCCACAGATAACAAGATCAACGAAGAGATCCATTCTGATATCAATATCATGCCAGTAATTAAATCATGGCTCGTAAAGTACATACCGTATTTGGCTCGTAGGGTCAGGCGCTTGCACAGGTCACACGTGACACGAAGGTCTTTGGATACTAGTTCATTCTACAACGACTCATAAAGAGAAAACAACACTCTCCGATACCATCTTCTGTAACACCCCAAAAGGCGGCTATTACAGTGTCGTGGACCCCACACTGAGACCCACCAGGAGATATCAAAATACAGATTAAATAAGTATTATTCTGTGATACCGAACCACAATAAATAGCCATTACTTTGATTAGGAGTTTATTAATAGTATGGCCAACGGCCTTATGATACACAGGATCCGAAATATAAGTACAGATCATATGGAGATGGAATATACTTCAAATACAACCAGACAATAATGTAAATAAAACGGAATTAAAGTAACATTACACGGTTTGAACAATAACCGGACAAAAAGACATGGGCCCCCCGAACTAGTATCCTTCGAACCCTTCGCCGTCACCGTGCTCTTCATGTGCCTTGCCTTTGCCTCGACCTAAAATACAACACAAGTATTTCGCCCAAAACACAGGGTCAGATATACATGATAAATGATTCTCCTGACATTATACAATCCACATATATTAGATCTCAAGAAAAACATCCCGACTATTGAACATACCCTTCGGGCGTATGAACAATCAATCCCAAAATCATCGAACATATCCAATCATACATGGACTATGAACGATTAAATAATATGGCTCAAGATGGACATCACAGTATGCCCGATCCGGAAATATGTCCGTGTACATGTCCACCCCGTATACGGAATCCAGAATATACGTGTGACAATGTGCTTAATTAGTCTCACGAACTACGTCTCGTGTGCACAGTCCAATACGAAAAACATCCACGTATGACTATATAAGTGCCCGGCTAAAAATCCTACACAATAACCAATCGGCACGCAGATATGATTCCAGATATGTCATGATACAACATGACAACGAATTCAACAAATCACATATCCGATTAAGGATCAAGAAAAACTCACCGAAGTGATAGCGAGGACCAACGAGATCAACGATTCAAAGTGACATACTTGGGAATGCAATTCCATGATGAAAAACGGAATAACGTCAAGGACAATATCAAATTACGAGTCACAATTCATCAACATTTCATATACATGAAACGTATAAACTTCACAACAATCTAATCATCATTATAACCAAGCAAGATAACTTGCCTCAACTGCGTAGGCAAAAGATAGTCCTTCTCCAAATGATCGAACAGACGGTATCCTCGGTTAAACACTCAATCGAAAAAGCAACCTTGAATGAAACATAATTCATTCAATAACATATTCAAATAATATTAATATCAATTCGTAGGAAACGACGTCCGCAACCTATTCGAATAATTCATTCCATCCTAACGAATATTCTATCGATTATTAGAAGGATTCCAATACATATAGTTCGTCTTCCACAATCGGATTACTATACAAAATGTCCTTTAATACTCCTATTACCACTTATGAATGATATATACATTAAACCTCTACAATTTACCATCATTAATCGGTTTTAAACAAAGTTCTTACGGTTCTTCACCGATTACTATATCTTTTCACAAAGATAAAATGTGAAAGAATTCGACCACTCATCCAATTATGGTTTTAGCCTCTAATATCGTTGGAACTCTAGAAGGATATTATTAGCTTATGAAACAAGGTGACTAACACATTCTTAAGTCATCAAAGCCTCCAATCACCTTGAATATATACGAATTATAATTGTGTTCCTCAAGAAACCGTTTATATATCATAAGGCATTCGTTAACTCTCAAAAGTGTAAGGTTATAATCATCAAAATATTCAACACCACACACGTGCTCGGTTTATCATTCGAAAACAGTAGATTCTTTACCATATTTCCTAAGAATCATTCACCAATCGAGCTACCTTAACCAACTTACGAGTTCAAGGAGTAAATGTTATGAATATCATTATGTTCTTCATAAAGTTGTCATAATCTTCATGATTATCAGATTATACTGGACTAAATTATCATCTCAGACAAGAAATCCTTCATATCAATACGCAATTAACACAAGTTAGACAACCAACCTCTTGAAAATGAAGAGCAACACCAAGTTTATCAAGAACACACTCCAAGCTCTCAACCAACAAGCTTCAATCCAAGATGCAAGCTCCAAGATAAGATGGAAATGTGCAAGTTCGTTCTAGGGAGGCAGAAGGGCGATATATGGAGAGAAAAGTCGGGTTGAAGTTGTCAAGAAATGAAAAACAGGATGTGTCTTTAAATAGACTGTACAGTCTTAACGTACGCTATCGAACAAACTTACCGTACGTTAACACTGTTACGTACGCTAACCAGTTGGTGTTACGTATGTAATCGACTTACAGGGGCTACTTTCTCGGTTTCACAGGCCATTAATGTACGCTAAAGAAAAGGTATTAAGTACGCTAAATAGGGTTGACTCTGACCGACACGACAGCCCAATCACCCTTCACGTGCATGGCTACGGATACAAATTCACGTGCGGAAGTCAATTGATGTCAGATTCCTTCTTAACGTATGCAACAGATAACGAATTACGTACGTTAAAACAGGAGCTTAACGTACGTTAACCAAACCATGTAGCGTACGCTACACCACTAGAATGGGTCCAAAAATGGAACTCTTCAATTAACATTAAACCAACAAACATAAAGTGAAATACAATGATAACTAACTCAATTCCTTAACATCTCGACATTAGTAATGGAACGTGATTCAACGATAGTCAAATTATCTGAACAAAACAACAGTAAGGATGAAGAATTACAGTCGGATATTACATCAGGTCCGGGCTCCATTCAATTTCAAATTGCTGAGAAAGATTTTGGTATATAAACAACACAATACACTACTGTTTTTCCGATGTGGGATAGTGTAAAAAATTTACTGACGCCATTTTGGCGTCGGTAAATACTAATGTCGGTAAACGGCGTCGTTAATTATGAAAAAAAGAAAAAAATAATAAAAAAAATTTACCAACGACAAAATGGCGTCGGTAATTGTGAAAAAAACTAAAAAAATAAGTCTGCAAACCGATCGTCGCCAATGGAGTACCGTGAAGCCTCACAATCTGCGCAATAAACACACGAGCCAACCTCTCCTAACCCCAAGTATCCTTGATGCCCAGAAAATGTGCCGACTTGGTCAGACGATCCACAATCACCCAAACCATATTCATATCATACTTTGATCTCGGAAAGCTCGTGACGAAGTCCATCGAAATATCTTCCCATTTCCATTCTGGAACGGGAAGCGACTGCAATAACCCGGCTGGTCGCTGATGCTCGATTATGACCTGCTGACAAGTCAAACATCTCGCTACAAACCGTGCGACCTTCTCCTTCATGTCATTCCACCAAAAGTTCCTCCCTAGGTCCTTGTACATCTTACTCGAACCAGGATGAACTGAGTAAGGCATAGCATGAGCCTCACGCAAAATACTCTACCTCAATTCCAAGTCGTTCGGTATACAAAGCCGACTCTGGAATCTCAACACACTATCCTCGTGAATCACAAACCCAGGAGACTTTCCCTTAAGAACATTCTCTCGTATTTGAGTAATCATCGGATCCTCCAACTGATTCAGTTTAATTTCATCGATCAACGACGATGAAATCTCCAAAGCGCAAAGTTGCCCGACAGCTCCTGGCAACAAAATCTCAACACTCAACTTGATCAAATCCCGCTGAAGCTTTGATTGAGACGTAAGGATCTCAAGCGTCCGCAACGCAACCGATTTCCGACTCAAGGCGTCGGCCACGACGTTCGCCTTGACTGGGTGATAAAGGATTTCGAGGTCATAATCCTTAATCAACTCCAACCACCTCCTTTGCATCATATTCAACTCCCGCTGAGTGAATATGTACTTCAGACTTTTATGAGCGGTAAAAATCTGACATGCAGAGCCAAAAAGATAGTGGGGCCAAATCTTCAGCGCGAAAACAATTGTCGCTAACTCCAAATCGTGAGTAGGGTAGTTAAGCTCATACAGCCTCAATTGTCTCGACGCATACGTGATAGTCTTGTTGTGCTGCATCAACACGCACCCAAGGCCCTGACCCGAAGCGTCGCTATAAACGGCAAAACCCTTGTTACCACATGGCAACGCTAAAATCGGGGTTGAAGTCAAATGCCTCTTCAACTCCTCAAAACTCGACTGTCTTTCGTCATTCCAGACGAACTTCTCGGATTTTTGGAGCAACTGTGTAAGTGCCCGACCTAGTTTCAAGAACCCCTCGACGAACCTACGATAGTAGCCAGCCAAACCCAAGAAACTACGGATCTCCTTCACATTCTTAGGCGGTGCCCAATCCAACACTGCCTCAATCTTTTGTGGATCCACACGGACCCCCTCGGCTGAAATCACATGACCCATAAACATCATCTCTTTCAGCCAGAACTCACATTTCGAGAACTTCGCATAGAGTCGCTCGGTCCTCAAAATGTCTAACACCACATGCAGATGATGCGCATGCTCCTCCTCGTTCTTCGAATAAATAAGAATATCGTCAATGAAAACGACGACACACTTATCCAAATACTCGATGAAGACCTTGTTCATCAACTGCATAAACACTGTCGGCGCGTTAGTTAACCTGAAGGGCATAACCACAAACTCATAATGTCCGTATCTCGTCCGAAAAGCTGTTTTCGGAACATCGGACTCCTTCACCCGAAGCTGATAGTACCCCGATCTCAAGTCGATCTTCGAGAATACCGCAGCTCCCTGCAACTGATCGAACAAGTCATCAATCCTCGACAAGGGATACTTTTTCTTGATGGTCACCTTATTTAGCTCGCAATAGTCGATACATAAACGCAACGAACCATCCTTCTTCCGCATAAATAGAAACGGTGCGCCCCAAGGCGAAGCGCTCAATCAAATGTACACCGACTCAAGAAGCTCACTCAACTGCTTCTTCAACTCATCCATCTCTGAAGGTGCCATGCAATATGGCGTCTTCGAAATCAGGGCCACACTTGGCTCTAACTCGATAGCGAACTCTACCTCATGGTCCGGTGGCAACCCCAATAACTCGTCAGGAAAGACATCGGGGAACTCACTGACGACTGACCATCCCCCGTCTTCAGGGCATAGCACTATAACCAGTACACCCTTTCCGCAGGAGTCTCATCGCCTTCAAGGCATTAATTACGAACTTCTGGTTTCCCCTCTTTCGCCCCGCGAAAGAGTGCTCGGTGCCGTCCTCGGAAAACATGGTGATGATTCTCGTGTGGCAGTTCATGATGGCACCATGCCGCTCGAGCCAATCATCCCCGAGAATCAAATCCTCCCCCTCAATATTCACAACAATAAGATTAAAGAGCCAAGCCCTCTCACAAATAAACACAAAACAGTCTCGGACCTATCGATCACCAATGATTCTATCACCGCTAGGAAGTTTAACGATGAAAGGCTCGCAAGGCGACAAACAATCAAGACTCAAATGGCGCACACACTCCAGAGAGATGAATGAATGCGTAGCACCCGAATCAAAAATCACACTGACAGGATGAGACTGAATATGAACGGTACTTGTGGCCATGGTGGCTGCTGGATCATCAGCCCTCTTCATCTCATAAACTCGCGGATGAGCGGAGCCGACACTGGAAGCTCCCCCTCTAGCGGGCTCACCCCGACCTCTCCATCGACTGGCACTCGGTGGATACTGCAGAGCAAAAGACCCCCGGTTCACACTCGGATCCTTAGGCGCTGGAAAAGAAGCCTGGGCACCAAGAATCTGCCCTACCCGTTCACAAAAAGAAGCCTTGTGGCCTGGATGACCACAAGTATGACAAGTCAACGGCGGACGAGGATATTCCAGGTTCCTATGGCCCGACTTGCCACAGTTAAAGCATCTGACATCACGGGTGAAGGCACTGGCAGCACCTCGAAAGCCCCCAGAGAAACGAGCCGAACTGCCCGCAGGAATATTTGCAGACTGAGATTTCTGCTGAACTCCACCCTTGTGTCCCGAAAAGTTACCGATAGATTTCTGCTTCTTACTTTCTCGAGCCGCCTTACTGGTCGTCAAGGACATATCATAAGCAAGAGCTCTACTCTGATAGTCCTTTAGGGTGGTGCAGGCGAACCCAGACATGTAATCGCGAATCTTCGGTTTCATCCGCCTAGAAAAGTGGTAAATCTTGTCATCCTCCTCCTTAACCTGGGCCTTCACATAGCCCAATTCCCGGTTGAAATCCGCAATGGCCTGAGAAAATGGAATATCTCGAGGCTGAGCATCATAAAAAGCATGGACTCGGGCCTGACGAACTGACCACGGACAGTATTCAGCTTCCATAAGGTCCCTGAACTCGGCCCAAGATGCAACATGATCCCGAGGCTCAACAGCCTCCCCCCAATCAGCAGCCTCCCCAGTGAGAAAGTACTGGGCGATAGGGACCTTGTGATCCTCAGGGCAGTTGGTGGCAACAAAGATCTTAGACATCTCCTTGATCCACCTCTCCCAGTCGATCGGGTCTGAATCCCCTAAGAACTGAGAAGGATGCATATTGATGACGTCCTGAAGCCAGCGATCCGTTCCGGCCTGAGCAGTATGAGCCAGAGACGGGTTCTGAACCGCCTGGGCTATAGTATCCATCTGGTTCACCATTTGTTGCATCATAGCTGCAACACCAATGTCGGCACCAATGCCGCCTGTATCATCTTGAGTGCTAGTACGGCCCTGACGACCATCATGACTGCCAGCTCCCGAAGAGTGTGACGTGGCCGCCCCACTGGCTTCCCCACGTCCCCAGTCGCGTCCACGAACACGACCACGACCTCTTCCTGTAATATCCGCATTTTTCTTTCCCTTGTAATTTTCATTTTCGGTGTATTTCTCGATCGTAGTGACCCTCGTGTATCTTTCAGTGTATCTTTTCTGTCAACTACTGATCTGATTCTCGTTATTGTTGTGCGGAACCGCCGTTTCGGGGTTGCCGTGGATCCATTCTACGTTATGATGCGTTTTGAGATGTTCCATTTGATGTTTCGTTCATATTCCGGTGTTTTGGACCGTTTATATTCCGTACCTAGCGCACGCTGATTTTTCTGCATAGCGCACGCTAGAGGTCCCTTAGTAGCGCACGCTACGTTTACTTCGTAGCGCGCGCTAGCGAGTTAGCCCTGGGAGAGGCAGTTCTGTTCCCAGCCCTATGGACTATCGGATTAGTGCACGCTACTTTGTCTAGCGCATGCTAATGTCGGGAGACTAGCGCACGTTAAGTTGTTCGGTAGCGCGCGCTAGCGTGATTGTCCAGTACTGGACAGTTTACTACTGAACTCGGTCAGGTGCCAGGTAGCGCATGCTATGTTTGTACGATAGCGCACGCTAACGGGTCAGGTGAGTGGCAGTTAACTTTTGGACTCGGCTGATGTCCAGGTAGCGCATGCTATTGGTCGATAGTGCGCGCTACCGAGAGGTTATTAGCGCACGCTACGTTTCGAGTAGCGCACGCTAACGGCCAGAAATCTGGCTACTGTACTGGGACGCTAACTGTATGGATTGGAATTTTATCCCGTTAGCGCACGCTAACCTTGAGGATTAGCCCGCGCTAACACTCCCTGGCTATATAAACCAGGGAGTTGGCCGAGATGAAGGTATTTTCTCACTTCTTCCTCCTCTCCGCGGCTAAGGCGATTCCGGGTGATTTTCTTGGCGATTTCTTCCTCCAATCATCTCATCCAACATCTTCCTTGAGTTCTTGGTGTATTATAACAACATCAACACGAATCTTTCATCCTAATCCAAGGTAAAATCTCTTAGAACCCTACTTTTGGATAAATTGGGGGTTTTGGGATTTTCGTCCGATTCGTTCCGTTTTGTTGGTGGATTCATGATGGATATGATTAATCTTGTTGATATCATTAGTTTTCCTACGGATTCATGGTATATTTTCATAGTTTTGCGAAATCGGGACGGTTTGGTTGTGGTCCGCCCTCGTTGTTATTTTTATTCAAATATACATGAATCGTAGGCGGGTTTCCGGGTGTATTCCATTTCCGTAATCGTTTAGAAGTGGTTGTGATTGTGTTATTCGAATCGTTAGGTTCATTTCCGCCGGTTCCTCGCGGTCGTGTTTGATCCATCATTCCCGTTCGTGTCACCGTCTATTTGATCGAGGCAAGTATCCTTATGAACTTACGATCTTGACATAGTAGTATTGTATGAGAAATGGTGTGTGTGTGTGTGTGTGTTGATGCTCACTACGGGTTAGATCCGACGGGGTCTCGGTAGGGCTCCATGAAGCTGTGGAACCGCGAGTTTGCTTTTAACCACTACGAGTTAGATCCGACGGGGTCTCGGTAGGGATCCACGAAGCTGTGGGTCCGCGGTTGATTGTGGTGCATTTTACAAATGTGGTTTGATCTTTGGCATTTCCGGAAATGAGTGTTTTGGAACTATGTTTTCTTGATTGCATGCATTTACTATATGTGTAAGATGTAAGTTGTTCATTTGGTTACTTGTACTAGCGTAATTGCTAACCCCTCTGGGGACCCATTTTGGGGAAATTCGTTTTATGAATTTCAGGTCAGGTTCATCGAGACGAGTGGGCGCTGGACCAGTATGCGGATGATGGCCGTGCGTGATGATTGTGCACGAGTGATGTCCTGTTGTCTTCTATCTTTTTATCTTTTGTGGTTTTTAAACTAATAGAAGTACTCGAGTACTTAAGAGTCCTTGTTCGTCCGGATTGTATTGTTGTCTATTATGTTTGTGTCAGATGATGGTGTTATGTTTGACCGGTTGAACCGGGTGGATTATTTTGTTTTGCGTCTTTATGATGGGATGTTATTTTGTTGTTTTCGTGAGTCCAGGAGTATGATGTTGGGTTATGTGAAGACCCAAGTTGTCGAGGAGAGCGACAAAATTTTCCATTTTTTCAGACGGATGAAGTTGTCGATTCGGGACTATATGTCGGGGCTCGTCTGTACTACCTTGAAGGATTATCAGAGTAGGGCCCTTGCTTACGATATGTCTGTGACGGCGAGTGAGGCGGCCCGCGAGAGCAAAAAGCAGAAGTCCGCCAGAAATTTTTCGGGCAACAAAGGTGGGGGTCAGCAGAAATTCCAGTATGCTAACTTTTCCACTGGTGGTGGCCCAGCTCGATCTACTGGGTTTCCCCGCAGGGGTGCCAGTGCCCCTTCTCGGGAGGTGAAGTGTTTTAACTGTGGCCATCAGGGTCACATCAGTCGTATCTGTCCGAACCCTTTGCTGACGTGTAATCAGTGTGGCTAGCCGGACCACAAGGCTGTTTTCTGTGCTGAGAGGGAGAAAATCCTTGGTGCCCGGGCTTCCATTCCAGCGCCTAGGGAACCAAGTGTGAATCAAGGATCGTTTGCTTCTCAATCTCCGCCGAGTGCTAGTCAAGGGAGAGGTCGGGGTCAGCCCGCTAAGGGGGAAGCTTCTAGTGTCGGCTCAGCCCACCCGCGTGTCTATGAGATGCGGAGAGCCGATGACCCAGCAGCTACCGTGGCGACAGGTACTGTCTATATTCTTTCTCATCCTGTCAATGTGCTTTTCGATTCGGGTGCTATGCATTCGTTCATATCTCTGGAGTGTGCGCCGTTTGAGTCTCGACTGTTTGACGCCTTGTGAACCCTTCATCATGAACTATTGTTGTCGGTATTGAGGGTGATCAGGAGGTTCGAGACTGTTCTGTGCTTATTTGTGAGAGGGCTTGGCCTTCTAATCTTATTGTTGTCGGTATTGAGGGCGAGGATTTGATTCTCGGGGATGATTGGCTCGAGCGGCATGGTGCAATCATGAACTACCGCACGATAATCATCACCATGTTAGCCAAGGATGGCACCGAGCACTCCTTCGCGGGGCGAAAGAGGGGAAACCAGAAGTTCGTTATTAACGCCTTGAAGGCGATGAGACTCCTGCGAAAGCGGTGTACTGGTTATTAGTGTTACGCCTTGAAGGCGGAGAGTGGTGGAGTCGAACTTTCGTCGATTCCAATCGTTAGTGAGTTTCCTGATGTATTTCCTGACGAGTTACCGGGATTACCACCGGATCATGAGGTCGAGTTTGCTATAGAATTAGAGCCGGGCGCGGCTCCTATTTCGAAGGCGCCGTATCGCATTGCACCTTCAGAGATGTCCGAGTTGAAGAAGTAGTTGAGTGAGCTTCTTGAGTCGGGGTATGTTCGACCGAGCGCCTCGCCTTGGGGCGCACCGGTCCTGTTTGTGCGGAAGAAGGATGGTTCACTACGTTTATGTATCGACTATCGCGAACTAAACAAGGTGACCATAAAGAATAAGTATCCTTTGCCGAGAATTGATGACTTGTTCGATCAGTTTCAGGGAGCGGCGGTGTTTTCGAAGATTGATTTGAAATCAGGGTACTATCAACTCCGGGTGAGAGAGTCCGATGTGCCGAAAACAGCTTTTCGGACGAGGTACGGACATTATGAGTTCGTAGTTATGCCTTTCGAGTTAACTAATGTGCCGGCGGTGTTCATGCATTTGATGAACAAAGTCTTTATCGAGTATTTGGATAAGTGTGTCGTCGTCTTCATTGACGATATTCTTATTTATTCGAAGAATGTGGAAGAGCATGCCCATCATTTGTGGGTAGTATTAGACATTTTGAGGACCGAGCAACTCTATGCGAAGTTCTCGAAATGTGAGTTCTGGCTGAAGGAAGTGATGTTTTTAGGTCACGTGATTTCAGCCGATGGGGTTCGTGTGGATCCGCAGAAGATTGAGGCAGTGTTCGATTGGGCACCGCCCAAGAATGTGAAGGAGATCCGTAGTTTCTTGGGTTTGGCTGGCTACTATCGTAGGTTCGTCGAGGGTTTCTCGAAACTAGCTCGGCCACTTACGCAATTGCTCCAGAAATCCGAGAAGTTCGTCTGGAATGACGAGAGGCAGTCGAGTTTTGAGGAACTGAAGAAGCGTTTGACTTCAGCCCCGGTTTTGGCGTTGCCATGTGGCAACGAGGGTTTTGCCATTTATAGCGATGCTTTGGGTCAGGGTCTTGGGTGCGTATTGATGCAGCACGGCAAGACCATTGCCTATGTGTCGCGACAGTTGAGGTCGTATGAGCTGAACTACCCTACTCATGATTTGGAGTTAGCGGCAGTCGTTTTTGTGCTCAAGATTTGGCGTCACTATCTTTTCGGCTCTGCATGTCAGATTTTTACCGATCACAAATGTCTGAAATACATATTTACTTAGCGAGAGTTGAATATGAGGCAGAGGAGGTGGTTAGAGTTGATTAAGGATTATGACCTCGAAATCCTTTATCATCCGGGCAAGGCGAACGTCGTGGCCGACGTCTTGAGTCGGAAACCGGTTGCGTTGCGAACGCTTGAGATCCTTACGTCTCAGTCGGAGCTTCGGCGGTCTTTGATCGAGTTAGATGTTGAAGTTTTGTTGCCTGGAGCCGTCGGGCAACTTCGTGCTTTAGAGATTTCGTCGTCTTTGATCGATGAAATTAAGCTGAAGCAGTTAGAGGATCCGATGATTACTCAAATCCGAGAGAACGTTCTTAAGGGAAAGTCTCCTGGGTTGTGATTCATGAGGATGGTGTTTTGAGATTCCAGAGTCGGCTTTGTGTGCCGAACGACTCAGAGTTGAGGCAGAGTATATTGCGGGAGGCCCATGCTACACCTTATTCCGTTCATCTGGGTTCGAGTAAGATGTACAAGGACCTGAGAAGGAATTTCTGGTGGAATGATATGAAGGAGGAGGTCACACAGTTTGTAGCGAGATGTTTGACTTGTCAGCAGGTCAAAATCGAGCATCAGCAACCAGCTGGGTTATTGCAGTCACTTCCCGTTCCGGAATGGAAATGGAAAAATATATCGATGGATTTCATTACGAGTTTGCCGAGATCGAGGTCGGGCATGAATATGGTATGGGTGATTGTTGATCGTCTGACCAAGTCGGCACATTTTCTGGGCATCAAGGACACTTGAGGCCCGGAGAAGTTAGCTCGTGTGTTTATCGCGCAGATTGTGAGGCTTCACGGTACTCCGAAGTCTATTGTTTCGGATCGCGATGGCCGTTTTGTATCGCACTTCTGGCAGGCGGTGCATAAGGCGTTGGGTACCCATTTGCGTTTGAGTACCTCTTTTCATCCCCAGTCAGATGGACAGTCGGAACGCACTATCCAGACATTCGAGGATTTGTTGCGTGCTTGTGCTCTCGATTGGAGCAGTGACTGGGAGGAGCATTTGCCATTGATCGAATTCACGTACAACAATAGTTGGCACGCGTCGATTCGAATGGCACCATATGAGGCACTTTATGGGCGGCGATGTCGATCACCGATTTGTTGGAATGAGGCGTCCGATTTGGTCGGGACGAAGCCGGATGTCGTTTTAGAGACGAGGCGGAAGATAGAATTAATTCGGGAACGGATGCGATCGCCTGAGTCGGCGTAAGTCGTATGCCGACGTCCGTCGTCGACCTTTGGAATTCGAGGTGGGAGACCACGTTTTGCTAAAGGTGTCGCCGATGAAGGGAGTTTTTCGTTTCGGGAAGAAAGGGAAGTTGAGTCCGAGATTTATTGGACCCTTTGAGATTCTCGAGCGAGTCGGTGGGTTGGCATACCGTTTGGCGTTACCTCCGGCCTTGAGTCATGTTCATAGCGTTTTTCATGTTTCCCAGCTGAGGAAATATGTCTCGGATCCTAGTCACGTCATCGATTATGGTGAGATTGATGTCGCCGAGGATATTACTTTTGAAGAGCGTCCTTTGAAGATTTTGGAGTATCGTGAGAAACGACTGAGTCATAAGACCATCCCTTTGGTCAAGGTGCAGTGGTCGAGACACGGTGTCGAGGAGGCAATTTGGGAAACCGAGGATAGCATGCGTGATAGCTACCCTGAGTTGTTTGTTTCTTAAGTTTCGGGACGAAACTTATTTTTAGAGGGGTAGAATGTAATATCCGCATTTTTCTTTCCCTTGTAATTTTCATTTTCGGTGTATTTCTCGATTGTAGTGACCCTCGTGTATCTTTCAGTGTATCTTTTCTGTCAACTACTGATCTGATTCTCGTTATTGTTGTGCGGAACCACCGTTTCGGGGTTGCCGTGGATCCATTCTACGTTATGATGCGTTTTGAGATGTTCCATTTGATGTTTCGTTCATATTCCGGTGTTTTGGACCGTTTATATTCCGTACCTAGCGCACGCTAATTTTTCTGCATAGCACACGCTAGAGGTCCCTTAGTAGTGCACGCTACGTTTACTTCGTAGCGCGCGATAGCGAGTTAGCCCTGGGAGAGGCAGTTCTGTTCCCAGCCCTATGGACTATCGGATTAGTGCACGCTACTTTGTCTAGCGCACGCTAATGTCGGGAGACTAGCGCACGTTAAGTTGTTCGGTAGCGCGCGCTAGCATGATTGTCCAGTACTGGACAGTTTACTACTGAACTCGGTCAGGTGCCAGGTAGTACACGCTATGTTTGTACGATAGTGCACGCTAACGGGTCAGGTGAGTTTTGGGCATTTAACTTTTGGACTCGGCTGATGTCCAGGTAGCGCACGCTATTGGTCGATAGCGCGCGCTACCGAGAGGTTATTAGCGCACGCTACGTTTCGAGTAGTGCACGCTAACGGCCAGAAATCTGGCTACTGGACTGGGACGCTAACTGTATGGATTGGAATTTTATCCCGTTAGCGCACGCTAACCTTGAGGATTAGCGCGCGCTAACACTCCCTGGCTATATAAACCAGGGAGTTGACCGAGATGAAGGTATTTTCTCACTTCTTCCTCCTCTCCGCGGCTAAGGCGATTCCGAGTGATTTTCTTGGCGATTTCTTCCTCCAATCATCTCATCCAACATCTTCCTTGAGTTCTTGGTGTATTATAACAACATCAACACGAATCTTTCATCATAATCCAAGGTAAAATCTCTTAGAACCCTACTTTTGGATAAATTGGGGGTTTTGGGATTTTCGTCCGATTCGTTCCGTTTTGTTGGTGGATTCATGATGGATATGATTAATCTTGTTGATATCATTAATTTTCCTACGGATTCATGGTATATTTTCATAGTTTTGCGAAATCGGGAGGGTTTGGTTGTGGTCCGCCCTCGTTGTTATTTTTATTCAAATATACATGAATCGTAGGCGGGTTTCCGGGTGTATTCCATTTCCATAATCGTTTAGAAGTAGTTGTGATTGTGTTATTCGAAGCGTTAGGTTCATTTCCGCCGGTTCCTCGCGGTCGTGTTTGATCCTTCATTCCCGTTCGTGTCACCGTCTATTTGATCGAGGCAAGTATCCTTATGAACTTACGATCTTGACATAGTAGTATTGTGTGAGAAATGGTGTGTGTGTGTATGCTCACTACGGGTTAGATCCGACGGGGTCTCGGTAGGGCTCTACGAAGCTGTGGAACCGCGAGTTCGCTTTTAACCACTACGGGTTAGATCCGACGGGGTCTCGGTAGGGATCCACGAAGCTGTGGGTCCGCGGTTAATTGTGGTGCATTTTACAAATGTGGTTTGATCTTTGGCATTTCCGGAAATGAGTGTTTTGGAACTATGTTTTCTTGATTGCATGCATTTACTATATGTGTAAGATGTAAGTTGTTCATTTGGTTACTTGTACTAGCGTAATTGCTAACCCCTCTGGGGACCCGTTTTGGGGAAATTCGTTTTATGAATTTCAGGTCAGGTTCATCGAGACGAGCGGGCGCTGGACCAGTATGTGGATGATGGCCGTGCGTGATGATTGTGCACGAGTGATGTCCTGTTGTCTTCTATCTTTTTATCTTTTGTGGTTTTTAAACTAATAGAAGTACTCGAGTATTTAAGAGTCCTTGTTCGTTCGGATTGTATTGTTGTCTATTATGTTTGTGTCAGATGATGGTGTTATGTTTGACTGGTTGAACCGGGTGGATTATTTTGTTTTGCGTCTTTATGATGGGATGTTATTTTGTTGTTTTCGTGAGTCGAGGAGTATGATGTTGGTTAAGCCTAGTGGGTCCCATATAGGGATTTACGGCGCTGTAATATACCTCGAATATCTTGGGGGTGTTACACTTCCAGCATCCAATCTGGAGATAAGAGGTAGCAAAAGCAACTCGATGATAAGTATGAGATGAAAAACAGTCACAGTTCAAGAAACGGAAGTACGACATGAGAAAACAAGGAATCGAGTAAGGAAAACTTACGAGCACTGAAAGTACCGAGATGATGGCAGCAGGGTGATGATGTGCAAAACAAAACACAACTAGACCCAATTAACCGACAAGCCTAGGTATCCATAAACTTGGTGCGATCTGATACCATTTTCTGTAACACCCCCAAGATGTTCAGGGTATATTACAGCGTTGTGAACCCCTACATGGGACCCACAGGCTAAATAAGAAATACCACTCGTCTAACCGTTTCGGTTAGCGAGAGAACACACATCACCAAGACAAAAATTAAATAAATGCCCGGCATAACCGGCGAAACAAACATTACCTGACAATCATAAATAACATTTAACGATACAAACCATAATTCGAGTAAAAATGTCTGAGTACTCGCGAGTACTATCTATAAGTTCACAAGTTGGAAAACAACTATATAGAAATGGACAACAGAAATAAAGAAACTCATATGCACACATCAACAACCCTGCCCAGCATCCTCGTACTGTCCCATTGCCCGCTCGTCCAGCTGAACATAACCTGAAATTCATAACAAGAATTTCCCCAAAATGGGTCCTCAAAGGGGTTAGCAATTACGCTAGTACAAGTAATCAAGGCAAACCATTCGCTTACACATTTCATAGTACATGTATCGAGTCATTTCAAAATCCAAAACCAGACATGTCTTTTCCAGAAACAAACAGTCAATAATCAATTTGCCTAGGACCGGGGTGAAGTCACTAGTCCCACTTGAGGCCTCTAGGGACCCTCCTGAGCTGGCCATATCATAAAACAAATCATGCACAGGCATCGCCTAGGATCGGGGTGAAGCCACTGATCCATTCAAGGTCTCTAAGGACCCTCCCGAACTGGCTAGCAAATCAAGCTCGTGAATCCAGAGTGAAGTCACGGATTCACCCGAGGCCTCGTCAGACCCTCCCGGAGTGAGCAAAGCACACACAAATACATCACCATTTCATGTTAACCATAAAAGTTTCCAATAGTACTTGCCTTGAGTAATTGACGAAGACACGAACGGAAAGAAAAATCACCCACGATCGCTAGGAACCGAAAAACCCGAACCTAACGATTCGAAGAACACAATCACAACCATTTCTAAACGGGTACGGAAATAGAGTACACCCGAAAACCACCTACGATTCATATAAGTTCGTACAAAAACAACGACGAGGACGGATCGCAATCGAACCCTCTCGATTTCACAAATATCACGAGACTTACCATGAACTCGTAAGGAAAACAAGAACATCATGGGTTAATCAACAATACGGAACGAATCGGAAAAAAACTCAAAAATCCCCAAATTTCCCAAAATAAGGTTCTAGGAGATCACCTTGGATTAAGGACGAAGAACATGAGTTCTGTACCAAGAACTCAAGGAAAATGATATCTGAAGTGATTGGAAAAAGGGGATCGCCTCCAAATCGCCCTTGGATCGCTCGGCCGTGGGGAAGGAAAAGAAATGAGTAAAGTGGCGAATCTGGGTCAACTCTCGGGTATTTATAACCAGAGGGCTTAGCGTGCGCTAACGAATCATGGTTAGCGCACGCTAACCAGCCAAAAACTAGTCCAGAACCTGCGGTTCTGGCCCGTTAGCGTGCGCTAATAGTCCCCCGATAACGCGCGCTATCGGGCCATAGCGTGCGTTACCTGTCACCAAACCGAGTCCAGAAGCATTCTGCCCAGTCTGGACTACCGAAATAGCGCGCGCTGTCATACTCCTAGCGTGCGCTATGCCTCGGCCATAGGGTATGCTAATATACAGATTTAGCATGCGTTAAGCTGCTCGTCCAAAGAGCAGAGAGCATAAACAGCCTACTGCCACTGCTGTGCTCGAGTCACTAGCGTGCGCTACAGAACGATCATAGCATGCGCTACTCAACGACACTAGCGTGCGCTATACAATAGTAATACCGAGTGCGGACCGCAGTACAGACAGCACCCAAAGATGGAAAACAGTGAATTCCATCTCGGATGAAAACAACGCGCATCCGACACCAAACAACGGACCAAAGAAGGAATACGAACAACAAGATCGAGTCAGAACTAAAGCGCTAAAAGAAAACACGATTCCGACTACCCAAAGGTTCAGAAAACAACAACGTTAGTAATCGCCCCAAAACTTTGGGAAATTACAAAACGGCCCAAAACATCCGAAATACACGATACATGATCGAAACAACATACAAAAGCTCACAACATGCATAATAACATGAGATGGAGCTGTGGCAACCCCGAGACGGCAGTTCCGAACAACGATTACGAGAATCGAACGAAATAGCGACAAAAAAGACATTAAACACGGAATTGAGTAAAACAAGTCCGAAACAAGCTCGGATGACAAAAAGTACAGTATTAAGTATTCTCGAAATACCAATAAGGTTACAAGCGAGTCGCTAAAAATGAAAAATACACCAAAAATGAAAATATCGGGAAAAGGAAAAAATGCGGATATTACACCTTCTTACTAATAATTATTCGATGATATTAGAAAATACTACCCGACACCTTACTCTCGTCTCTTCAATATCACCTCTATTACTGAAAAAAATCACATTACGAATCTTCCAACAAAGTCAATGATAAAATATTATTCCAAATTTTAGCGCGCTGTCACGGCCGACAGTCGACAACGAGACATGTGTGCGCAGACGGTCGCACAGGGTGCCGAGGGACCGGCACGAGCAGGACGCCAAGGATGGCATCGGGCTGCATGTGAAGAGTCAGCCTTCGGGACGGCGTGATTGGACGGAGAGTCACGCGTGGAAACCGTGGGAGGAGCACGGACGCTGCTGTGGGAAGTGGATCGCCCAAGGGGCATTCTGGACTGGACATTTTCGGGACTGTCCGGCAGCGCAGGGGGCGCGGGCAAGGCCGGACGAGCAGTAGTCGTGTGGGACAAGGCACGACGGGACAAGGCCGAGTCTAGGAACAGGACTCGAGCTGGGCGGCCGGACGCGGGCGTGGGATGCCGGGCGCGGCCGGCGTGCGCGGGCGCGCGCACGCGAAGTGCGAGAGAGAGACTCCCCCCCTATAATAGGCTTAGACGGGAAAAGCCTTGTGGGGGCAATAGACATTGAAAAGCTGAGGAGTCACTCAGCAGGAAAGACTCGACCGGAAGCAGCTAGAAGCGACCAGCTTGGTCCAGGAGGTTCGGGAAGAGTCTGGAACATGGTAGAGACGGGCCTATGCGGTCGGGCCGGTGCGGGCCGGGACGGGCCGATGCGGACCGATGCGGGCCGGGTCGGACAGAGACGGGCCGGGCGCCCGGGATAGAAGAGAAGCCTCTAGGAAACTCCTACAAGGATGAAGTGCTGGAATGATATAGAGTATTCTAGATGATTGTATGCCTTGTACTTGTAGAATACTCTAGAATATGTTTGTAAGTATTGTATGTAGACTTGTGTGGATGATTCTAGAGATAGGTTCTAGAATAGGATAGAAGTATGTGGATTGTATAGGATGTTCTAGAGTCCTCCAAATGAGGAGGTGGCATAGAAGTTTCTAGGTCCTAGGAGTAGTATAAATAGGCTTGAGGTTGGCTCATTTGCTCCCAACCCTCAAAGACTCAACATTCTTGTACTTGTGAAGTGTTGTGAAATAGTGAAGTGTTTTACTCTCAACTCCCAAGTGTTAAACCCCTTCTTACACACTTAGCAACCGAGTGAGTTAGGTTTACTAGCTAGATCGAGGCAATTCTAGTCTAGTGCCGCACGGGTCCGAGGAGCTTTCGAGTGCTCAAACACAACCTCGTGACAAGTGGTATCGGAGCCACGCTAGTGGTTCAAGGAGCTTCCGCATTGAGACGTTGCTGAAAGGTTTTGTGCAAGGAGGACCGATGGAGACTACGCCCAGCGTCACCAAAGTTCAACCCGGCCAGGAGAAGGACAAGTCCAGGAAAGGGTCTAGGGACAAGTCCGTGGAAAGAGGTGTTGCCATGGAAGCACGAGTGGCTCGGCTGGAGGAAACCATGGGCAAGCACGAGGATGCTCTTGAGGCGTGGAGCAACGTGGCTGATCAGGTGACGGAGATGAGCGAGTCGTTGGAGGAGCTTGAGAATCGGGTGACGGGCACCCTTAACGCATTGCGATGCGAGTTGAGTGAAGAGATCCTTGAGGCTGTCAGGAAGGAGGTTCGGTCGACGATCGCAGCCTTTCGAGAGGAGATCGTAGGGAGGATCGAGACCATCGAGGGAAGGACAGCATTGTACGAGCGGGCGATGGCCCACGGCAGGGACCAGCGGGGTGTGGCACCCCATCGAATCGACATCCCCCGTCCGTGTTCGTTCCAAGGATCGCGGAATGGTAGGGAAGTGGACGACTTCCTGTGGAACATGGAGCGTTACTTTGGTGCATCGGGGATAGAAGATGATGCGACCAAGTTGCAGACGGCTTCATTCTTCTTGGCAGATGTGGCGCTCCTATGGTGGAGAAGGCGCGAAACAGAGATCGCGCGTGGAACATGTCGGATGGAGACATGGGAGGATTTCAAGGCCGAGTTCAAGCGGCAGTTTTACCCGGAGAATGTTGAGTTTGAGGTCCGGGCTAGGTTGAAGGAGTTGACACACAGCAAGGCGATCAAGGACTATGTGAAGGAGTTCCAGGAGATAGTGCTGGAGTTGCCTAGCCTTAGTGAGCAGGAAGCTTTGTTCGCGTTCGTGGATGGACTGAAACCGTGGGCAAAGTTGGAGGTGCAGAGGGCCAAGGCACAGAGCGTGTCCGAGGCGATTGCGATAGCAGAACGGCTGATCGAGTTAAAACCAGTCGGGGAGAGCCGAAAGTCCAGGAGGGACGAGGACGGCATCGGTACGCAGGACAAGTCGTACCAGGGTAATGCGGATAGGGGCGCGAGGATGGCCAGGCCCAAGGACGGCAAGCAGTCAGGGTGGGCTCGGACTTGCCATAGGTGCGGGAGTGCAGACCATCTCGTAGCAGCGTGTCCGAAGAAGAAGAAATGTGAGATTTGTTGGAGCATGGAGCATTCGATGAGGCAATGCTCGAAGTTTCCGAGGGTAGCCGTCATGGAGTACACCAAGGCACGGGACGATGCCGAGGGTGATGGGACATCGTGGCGCTTCAAGTGTTGAATTCAGCCATAGGGATGGCATCGCGGGACGGAGCACCGCTTGAGGGAAACTTGATGTATGCGACGGGGCTGATCAATGGGAAACCCGTCAAGGCGTTGGTCGACACAGGGGCCGATTACAACTACATTGACGAGGCTGAAGCATAGAGGTTGGGGCTTCAGGTCATCGAGGGATGGGGCTGGATGAAGTCGAATAATGCACCACCCGTTCGAGTTACAGGAGTCGCCAATGCGGTGCGACTAAAGATTGGCACGTGGGAACCGCGCGTGCACTTCAAGGTGACGAGCATGGATGATCAGGACATTATACTGGGCATGGACTTCCTGAGGAAGAATAATGTTGGCATTGTTCCGCACAAGAGGGCGTTGTACGTGTGTGATCAAGCCAAGCTACAGGAAATACGCTTGACCACAGAGCCTTCGAGACAAGCTATGTCGGCACTCAAGTACGTGAGGAAGCTTGAGGAGGAGCCGAGTTACCACCTTGGAGCAGTTCGGTTCATCGAGGGGCCGCCACGTCGCCGAAGACGTCGACGAAATGGGTGGGGGAGAATGTCACGGCCGACAGTCGACAACGAGACATGTGTGCGCAGACGGTCGCACAGGGTGCCGAGGGACCGGCACGAGCAGGACGCCAAGGATGGCATCGGGCTGCATGTGAAGAGTCAGCCTTCGGGACGGCGTGATTGGACGAAGAGTCACGCGTGGAAACCGTGGGAGGAGCACGGACGCTGCTGTGGGAAGGAGATCGCCCAAGGGGCATTCCGGACTGGACATGTTCAAGACTGTCCGGCAGCGCAGGTGTAACACCCCAAACTAGGCGGATATTACAGTGCCGTGAATCCCCGACTGGGGCCCACCAGGCAAATGAAAATGGTGAATTAAATAATATAATTGTAGTACCGAACCACATTATATTACCAAACACTCCGATGAGGAGTTTAAGTACAACACACCAGGACAATACCGAATACTAGTGTATTTTATGTGAAGATAAAATACACCACCCTGAATAAATAAACATTACAAACGGAATTTTGCAGCGGAAAATACGAATGACAGAAATAACTGAAATGACTGAAAATGACTGAACAAACGGAGTGACTAGGGCCCCCTACTAGTATCACTGGGACTCGTCGCCGTCAACATGCTCTTCCCGTGCCTTTGCCTTGCCGTGACCTGAAAACAAAATCCCCCCCCCCCCCCCCAACGGGGTCAGTTACACAGAACAACAATACTCAAGAGTTGAAATCACACAATCATGAATTAACTGAAGTTATGAAATATTCTTAATTATGAATTACGCTGAAGAGGAGTACCATAGTACGCCCGTAATGTTCTGTGCAAGTGTACAAGACGAATGTCCGGACACATCCCTTGTACCTAATTAGTCTCACGGAGGTAAGCGTTACTGCAGTGCACACCCAATGTATCGGTGAACCCAATACATGACCATCGTGTGCCCGACTAAAAATTCCACACACCACACCCGCCACGCAATATGAACCCGTAAGGTCATATGAACGAATGACAGTTATGAATATCAATGAATAAGTAATAATCGACAAAGTCAAGAATGACTCACCGAGATGAGAGTAATAATGAAATGAATGATAGCTCAACGAAAAGATTGGAACCGTCGTTCCTTATGACTGAAGTGATTAATTGACAATAACAAGTTTTAATATGATTAATACAATGATGAATGAGTTATGATTATGAGAAATCAACAACAAAAGGAATGAGTATCCTTTTAACCGAGTAAGAATTAACTTACACAATACCGATGAAGAATGTCCGTCCACGAACAACGTCCTAACCAAGATACCGATCGCTCGAACAACCTTAATTCAATACAATTGCCAACAATCCGATCAATAACGAATTAAACACGAATATAACGAACTCAAGACGTCGATACGATTAAACCAAGTTCATTGGGGCATTAAATCGAACACTTTGAGGCCAACTTTGATTGATTACCACTAAACCTCAATAATACCAACTTCAAATCCCCAAGAAGTGACTCAAAACAACTAAACATCTCCAATACGATCAATAATCCGTTATGAATATCCAAAAACGTGATTATAACAACAATTAATCGGAAATCCCCAAATCCAACTCGATATTCAAAGTGTTCTTGAATAAATCTCTCAATAATCCAATGAATCCTTATACAAACTCATAATCATATACATATCCCTTCATATAACATGATTATAACGTAAAAAACAACATAACTCAACACAAAATCGAAATCCAAGGTGTTGAAGAGCTTACCTCTTGAAGATCCAACCACTACGATCCGATGAACACGAGTTATAACGAGTATCCAAGCTTCCCAAAGGAATGAAGATGATGAAGATTACACACTCAGGTGATTGATGATGTTGAAATCACTCTCTCAACACTCTCTCTCGGATGAAGAAGGAAAAATGAAAAAGTGAGGTGAAATGACCCGCCAAATCATTAAGTATCACTGGAAGTTACGGCCAGACTCGGCCCTCTTACGGCCGTAACTTACCAAGTCAACGGCCTTACGGCCAGAATCGCCAACTCAGACGGCCAGTAACTGGCTTCGTCAAAGCTCGCCGACAGACTTACGGCCAGAACTGCCTTCCTTAGTTACGGCGTAACTCGCCTTCAAAAACACTCGCCGACACTGACGGCCAGATCGCACACCTTACGGCCAGAATCGGATGATACGGCCGTATCCGGCCAACCTTACGGCGTAACCCGCCTTCACAAAAATGGCCGACATCCTTCCCGCCAGACGGCCAGATCCGGTCAAGCCTTACGGCCAGACTGCCGACTTACGGCCGTATGCCGCAACCCTTACTGGCCGTAAGTCACCCTTGATCGGCAACACCCGAAATTTACGAACGCCACTTACGGCCGTATCTCACCTTCCCTTACGGCCGTAACTCACCTTCGGCCAAAATGCCCGGCAAATTATTGACCACTTACGGCCAGAATCGCCAGCCTTACTACTGCATTCGCCGACTTACGGCCGTATCCCGAACCTTACTACCGTAACTCGAAGGCCGCCAAGGTGAATCAATCCGATAATTCCGATTCCACGATACGACTGATGAATGATCCGACATAACACACGAATGTGAAAATGAACAAGTCTAACACGAGCCAAAGATGATACTCTCAGTACAAGGCTATCAATCACAATGAAAATGATAATACTCCCGTCTCGATCTAAAAACGGAGATAAAATGACGATCGGTAACTGATATACGATTACAACATGCCAACATTGAACGCAATTGAGTGATTCATGAATGATGAGTGATTATTAATGAGTGAGAATTACTGAGTGACAATTACAGACTGATAATTACTGAATGAAAATGAATGAATTACAACCGGGTATTACAGCAGGGGGCGCGGGCAAGGCCGGACGAGCAGCAGTCGTGTGGGACAAGGCACGACGGGACAAGGCCGAGTCTGGGAACATGACTCGAGCTGGGCGGCCGGACGCGGGCGTGGGATGCCGGGCGCGGCCGGCGCCGCGCGAGGTGCGAGAGAGACCCTCCCCTATAATAGGCTTAGACGGAAAAGCCTTGTGGGGCAAGAGACATTGAAAAGCCGAGGAGTCACTCAAAGGAAAGACTCGACTGGCAATAGAAGCGACCGGCTTGGTCCAGGAGGTTCGGGAAGAGTCTGGAACATGGTAGAGATGGGCCTATGCGGTCGGGCCGGTGCGGGCCGGGACGGACCGATGCGGGCCGGGTCGGACAGAGACGGGCCGGGCGCCCAGGATGGAAGAGAAGCCTCTAGGAAACTCCTAGAAGGATGAAGTGCTGGAATGATATAGAGTATTCTAGATGATTGTATGCCTTGTACTTGTAGAATACTCTAGAATATGTTTGTAAGTATTGTATGTAGACTTGTGTAGATGATTCTAGAGATAGGTTCTAGAATAGGATAGAAGTATGTGGATTGTATAGGATGTTCTAGAGTCCTCCAAATGAGGAGGTGGCATAGAAGTTTCTAGGTCCTAGGAGTAGTATAAATAGGCTTGAGGTTGGCTCATTTGCTCCCAACCCTCAAAGACTCAACATTCTTGTACTTGTGAAGTGTTGTGAAATAGTGAAGTGTTGTACTCTCAACTCCCAAGTGTTAAACCCCTTCTTACACACTTAGCAACCGAATGAGTTAGGCTTACTAGCTAGATCGAGGCAATTCTAGTCTAGTGCCGCACGGGTCCGAGGAGCTTTTGAGTGCTCAAACACAACCCCGTGACAGTGCGCTAGCAATGCAATGGTAGCGCGCGTTATTCATGCATGCAGCGTGCGCTATTCCTACTGCACAGGCAGTAGGATCACACCAAAAACTCATCACAACAATGTTACCTGCCAACGGGACGACAAATTATACAACATGCGATAAAACGCCAACGCCCAATTAGGACAACCAGGTTGCAAATAAACACGTGACACGACAAGACACGGTCATATAGGCATGAACAACATATGATCCATTAAACGGTAGAAAGAAAAATTCAATGCAACCGGAATGAAAATATCGGGTATTGCATTCTACCCCACTAAAAATAAGTTTCATCCCGAAACTTAAAACAAGATACATCAAAGTGCCACATAACAAAACAAAAATGTTCAAGCAATAATTATCAAATCTCCACACGAGGTATAATCTACGATACACACGCAGTAACATCACTGGGCACCACTGGGCCCTCCACGAGTAGGAGCGGAACTCCGATTCCCGAACATCTCAACAACGGACTCGCAGTGCATCGCTTGGTGTCCCAATTGACAACACTTGAAATAGTTAACCTGAAGTGAGCGACAATTCTTCCGAGTATGGCTCACACGGCTACAGTTGAAACACATCTTCACATCTCTCACCTTACTCACCTCTGGAGTAAAATGCTCGGACTGACCAAACGAACGAGGAGTGCTCCCAGAAGGACAATGAAAAGCAGCAGGCTCTCGAAACTCACTTCTATGACCTCTGGAAAAGTTACTCAAAGTCTTCTGCCTCTTACTTTCTGGACCCGCCAAAATGCCCAGAAAGCTTACAAGGATAGGTGACAGTAAAATTTATGCCCCGGTAAAACTTTAAGATTGAGATATTCTATGAACAAAATAAAACCACTAACTGGCAAAAGCAAAAAGACATGTACAGTCATTTTTATTAACCATGTTTTATTTATTCTCCTAATGAGACGGGAGTTTAGACTTACTTGTGTTTGCTTTTTGTACTCTCTCTTTGTTGTTCTACTTGATCTGTTCTTCAGGTGCTCTCTCAGTCTAAAAACATAAATAAGTCAGTGAAGAATAAGACAAGTAGAAACATCCATCACATATTCAAAATATGAAGAAAATGTTTTTAAATTAGTTTACACACTAAAATAAATATTCAAAGCAAGAAAAAATTATACACCGCAACTGAATATTATAAAACGGTACTATCATTTATGAATGATAAATACCAAATTCAATTATTTGAGAATGAATACTTACTTTTCTTGAGATTATTGTAAGGCATACATCCTTGAGTTGCACTCAGGGGCGGATCCACCCTAAGCCTGGTGGTGCACGTGCACCACTAAAAATTTTTCAAACCCAACAAATTTTTTTTGTACCAAAACGACGTCGCTTTAATGCTGTTTTGGTCAAAACGACGTCGTTTTGACCTTTTTTAATTAAAAAATGGAAAATTCAAAAATAAAATTTACCCATCCGTTATTTTTTTCGGGTGGTACATCAATACACCAGTACTTTTCGAATGCTGGATCCGTCTATGGTTGCACTTGGATCTTCTAATAAGAAAATGACCCATTCATATTTAGAACTTGAGCGCTGAGAAACAATTATCGTACAATACAAACATCAAAATACCTTATGCTTATCAATCATAGATCTTCAAAAACTTATAAATATGTGAATATTCGTAGATCTATAAATGGGTTGCGAAGATGGTCGGATAGATGCCTGAGTGTCGGGAAGATGGCCGGATTGAAAGTTTGGCAGGTTTTTGTTTTCCAACAAAGATGGTGGGCGAGATGAAGATTGTTTAGGAAGGAAGACCGATTTTCCAGATTTACTAGGTTGCATATTTGGAAAAGATTTCAAAAAGAAGGTTCGTCATTGAACGATTGGAATATGAATAGGGGCAAGGTGAACTGGTTATGGCTGCGTCGCAAGGAAGATGTTTGTGTATTCCGTATGAAACCCTAAATATTTTTTTTGTGTGCATTTATATTGGGCTAATTTTTAATTACTGTTCCGGGAAATCCTTCCCGTATTAGTGTCTTACCTAATACTAGTTGTAGGGGGATAAGAGTTATGGAAAGTTTTAGATTCTTTCATAAGTAGTAGGATCCTGTTAGATGTCTTACCTTAACTAGGAATCATATGTATGGAAGGACTCTTCAGAAAGCCTATATAGCGCCTCTATTTATCATATCAATACACTGATTCATTGCCTTTACTTTTCTCCTCAAACACGTTATCAGCACGTAGCTCGAACGAAAGAAAAAAAAATTGGCCAAGCCCTGCCGCCGAGCACCGCCGGCCAGCTCCAGTCCAGCCAAGTCCGACCCGATTCTGACTCTCGGACCAAAACCCGAACATCAACTTATCTTCGGAAGCCGCCAAAATTGCGCCTCCGGTTTCACGTCGTCGCATCGAGTACCAACCGGTAGATCGAAGCACACCACAAATTCAGCACGTGCCTAATTTTATAATCGAGGTAATTATCTGACTTGTCCCTATTTCAATTCTCTCCTTTTGGGAATTTTTCTTTTGGTGACACGGGTTTTGGGTTCTTTATCTCCCACGCTACTTTGCGGTGGATGAGACCGCGAGAGAAGTCGGTATCTCTGCGTGTCGAAGAAAACTGTGTGACGGTCCTGGGGGAGTCACGGAATTGTTGAAAAGTCGATACTTGTCGTTGTTGCATACACCACGTATCTGGGTGCGATCTGATATCGCCGTTTTTTATCGACTTTACTAAACAATAATTAAGGGAAGTAAATCGAGTAACGGTTATGTTACACGCTTTTAAAAGCATCGATTGTGACCGTTTACATTGTCACTGAAAATCCAACAAGACTAACTTCCTCTTGTTTATATCTTGTAGATGGCACAAAGCTCCAATGTTCATCCGGAGTTCGACATCCTTGACCATGCTGGTAAGGAGTAACATAGGTGGGTCTCAGACGTTCGCTCGGCGTTCGTCGGTAAGAGATTTACCACCACCATCTTTCCCTCTAACGAGCCTACCGCTCAAGAACCGAGCGAGGAAACCAAGGCTAATGCACTGATGTACTTGCGTAGACATATACATCCGTTGTTGAAAAAGTGTTATATGAATTTGCAATCCCCCAAAGAACTATGGGATACACTCGAACAACGATTTAATAATGTGCATGATCATCGCTTCCCCGAATTGCAACTTCAGTGGGAGCAAATACGATTTTTGGATTATGCGAATGTGGAAGCCTATAATCAAGCTATCCTCGATCTTCGCGCTGATCTTGGTTTTTGTGGTGTCAAGAAGTCTGATCAAGATTTGATCGAGAAGACTCTTAACACGTTTCCCGTGGGAGCAAGTGTGATTGCTCATCAGCTGCGCGTTGCCTATGAGGAAGGGAGAATTAAGAACTTTAGTGACCTTATCTCCCACCTCGCGAAAAAAGAAAGGCACCATGAGATTATTCTCAATAGCAATGCGCGCCCAGCTGGTACGAAGCCGATTCCGGAAGTGAATCAGGCTACCCACAGGAAAGCACCACGACAAAATAGAAAAGGCAATGCTACTCAGTTTTTGCAAGCACCACGGATGCATGACTCGAGCAAGCGAGAGAAAAGACGAGGTCGTCGTTCCAATGTGTGGAAGAGGCAAGGTGGCTCGGCCACGGAACCAGTGGAACCCAACCACGTGGACCGCCTCCTGCCGACGGGAATGGAACCACTCCAAAGGAAGGCCGGAATTGCTATACTTGCGGATCGAAGAAGCATACTTACCGCAATTGCAAAGCGCCAAAGAACATCCAAGCTTACTACAAGCACTATAAACAATATTTGACTCAAGAGTCGAATTACATGGAAGAAGATAATGAGAATACGGAGGTGAACCATATTGAGATCCAGACTGAGATCCCTCCTCTCACCATTGCGGACAAAGACCAACATATGGATGTTGCCGACTTTGACTAGTTTTACGCTTTGGTTATGTTTTGTCTTGTTTCTAGTTTTCGAGAACTACTTTGGATTTTCTATGAATGTAATAAAGTTGGCCATGATGAATAAAATTCTTTTAATTGCTGTGATTGTGCAAAGATGAATTTTATTTTTCCCTTCGAAAGCATGTTTGGTTTATCACAAAACAATTACTCAGTAAATGAATTGCTTGGTTAAATTTGATACATTGGTGAATTTCATCAAAACTTTTGATCAAGACTAGGTGCATCCTCCTTGATATTTGTTTATGCTTTGAGAGTTCAAACGGAATCAGTGGTTTTTAAACAGCCTTAGCTGTACCGACATTCCTACTTTCTCTGCAAGTCTACCAAGTTGGAGTTACCGAAAGGATCATTAGCCGAGATACAAATTGAACACCATGATGCGTTTTGAAGTATTTAAACGCTCCTATGGCAATATCTCCATAGTATTGTATCAACAATAATGCCTTTGAAAAAGGCTTCAACCTTGCTCTATCACTCAACAATAGGGAAATACCAAAATAGCAACTTGAAACGAGCACTGAGATCTGAGTTTAATGATTCAGAAAGTGCACGACCTATGGACAGAAAGATACGGAAGTCTAGTTTTCATAACAACTGACCGTTCGTCCATAGCCTTCTTAACGAAGAAGTTATTGCTGTTTTAATGAACAAAGGTCAAGCTGTATGGAAATTATTTCCAGCGATTGTGCTAACTTTGATCCTAACCGACTTGGTCGAATTTCCCCAAACTCGAAGTTAATGAGTTTTCGCTATGTGTTTAATCACAAGAGTAATCGAGTTTTATGTCTTATTGTAGATGTCTCGTGGCGAAATTGAGTGCCTTGCTGATAGTGGAACAACCCACACTATTCTTCGGAATAGACAATTATTCAAGGATATTGTGTCATATATATCCTCAGTGACAACAATGATTGGTTCCTCCCAAGTAATTCAAGGGAGGGGACCTGCTCATTTCTTGCTACCTAATAGTATGCATATTAATGTTACAAATGCTCTCTATGCCCCAAGAGCAAACCGAACCTTGCTAAGTTTTAGGGACATCCGTGCCAACGGTTATCACCTTGATACACATTGTGAGAATGGGACAGAATTTTTGTTTATTACTCTGGCAGAATGCGGAAGACGCCACGTTCTCGAGAAACTAATGAGTCTAAGTAGTGGTTTATACCAGACTACAATAAGGGTTATTGAATCCTATACTGTGAGTCACGAACTGTGTGATTTCGAAGCATACCAACTATGGCATGACCGACTCGGTCACCCTGGACGCGACATGATGATTCGCATTTTGAAAAACTCACATGGTCATCCATTTTTCAAGTCCAGAAAACGATTGGAAGCACCACTCGATATCGGCATTGATGTGAGTGAGCTTGATACCGTATCACCGGGATTAAAGATCGCACGCCCTGATAAGGTTGACGGTGCATCTCTCGTAAATCCCGAGGCTTCCGTGGCAATTTCTAATGCCCATAAATCGTTTTGCAAAGCCTGTTCACTAGCAAAGTTGATACCCTCTCCGTCCTTTGCTAAAGACTCAATACAAAACATTCATTTCTTACAAAGAATTCAAGGGGACATATGTGGACCTATTCAGCCAGAGTGCGGACCATTCAGATATTTTATGGTTCTGGTTGATGCATCGACGCGATGGTCACACGTCGCTCTGCTATCCACGAGAAATGTTGCATTTGCTAAACTCCTAGCACAAATCATCAAGTTACGGGCTAACCACCCCGACTTCCCAATATCGTCATTAAGATTGGACAATGCTGGAAAGTTTACGTCAAAGTCTTTTGACGACTATTGCATGTCGATAGGGATTGAAGTTGAACATCCCGTCCCCCATGTTCATTCACAGAATGGCCTTGCTGAGGCTATGATTAAGCGGTTACATCTTATCGCCCGAGCATTGGTATTGCGCACCAACTTGCCGATTTCTGCTTTGGGTTATGCAATTTTGCATGCGGCCATACTTATTCACTTTCGACCCACTCCCAATCAACCGTTTAGTGCGTACCAGTTGGTAACTGGATATGAGCCTGATATTTCACACTTACGCATTTTTGGTTGTGCAGTCTATGTGCCAATTACGCCTCCACAGCGTACTAAAATGGGTCCGCAAAGACGATTAGGTATATATGTTGGCTATGAATCGCCTAAAATTATCCGCTATTTGGAACCTTTGACAGGAGATCTGTTTACTGCAAGATTTGCAGATTGTCACTTTGATGAGATAAACTTCCCGTCGTTAGGGGGAGAGAGGAATCGACCGATTCCAGTTGAACGCCAGGAAATTGTATGGTGTGCTCCCTCCTTGCCTCATCAAGATCCCCGCACAGCTCAATCCGAGCTAGAAGTGCAACGTATTCTCAGTCTTCAGAAAGTTGCGGATTCGATGCCCGACAGCTTTACTGATACTGCGAAAGTGACAAGATCTACCATTCCCGCTGCGAATGTTCCTGCAAGGTTAGAAGTCCCGATAGGGCAAGGTTCACCGCCCAAAGGAATGATGCCCCGGCCAACCTTAGTGGTGGGACGGCTGCTTTGGCTGCTCTTATCGCTGCTCGAAAGAGGGGGAGGCCAGTGGGTAGAAAGGATACCGAACCTCGAAAGAGAAGAGGAACGGAGGCACAAAATCCTCTCGTCATCGACACAGTGACTCCGTCACACGAGATTATCTCTGACTACGGATATGTCCTCGAATCAACAATGGAACAATCGACGGACGCGTCGAAAACTTTGTTGATGTCAGAAAATAAAGAAATCTCGATGCAATGTACGAGTGAATACGTACTATTGGACAGGTCGTCCACGCTAGTCGATGATGCTTTTGCCTACTCCGTCGCTTAAGAAATTATTGAAGACGACGACGCTGAGCCGCGCTCGGTTGTTGAGTGTCAACAACGAGCCGATTGGACGAAATGGAAAGATGCAATACAGGCTGAACTAGACTCAATGGCTAAACGTGAGGTATTTAGCCATATCGAGTGAATACCCGTGGGCGTTAAACCAGTTGGACATAAGTGGGTCTTTGTTCGTAAACGCAATGATAAGGATGAGGTCATGCGTTACAAAGCGAGACTAGTTGCCCAAGGATTCTCGCAGCGCCCTGGCATTGACTACGAGGAGACGTATTCTCCCGTTATGGACATCATCACTTTCCGCTACTTAGTCAGTTTGGTAGTGTCCGAAAAACTGAACATGCAGCTTATGGATGTGGTTACAGCGTATCTTTATGGGGATCTAGATACGGATATCTATATGAAAGTCCCCGAAGGGATTTCATTGCCCAAGTCAAGTAGCTCTAAACCACGGAGCGCTTACGCTGTGAAATTGCGTCGTTCACTATATGGGTTGAAACAATCCGGAAGGATGTGGTACAACCGCCTAAGTGAATACTTGGTTGGGAAGGGATACGAGAACAGTGACATCTGTCCATGCATTTTCGTGAAAAGAACAGATGCAGGATTCGTGATTGTAGCCGTCTATGTAGATGACATGAATGTTATCGGTACCATAGATGAGGTCAATGAAACGGCCCGCTACCTTAAATCCGAATTCGAGATGAAAGATCTGGGGAGGACTCGATTCTGCTTGGGCTTAGAGCTAGAACATCGAGATGATGGTATACTCATTCATAAGTCTGCCTATGTCCACAAAATGCTCAGGCGATTTAGCATGGACAAGGCATATCCTCTTGCTACCCCCATGATTGGTCGAAGTCTGGAAATGAACAAGGATCCGTTTCGTCCCAAAGAGGAGGATGAAGAGGTCCTTGGAGCAGAAACACCGTACCTTAGCGCAATCGGTGCGTTGTTGTATCTGGCTCAATGTACTCGTCCAGACATCGCATTCTCTGTGAATCTGTTAGCGAGATTTAGCTCCGCTCCCACGATAAGGTATTGGAATGGAGTAAAACACATCTTTCGATACTTGAAAGGCTCCAGTGACCTTGGATTGTTCTTTCCCTACGCAAGAGAGAGCGATATTCCGAAAGGAATTGTTGAGGTTAAGACGATGTATACCGACCGTCGATCTTCCTCTAATATTGCAGCTAAGCATGGTAGCTTGACTACCAGAAGTGCTAATGCGAGCAAGCTTACCCCTTATGCAGAGAATCCTAACGACACGTTAGTTGGATTTGCTGATGCCGGTTATCTCTCTGACCCGCATAAAGGACGTTCCCAAACTGGTTATGTGTTCACCATTGGGAATACGATGATATCTTGGCGATCTACCAAGCAGACCCTGGTTGCTACTTCCTCGAACCATGCAGAGATAATTGCATTGCACGAATCCGTAAGAGAGTGCATTTGGCTCCGGTCAGTCATAGACCATATACGAGGAACGTGTGGATTAGATCCCACTACAGCAACCCCTACTTGCATCTTTGAGGACAATGCGGCATGCATTGAGCAGATGAAGTTAGGTTTCATCAAGGGTGACAATACCAAGCATATTGCGCCGAAGTTCTTTTATAATCAGCAGCAGCAGATTTTGCTGAATATCGAAGTGAAACAAGTGAGTTCCGATGAGAATATCGCAGACTTGTTCACTAAGTCTCTGCCGAAATCTACATTTGAGAAACATGTGAGAAGCATCGGCATGTGTCGATTATCCAAGCTCAACTAATGATAGCTCGACGGAATGAGCTGTCATGTATACCTCAGGGGGAGTATACTTCACATGATTCTGACATTTGTAGTTGGTGCGTTGCGCTCTTTTCCCTCACCAAAGTCTTTGTTTTTCCCACGGGTTTTTATTTGACTTGGAAAGGTTTTTTACCGAGGCAACACCTTATGCACCATGTTAGTATTAGTGTTCGACACATGGGGAGTGTTCCGGAAAATCCTTCCCATATTGGTGTCTTACCTAATACTAGTTGTAGGGGGATAAGAGTTATGGAAAGTTCTAGACTCTTCCATAAGTAGTAGGATCCTGTTAGATGTCTTACCTTAACTAGGAATCCTATGTATGGAAGGACTCTCTTTGTAAAGCCTATATAAAGGCCCCTTTATTCATTGTTATCAATACAATTGATTTGCTGTCTTTACTTTTCTCCTCAAACAATTACATTAATTTGGGGTTATTGTACGAGAGAAATGATAGGACATCACCCTGAACCACACCCCCAAACGCATTCGTGCTTTATAGATATTGTACCGTGTGCTTTACTATTAATTTTATTATAATATTATTATGAATATTTTATTTATAAAATATGCGGTACAATATTTATAAAGCACGGGGTATATATGGTGGTATGATTCAGGGTGTTGCCCTATCACTCCTGTGTCGTACGGTAATCAGATTACTTTTGTTAAACTTGAACCAAATCTGTACCCATCTAATCGGCTATTTCACATATTTATTAATGGTCATATAGTCAACGACTTCAATTTGACTACGTGTATTTGCAGCTATAAATAATTTTGGGGTAATTTTATGTGATTTTGGTAATTATGATTTAATTTTCTTAATTGAAGTTAGGTTTTTTATATTTATTTCAATATTATTTTACGTCTCATTTTTTTTATTATGAATATTTGTTTATTTAACATTTATAGTGTGTTGTATAATTATTGTAGTAAGTGAATGTTGTTCCAAAATTACTCGATTGAATTACACCGTTGGAATTGATAGCAAAGTGCTTCGTAAAATTGACAACAACATATTTAATTTCACACTTCTATCAAATATCAACGAATTTATAAATATTATGTTTGTGTTTATTTAATTTCTGTGAAGGAATAAAGGTAAAATGCATAAGTAATATGTTTATAAAAGTTTGTTCTTATTTAATTGGAATTGATTTTTGTATTGTTTGTACTCCTGTTTGTTTGAGAACTTAACAAACCACTACTAATTGGCTAGTACCAGTAACTAGTGTTTTGTCCTGGATTGTTGTTTCTATTTTTCTAAAAATATTTATCGACGATCCAATCGTACGAATGTCAACATATATTTAATTGAGTGATGTTCCCAAATTTTCAAAAAATAAAAATGAATTTGGTTTAAGATCTTATTAGGGCACTACTAAATTGACTAGTGCTCGTAACTAGTACTTTATCTCAGATTCTTGTATCTATTTTTTAAAAATACTTCTTGATGATCCAACCGTACAGATTTCAATATATATCTAATTGAGTGATATTCTCAAATTTTTTTAAAAAAAATAATTTGGTGTGACATCTTAGTAGGGCACTAATAAATTAAATAGAACACGTAACTAGTACTTTGTCCCGTACTATTATTTCTATATTTCTAAAAATACTTCTCGATTATCCAACCCTACGGATGTCAACATATATTTAATTGAGTGATGTTCCCAAATTTTCAAAAAATAAAAAATTAATTTGGTTTGAGACCATAACAAACTACCACTAAATTGACTAGTACTCGTAACTAGTGCTTTTCACGGATTATTGTTTCTAATTTTTTAAAAATATTTACTGACGATCCAACCGTACCAATGTCAAGATATATCCAATTGAGTAATGTTCCCAATTTTTCAAAAAATAAAAAATTAATTTGGTTTGAGATCTTAGCAAACTACTACTAAATTGACTAGTATTAGTAATTAGTGCTTTGTCTCGGATTATTGTTTCTATTTTTTTAAAAATATTTATCGACGATTCCACCGTTCGGATGTCAAGATATATCTAATTGAGTGATGTTCCAAAATTTCCAAAAAATAAAAAATTAATTTGGTTTAAGATCTTATTAGGGCACTACTAAATTGACTAGTACTCGTAACTAGTATTTTATCTCAGATTTTTGTATCTATTTTTTAAAAATACTTCTTGATGATCCAACCGTATGGATTTTAAGATATATCTAATTGAGTGATGTTCTCAAATTTTTTAAAAATAAAAAATTAATTTGGTGTGACAACTTAGTAGGACACTACTAAATTGACTAGTATTCGTAACTAGTGCTTTGTCCCGAATTTTTATTTCTATTTTTCTAAAAATACTTATTGACGATACAACCGTACGAATGTCAACATATATCTAATTGCGTGATGTTCCCAAATTTAAAAAAAAAATAAAAAATTAATTTGGTTTGAGATCTTAGCAAACCATTACTAAATTGACTAATACTAGTAACTAGTGCTTTTCACGGATTATTATTTCTATTTTTTTAAAAATCTTAATCGACGATCCAACCGTATGAATGTCAAGATATATCTAATTGAGTGATGTTCCTAAATTTTCAAAAACAAAAAATAAATTTGGTTTGAGATCTTAGCAAACCACTACTAAATTGACTAGTACTAGTAACTAGTGCTTTGTTCCAGATTATTTTTTTATTTTTTAAAAATACATCTTCATGATCCAACCGTACGGATTTCAATATATATCTAATTGAGTGATGTTCTCAAATTTTTAAAAAATAAAAAATTAATTTGGTGTGACATCTTAGTAGGGCACTACTAAATTAACTAGTACTTGTAACTAGTACTTTATCCCGTACTTTTGTTTCTATTTTTCTAAAAATACTTCTTGATGATCCAACCGTGCGGATGTCAACATATATATAATTGAGTGATGTTCCCAAATTTTCAAAAAATAAAAAATTAATTTGGTTTGAGATCATAGCAAACTACTACTAAATTGACTAGTACTAGTAACTAATGTTTTTCACGGATTATTGTTTCTATTTTTTAAAAATATTTACCGACGATCCAACCGTATGAATGTCAAGATATATCTGATTGAGTGATATTCCAAAATTTTTAAAAATAAAAAATTAATTTGGTTTGAGATCTTAGCAAACTACTACTAAATTGACTAATACTAGTAACTATTGCTTTGTCTCGGATTATTGTTTCTATTTTTTAAAATATTTATCGACGATCCCACCATACGGATGTCAAGATATATCTAATTGAGTGATGTTCCGAAACTTTCAAAAAACAAAAAATTAATTTGGTTTAAGATCTTATGAGGACACTACTAAATTGACTAGTGCTCGTAACTAGTACTTTATCCCAGATTTTTGTATCTATTTTTTAAAAATACTTCTTGATAATTCAACCGTACGGATTTCAAGATATATCTAATTGAGTGATGTTCTCAAATTTTTTAAAAATAAAAAATTAATTTCGTGTGACACCTTAGTAGGGCATTACTAAATTGGCTAGTTGTACTCGTAACTAGTGCTTTGTCCCGGATTTTTATTTCTATTTTTCTAAAAATACTTCTCGATGATACAACCATACGGATGTCAACATATCTCTAATTGAGTGATGTTCCCAAATTTTTAAAAAATAATAAATTAATTTGGTTTGAGATCTTAGCAAACCACTACTAAATTGACTAGTATTACTAACTAGTGCTTTTCACGGATTATTGTTTCTATTTTTTCTTAAAAAAAATATTAATCGAAGATCCAACCGTATGGATGTCAAGATATATCTAATTGAGTGATGTTCCTAAATTTTCAAAAACAAAAAATTAATTTGGTTTGAGATCTTAGCAAACCACTACTAAATTGACTAGTACTAGTAACTAGTGCTTTGTTCCAGATTATTTTTTTAATTTTTTATAATTATTTATCGATGATCCGACCGTACGGATGTCAAGATATATCTAATTGAGTGATGTTCCCAAATTTTCAAAAAATAAAAAAAATTAATTTGGTTTAAGATCTTATTAGGGCACTTCTAAATTGACTAGTGGTCGTAACTAGTACTTTGTCCCAGATTTTTGTATCTATTTTTTTAAAAAAATACTTCTTGACGATCCAACCGTACGGATTTCAAGATATATCTAATTGACTGATGTTCTCAATTTTTTAAAAAATAAAAAATTAATTTGGTTTGAGATCTTAGTAGGGCCCTACTAAATTGACTAGTACTTGTAACTAGTGCTTTGTCCCGAATTTTTGTTTCTATTTTTTTTAAAAATACTCTCGACGATCTAACTGTACAGATTTCAAGATCTATCAATTTTAGTCATGCATAAAAAATTAATCTTTTTATGTTTATTCACTATGTATTTTTAACAAAACTGTCAAGATCGTAAATTTTATCTTATAGTAAAAAGATAATTTTTGTCCTTTAGTGTTTAACAGACAACAGATTTTAAACACACGTGTGTTATATGAGTGGAAACGACACAATGGTTACACACGTAATACCGTTGTAAGATATCTATTGTCTAAAATAGGCACACACAACGCTTTGGGGATAGCTCGTCGTATGTAAGTAGTTCAGACAATGTTTAAATTATTATATAATGTTTTATTATTTTCAAAACTGTTGTATTAATATATCTCACACAATTTTTTTGTGAGGAAAATGTTGTCTGAATTTTTGTTGTGTGGTAATAGCGGAAAAATAATATCTTTTGTGCAACATGGCACATTAATGAAGTAACATGTGTCTTTCCGGTATAATAAAGTACGTGCCTTAGATAATGGTTTTATGACACGTTGTGTGAAGTTTAATAAAACAAGCATAATTAAAAATGCTTGTCTTATTTCAACAACAGTTTAACGTGGCATTGTCTTAAGCTAATTCCCACAATATATTTTTAAAATGATTGTCTAATCTTCCAAGTATGCACAACACCACCGACAAAAATCCTCGTCTGATTGGTTTTTTTAGACAATGGTTTTTAAACCGTTGTAATGTACTTGGATTATATAATACTTTTTCGAGGATGAAAATAACCCGTTGTCTGTTAATTTCAGCCAACACTTTTTCGACCGACTGTTGTCTGATTGCGTTTTACCTGTAGTGACGTATGTTAAAGGCTTATAGATAACGCACGCTAAATTCTATTACTAGCACATGTTATGTTTGAATTTATGTCGTTGGATATACAACCATTGGAAGCCTTTTCAACGCAAAAATCACGCAAAACCGGGAAGCAAAGATTGACCAACTAGCGGATGCTATGAAGTATGAATAACGCACGCTAAGTTCAAATTATATCAGTTGGACAAAGATGTTAAGCAACAAGACCGTTCCTTTTTCAAAGTCAAAAGTAAAGATGCTTGACTACTCCGATAACGCATGCTAAGCCATACAATAGCGCATGCTAATGATGTCAGATGACAAGGGATCAAGTCTTGCTCAATGCTATAAGTACCCACACCTTCGGGTACTTTAAGACACACAACTACAATACGGTTGATATACATTTTGAGCTCTGATGATCGATATAAGGTATCTGAGGTTTATCTAGTCGTGACAAGAAAGATATGAGTGTTGTACTTACATTATATTATCACTTATACTTCGTGTCTTCTTGTATTAGTGTATTCGAGTGTTGTATCACTCCTACACGAGATTGAGATAACGAATAAAAAACTTCAATCTGGTGTTATTAGGATCATTGATCCGACATTGTTACGATCAAATTCTAAGATCGTAAGTGAGGTTTATCTAGTTCCGATAGAATACTAGAGAGAAAATATTTATTAATTGTTTGGCTGTGCTTGGACCAATCGAAGACAGGCTATGTAACAGTTGTGCCCGAACCTATAGAAGACGAGGCAAAGTTGAGTGTGGCTCTTCTTGATCCAATAGAAAAAGGAATGAAGAGTGGACCTAAGCAAGTTGTTGAATCTCTATAAATCTTTGTGTCGTTTACTTTGATATTTTCATTCAAACTTATCAAGAAAAATCAGATTTTATCAACTCCACTATTCAACCCCCTTCTAGTGGAATTATTCACTCTTCATCTAATCAAAAACACAAGCCCTCAATATATCCTCCAATGTCTGAATGGTTCTCTCTGAATAGCCATCGAACTGAGGATGAAATGTTGTACTGAAGTTCAATTGTGTGCCCATAGCTCGATACACAACCTCTAGAAATGTGACACAAAATATCTTTCATGACCAGATAAAATACCCTTGAGATTACCTCACGATATCCCATATAAATAACTATGCTAGTCTCTATGGACACTACATATCCTTAATCTCAAGAAAACGAGCCGTTTTGATCAAACGATCCACAATGCCCCATATCATGTTCATATCACGATGACCCGTTGGAAAAACAATAATAAAATACATCGATATATCTTCCCAATTTCACTTTGAAATGTGGAGCATGTCAGCACATATGTCAGTCGATGATGCTCAATCTTAACCTATTGAAAGGTCAAGAATCTCAAATAAATTCTGTGACGTATCGCTTCATATCACTCCACCAGTAATATTGTTTCAATTCTTTATGCATCTTGCTAGACCCTATGTGAATAGAATATGAGATAGCATGAACTTCTCACAAAATTGAGTTTTTTCAACTACTCATTTTTCAGTACGCACAACCAGTTCTTGAAATGCAGAAGTCCATCCGACAGACCCCAAATCCAGGGGCTTCCCCTGAGCCACTTCATCATGAATATGCAACCAAAATGGGTCTACATCATGATCTTGCTAGACCCTATGTGAATAGAATATGAGATAGCATGAACTTCTCACAAAATTGAGTTTTTTCAACTACTCATTTTTCAGTACGCACAACCAGTTCTTGAAATGCAGAAGTCCATCCGACAGACCGCAAATCCAGGGGCTTCCCCTGAGCCACTTCATCATGAATATGCAACCAAAATGGGTCTACATCATGTTTTTATTTGATTGTCTCGTCTAAAGACAATGAGATATGAAGTGTACAAAGTTGACCTTGTACCCACTATGTAATGCCCCCATTTTCTAGGTATATTCTAAAAGGGAGAAATAATTAACTTGAGAAAATAATATTTTCTGAGAATAATTATATCCTCGCCCAAATAGCCGGGTCGCCACCATAACTGAAAGACATTCATTTATTAGGCAAAATAGTACGAATTTAAGCGAGACGGAGCAGCGGAAATAGTTAAATAAACATGTCAAAAAGACAATATTTCCCCAAAATACTAGAACTAAAATAAAAAGATCAATTTAAAATCGTTTATGAAAAATAACTATTACATGCTTCATTATGCTCGTTGATTCATTCCCCCAGCTCCAATCAACTTGCATGATCAAATTAAAATTGGGGGTGAACTTCATTCAACTCGTGAGAATTACACGTACCACAATAATATACAATCTTTTGGGAAGCATAACATGAATATTCCATTACAACTTGAATATGAACACAAGAACACATGTAACATGTGATAACATGCATAACATGAACTTGTGCTTGGTATGTGTAACATGTGACTGCACATACAATATAAATCTTAAGAAACGTGGCATGTAAGCATGTGACTGTATGTATAACATGAAAATTGAAATACAACAGATATCACATACACAATCCAACTAAACTATTAAAGATGATATCATAGATCCCCATCTGATACCATTGGGCCTCTAGCTCAGTTGGTATTGCAATGATGGATAAGAACCTTAAGCCAGTAGGTGCGGGGTTCGAGTCTAGAGCAGGACGAGGTTTTCATCCGGACGTTACTCCAGCAAGAAAACTTGTGTGGAGGCGAGACGGTTTCCTCGCGAATCTATTATGCCCCACTTGACTCCAGCATGGGCCCGGTTAAGACAACATAGTCTGGGCAAGTGGTGGTTAGGGCCCTCCGATTAGGAGGGTGGTCGAGTCTAAGTTGAAATTCGTCATTCAAAAAAAAAAAAAAAAAGATCCCCATCTGATAATATGCTGTGTACTTGAATATGTAGCCGCTTGATTTAAAATCCTAAACCTGTAACTTTTCCTTTAATTATCTATTAATGATGATAATATTAATAACGATAATATTATTATTTAACATATATATATATATATATATATATATATATATTGAAAATGTAAGAAATATAATGGATTTGGTGCTCTCTCGATCACACACACACATCAGAAAATTAGGGGGCGTTCTGTTTGTATTTTATTTTGTATTTTTCATTTTGCAAAATGTTTTATGTTTTCTGTTTTTATTTTTGTTTTCAAAGTTGTTGAAAACACTTAAATTTATTTTGCAAAATATTTTTTTGTAATATTAATATTAAATTCATAAATCTTTATTTTAGACTTAGTTTCAAATTAGGACAATCCAAAAAAAAAAAATCAAAATGCATTTTGAAGATTTTTTATTGAAATACACACAAAACGCTCAAAACGAGATTTTGAGCATTTTGCGTTTTGTGTACAAATATTTTTTTTGTTTTCCGAAATGCATTTTCGGAAATGATAAAAAGAACGCATTTTTAATATTTTCGAAAATAAAAACAAAAAATGACCTCAAAACAGCAAAGAAAACATGACCTTAGTTTTGCCCAACGAAATTTTGGTTCATCGTAGATCCATAGCTCTCCTTCATAAAGAAATAAGTTTAGGGATTAAAACTAAACTTATTGAAAAGAGATATTGGTCCTTTTATGAAAAGAACAAAAATTTGCAGCAGATTAAAAGTAGTTGGTGTTTATTTGGAGGCTAAAATAGTAGGCAAATTTAGGTGGAACTTTAACACGATATAGTAGCAATTGGCGGCAAAAGTGTTAGACAGGGCGGCGCTCGACAACTCTCGGTGGCGCTCGGTAGTTCTCGTTGGATTAGCAGTGGCACATAGGAACTTTGTTGATCATTGATGTATCCATATGAGAATGTAGGAATGAAAAATACTGTTTTATAAAATAAGTGATTTTGGATCTGATTCGGTTAAAAATACGACCGATTCTTTTTAGAATCAACCGCTCCGATACCACTTGTTGGCAACTAAGTATACTGGATACAGCTTGGAAAGTGTTTTAAACAACAAGCTGTACGGTTTTTATATCTGAGTGCGTAGCGGAAGTCTTAAATACAGTAAGTTGCTGAGGATACAGCAACTCGATGTGCAGTGTGTAACACCCCAATTCACAAATGGGACATTACACGCCGTAGAACCCTCGTGAGGTCGACCAGGCTAACACAAGACACATAAACCACAATGTAATCCCAAATAATGCACTCAAAAAGTAAGTAAGGCCGTGGCCTCGGCCAAAACATTTTAACGGAGTACATGAACATAAGATAAATTCCAATTCATTGCCCACGCAGGGGACTTAAACCAAGTTTAGAAGTAAACAGTCTAGCTCTAGTACTCGACAAATGCAATGACAAAACATAAAAATACCGACTCGAGCCACATCATCAAGCCAGCCCATCCTTTGCGTGCATGTCCCGTGCCTGCTCCTCAGCTCTCCCGGTACCTGAAATGCATAAGACGCATTTCCCCCATTTAAGGGGTTAGCATTCGAATAGCTAGTGCAAGTACACAATTACACAACATTATATACAAATACGGTTTTACACGATCATCTCAATCAGATATCATTTGCCATAAATATTCCGGAATACTACGTTGGCAATCAAACCAGTTTCCAATCATCACGATATCACAAAATCACAACTGGTATCCCGTGGCCGTACCCCTTAGTATCGAACCCCAGACATCCCGTCGAACGCTCCGGGTGGGATACCACTTCCGCGGCCGTACCCCTTAGTATCGATCCCCAGACATCCCGTCGGACACTCCGGGTGGAAGTTCAATCACACACGCACCCAAGTTCACTTCCGCGGCCGTACCCCTTAGTATCGACCCCCAGACATCCCGTCGGACCTGTAACACCCCGAGATATTCGGAAATATGTTACAGCGCCGTAGACCCCTACATGGGACCTACCAGGCTACAATAGGAAAACTCCGCTCGACTAACCATCTTGGTTAGCGAGGATACATAATTAAATAATATGACATATAAATATACGCCCGAACAACCGGCAGAATAAGCATCAACCAACAACGTGACAATTTAAGGTAATACAATACGGAGTTTGAAACGAAAAGCCTAAGTACTCGCGAGTACAATCTATAAGTTTAAAACTGTGGGAACAACCATATCGAAATGGACAAAGGAAATAAGTAGACCCAAATGCACATGTCAACGACCACGGCCAACATCCTCGCATCGTCTGGTGCTCGCTCGTCCGGTAGTCATAACACAAATCCATAACAAGAATTTCCCCAAAACGGGTCCCCGGAGGGGTTAGCAATTACGCTAGTACAAGTAATCCGAGCAAACCAATCGCTTACACATTCCATAGTACATGCACCAATATCATTTCAAAACCAAAACAAGACATGTCTTTTTCCTAAATAAACAAATAAACGATTAGCCTTGAGAACAGGCGGCGGCATACATTCTCACTCGAGGCCTCGCAGGACCCTACCGAGTTGGCTACAATTACGTAAAAACAAAACCACGCACACGCTATGCCGTGAGAACAGGCGGCAGATACATTCTCACTCGGGGCCTTGCAAGGACCCTAACGAGTCAAGCAGTACGAAACTCACGAAATCCAGCATGGCAGATAGATTTCCCTCCTTGACCCGTCAACACAAGGTGAGTTACAACAAGTAATATACATAACCATTTCATGTTAAGCTTAAAGGTTTCCAAAAATACTTGCCTCGATTAAATAGACGATGACACGAACGGAGCGGAAGAGTTGAAATCGACCGCAAGGATCCGGAGTAAATGAACCTAACGATTTGAATAGCACAATCACAACCACTTCTAAACGATTATGGAAATGGAATACTCCCGGAAACCCGCCTACGATTCATGTATATTCGTATACAAACAACAACGAGGGCGGACCACAACCGAACCCTCTCGATTCCGTAAAAATCACGAAATATACCATGAATCCGTAGGGAAACTAAGAATACCAACAAGAATAATCATATTCATCATGAATCCATCAACGAAACGGAAAGAATCGGACAAAACCCCAAAATCCCCAATTATCCAAAAAGGTAGGGTTTCAAGAGATATTACCTTGAGTGATTCAAGTGTTAAGATCCGTAGAACACGCGTTAGATGGATTATCCGAGTCTCACAACCGAAAAGAAATGATAAAAATCGACCCCCCGGATGAAGAACTCTCCCCCTCTATATTTTCTCTCTCGCGGCGCTGTGTAAAAATGGAGAAGGAAAATGAGCCTCACGCTCAAAACAACACATTTATAGTGTAACACAGCAGAACCTATCGGCCGCCTATCGGCCGATAGGCCCAACCGATAGCCATACGGAATGCCGGCAGTAGGGTCTATCGACCCCTTATCGGCCGAAAGGCTACCGAAGTTCGAAGGTGAAGAAATTTACATATCGGCCGGCCTATCGGCCGATAGGCCCAACCGATACCCATACGGAATGCCGGCGGAGAGTCTATCGGCCCCCTATCGGCCGAAAGGCTCACGGGAGTGCTCGGCCAAAATCAAACGACCATAACTCTCTAGTCCGGACTCCGATTGACTCACCGTTTGAACCATTGGAAAGCTAACTCGATGATCTATAATATTGCAAAGATTTATAATTTTTGGAGTCACCAAAAATTAATGGTGATCTAACAAAGTCGAACTCATGTGAGGAAAGTTGAAACAACGAACAATAACGAGAATACAATTCAACAATTGACAGGAAGGACTTACGAAGATACATGAGGGTCACTATGACCGAGAAATATACCAAAAATGAAAATACAAGGGAAGGAAAAATACCGGATATTACATTCTACCCCTCTAAAAATAAGTTTCGTCCCGAAACTTAAGAAACAAACAACTCCGGTACCTAGCACGCATGCTATCCTCGGTTTCCCAAGTTGCCTCCTCGACACCGTGTCTCGACCACTGAACTTTGACCAAAGGGATGGTCTTATGCCTCAGTCGCTTCTCACGATGCTCCAAAATCTTCAAAGGGCGCTCCTCAAAAGTAATATCTTCAACAATATCAATCTCGCCATAATCGATGACGTGACTAGGATCCTAACATATTTCCTCAACCGGGAAACATGAAAATGCTATGAACGTGACTCAAGGCCGGAGGTAACGCCAAACGGTACGCTAATTCACCGACTCGCTCGAGAATCTCAAAGGGTCCAATAAATCTCGGGCTCAGCTTTCCTTTCTTCCCAAAACGAAAAACTCCCTTCGTCGGCGACACCTTTAGCAAAACGTGGTCTCCCACCTCGAATTCCAAAGGTCGACGATGGACGTCGGCATATGACTTCTGTCGACTCTGGGCAGTCAACATCCGTTCTCGAATTAACTCTATCTTCCGCCTCGTCTCTAAAACGACATCCGGCTCGGTCCCGACTAAATCGGACGCCTCATTCCAACAAATCGGCGATCGACACCGTCGCCCATAAAGTGCCTCATACGGTGCCATCCGAATCGACGCGTGCCAACTATTGTTGTACGTGAATTCGATCAATGGCAAGTGCTCCTCCCAGTCACTACTCCAATCGAGGGCACAAGCACGCAACATGTCCTCGAATGTCTGGATAGTGCGTTCGTGTCCATCGTCATTTGGGGATGAAAAGAGGTACTCAAACGCAACCGGTACCTAACGCCTTATACACCGCCTTACAGAAGTGCGAAACAAAACGGCCGTCACGATCCTAAACAATAGACTTCGGAGTACCGTGAAGTTTCACGATCTGCGCGATAAACACACGAGCTAACTTCTCCGGGCCCCAAGAGACCTTGATGCCCAGAAAATGTGCGGACTTGGTCAGCGATCAACAATCACCCATACCATATTCATGCCCGACCTCGATCTCGGCAAACTCGTAACGAAATCCATCGATATATCTTCCCATTTCCATTCCGGCAGAAGTGATCGCAATAACCTTGACCAGTCGATGCTCGATTTTGACTCTTGGCAAGTCAAACATCTCGCCACAACCGTGCGACTCCTCCTTCATATCGTTCCACCGAAGTTCCTCCTCGTGTCCTTGTACATCTTACTCGTATCAGGATGAACGGAATAAGGTGTAGCATGGGCCTCCGTAAAATACTGCCTCAACTCGAGTCGTTCGGCACGCAAAGCCGACTGAATCTCAAAACGCCATCCTCGTGAATCACAAACCCGGGAGACTTTCCTTTAAGAACGTTCTCTCGGATTTGAGTAATCATCGGATCCTCTAATTGCTTGATTTAATTTCATCGATCAAGGGCAGCGAAATTTCTAAGGCACAAAGTTGCCCAGCAGATCCAGCGGCAAAACCTCAACATCTAACCCGATCAAAGCCCGCCGAAGCTCGAGGCGTAAGGATCTCAAGTGTTCGCAACGCACCTGGTTTCCGACTCAAGGCGTCGGCCACGACATTCGCCCTTCCCGGATGATAAAGGATTTCGAGGTCATAATCCTTAATCAACTCTAACCACCTCCTCTGCCTCATATTCAACTCTCGCCGAGTAAATATGTATTTCAGACTTTTATGATCGGTAAAAATCGACATGCAGAGCCGAAAAGATAGTGACGCCAAATCTTGAGTGCAAAGACAACCGCCGCTAACTCCAAATCATGAGTAGGGTAGTTAAGCTCATACGGCCTCAAGCTGTCTCGACGCATAGGCAATGGTCTTGCCGTCTTTGCATCAATACGCACCCAAGACCACGACCGAAGCATCGCTAAAACGGCGAAACCCTCGTTGCCACATGGCAATGCCAAAACCGGGGCTGAAGTCAACCGCTTCTTCACTCCTCAAAACTCGATCGCTCTCATCGGTCCGCATTTAACTTCTGATTTCGGAGCAATCAGGTAAGTGGTCGAGCTAGTTTTGAGAAACCCTCGGCGAACCTACGGTAGTAGCCACCAAACCCAAGAAACTACGGACCTCCTTCACATTTGTGGGCGATGCCCAATCCAACACCGCCTCAATTTTCTGCGGATCTACTCGAACTCCCTACCGAAATCACGTGACCCAAAAACATCACTTCCTTCAAAGAACTCACATTTCGAGAACTTCGCATAGAGTTGCTCGGCCCTCAAAATGTCTAACACTATCCGCAAATGATGGGCATGCTCTTCCTTGTTCCTCGAATAAATAAGAATATCGTCAATGAAGACGACGACACACTTATCCAAATACTCCATAAAGACTATTTTCATCAACTTCATGAACACCGCCGTAGCGTTAGTTAACCCGAAGGCATAACTACAAACTCATAATGTCCGTATCTCGTCCGAAAAGCCGTTTTCTGCACGTCGGACTCCCTCACCCGGAGCCGATCTAGTACCCCGATTTTAAATCAATCTTCGAGAATACCGCAGCTCCCTGCAACTGGTCGAACAAGTCGTCAATTCTCGGCAAAGGATACTTGTTCTTGATGGTCACCTTGTTCAGTTCACGATAGTCGATACACAAACGTAGTGAACCATCCTTCTTACGCACAAACAAGACCGGTGCGCCCCAAGGCGAGGCGCTCGGTCGAACATACCCCGACTCAAGAAGTTCACTCAAGCTGTTTCTTCAACTCGGCCATCTCTCAAGGTGCCATGCGATACGGCGCCTTCAAATCGGAGCCGCGCCCGGCTCTAACTCTATAGTAAACTCAACCTCACGATCCGGCGGCAATCCCGCAACTCGTCAGAAATACATCGGGAACTCACTAACGACCTAATCGATGAAAACTCGACTCCACCATTCTCCGCCTTCAAGGCGTAGCACCAATAACCATACACCCCTTTCGCAGAGTTTCACCGCCTTCAAGGCGTTAATAACAAACTGGTTTCTCTTTCGCCCGCGAAAGAGTGTTCGATCGTCCTCGGCTAACATGGTAATGATCCTCGTGCGGTAGTTCATGATCGCACCATGCCGCTCGAGCCAATCATTCCCGAGAATTAAATCCTCGCCCTCGATACCCACAACAATAAGGTTAGAGAGCCAAGCCCTCTCACAAATAATCACGAATAGTCCGGACTTCTCGATCACCGACAATTCTATCACCGCTAGGAAGTTTAACGATGAAAGGCTCACAAGGTGACAAGCAATGAGACTCAAACGCGTACACACTCTAGAGAAATGAATGAATGCGTAGCACCCGAATCAAAAAGCACACCGACAGGATGAGAATGGATATGAACGGTACTGCCGCCACGAGCCGCTTAGGATCATCGGTCCTCCTCATCTCGTAGATACGCGGGCAGCGAGCCGACACCGGATGCTCCTCCCTAGCGGGCTGACCCCGACCCTACCTCGGCCGGCACTCGGTGGAGGCGGCGAGCAAACGAGCCCCGGTTCACACTCGGCTCCATAGGTCTTGGGTGAGAAGAACGGCACCGCGAATCGCTTGATCTGTTCACAAAGGGGCCTTGTGGCCTAGCCGCCCACAAGTATGACAAGTAAGCTTCGGACGAGAACACCGCTGCCTATGGCTCGCACACCACGCTTAAAACATGTGGGTTCATGAGCGGAGGTTCCTGGCACCAAAGCTCCCAGAGAAACGAGCCGAACCGCCGTTGAAATATTTGTAGCTTGAGATTTCGCCGGCCTCCACTCTTGGGACCGAAAAATTTCCGACCGACTTCGCTTCTTGCTCTCACGAGCCAAATCGCTAGCCGTCACCGACATATCATAAGCAAGAGCTCGACTCGATAATCCTTCAAGGTAGTACAGACGAGCCTGACATATAGTCCCGAAAGGACAGTTTCATCCTCCAGGAAAAATGGAAAATTTTGTCGCTCTCAGCGACAACTTGGGTCTTCACATAACCCAACTCTTTGTTAAAGTCGGCAATGGCCCGAGATACGGGATATCCCGTGGTTGAGCATCGTAGAAAGCATGCACTCGAGCCTGTCTGACCGGCCACGGACAATACTCAGTCTCCATCAACTCCTGAAACTCGGCCCACGAAGCAACATGATCTTTGGGACCGACGGCCTCCCACCAATCCGTAGCATCTCCTGTGAGAAAATATTGAGCAATAGGGACCTTACGGTCCTCGGGCGATTGGTAGCAGTGAATACTTTGGATATCTCCTTGATCCACCCTTCCCGGCCCGATCGGGTCCGAAGCTCCGAATCGGGAGGATGCATCTTGATGACATCCTCAAGCCAACGGTCCGCTCCGCCCCGATTAGCATGGGCACGATCGGGGTTACTGACCACAGGCTATAGCCGCCATCCGGTTAACCATTTCTTGCCTGCAGCCGCAATACCAAGATCGGCGTGCTCTGAGAAAAAGCATGATCGTGACGGTCACCGTCTGCCGGCTCCGAAGAATGTGACGTGGCCGCCCCACCGCCCCACGTCCTTGGCGCGTCCACGACCACGACCACGACCACGACCACGGTTACCTCCGGCGTCCATACGGTGTTAAGAGATAACGAAGTACATTGATGATGAGTAAGGGAGGAAAAGCAACTTCAACTCGAAAAGCAAAAATACAATGTAAGAAAACAAAGGATCGAGTAGGAAAACTTACGAGCACTGGAAGTACCGAGATGCTTTGGCGGCGGTGTGACAATGTGCAAACAAAACATGACTAGACCCAAATAACCAACAAGCCTAGGTATCCATAAACCTAGAGCTCGATACCATTTTCTCGTAACACCCCGAGATATTCGGAAATATGTTACAGCGCCGTAGACCCCTACATGGGACCTACCAGGCTACAATAGGAAAACTCCGCTCGACTAACCATCTTGGTTAGCGAGGATACATAATTAAATAATATGACATATAAATATACGCCCGAACAACCGCGTAATAAGCATCAACCAACAACGTGACAATTTAAGGTAATACAATACGGAGTTTGAAACGAAAAGCCTAAGTACTCGCGAGTACAATCTATAAGTTTAAAGCGTGGGAACAACCATATCGAAATGGACAAAAGAAATAAGTAGACCCAAATGCACATGTCAACGACCACAGGCCAACATCCTCGCATCGTCTCGGTGCTCGCTCGTCCGGTAGTCATAACCTCAAATCCATAACAAGAATTTCCCCAAAACGGGTCCCCAGAGGGGTTAGCAATTACGCTAGTACAAGTAATCCAGCAAACCAATCGCTTACACATTCCATAGTACATGCACCAATATCATTTCAAAAACCAAAACAAGACATGTCTTTTCCTAGGAAATAAACCAAACGATTAGCCTTGAGAACAGGCGGCAGATACATTCTCACTCGAGGCCTCGCAGGGACCCTACCGAGTTGGCTACAATTACGAAAAACAAAACCACGCACACGCTATGCCGTGAGAACAGGCGGCAGATACATTCTCACTCGGGGCCTTGCAAGGACCCTAACGAGTTGGCAAGAATGCAGAAACTCGCGAAATCCGGGCGGCGGATAGATTTCCCTCCTTGACCCCGTCGGGCCAACACAAGGTGAGTTACAACAAGTAATATACATAACCATTTCATGTTAAGCTTAAAGGTTTCCAAAAATACTTGCCTCGATTAAATAGACGATGACACGAACGGAACGGACGAGTTGAACACGACCGCAAGGAACCGACGGAAATGAACCTAACGATTTGAATAGCACAATCACAACCACTTCTAAACGATTATGGAAATGGAATACTCCCGGAAACCCGCCTACGATTCATGTATATTCGTATACAAACAACAACGAGGGCGGACCACAACCGAACCCTCTCGATTCCGTAAAAATCACGAAATATACCATGAATCCGTAGGGAAACTAAGAATACCAACAAGAATAATCATATTCATCATGAATCCATCAACGAAACGGAAAGAATCGGACAAAACCCCAAAATCCCCAATTATCCAAAAAGGTAGGGTTTCAAGAGATATTACCTTGAGTGATTCAAGTGTTAAGATCCGTAGAACACGCGTTAGATGGATTATCCGAGTCTCACAACCGAAAAGAAATGATGAAAATCCACCCCCCGGATGAAGAACTCTCCCCCTCTATATTTTCTCTCTCGCGGCGCTGTGTAAAAATGGAGAAGGAAAATGAGCCTCACGCTCAAAACAACACATTTATAGTGTAACACAAAGAACCTATCGGCCGCCTATCGGCCGATAGGCCCAACCGATAGCCATACGGAATGCCGCAGAGGGTCTATCGACCCCCTTATCGGCCGAAAGGCTACTTGGAAGTTCGAAGGTGAAAAATTTACATATCGGCGGCCTATCGGCCGATAGGCCCAACCGATACCCATACGGAATGCCGCAGAGAGTCTATCGGCCCCCCCTATCGGCCGAAAGGCTCCTGGGAGTGCTCGGCCAAAAACTGAAACGACCATAACTCTCTCGTCCGGACTCCGATTGACTCACCGTTTGAACCATTGGAAAGCTAACTCGATGATCTATAATATTGCAATGATTTATAATTTTTGGAGTCACCAAAAATTAATGGTGATCTAACAAAGTCGAACTCATGTGAGGAAAGTTGAAACAACGAACAATAACGAGAATACAATTCAACAATTGACAGGAAGGACTTACTGAAAGATACATGAGGGTCACTATGACCGAGAAATATACCAAAAATGAAAATACAAGGGAAGGAAAAATACCGGATATTACAGGACCCTCCGGGTGGAAGGAACGCAACTCACGCACCCGAAAATCACAATTCATCATTCATTTCGAAAATCACAACATACATAACGAAATGTAATACATGTACTTGCCTTGAATAAGACGAAACGAAGGAAACGAGGAAGGAATAGGTTTTGGTCCGAACAATCCTCCCAAATCCGTTCCTAACACAATAACGGTATACAACAAGTCTCAATAATGCGGAAAGGTAAGAATTAATCCTAATTCTACCCGTTGGGACAATTCATCGAACATCAAGAGTGCATAGGGAATTGGAATCGGTCAACGGTGTAATAATGGGATTTCATCCCATCCAATAACAAGGGAACCAAGGGTCACGAGTATACTATCGAAATCTAACATCAACATCGGTTAAATCGGATTAAAAGACAAGATCACCACCAAACCCTCCCCAAAATCATACTAGGGTATAGGAGATCTTACCTCTTGAAGATCCAAGCCCTTTGATCCGAAGAACACGTGTTAGATCCACAATCCGAGCTTCACGATCGAAAGGGGATGAAGCAAATCACACAATCAAGTGATAGATGAAGGAAAATCTCCCTCTCAAGCCTCTCTCTCTCTCTCGTATGGTTGAAGAAAAGGAAGAAAATGAGTGAATCTCGCTGAAAAAAACGCAGTTATAGCGCTGACTGCACAGTGTGCCGCGGCCCAGCCTAAGTGTGCCGCGGCACAGGGCCAAAACTGCGCCCAGTGATCGGCAGTGTGCCGCGGCCCCGTCGGCATGTGCCGCGGCCCCGTCGGCATGTGCCGCGGCACACGGTACAGAAGGTTTGGCCGATAAGTGCAACACGAGTGTGCCGCGGCCCGGACGAGTGTGCCGCGGCAGTGTGCCGCGGCCCTGCCGGCATGTGCCGCAGCCCACGGTACAGACTGCTCGGCCAGAAACTGGACAATGTGTGTGCCGCGGCGCACATTCCTTGTGCCGCGGACCACACCCCCCTTGGGTCCCAAAATGATGAAAAATGATCCGGGAAGAGAATAAAAGCAATAAGAATCGATATTTGGGAAACAATAACACGAAATGGAAGTACGGAAACCCCAAAACGGTCCGAGGTACACAACCAAAATCGAACAAGGAACAAATTCCCTAAACTTATAGGAAATTACAAAAACGGCCCAAACATCCGAAAATCACGATACAACGTCGGATTAACAATCCGAAACTCACAACATGCTCTACTCAACCATACGAACTCATGGAAATAAGAAAATGACGAAATCGAACGAGTTTAACGAGAATCGAATTCACATGGGATAAAATATAACTCAAGATGAAATTACGTAAAAACATCATCACGACTCGTCCCAACGGAGAAACTCCAAGAACAAAATAGATTAAGAATTCCAAAACAGTGCCAAGCGAGTTGTCCGAAACGAATATACACCGAAAATAGAAATTACCAAAAAGAAAACACGGATATTATATTATCTCCCCCTAAAAATAAGTTTCGTCCCGAAACTTACAACACGAATAACTCGGGGTATCTCGATCTCATACTCTCTTCCGTCTCCCACGTGGCTTCCTTGGACCCATGTCTCGACCATTGCACTTTAACCAAAGGAATGGTTTTGTGCCTGAGTTGCTTCACCCGACGCTCTAAGATCTGAATCGGCCTCTCCTCGAAGGTAATGTCGGGCCCTAACTCGATCTCTCCAAAATCAATAATATGGCTAGGGTCCGGTACGTACTTCCTAAGCTGGGAAACATGAAATACGTTATGCACGTGACTCAGGGACGGCGGCAAACCTAACCGATATGCAAGCTCTCCAACTCTCTCTAGAATCTCGAACGGCCCAATAAATCTCGGACTAAGTTTACCCTTCCGACCGAAGCGGTAAACTCCCTGTGTCGGCGACACCTTAAGCAACACATAGTCTCCCACCTCAAACTCCAACGGTCGGCGACGTGTATCGGCATAAGACTTCTGCCGGCTCTGGGCCGTCACCAATCTATCGCGAATCAGGGCAATCTTCTCTCTCGTCTCAACTACCATATCGGGCTCGGTACCAATCAGCTCGGACGCATCATCCCAACACAACGGCGATCTGCACCTCCTCCCATACAATGCCTCGAATGGTGCCATTTTGATCGAGGCATGACAACTATTGTTGTACGTGAACTCGATCAATGGCAAGTGCGACTCCCAATCATCCTTCCAATCTAAGGCACAGGCTCTCAACATATCCTCCAATGTCTGGATCGTCCGTTCTGACTATCCGTCAGTCTGAGGGTGGTAAGACGTACTGAGTCTCAACTCAGTCCCCAAAGCTCGATGAACCGCCTACCAAAAATGTGATACAAACCGACCATCTCGATCTGAAACAATACTCCTAGGAGTCCCATGCAATCTCACGATCTCTGCAATAAACACTCGCGCCAGCCTCTCCGGTCCCCAAGTGTCCTTAATACCCAGGAAATGAGCTGATTTGGTTAGTCGATCAACAATAACCCAAATCATGTTCATTCCAGTCCGAGTCCTAGGCATCCCGGTAATGAAATCCATAGAGATGTCTTCCTATTTCCATTCCGGAATGGGAAGTGGTCGTAGCAACCCCGCGGGCCGCTGATGCTCAATCTTAACCTGCTGACAGGTCAAACCCTTCGCCACAAACTCGCTAACGTCCGATTTAAAATTACTCCACCAATAGTTACTCCTCACATCCTTGTACATTTTGCTCATACCAGGATGTATGGAATAAAGCGTAGTATGAGCCTCACTCAAAATCTCATGTCTCAACTCAATGTCATTCGGTACACATAATCTGCCGCGAAATCTCAGAACGCCATCATCCTGAACCACAAATCCAGGGGCTTTCCTCTTCCTCACATCCTCCCTCAGCTGGACTAAAAATGGATCATCATACTGTTTCGCCTTGATATCATCACTCAAGGACGAAGTGATCTCCAACGCACATAACTGACCCTGAACTCTCTGAACCCAAACCTCGATATTCTGACAAATAAAATCCCGATGGATCCTGCTATGTGGCGTGAGTACCTGTAACATCTGTAACGCCACCAGTTTTCGGCTCAATGCATCAGCCACTACGTTAGCCTTACCCGGATGATAAAGTATCTCGAGGTCGTAATCTTTAATTAGCTCCAACCACCTTCGCTGTCTCATGTTCAACTCTTTTTGACTGAAGATATACTTCAAACTTTTGTGATCCGTAAATATCTTACACGAAGACCCATAGAGATAATGCCTCCAGATCTTTAAGGCGAAAACGACCGCAGCTAACTCCAAATCGTGCGTGGGGTAATTCGCCTCATACGGTTTCAACTGGCGGGATGCATAAGCAATAAGCCTATCTCCCTGCATCAAAATGCATCCAAGTCCGAGGCCCGAAGCATCACTATATACCACGAAATCTTTGTTCCCCTGAGGTAATGCTAACACGGGTGCGGTAGTTAGTCGTCTCTTCAACTCGTCAAAACTATTCTGTCTGTCTGCGGTCCACTCGAATTTCTGAGTCTTCTGGAGCAACTGAGTGAGCGGTTTAGCAATCCTAGAAAATCCCTCCACCAATCAACGGTAATAGCCGTCAAGACCCAGAAAACTTCTCACCTCCTTCAAATTCTTAGGCGGCTCCCAAGCCAACACTGCCTCTATCTTCTGCGGATCTACCCGAACTCCCTCTGCTGAAATCACATGCCCGAGGAACATCACTTCTTCGAGCCAAAACTCACACTTAGATAACTTCGCATACAACTGCTCAGCTCTCAAAATGTCTAATGCAATCCGGAGATGTAAGGCGTGCTCCTCCCGACTTCGTGAATAGATCAGAATGTCATCGATAAAGACGACTACGAATTTGTCCAGATACTCAATAAAAACTTTGTTCATCAACTGCATGAACACTGCCGGGCATTAGTTGGCCGAAAGGCATAACCACAAACTCGTAATGGCTATATCTCGTCTGAAAGGCAGCTTTCGGTATATCGATGTCCCGAATCCTCAACTGGTAGTAGCCCGATCGTAAATCAATCTTCGAAAAGACTGTCGCCCCCTGAAGCTGATCGAACAAGTCGTCAATCCGGGGCAAAGGGTATTTATTTTTGATGGTCAACTTGTTTAATTCTCGATAATCGATGCGATCCATCCTTCTTCTTAACAAAAAATACGGGCGCACCCCAAGGCAATGCGCTCGGTCGAATATACCCTTTATCTAACAACTCTCCCAACTGATTCTTCAACTCTAACATCTTCGACGGTGCCATACGGTACGGCGTTTGAGAAATAGGGGCTGCATTCGGCTCTAGATCAATAGGAAACTCCACCTCTCGATGTGCTGGTAATCTCAGCAAGTCATCCGGAAATACGTCGGGGTATTCACTAACAACTGGAATAGACGACAAATAAACTCCACCATCTTCCGCTTTCAGAGCGTAACACCAGTAACCGATACAACCCTGGTTCAGAAGTTTCATCGCCTTCAAGGCGCTAATCACACTCCCCGACCTGCCCAGCTTACGACCGACGAGGGTATGCTCGGTGCCGTCCTCGGCCACTATCGAGATGGTACGAGTCCAATAGTTCATGATAGCACCGTGACGATCCAACCAATCATCTCCGAGGATCAAATCCTCACCCTTAAGGTCTATAACAATGAGACTCGAGGGCCAATCCCGGCTCCCAATCCTCACTGGGCAATCCCTAACCTCTCGGTCCCCAACCATACGATCCCCGGTAGGTGTACCCACTACAAACGGTTCACACTCAAACAAGCAGTCAAAGCCAATACGATTCACACAATCCGAAGCAATAAAGGAATGGGTAGCACCCGAATCAAAAAGCACTGAAATTGGATGAGTAAGGATCTGAGTGGTACCTGACGCCACCGGAACGTCTGCCTCCTCTGTGCGCCTCATCTGATACAATCGGGGGTAAACTGAACCCGAACTCGACGCTGTACGGCGATCCAGCTAACCTCGACCCCTACCACGGCCCGAACTCTGCGGAACATGAGTAGCTGGAATGCTGTGCTCCCTATGATCGGCGGTGGTAGTCGGAACTCTAGCGGCCCTGGTGGCCCTCTCACAATGGGCTGCCCGATGCCCGGTCTGCCCGCAAGTAAAGCAAGTAACTGGAGGAGAAGGGCAATCCTTCATCAAATGCTCATATTGGTTGCAGTTAAAACAAACCCTGCCACCAGAAGCAACGGACTGGACTGAACGATTACCCTGAGATCCCCCAGCCTGATGAAATGGCCTCTTCCCCGGTGTAGGGGCAGACTGTGCTCTCGAAAATCGGCCACTCTTGCCGATTGAAAAGCTGCCAACCGTTTTCTGTTTCTTGGCCTCGGTACCCAACTCTGATTCCGGTGCGGCCATCTCGATCGCTAGAGCGCGATCCTGATACTCCTTCAAAGTGACACACATGAGCGGGGACATACTCTGCCCGATATGTGGTTTCATGCGCATATTGAAATAACGGATTTTATCAGCCTCCGTCCTCACTTGATCTCTCACAAAACCCAACTGCTGATTGTAAGTAATGATGGCCTGAGAAATAGGCACATCCTGTGGCGTAGCGGTGAAGAACTCCACAATTCTGCGCTCCTTAACTGGCGATGGACAATATTCTGCTTCCATAGTATCCTTGAATTCCTCCCAAGTAGCTCGACGGTCTCTGGGCGCAACGGCCTCCCACCATTCCGCAGCTTCCTTATCCAGGAGGTACTGAGCAATATGTACCCTCCTGTCTTCGGGACAAGCTACGGCATCAAAGGTCCTAGACAACTGAAAGAGCCAATTCTCCCAACCGAGGGAGTCAGAAGATCCGGAGAAACGAGGAGGGTGCATCTTAGTCACCGTCTGAAGCCACTTACTAGCTTCCTCTTCAGGTGTCGGGGGCGGATTACGCGCCCACCACAGGCTATCTGAGCAAGTGGGCTACTAAGCTGAAGTACGCCGGTGACGGCATCGGCATTATTACCCGACGGCACTGAGTGAGAGGCTGAGTCCGTAGAGGACTGAGAAAGTGAGCCCTCTTCATTATCAGCACCCCGACCACGGCCTCGGCCGCGTCCCCTAGCTGGTCTACCGCGACCTCTCAACATACTAAGGAAGAATGAAAAGAACTAGATCAGAAAGATTCACAATTGACAAAGTTGGTATCACAATTCATAATTCCGAACAACGCAAGGAAACGAATTACAGAAATATAAGAGTTCGAGGAGACTTACAGCCACGGGTCGCCCGAAAAGACGGTAGCATGATGATATTAGGCTCAACGACTGACTCTAATGACGCAACTGACAGACCCAAAAATTTACCAACAGCCTAGGTATTCAAAACCTAAGCTCTGATACCATAGATGTAACACCCCAATTCACAAATGGGACATTACACTCCGTAGAACCCTCGTGAGGTCTACCAGGCTAACACATGACACATAAACCACAATGTAATCCCAAATGATGCACTCAAAAAGTAAGTAAGGCCGTGGCCTCGGCCAAAACATTTTAACGGAGTACATGAACATAAGATAAATTCCAATTCATTGCCCACACAGGGAACTTAAACCAAGTTTAGAAGTAAACAGTCTAGCTCCAGTACTCGACAAATGCAATGACAAAACATAAAAATACAGACTCGAGCCACATCATCAAGCCAGCCCATCCTTTGCGTGCATGTCCCGTGCCTGCTCCTCAGCTCTCCCGGTAGCTGAAATGCATAAGACGCATTTCCCCCATTTAAGGGGTTAGCATTCGAATAGCTAGTGCAAGTACACAATTACACAACATTATATACAAATACAGTTTTACACGATCATCTCAATCAGATATCATTTGCCATAAATATTCCGGAATACTACGTTGGCAATCAAACCAGTTTCCAATCATCATGATATCACAAAATCACAACTGGTATCCCGTGGCCCTACCCCTTAGTATCGACCCCCAGACATCCCGTCGAACAATCCGGGTGGGATACCACTTCCGCGGCCGTACCCCTTAGTATCGACCCCCATACATCCCGTCGGACACTCCGGGTGGAAGGAACGCAACTCACGCACCCGAAAATCACAATTCATCATTCATTTCGAAAATCACAACATACATAACGAAATGTAATACATGTACTTGCCTTGAATAAGACGAAACGAAGGAAACGACGAAGGAATAGGTTTTGGTCCGAACAATCCTCCCAAATCCGTTCCTAACACAATAACGGTATACAACAAGTCTCAATAATGCAGAAAGGCAAGAATTAATCCTAATTCTACCCGTTGGGACAATTCATCGAACATCAAGAGTGCATAGGGAATTGAAATCGGTCAACGGTGTAATAACAGGATTTCATCCCATCCAATAACAAGGGAACCAAGGGTCACGAGTATACTATCGAAATCTAACAACAACATCGGTTAAATCGGATTAAAAGACAAGATCACCACCAAACCCTCCCCAAAATCATACTAGGGTATAGGAGATCTTACCTCTTGAAGATCCAAGCCCTTTGATCCGAAGAACACATGTTAGATCCACAATCCGAGCTTCACGATCGAAAGGGGATGAAGAAAATCACACAATCAAGTGATAGATGAAGGAAAATCTCCCTCTCAAGCCTCTCTCTCTCTCGTATGGTTGAAGAAAAGGAAGAAAATGAGTGAATCTCGCTGAAAAAAACGCAGTTATAGCGCTGACTGCACAGTGTGCCGCGGCCCAGACTAAGTGTGCCGCGGCACAGGGCCAAAACTGCGCCCAGTGATCGGCAGTGTACCGCAGCCCCGTCGGCATGTGCCGCGGCACACGGTACAGAAGGTTTGGCCGATAAGTGCAACACGAGTGTGCCGCGGCCCGGACGAGTGTGCCGCGGCAGTGACTCGGTAGTGTGCCGCGGCCCTATCGGCATGTGCCGCGACACACGGTACAGACTGCTCGGCCAGAAACTGGACAATGTGTGTGCCGCGGCCCACACCCCCCTTGGGTCCCAAAATGATGAAAAATGATCCGGGAAGAGAATAAAAGCAATAGGAATCGATATTTGGGAAACAATAACACGAAATGGAACTACGGAAACCCCAAAACGGTCCGAGGTACACAACCAAAATCGAACAAGGAACAAATTCCCTAAACTTATAGGAAATTATAAAAACGGCCCAAACATCCGAAAATCACAATACAACGTCGGATTAACAATCCGAAACTCACAACATGCTCTACTCAACCATACGAACTCATGGAAATAGGAAAATGATGAAATCGAACGAGTTTAACGAGAATCGAATTCACATGCGATAAAATATAACTCAAGATGAAATTACGTAAAAACATCATCGAAACTCGTCCCAACGGAGAAACTCCAAGAACAAAATAGATTAAGAATTCCAAAACAGTGCCAAGCGAGTTGTCCAAAACGAATATACACCGAAAATAGAAATTACCAAAAATAGAAAACACGGATATTACACAGTGTATACTTAAATAATCACAGTTAATTAAAACAATAAAGGCAGAAGGTAAATAACATAGTATTTAAAGTGGTTCGAGGTAAACCCCTCTACGTCCACTGGTCCTCCACACAGGAGTAAAAAGTTTATTATAATTACTGCGTACACAACTACGTAATTATAACAACACTTAATCAAAGTATCGTTCACACAGATTGATATAAAGATCTTAGCTTTCAACCGTTCACACAGATTGGTTTCAGCTAACACTTTGACTGTCTTCTTCATACACAGTTCTCAAGCTTCGTCTTCTTCGATGCAAGTCCTTCATACACAGTTCGGGAGTAGCAAAGATTCCTCAGTCCACACAGGGCTGATATGAGTTTGTTCAAATATAGAACAGGGTTTGAACAACAGCTATGACTTTCTGGGCTATAAGCTGATGATGTGTTGTTCAAGGTTTAAGCACTGTATATCTCTTATATCTGAATAGTAGAAAGCTTGGGGAGATATGTTTTGCTCTGAATATTTCTTGTAAGCTTGATCGTTTGTAAGTTGTGAATAATCTGTAGATTTTCAGTCGTTCTTTCGTTGTTCAGTAATTGATGATCTTCAAACTCTGTAGATATATATAACCTTCTGAAATATATCCGTTTGAAATATATCTGTTGAGCAAGATTCTGCGACAACTGATATTTGACTGAGATTCGGATATTGCGGGATTTTGAAGATCTTCTGACTTACAGTATTTAAATACTTTATCCTTTAGTATTTAAATACTACTTTATCAACGGGACTTGACTTCTAGCGTATACTGAAGATTCCTTCTTGTCCTGTTGAGAGCTGTATGGAAGGTATCACTGTATTGATATTCGAGACAGCTTCCATACTTTGGCTTTGCGGGACTCTTTGCTGTATGATCAATATACTGTATGATTGGGACTGCGAGAAGTCTTCGATACAGGTTTGATACTTGATCAGCTATTCGATACAGCTAGAGGCGGTATCCATGATTTGGCATATTGTCAAAACATTCTGAAAATATGATCGATACAGGGTTTGTTATCCAAGCACCATCGATACAGGGATTTGTTATCCCAACAATTTCCCCCTTTTTGATAATTTGTCAAGTCATTCCGAGTCTTCCTTTTAAAACCATATGATCTTTATCCAAACATCCTTGATGATGCCAAAACTTTGGCACTTAGCGGTTTGAAGTAGGGCAGACTTCTTGGTCTTCTTTCGAATGTTCTGGCCTTCGGTATTTGGGTTTAACACTAAGAACTGCTCGCAGACAAGTTCATCTTTTATCAAAAGAAAGTTACGTTGAAAACTTATGATTGGCGCGCAGGCACAATCTTACATTGTTTTCTAGATGCATACAACATAAACTATGAACTGTTTGCAGATAAGTTCTTACAGCTTGTGTATGAGATAGGTTTCATAATATGACTACAATAAGAATAAATAAAGTAACTGTAAACAAATAAGAACATAGTAGATTACGAGTTGTAATCTTTCAAGACAGGCAAAAATTTTATTGATACTGAAATAGAGTACAAAGATTGCTGTTTTGAAAGTAAAATTATAATTGAATAATACACTAAGGTATTCAGATCCTAAAGTCAGAGTGTCTCCATGGTCGCTTTGTAATACCCGCGAATTATTATTATTATTATTATTATTATTATTGTTATTATTATTAACAGTATTAATATCACTGTTAATATTATTATTATTATTGGTAGTAGTGTTAATATTATTTTATATATATATATTTAATTAATATTAAGCCAAGACTCAAATATTTAAATTTTGTATAGCCCAATTATATACTAATTAAGTGGCCAATTATTTAAAAATCTAACTCGAGCCCAATTGTATGCAATATATTATAGTTCATACCATTAAATTACCATGTCCAATATCTTATTTCTCAGCCAACCCTACAATTATACATATATATTTGGATTTAAGTACAAATTGGGCCCAATCATTTAAATTTAATTTTTAACTTAAACCCATTTCATAGTCCAAAAGAATCGATTCCTATTCTTCTCACCTGGAGAAGAAAGCGTTACTTATCATCAAGCACACATTATCTTCTGCCATTTATCATGAACGTTTCAAGAATTTGATTAGAAAATTTATTACACAGTTACTTCTACAAACGCTATATATACATAAACTCAAACCTTGAAAATAAAAAATAAAGAAAATAGAAGCTGAAGAAAGAATTCAAGGTAAGAACCCCGTTTATTTTTCGTTTCTTCATTTACATAATTTTTCTCCCCAAATGTCTTTCTTTCACTATATTTATATATGTATATATATATATATATATATATATATATAAAACAATGAAAAAAGGGGGGGGGGGATGAACAGCAGCGACGATTAACTATCGCTGCCGCATCGCCGCAAATCCCATCCGATGCAGGAAACAAACCCTCACCTCCAGCCGTGACCACCACCATCGCCAGCGCAGCCTCCTCCGCCGCGGACCGGATGACCAGGGCCGAAGCCCTTATATTTTCTACAGGTCTGACTGTAATATCCGTATTTTTCTTTCCCTTGTATTTTCGTTTTGGTGTATTTCTCGATCGTAGTGACCCTCGTGTACTTTTCAGCGTGTCCTTCATGTCAAACTGTTGAACTGTATTCTCATTATTGTTGTGCGGAACCGCCGTTTCGGGGTTGCCGTGGATCCATTTCGTGTTATTAGTCCCCAAATATTGATTCCTATCGTTTTATTCTCTTTCCGGATCATTTTTATCATTTTGGGACCCAAAAGGGGGTGTGGGCCGCGGCACAAGGTGTGTGCGCCGCGGCACACAAATTCCTTCAGTTGTTGGCCAAACGAACTGTACTGTGTGCCGCGGCACACCTATCCGGTGCCGCGGCACAATGCTGCTTGATTCGCGGCACACCTGTCCGGTGCCGCGGCACACTCGTGTGTCTTCCGCGACCAAAACCCAATCAGACGGTGCCGCGGCACACGCAGCCGTGGCCGCGCACACCGCCGAAACCACAGGAGTAAATTTTTGGCTCGTGCCGCGCACACTTTGGCTGTGCCGCGGCACACAAAGCGGTCAACTGTGCAAACTCGTCTTTATTAGACGAAATCGGCCATTTCCACCTTCATTTCACCTGCGCGAGAGAGGGAGATCCAAGGGGGAGAGAACTTCTCAAGCAATCTTCATCCGGGGGTCGATTTTCATCATTTCCCTTCGGTCGTGAGGCTCGGATAATCAATCTAACGCGTGTTCTACGGATCTTAGTACTTGAATCTTCAAAGGTAATATTTCTAGAACCCTATTTTCGATTAATTTGGGGGTTTTGGGTTTTTCTTCCGATTCGTTCCGTTTTGTTGGTGGATTCATGATGAATACGATTAATATTGTTAGTGTCTTTAGTTTTCCTACGGATTCATGGATATTTTGTGGATTTTTACGGAATCGAGAGGGATTGGTTGTGGTCCGCCCTCGTTGTTATTTTTGGTACGAATATACATGAATCGTAGGCGGGTTTCCGGGTATATTCCATTTCCATAATCGTTTAGAAGTGGTTGTGATTGTGCTATTCGAATCGTTAGGTTCATTTCGTCGGTTCCTCGCGGTTGTGCTTGATTCTTCCGTTCCGTTCGTGTCATCGTCTATTTAATCGAGGCAAGTATCCTTATGAACTTACAATCTTGACATAGTAGTATTGTATGAGAAATGGTGTGTGTGTATGCTCACTACGGGTTAGATCCGACGGGGTCTCGGTAGGGGTCCACGGAGGTGTGGATCGACGAGCTATGCTTTTAACCACTACGGGTTAGATCCGATGGGGTCTCGGTAGGGGTCCACGGAGGTGTGCATCGACAGTTAATTGTGGTAAATTTTACAAATGTGACTTGATATTGGCATTTCCGGAAATGAGTGTTTTCGAACGGTTTTCTCTATTGCATGCATTTACTATATGTGTAAGATGTAAGTTGTTCATTTGGTTACTTGTACTAGCGTAATTGCTAACCCCTCTGGGGACCCGTTTTGGGGAAATTCGTTTTATGAATTTCAGGTCAGGTTCATCGAGACGAGCGGGCGCTGGACCAGTACACGGATGATGGCTGTGCGTGATGATTGTGCACGAGTGACGTTTTAGTGTCTTTTACCTTTTCATCTTTTGTGGTTTTGAACTAATAGTTGTACTCGAGTACTTAAGGGGTTCTTGTTCGTTTGGATTGTATTGTTGCTTATTATGTTGTGTTGGATGATGATGTTATATTGACCGGTTGCACCGGGTGGATTATTCTGTTTTGCGTCTTTATGACATGGTATTGTTCTGTCGTTTATGTGAGTCGATGAGTATGATCTTTGCTCGGCTGGTGGGTCCCATATAGGGATTCACTACCGTAATATACCTCGAATATCTTGAGGGTGTTACGAGAAAATGGTATCGAGCCACTAGGTTTATGGATACCTAGGCTTGTCGGTTTATTGGGTCTTGTGGTGTTTTGTTTTGCACATCATCGTCACGCCGCCATGATTCCTGTACTACCAAAGGTCCGTAAGTTTTCCTTCCTCTGTTCATTAATTCCTTGTATCGTACCCTTGATTCTCGACTTGTGATTGTTCTTTTATTATGCTGATCCTCGTATGGCTTTTGCTACTTATTTAACTCCGGTATGGATGCCGGAAGAGGTCGTGGTCGCGGTCGTGGTCGTGGACGCGGCCGAGGACGTGGGGCGGCCGGTGGGGCGGCCACGTCACGATCTTCGAGCCGGCGATCGGCGACCGTCATAGCCATGCTTCTTCTCAGGAGCGTGCCAATCTTGGTATTGCGACCGTTATGCAACAAATGGTGAACCAAATGGCGGCGATAGCTCAGGCGGTTCAGAACCCGGATCAGACCCACGCTAATCGGGGCGGAGCGGATCGTTGGCTCCAAGATGTTATCAAGATGCATCCTCCTCAGTTTTCGGGAGCTTCAGACCCGATTGGCTGGGAAGGGTGGATCAAGGAGATATCTAAGGTCTTCGTTGCCACTAACTGTCCCGAGGACCGTAAAGTCCCTATTGCTCAATACTTTCTCACAGGGGGCGCTACGGACTGGTGGGAGGCCGTTGGGCCCAAAGACCATGCTGCTTCGTGGGCTGAGTTTCAAGAATTGATGGAGACTAAATATTGCCCGTGGCCGGTCAGACAGGCTCGGGTACATGCTTTTTATGATGCTCAACCGCGGGATATCCCCGTATCTCAAGCCATTGCTGATTTTAACAAGGAGTTGGGTTATGTGAAGACCCAAGTTGTCGAGGAGAGCGACAAAATTTTCCATTTCTCCAGACGGATGAAGTTGCCGATTCGGGACTATATGTCGGGGCTTGTATGCACTACATTGAAAGATTACCAGAGCAGGGCCCTTGCTTATGATATGTCTGTGACGGCGAGTGAGGCGGCCCGCGAGAGTAAGAAGCAGAAGTCCGCGGGAACTTTTCGGGCCACAAGAGTGGGGGTCGCAGAGATCCCAATCTGCTAACTTCCCGCCGGCGGTGGTCCAGCCTGCTCCACCGGGGTCCTCGTGGAACTACCGTGCTCCTTTTCGTGATGTGAAGTGTTTCAATTGTGGTCGACAGCCACATCGTACTTGTTTGAGCCCTTTGTCGACGTGTAATCAGTGTGGCCACCGGCCACAAGGCCGTCAGGCTTTGAGAGGGAGAAAATTCTTGGTGCCCGGGCTTCCATTCCAACGCCTAGGGAACCAAGTGTGAATCAGGGATCGTTTGCTCCTCAATCCCCGCCGAGTGCTAGTCGGGGGAGAGGTCGGGGTCAGCCCTCTAAGGGGGGAGCTTCCAGTGTCGGCTCATCCCACCCGCGTGTCTATGAGATGCGGAAAGCCGATGATCCAGCGGCTACCGTGGCGACAGGTACCGTTTATATTCTTTCTCATCCTGTCAGTGTGCTTTTCGATTCCGGTGCTACGCATTCGTTCATATCTTTGGATTGTGTACTCCGTATGAGTCTCGACTGTTTGATGCCTTGTGAACCCTTCATCGTTAAGCTTCCTAGCGGTGATAGGATCGTTGGTGATCAGGAGGTTCGAGACTGTTCTGTACTTATTTGTAAGAGGACTTGGCCCTCTAATCTTATTGTTGTGGATATTGAGGGTGAGGATTTGATTCTCGGGGATGATTGGCTCGAGCGGCATGGTGCAATCATGAACTACCGCACGAGAATCATCACCATGTTAGCTGATGATGGCACCGAGCACTCTTTCGCCGGGCGAAAGAGGGGGAACCAGAAATTCGTTATTAACGCCTTGAAGGCGAAGAGGCTCCTGCGAAAGGGGTGTACCGGCTATTGGTGCTACGCCTTGAAAGCGGAGAGTGGTGGAGTCGAGCTTTCATCGATTCCAATCGTTAATGAGTTTCCTGATGTTTTTCCTATCGAGTTACCGGGATTGCCACCGGAACGTGAGGTCGAGTTCGCTATAGAGTTAGAGCCGGGTGCGGCTCCTATTTCAAAGGCGCCCTATCGCATGGCACCTTCAGAGATGTCCGAGTTGAAGAAGCAGTTGAGTGAGCTTCTTGAGTCGGGGTATGTTCGACCGAGCGCCTCGCCTTGGGGCGCACCGGTCCTGTTTGTGCGGAAGAAGGATGGTTCACTACGTTTGTGTATCGACTATCGCGAACTAAACAAGGTGACCATCAAGAACAAGTATCCTTTGCCGAGAATTGATGACTTGTTCGATCTGTTGCTTTGATCTGAGGTATTATCGAATATTTATTTGAAATCGGGGTACTATCACCGGGTGAGAGAGTCCGATGTGCCGAAAACCTTTCGGACGAGGTACGAACACTATGAGTTCGTAGTCATGCCTTTCGGGTTAACTAATGCGCGGCGGTGTTCATGCGATTGATGAACAAAGTTTTTATCGAGTATTTGGATAAGTGCGTCGTCTTTATTGACGATATTCTTATTTATTCGAGGAATGAGGAAGAGCATGCCCATCATTTGCGGGTAGTATTAGACATTTTGAGGACCGAGCAACTCTATGCAAAGTTCTCGAAATGTGAGTTCGGGCCAAGAAAGTGATGTTTTTAGGTCACGTGATTTCACGGAGGGGGTTCGTGTGGATCCGCGTAAGATTGAGGCCGTGTTGGATTGGGCACCGCCAAGAATGTGAAGGAGCTCCGTAGTTTCTTGGGTTTGGTGGCTACTACCGTAGGTTCGCCGAGGGCTTCGAATCGGCTCGGCCACTTACGCAGTTGCTCCAGAAATCCGAGAAGTTCGTCTGGAATGACGAGAGGCAGTCGAGTTTTGAGGAACTGAAGAAGCGTTTGACTTCAGCCCCGGTTTTGGCGTTGCCATGTGGCAACGAGGGTTTTGCCGTTTATAGCGATGCTTCGGGTCAGGGTCTTGGGTGCGTATTGATGCAGCACGGCAAGACCATTGCCTATGCGTCGAGACAGTTGAGGCCGTATGAGTTGAACTACCCTACTCATGATTTGGAGTTAGCGGCAGTCGTTTTTGCGCTCAAGATTTGGCGTCACTATCTTTTCGGCTCTGCATGTCAGATTTTTACCGATCATAAAAGTCTGAAATACATATTTACTCAGCGGGAGTTGAATATGAGGCATAGGAGGTGGTTAGAGTTGATTAAGGATTATGACCTCGAAATCCTTTATCATCCGGGCAAGGCGAACGTCGTGGCCGACGCCTTGAGTCGGAAACCGGTTGCGTTACGAATGCTTGAGATCCTTACGTCTCAGTCTGAGCTTCGGCGGGCTTTGATCGAGTTAGATGTTGAAGTTTTGTTGCCTGGAGCCGTCGGGCAACTTCGTGCTTTAGAGATTTCGTCGTCTTTGATCGATGAAATTAAGCTGAAGCAGTTAGAGGATCCGATGATTACTCAAATCCGAGAGAACGTTCTTAAAGGAAAGTCTCCTGGATTTGTGATTCACGAGGATGGTGTTTTGAGATTCCAGAGTCGGCTTTGTGTGCCGAACGACTCAGAGTTGAGACAGAGTATTTTACGGGAGGCCCATGCTACACCTTATTCCGTTCATCCTGGTTCAAGTAAGATGTACAAGGACCTGAGAAGAAATTTCTGGTGGAATGATATGAAGGATGAGGTTGCACAGTTTGTAGCGAGATGTTTGACTTGTCAGCAGGTCAAAATCGAGCATCAGCGACCGGGTCAGGTTATTGCGATCACTTCGCTCCGAATGGAAATGGGAAGATATATCGATGGATTTCGTTACGAGTTTGCCGAGATCGAGGTCGGGCATGAATATGGTATGGGTGATTGTTGATCGCCCACCAAGTCGGCACATTTTCTCGGCATCAAGGACACTTGGGGCCCGGAGAAGTTAGCTCGTGTGTTTATCGCGCAGATTGTGAGACTTCACGGTACTCAAGTCTATTGTTTCGGATCGTGACGGCCGCTTTGTATCGCACTGCAAAGCGGTGCATAAGGCGTTGGGTACCCGTTTACATTTGAGTACCTCTTTTCATCCCCAGTCAGATGGACAATCGGAACGCACTATCCAGACGTTCGAGGACTTGTTGCGTGCCTGTGCTCTCGATTGGAGTAGTGACTGGGAGGAACATTTGCCGCTGATCGAATTCACGTACAACAACAGTTGGCACGCGTCGATTCGGATGGCACCGTATGAGGCACTTTATGGGCGGCGATGTCGATCACCTATTTGTTGGAATGAGGCGTCCGAGTTGGTCGGGACCGAACCGGATGTCGTTTTAGAGACGAGGCGGAAGATAGAAGTAATTCGGGAATGGATGTTGACTGCCCAGAGTCGACAGAAGTCGTATGCCGATGTCCGTCGTCGACCTTTGGAATTCGAGGTGGGAGACCACGTTTTGCTAAAGGTGTCGCCGACGAAGGGAGTTTTTCGTTTCGGGAAGAAAGGAAAGTTGAGTCCGAGATTTATCGGCCCCTTTGAGATCCTCGAGCGAGTCGGTGGGTTGGCATACCGGTTGGCGTTACCTCCGGCCCTGAGTCATGTTCATAGCGTTTTTCATGTTTCCCAGCTGAGGAAATATGTCCCGGATCCTAGTCACGTCATCGATTATGGCGAGATTGATATCGCTGAAGATATTACTTTTGAGGAGCGTCCTTTGAAGATTTTGGAGCATCGTGAGAAACGACTGAGGCATAAAACCATCCCTTTGGTCAAAGTGCAGTGGTCGAGACACGGTGTCGAGGAAGCAACTTGGGAAACCGAGGATAGCATGCGTGCTAGGTACCCTGAGTTGTTTTTTTCTTAAGTTTCGGGACGAAACTTATTTTTAGAGGGGTAGAATGTAATATCCGTATTTTTCTTTCCCTTGTCTTTTCGTTTTGGTGTATTTCTCGATCGTAGTGACCCTCGTATTTTTCAAGTGTCCTTCATGTCAAACCGTTGAACTGTATTCTCGTTATTGTTGTGCGGAACCGCCGTTTCGGGGTTGCCGTGGATCCATTTCGTGTTATTAGTCCCCAAATATTGATTCCTATCGTTTTATTCTCTTTCCGGATCATTTTTATCATTTTGGGACCCAAAAGGGGGTGTGGGCCATGCACAAGGTGTGTGCGCCGCGGCACACAAATTCCTTCATTGTTGGCCAAACGAATCAGACGTGCAGCCGCGGCACACCTATCCGGTGCCGCGGCACAATGCCAAGCCAGTGCCGCGGCACACCTGTCCGGTGCCGCGGTACACTCGTGTGTCTTCCGCGACCAAAACCCAACTGTACCGGGAGCCGCGGCACACGCAGGCTGTGCCGCGGCACACTGCCGAAACTTGGGAGTAAATTTTTGGCCTGTGCCACGGCATACTTCGGCTGTGCCGCGGCACACAAAGCGGTCAACTGTGCAAACTCGTCTTTATTAGACGAAATCGGCCATTTCCACCTTCATTTCACCTGCGCGAGAGAGGGAGATCCAAGGGGGAGAGAACTTCTCAAGCAATCTTCATCCGGGGGTCGATTTTCATCATTTCCCTTCGGTCGTGAGGCTCGGATAATCAATCTAACGCGTGTTCTACGGATCTTAGTACTTGAATCTTCAAAGGTAATATTTCTAGAACCCTATTTTCGATTAATTTGGGGGTTTTGGGTTTTTCTTCTGATTCGTTCCGTTTTGTTGGTGGATTCATGATGAATACGATTAATATTGTTAGTATCTTTAGTTTTCCTACGGATTCATGGATATTTTGTGGATTTTTACGGAATCGAGAGGGATTGGTTGTGGTCCGCCCTCGTTGTTATTTTTGGTACGAATATACATGAATCATAGGCGGGTTTCTGGGTGTATTCCATTTCCATAATCGTTTAGAAGTGGTTGTGATTGTGCTATTCGAATCGTTAGGTTCATTTCGTCGGTTCCTCGCGGTTGTGCTTGATTCTTCCGTTCCATTCGTGTCATCGTCTATTTAATCGAGGCAAGTATCCTTATGAACTTACAATCTTGACATAGTAGTATTGTATGAGAAATGGTGTGTGTGTATGCTCACTACGGGTTAGATCCGACGGGGTCTCGGTAGGGGTCCACGGAGGTGTGGATCGACGAGCTATGCTTTTAACCACTACGGGTTAGATCCGACGGGGTCTCGGTAGGGGTCCACGGAGGTGTGGATCGACGGTTAATTGTGGTAAATTTTACAAATGTGACTTGTTATTGGCATTTCCGGAAATGAGTGTTTTCGAACGGTTTTCTCTATTGCATGCATTTACTATATGTGTAAGATGTAAGTTGTTCATTTGGTTACTTGTACTAGCGTAATTGCTAACCCCTCTGGGGACCCGTTTTGGGGAAATTCGTTTTATGAATTTCAGGTCAGGTTCATCGAGACGAGCGGGCGCTGACCAAGATACGATGATGGCCGTGCGTGATGATTGTGCACGAGTGACGTTTTAGTGTCTTTTACCTTTTCATCTTTTGTGGTTTTGAACTAATAGTTGTACTCGAGTACTTAAGGGGTTCTTGTTCGTTCGGATTGTATTGTTGCTTATTATGTTGTGTTGGATGATGATGTTATATTGACCGGTTGAACCGGGTGGATTATTCTGTTTTGCGTCTTTATGACATGGTATTGTTCTGTCGTTTATGTGAGTCGATGAGTATGATGCTGCTCAGCCTGGTGGGTCCCATACAGGGATTCACGGCGCTGTAATATACCTCGAATATCTTGAGGTTGTTACACTGACCGCTCGCGGCACCTGTGATATCTCCTCCTCCGCTCAATTCATGGGCGAAACCGAGTATGTGTGTGTGTGTGAGGAAGAAAAAAAAAGAAAGAAAGAAGAAGAAGAAGAACGAGAGCAGGAGAAGAGGGAGAGAAGAGAGAGGGGCAGCGGGTGAAAAATGGAATGGGAGAAATAAAACCTAAGTGTTGGATTTTATATCCAACACTTTAATCTAAATTTCAATTCAACCCCCTTAATTTTTCTATCTTTTAATTTTACTCCTGTTTAATTTCTAACATCTCAAATTACATCTTTTTATATCCAATTCAAATATTTTAATTTAGTTTGTGTTATTATATATTTTTCATACTTTAATAATAATATTAACTTATTTTATTGTAGATAACGACGAGAACTTTCGGGCCTAAAATTTCGCGAGTCGAGCATCTATATTTAGTCAAGCGCTGCATTTGAGGTGGGGTTTTTATTTTCACTTATTTTCTACAAAATTACATGTCTCATATGTATATTACATGTTATTTGGCATATATTATTATGATGTCATTTATCATGTCATACAGACAAAACAGAAAAATTGTACTTTCAGTACACAGAACATTTAGCCTTCGGGCTCAGATCGCCTCCGGACTACGAGTACTCCGTGTAGAAATACACGTAAAAACAGAACAGAAATATTTATGTGTTCAATTATTCGTGATACATTCATATGTGACATGTATAGCCTCACTAAGCTCAAGCTTACCCCAAATTTTTAAAATGTTTTCAGGTTAATGAAGCGGGCGTGGTACTGGTGGAGGATGGTATCAATATAATTATCGAACTCTTAATATTATTAATTATATTTTAATTTACGAAGAATATTTCAAATTGTAATTTGAATGTTTTTCGAACTTTAGCAATTGCCTTATTTTCTATAAATGATGAATGTTAGTATAATTTTCGTAAATAGACGTAGTATAAATTATGTACTTAATATTTTGGTTGCATTTTAAATTGGAGTTTTCGTTAATTCCTTACACTTATTTAATCACTAAAGTTTACTTTGAATTTAAAAAAAAATATATATATATAATAGTTCTTCTTCTAAATGATATTTACGTGACATTAGATAGCTTCCGCACGTTATTATTTTAATTAAAGGAAAATTTTAAATTAAGATAATTAAAGTTGAAAAAAAATATATGAAATTTTCGAGATTTAATTATAGTTAATATTAGGATGTTACATTGTGGTATCAGAGAAGTTTATGATTCTGCATACTCTTCTATATAAAAATATTATTCAGTAATACCATTCCACGGTACTTCGCCAGCTTCAACAGGTACATATTTTAATTCAGAAATTCAAGTATGCATATATCTTGAATTATTCCCATTTTTGTAAACTGTGGATATGCTTGATTACACAGTTAATATTATTGTTCGATATTATTTGTATATTGGTTAATGCATTTATACATTATAGAATAATCCATGTGAGTAGATGGCTCACACGAGATTAACAGCTAGGAAATCAACTTCATGTTCATTGGTGTTGAGAAGCACGAGAGTTCGGACTTTTCGAGAATACCAGAGGCCAGACCATCACGACGTATGTGATCATATTAACACTATGGCAAGAAAGTTTGTACGTGTTAGGCGGGATGGAGTTTCCGACTACCTTACCGTTGTGAAGCTTATGGAGTCTCTTCCCCCTGCTTGAAGCCTCCGAGCTAGGACGCTACTCTTAAATTTGGTGGACTTTACCTCGACCTCAGATACGCCAGTGATCGACTTTGTGGAGTTCTCGGCCGAGCTACATCGAATGTGGCTCCGAGAATGATGTGGTCTGGATGATGTTTCCGACAGTGATGAAGAGGAAGAAGAAGATCCAAGCAAAGATGCCAGTGTGGCTTCGGCATCTTCGGCATGAATTCAAACTAAGTTATAATCTATATTGGAGAATAAAATACGACTATTTAGTATTAATTGTCGTAGATTGGGCATCCCGGTATTTTTAATAATCTTATTTATGAGTACAACATTGTACTTTATTTCCATTTAAAATAATTATACAAATAATAGTGGATTATATTTCACATGTATTTTTTTTCTTTTCAGTCACGAATATGGCCTATATTCATAAAATTTTTGCAATAATATATAGACGTAGAATCTTACCAGTAATCACAATTTTGAACATTAGGAAAATGTTTCCAAGGCGGCCACGTACTGGGAGAGGAGAAAACGAAGGTGCTATGAATGGAAGGCGTAGAGAACAAGAAAATAATGCTGAGGTACCTGCTGTAAACCAATACCAAGTGGTGGAACAATTCCGTCGCTTCGAAGCCCCAGCATTCACTAGAAAGGAAGAACCTACTTTCGTGGAAGAATGGATTCGATCGTTAGAACGAACTTTTAGGCTGATCGGATGCACAGATGCACAACGAGTAATCTGTGCTGAATATGAGCTTAAGGAAGGAGCCGACCGTTGGTATGAGAGCTACTGGAGGACTCGGCCAGAAGAGGAGTGTGCAACCCTAACTTGGAACGAGTTCAAGGTTATAATCAGAGAACAGTATTACCCGAGGCATTATCATGAACAAAAACAGCGGGAATTTTGGGATCTCAAGCAAGAAGGAATGTCTGTGACTGTATACGAACGGAAATTTACCGACATGAGCCAATTTGCGACACGTTTTGTGTCCACTGACATGGAAAAATCTCGCAAGTTCCTGGATGGTCTCCGACCAGGAATAAGGCATATTCTCAAGAGCCACGGTGATCTATCTTATGCAGAAACTGTCAAGAGAGCTCAAGAGATTTCCTGGAGTCAGGATATGGACTGTAAACAGGTTGAGGGCTCTGGTAAGAGGAAGTGGCAAGGCCATAACCAAGGTAAGACTAGAAGTCAGAATGCCAGTCAAGGTCAGAGTGAGCAAGGCAGAATTGAAGGAAAAGCGAAGCCCAACGTCAAGGCTGAGAAACCTTTATGTACAAATTGCGGAAAGAATCATGGAGGAGTATGCCTGGCGGGTCAGGGAAAATGCTATCGATGAAAGCAATCAGGGCATACATCTTATGATTGCCCAGTCGGAAAAGAAGGTCAGACTTCCGGGGGTAGGGCACGAGTGTTTGCCATGAGCCTGAAAGATGCTGAAGGAAACCCAGATACAATGACAGGTATGTTGACAGTATTTAATATACCTGCATTAGTACTTTTTGATACTGGCGTTACCCATTCATTCATGTCTAAGAAGTTCCATGCTCTAACAGGATGTAAAGACATTAGAGTAAAAGAACCATTAAAGGTTAGCGTACCATCTCGTAAAATAATATTTGCTGATTCTATGGTTAGAAATACATCTATAGATATGAATGAGAATAACTTGGATGCGGATCTATACGTGATTAATATGAAAGACTTCGACATAATCCTAGGGATGGATTGGGTACTCGTTTGCATTTGAGTACCTCTTTTCATCCTCAGTCAGATGGATAATCGGAACACACTATCCAGACGTTCGAGGATATGTTGCGTGCTTGCGCTCTCGATTGGAGCAGTGAAGCATTTGCCATTGATCGAATTCACGTACAACAATAGTTGGCACGCGTCGATTCGGATGGCACCGTATGAGGCACTTTAAGGGCGACGTTGTCGATCGCCGATTTGTTGGAATGAGGCATCCGATATGGTCGGGACCGAACCGGATATCATTTTAGAGATGAGACGGAAGGTAGAAGTGATTCAGGAACGGATGTTGACTGCTCAGAGTCGACAGAAGTCTTATGCCAACGTCCGTCGTCGACCTTTGGAGTTCGAGGTGGGAGACCACGTTTTACTCAAGGTGTCTCCGACGAGGGGAGTTTTCCGCTTCGGGAAGAAGGGGAAATTGAGTCCGAGGTTTATCGGACCCTTTGAGATTCTCGAGCGAGTCGGTGAGTTGGCATACCGTTTAGCACTACCTCCGGCCTTGGGTCACGTTCATAGCATTTTACATGTTTCCCAACTGAGGAAATATGTCCTGGATCCTAGTCACGTCATCGATTATGGTGAGATTGATATTGCCAAGGATATTACCTTCGAGGAGCGTCCCTTGAAGATTGTGGAGCGCCGTGAGAAACGACTAAGGCATAAAACCATTCCCTTGGTCAAGGTGCAGTGGTCGAGGCATGGTGTCGAGGAGGCAACTTGGGAAACCGAGGATAGCATGCGTGCTAAGTACCCCGAGTTGTCTGTTTCTTAAGTTTCGGGACGAAACTTATTTTTAGAGGGGTAGAATGTAATATCCGTATTTTTCCTCTTTCACCGATATTCCTATTTTGGTGTATTTTTATTTTTAGCGACTCGCTTGTAACCATATCGAGATTTTGAATCGGTTTTATTCTTGGAGTTTCTCCATTTGGATGAGTTTTGGAAATGTTTTAATATTATTCCATTTTATGTCACGTATTATTGCATGGACGTTCAATTCTCATAGAACCCGTTCGATTTGGTTAATTCCTTGGTTGCACGAGTTCGTGTGGTTGAGTTGTTCGTGTTGCGAGTTTCGGTTGGTTAATCCGACGTCGTATCACGATTTTTGGACGTTTGGGCCCTTTTGTAATTTCCCTAAGTTACGGGGTAGTTTCCATCCCTGTCTGTTCCGAACCCTCGGGTAGTCGGAATCACGTTTCATTTTATCTCTTTAGTCGTTGGTTTGAATCCGTCGGAAGTGTATCCGTTGGTAGTGGATACGCCTTGTTATTTCCCGATCTTTTCCTCATCGAGAAGTGATTCAGATCTCTACCTGCTGTCACAGGCCATGTTACGGTCGTAAGCCGTATATGTTATGGCCGTAATGCTCGATAGTTACGGCTATAAGTTTCCCTTATACGGCCGTAACAAGGGCTCGTTTTTTCTGCACTTTGGTCCAGTGAGGGGTTACGGGCGTAACACGCTAGAGTTACGGCCGTGAGAATTGTTACGACCGTAACCTCATTTTGATACGGCTGTATGTCAGCTTCGTCAGATTGCCCAGTTTCATTCCTGGGAACAGTTACGGCCGTAAGGCAGGAGAGTTACGGCCGTAATGTTCCTATGTTACGGCCGTATGTTATGGATGTTACGACCGTAACACCGACCAGTATATAAACTGGCAGTAGTTGTATTTTTTCTCATTTCTCACCTCTCTCACTTCTCTTCGCGACGGGAACGACTTGGAGAGCTAGGGTTCGCCCTATTTTCGCCCAAACACCATTGTAGGAGTATATTCAAGCTTCATATCATCAACCTATCTCTAATCATTCATTGTTCATCGTCAAATCAAGGTAAAGTTTCCTAGAACCCTATTTTGGGAAAGATTTGGGGGTTTCACGTTTTCGTCCGATCCGTTCCGTTTTGTTGGTTAATTCATGATGAATATGATTAATCTTATTGGTATTTTTCGTTTTCCTACGAATTCATGTTGTATTTCGTAGTATCTTTTGTTATCGAGAGGGTTTGGTTGTGGTCCGCCCTCGTTGTTGTTTTCGTATGAATATACATGAATCGTAGGTGGGTTTTCGGGTGTATTCCATTTCCGTAATCGTTTAGAAGTGGTTGTGATTGTATTATTCGAATCGTTAGGTTCATTTCCGCCGGTTCTTCGCGGTCGTGTTTGATTCTTCATTTCAGTTCATGTCGCCGTCTATTGATCGAGGCAAGTACCCTTATGAACTTACAATCTTGACATAGTAGTATTGTATGAGAAATTGTGTGTGTGTGTATGCTCACTACGGGTTAGATCCGACGGGGTCTCGGTAGGGCTCCACTAAGCTGTGGAACCGCGAGCTTGCTTTTAACCACTATGGGTTAGATCCGACGGGGTCTCAGTAGGGATCCACGAAGCTGTGGGTCCGCGGTTAATTGTGGTGCATTTTACAAATGTGATTTGACTATGGCATTTCCGGAAATGAGTGCTTTGGAACTATGTTTCCACGATTGCATGCATTGACTATATATGTAAGATGTAAGTTGTTCATTTGGTTACTTGTACTAGCGTAATTGCTAACCCCTCTGGGGACCCGTTTTGGGGAAATTCGTTTTATGGATTTCAGGTCAGGTTCATCGAGACGAGCGGGCGCTGGACCAGTATGAGGATGATGGCCGTGCGTGATGATTGTGCACAAGTGGTGTCTTATTGTCTTCTATCTTTTTACCTTTTGTGGTTTGTAAACTAATAGAAGTACTCGAGTACTTAAGAGTTCTTGTTTGTCTGGATTGTATTGTTGTCTATTGTGTTTGTGTCGGGTGATGGTGTTATGTTTGACCGGTTGAATCGGGTGGATTCTTTTGTTTTGCGTCTTTATCACGAGGTGTCATTTTGTTGTTTCCGCGAGTCGATGAGCATGATGTTTGTTCAGCCTGGTGGGTCCCATATAGGGATTCACGGTGCTGTAATATACCTCAAATATCTTGGGGGTGTTACAGAAAATGGTATCGGAGCAACTAGGTTTATGGATACCTAGGCTTGTCGGTTTATTGGGCCTTGTTGTGTTTCGTTTTACACATCATCGTCACGCTGCCATGATTCCAGTACTACCAGTGTCCATAAGTTTTTCCTTACTCTGTTCCTTGTTTCCTTGTATCGCACCTTTGATTCTCGATTGTGATTGTTTTTATTCTTGTACTTACCATCGTATGCCTTTTGCTACTTATTTAACATCAGTATGGATGCTGGAAGAGGCCGTGGTCGTGGTCGTGGACGCGGACGAGGACGTGGGGCAGCCGGTGGGACAGCCACATCGCATTCTTCGGGAGCCGGCAGTACCGGCGACCGTCACAGTCATGCTTCTTCTCAGGAGCGCGCCGACCTTTGTATTGCAGCCATTATGCAGCAAATGGTGAACCAAATGGCTGCGATAGCTCAGGCGGTTTAGAACCCGGATCCGGCCCACGCTAATCGGGGCGGAGCGGATCGCTGGCTTCAGGATGTCATCAAGATACATCCTCCTCAATTTTCGGGAGCTTCGGACCCGATCGGCTGGGAGGGGTGGATCAAGGAGATATCTAAAGTCTTCACTGCTAACTGTCCCGAGGACCGTAAGGTCCCTATTGCCCAGTACTTTCTCACTGGGGACGCTACGGATTGGTGGGAGGCCGTTGGGCCCAAAGACCATGTTTCTTCGTGGGCCGAATTTCAGGAATTGATGGAGACCGAATGTTGCCCGTGGCCGGTCAGACAGGCTCGAGTCCATGCTTTCTATGATGCTCAACCACGGGATATCCCCGTATCTCAAGCTATTGCCGATTTTAACAAGGAGTTGGGTTATGTAAAGACCCAAGTTGTCGAGGAGAGCGACAAAATTTTCCATTTTTCCAAGCGGATGAAATTGTCGATTCGGGACTATATGTCGGGGCTCGTCTGTACTACCTTGAAGGATTACCAGAGTAGGGCCCTTGCTTATGATATGTCGGTGATGGCTAGCGAGGCGGCCCGCGAGAGCAAGAAGCAGAAGTCCGCCGGGAATTTTTCGGGCCACAAAGGTGGGGGTCAGCAGAAATTCCAGTCTGCTAACTTTTCCGCTGGTGGTGGCCCAGATCGATCTATTGGGGTTCCCCGTAGGGCTGCCAGTGCCCCTTCTCGGGAGGTGAAGTGTTTTAACTGTGGCCATCAGGGCCACATCAGTCATATTTGTCCGAACCCTTTGCTGACGTGTAATCAGTGTGGCCAGCCGGGCCACAAAGCTGCTTTTTGTGCTGAGAGGGAGAGAATCCTTGGTGCCCGAGCTTCCATTCCAGTGCCTACGGAACCAAGTGTGATTAAGGATCGTTTGCTTCTCAATCTCCGCCGAGTGCTAGTCGAGGGAGAGGTCGGGGTCAGCCCGCTAAAGGGGGAGCTTCCAGTGTCGGCTCAGCCCACCCGCGTGTCTATGAGATGCGGAGAGCCGATGACCCAACGGCTACTGTGGCGACAGGTACCGTTCATATTCTTTCTCATCCTGTCAGTGTGCTTTTCAATTCTGGTGCTACGCATTCGTTCATATCTCTAGAGTGTGTGCGCCGTTTGATTCTCGACTGTTTGACGCCTTGTGAGCCATTCATCGTTAAGCTTCCTAGCGGTGATAGGATCGTTGGTGATCAGGAGTTTCGAGACTGTTCTGTGCTTATTTGTGAGAGGGCTTGGCCCTCTAATCTTATTGTTGTGGGTATTGAGGGTGAGGATTTGATTCTCGGGGATGATTGGCTCGAGCAGCATGGTGCAATCATGAACTACCGCACGAGGATCATCGCCATGCTAGCTGAAGACGACACCGAGCACTCTTTCGCCGGGCAAAAGAGGAGAAATCATAAGTTCGTTATTAACGCCTTGAAGGCGATGAGACTCATGCGAAAGGGGTGTACTGGTTATTGGTGCAACGCCTTGAAGGCGGAGAGTGGTGGAGTCGAATTTTCGTCGATTCCAGTCACTAGTGACTTTCCTAATGTATTTCCTGACAAGTTACCGGGTGTGCCACCGGATCGTGAGGTCGAGTTTGCTATAGAGTTAGAGCCGGGCGCGGCTGCGATTTCGAAGGCTCCATATCGCATGGCACCTTTAGAGATGTCCGAGTTGAAGAAGCAGTTGAGTGAGCTTCTTAACTCGGGGTATGTTCGACCGAGCGCCTCATCTTGGGGCGCACCGGTCCTGTTTGTGCGGAAAAAGGATGGTTCACTGCGTTTGTGTATCGACTATCGCGAGTTAAACAAGGTGACCATCAAGAACAAATATCCTCTGCCGATGATTGATGACTTGTTCGATCAGTTGCAGGGAGCTGCGGTGTTCTCGAAGATTGATTTCAGATCGGGGTACTATCAGCTCCGGGTGAGGGAGTCTGATGTGCTGAAAACAGCTTTTCGGACGAGATACGGACATTATGAGTTTGTAGTTATGCCTTTTGGGTTAACTAATGCGCCGGCAGTGTTCATGCAGTTGATGAACAAAGTCTTTATCGAGTATTTGGATAAGTGTGTCGTTGTCTTCATTGACGATATTCTTATTTATTCGAGGAACGAGGAAGAGCATGCCCATCATTTGCGAGTAGTGTTAGACATTTTGAGGACCGAGCAACTCTATGCGAAGTTCTCGAAATGTGAGTTCTGGCTGAAGGAAGTGATGTTTCTAGGTCACGTGATTTCAGCCGAGGGGGTTCGTGTGGATCCGCAGAAGATTGTGGCAGTGTTGGATTGGGCACCGCCCAAGAATGTGAAGGAGATCCGTAGTTTCTTGGGTTTGGCCAGCTACTACCGTAGGTTCGTCGAAGGTTTCTCTAAACTGGCTCGGCCACTTACACAGTTGCTCCAAAAGTTCGAGAAGTTCGTCTGGAATGACGAGAGGCAGTCGAGTTTTGAAGAGCTGAAGAAGCGTTTGACTTCAGCCCCGGTTTTAGCGTTGCCGTGTGGCAACGAGGGTTTTGCTGTTTATAGTGATGCTTCGGGTCAAGGTCATGGGTGCGTGTTGATGCAGTACGACAAGTCCATTGCATATGCGTCGAGACAGTTGAGGCCATACGAGCTCAACTACCCTACGCACGATTTGGAGTTAGCGGCAGTCATTTTTGCGCTCAAGATTTGGCGTCACTACCTTTTTGGCCCCGCATGTCAGATTTTTACCGATCATAAAAGTCTGAAATACATATTTACTCAGCGAGAGCTGAATATGAGGCAGAGGAGGTGGTTAGAGCTGATTAAGGATTATGATCTCGAAATCCTTTATCATCCGGGCAAAGCGAACATCGTGGCCCACACCTTGAGCCAGAAACCAGTTGCGTTGCGAACGCTTGATATCCCTACGTCCCAGTCTGAGCTTCGGCGGGTTTTGATCGAGTTGGATGTTGAGGTTTTGTTGCCTGGAGCTATCGGGCAACTTTGTGCTTTAGAGATTTCGTCGTCTTTGGTTGATGAAATTAAGCTGAAGCAGTCGGAGGATCCGATGATTACTCAAATCCGAGAGAACGTTCTTAAAGGAAAATCTCCTGGGTTTGTGATTCACGAGGATGGTGTTTTGAGATTCCAGAGTCGGCTTTGTGTACCGAATGACTCGGAGTTGAGACAGAGTATTTTGCGTGAGGCCCATGCTACACCCTACTCCGTTCATCCGGGTTCGAGTAAGATGTACAAGGACCTGAGAAGGAATTTATGGTGGAATGATATGAAGGAGGAGGTCGCACAGTTTGTGGCAAGATGTTTGACTTGTCAGCAGGTCAAAATCGAACATCAGCGACCGGTCGGGTTATTGCAGTCACTTCCTATTCCGGAATGGAAATGGGAAGATATATCGATGGATTTCATTATGAGTTTGCCGAGATCGAGGTCGGGCATGAATATGGTATGGGTGATTGTTGACCGTCTGACCAAGTCGGCACATTTTCTGGGCATCAAGGACACTTGGGCCCCGGAGAAGTTGGCTCGTGTGTTTATCGCGTAGGTTGTGAGGCTTCACGGTACTCCGAAATCTATTGTTTCGTATCGTGATGCCTGTTTTGTATCGCATTTTTGGCAGGCGGTGCATAAGGCGTTGGGTACTCGTTTGCGTTTGAGTACCTCTTTTCATCCTCAGTCATATGGACAATCGGAACGCACTGTTGGGTACGAGGTCGGATAATTGCGTCGTTTACGGAAGCGTAAATATAAGTGAGGAAAATAAAGGACACGAGGATTTATAAAGGTTCGGCTATAAACGATCCTACGTCCTCTCTTTATCTTTTTCAATAGGTTAAAGATAGCAACCTCTACGCCTCTCTTCTATCGGTCGAGGTATAACCGTTTACAATCACGTCTTCTATTGGTCCGTGATAAACCACTCGTACTTGTCTTTGCGTCGGTCCAAGTTAAACCGTTTTCCTTTTCGTAGGACAAGGAATCAACCTCTCTAGCTTTCTATGGGTACTAGATAAACCTCACTTGATAGCGATTGCGATTCTAATAATGCCGGATCCTTGATCCTAATAACACCGAATCCAATCGTATCTTTTCTTTTACCACTCGTGTATGATTTTGTGTATAACACTCAATCACTCAATGTAAGCTCAATATTACAACAACAATACAATGAATATCAATCTCAGATGAATATGTAGTATGCTTGAAGTTGTTGTACTCAATCAATACCATAGACATGGTATTTATAGGCTTCATGATCAAACTAGCCGTTAGCTGCCAGACTGCTCATTACGTACGCTATATGCTCTCCATTACGTACGTAAGGTCCTTTACGTATGTTAACCCTGCCTGGTTACGTACGTTAGCATCTTCACAAAATAGACCAGTGAGTTTCGTCATTTGAGTTACGTACGTTAACTTTCTTCTGTTACGTACGTTAACATTACGTCACTGATGACGTCATATATCCGTTGTATGCTTTGCTGACTTTGACTCCTCCAACGTTCATCTGGTTTGAACTTGTTTACGTACGTTAACTACATACTATTACGTACGTTAATTGCCATACATTACGTACGTTAATGATCACATATTACGTACGTTAGCTTTGTGTTTTTCCAGCTTTTTGCACTTCGTTTTCCTTCGATGCTTGCTTCGTCTCTTCGTTGTTTTGTTTTGTTTATCAACATTAATCATCAAAACACTTTTAATTTATGTATGGAACTAAATGTTCCAACAATCTCCCCCTTTTTGATGATTACAAAAAAACACTTCGTCAATGGGATTTTTCTGAAAAAAAATGTAAATATATGTATATGTGTACAGACCAAAGTTTTCGACTTTGTCCGTTTCGTTAGTTTCTTCTCCCATTTTTGTTCAACTCCTTCGTTTCTCCCCCTTTCACAGTTAATCACGTTTTCGACTTATTTCTCCATTCTCCTATCTCTCCCCCTTTTTGTATTCATCAAAAAGTGCAATAAAATACCAATAAAAAATTCAATAAATATTGAAATATGCAAAAATAAATACAAGGGTATTAACTCCCCCTGAAAATATTATCCGTTTAGAAAATTACTCCCCCTAAGTAAAATACCAAAAATCAATGTTTGGGGATCCAACCTATAGTTGGTTTTTGTTTAGAAACGTAGACGATATTTGAAACGATTGTTCCTTTAGGAACCCAAATTTTCTTAATTTTTATCATCCGTCTCGGGCTTTTGCAACTTGAAATATGATGCCCGATTTTTAAACACTTTTCGCAATGGGGTATTTTAAAATTAATGGATTCGTTTTTTGAACGTGGTTTGAATCCTAACCCCTCTTTATTTAAAGTATATTTTTGAGCACCAAGCATTTGTTCAAATTTCTCATTTCCGCACGAGAATTTCTTTGTCAAAGTTTTAAGCTTGGTTTGGATTATAGCGAGATCATTCTTCAAAATATTTTCATTTTCAATACACTTTGAATGATCGATTTCAACAAATTTTCCCTTTTCAATAATTTTGGAATTTTCAATTTCCAAAGATTTAATTTTAGACTTAAGGGATTTTATTTCGGATAAAGCGTTTTGAAAATCCGTATGCAATAATTCAAATGCATCAAAAAGTTCATCACGGGAGGATGTACTTACTTGGCTTTCGACGTCGCTGTCGTCGAACGAACTTCGGGCCATGAGAGCGAGATTATTTTGATTGATGAATTCATCATCTTCGTCTTCATCGCTCCAAGTAGCCACGAGGACCTCCTTCTTGGGTTTGGCACGGCAATGCTTAGCGAAGTGGCCTGGTTTTCCACATATTTGACAAGAGTTGTCGAATTTCTTCGTTTCGCTCGAGATATCCTTCTTCCTCCGGTTTAATAATGTTTGGAATTTATTAATATTCTTGGCATAATATGCCGCTTCTTCGTCGCTTTCCTCCACCGGGATTTCTTCTTTCTTCCTCGATATCTTAGCCTTCATAGCTAACGATCGTTCCTTCGGCTTCGGCTTGACACTTCGTGATTTTAACACGATCTCATAATTAATTAGCGAACCAACGAGGGTGCTAAAATCGAGCGTGTTGAGATCTTTGGATTCCATAATTGCGGTCACGGTGCCATCCCATTCGCTAGGTAGTGATCGTAAAATTTTCTTAACTTTTTCACTACTAGATAATGGTTTTCCGAATGACGCAAGTCCATTTGTGATGACCGAGAATCGGTCGAGCATATTGGTGATGGACTCGGCACCTTTCATCATGAATAACTCGTAGTCATGGAGAAGCATATTGATTTTCGTCTCGTTGACTTGAGTCATTCCTTCGTGTGTGATTTCTAGAATTTTCCATATTTCTTTCGCACTCTCACACGATGAGATTCGATTGACCTCTTCCGGGTTTAAGGCACAAAATAAGAGTTGAGTAGCCTTACAATTTAGATGGTCATTTTTCCAATCGGCATCGTCGTATTCTTCGAAAGATTTGAGCGTACCGTCGGATTTGATAGGAACTTTCGGGCCGAGACAAATAATCTTCCAAATCTCTATATCGTAGGCACGAATAAAGATCGACATCTTTTTCTTCCATGTCAAATAATTTGAGCCATCAAAGAAAGGTGGTCGGTTGAGAGCAAGGCCTTCGACAGGAGCAAATTGAAATGCCATTGGATCTTTTTCTCCGTGGATGTTAAGCCGTGTATTGGAGTACCGCTCCGATACCAATTGTTGGGTACGGGGTCGGATAATTGCGCCGTTTGCGGAAGTGTAAATATAAGTGCGAAAAATAAAGGACACGAGGATTTATAGAGGTTCGGCTATAAACGAGCCTACGTCCTCTCTTTATCTTTTTCAATAGGTTAAAGATAGCAACCTCTACGCCTCTCTTCTATCGGTCGAGGTATAACCGTTTACAATCACGTCTTCTATTGGTCCGTGATAAACCACTCGTACTTGTCTTTGCGTCGGTCCAAGTTAAACCGTTTTCCTTTTCGTAGGACAAGGAATCAACCTCTCTAGCTTTCTATGGGTACTAGATAAACCTCACTTGATAGCGATTGCGATTCTAATAATGCCGGATCCTTGATCCTAATAACACCGAATCCAATCATATCTTTTCTTTTACCACTCGTGTATGATTTTGTGTATAACACTCAATCACTCAATGTAAGCTCAATATTACAACAACAATACAATGAATATCAATCTCAGATGAATATGTAGTATGCTTGAAGTTGTTGTACTCAATCAATACCATAGACATGGTATTTATAGGCTTCATGATCAAACTAGCCGTTAGCTGCCAGACTGCTCATTACGTACGCTATATGCTCTCCATTACGTACGTAAGGTCCTTTACGTACGTTAACCCTGCCTGGTTACGTACGTTAGCATCTTCACAAAATAGACCAGTGAGTTTCGTCATTTGAGTTACGTACGTTAACTTTCCTCTGTTACGTACGTTAACATTACGTCACTTATGACGTCATATATCCGTTGTATGCTTTGCTGACTTTGACTCCTCCAACGTTCATCTGGTTTGAACTTGTTTACGTACGTTAACTACATACTATTACGTACGTTAATTGCCATACATTACGTACGTTAATGATCACATATTACGTACGTTAGCTTTGTGTTTTTCCAGCTTTTTGCACTTCGTTTTCCTTCGATGCTTGCTTCGTCTCTTCGTTGTTTTGTTTTGCTTATCAACATTAATCATCAAAACACTTTTAATTTATGTATGGAACTAAATGTTCCAACACGCACTATCCATACGTTCGAGGATATGTTGCGTGCTTGCGCTCTCGATTGGAGCGGTGACTGGGAGGAGCATTTGCCATTGATCGAATTCACGTACAACAATAGTTAGCACGCATCGATTCGGATGGCACCGTATGAGGCACTTTATGGGCGACGTTGTCGATCGCCGATTTGTTGGAATGAGGCATCCGATATGGTCGGGACCGAACCGGATATCATTTTAGAGATGAGACGGAAGGTAGAAGTGATTCGGGAATCGATGTTGACTGCTCAGAGTCGACAGAAGTCTTATGCCGACGTCCGTCGTCGACCTTTGGAGTTCGAGGTGGGAGACCATGTTTTACCTAAGGTGTCGCCGACGAGGGGAGTTTTCCGCTTCGGGAAGAAGGGGAAGTTGAGTCCGAGGTTTATCGGACCCTTTGAGATTCTCGAGTGAGTCGGTGAGTTGGCATACCGTTTAGCACTACCTCCGGCCTTGGGTCACGTTCATAGCATTTTCCATGTTTCCCAACTGAGGAAATATGTCCTGGATCCTAGTCACGTCATCGATTATGGTGAGATTGATATTGCCAAGGATATTACCTTCGAGGAGCGTCCCTTGAAGATTGTGGAGCGCCGTGAGAAACGACTAAGGCATAAAACCATTCCCTTGGTCAAGGTGCAGTGGTCGAGGAATGGTGTCGAGGAGGCAACTTGGGAAATTGAGGATAGCATGCGTGCTAAGTACCCCGAGTTGTTTGTTTCTTAAGTTTCAGGACGAAACTTATTTTTAGAGGGGTAGAATGTAATATCAGCATTTTTCCTCTTTTACCGATATTCCTATTTTGGTGTATTTTTATTTTTAGCGACTCGCTTTTAACCATATCGATATTTTGAATTGGTTTTATTCTTGGAGTTTCTCCATTTGGACGAGTTTCGAAAATGTTTTGATATTATTCCATTTTATGTCACGTATTATTGCATGGACATTCAATTCTCGTAGAACTCATTCGATTTGGTTAATTCCTTGGTTGCACGAGTTCGTGTGGTTGAGTTGTTCGTGTTGCGAGTTTCGGTTGGTTAATCCGACGTCGTATCACGATTTTTGGACGTTTGGGCCCTTTTGTAATTTCCCTAAGTTTCGGGGTAGTTTCCATCCCTGTCTGTTCCGAACCCTCGGGTAGTCGGAATCACGTTTCATTTTATCTCTTTAGTCGTTGGTTTGAATCCGTCGGAAGTGTATCCGTTGGTAGTGGATACGCCTTATTATTTCCCGATCATTTCCTCGTCGAGAAGTGATTCAGATCTATGCCTGCTGTCACAGGCCATGTTACGGCCGTAAGCCATATATGCTACGGCCGTAATGCTCGAGAGTTACGGCTGTAAGTTTCCCTTATACGGCCGTAACAAGGGTTCATTTTTTCTGCACTTTGGTCTAGTGAGGGGTTACGGTCGTAACACGCTAGAGTTACGGCCGTGAGAATTATTACGGCCGTAACCTCATTTTGATACGGCTGTATGTCAGCTTCAGCAGATTGCCCAGTTTCATTCCTGGGAACAGTTACGGCCGTAAGGCAGGAGAGTTACGGCCGTAATGTTCCTATGTTACGGCCGTATGTTATGGATGTTACGGCCGTAACACCGGCCAGTATATAAAGTGGCAGCAGCTGTATTTTTTCTCATTTCTCACCTCTCTCACTTCTCTTCGCGACGGGAATGACTTGGAGAGCTAGGGTTCGCCCGATTTTTGCCCAAACACCATTGTAGGAGTATATTCAAGCTTCATATCATCAAGTTATCTCTAATCATTCATTATTCATCGTCAAATCAAGGTAAAGTTTCCTAGAACCCTATTTTGGGAAAGATTTGGGGGTTTTCACGTTTTCGTCCGATCCGTTCCGTTTTGTTGGTTAATTCATGATGAATATGATTAATCTTGTTGGTATTTTTCGTTTTCCTACGGATTCATGTTGTATTTCATAGTATCTTTCGTTATCTAGAGGGTTTGGTTGTGGTCCGCCCTCGTTGTTGTTTTCGTACGAATATACATGAATCGTAGGCGGGTTTTCGGGTGTATTCCATTTCCGTAATCGTTTAGAAGTGGTTGTGATTGTATTATTCGAATCGTTAGGTTCATTTCCGTCGGTTCCTCGCGGTCGTGTTTGATTCTTCATTTCCGTTCGTGTCGCCGTCTATTGATCGAGGCAAGTACCCTTATGAACTTACAAGCTTGACATAGTAGTATTGTATGGAAAATTGTGTGTGTGTGTATGCTCACTACGGGTTAGATTCGACGGGGTCTCGGTAGGGCTCCACTAAGCTGTGGAACCGCGAGCTTGCTTTTAACCACTATGGGTTAGATCCGACGGGGCCTCGGTAGGGATCCACGAAGCTGTGGGTCCGCGGTTAATTGTGGTGCATTTTACAAATGTGATTTGACTATGGCATTTCCGGAAATGAGTGCTTTGGAACTATGTTTCCACGATTGCATGCATTGACTATATGTGTAAGATGTAAGTTGTTCATTTGGTTACTTGTACTAGCGTAATTGCTAACCCCTCTGGGGACCCGTTTTGGTGAAATTCGTTTTATGGATTTCAGGTCAGGTTCATCGAGACGAGCGGGCCCTGGACCAGTATGCGGATGATGGCCGTGCGTGATGATTGTGCACAAGTGGTGTCTTATTGTCTTCTATCTTTTTACCTTTTGTGGTTTGTAAACTAATAGAAGTACTCGAGTACTTAAGAGTTCTTGTTTGTCTGGATTGTATTGTTGTCTATTGTGTTTGTGTCGGATGATGGTGTTATGTTTGACCGGCTGAACCGGGTGGATTCTTTTGTTTTGCGTCTTTATCATGAGGTGTCATTTTGTTGTTTCCGCGAGTCAATGAGTATGATATTTGTTCAGCCTGGTGGGTCCCATATAGGGATTCACGGCGTTGTAATATACCTCGAATATCTTGGGGGTGTTACAATTAAATGTTATGAGAGAGAAATAACCCTAGTCTTGCCTGGGGATAAGGAGACTACATTTTTCGGAGCAAAGACTTGTACCTCACATAGGTTTATATCTGCCATGAAAGCAATTAAATGCTTAAAAGAGGCAAATGTCAAGGATACCTGGTGAACATAGTTGGTACAGAAAGACAAGAATTGTCAGTCTCAGATGTATCAATTGTGAAGGAATTTCCAGACGTGTTTCCTGAAGATTTGCCAGGAATTCCACCTAATAGACAAGTAGAGTTCACAATTGACTTGATACCTGGAGCAGCACCGGTATCAAAGGCTTCTTATCGGATGGCGCCAAAAGAATTGCAGGAATTGAAGGTTCAACTGCAAGAGTTGCTGGACTTGAATTTTATTCGTCCAAGTGTTTCCCCATGGGGAGCACCGGTTCTTTTTGTCAAGAAGAAAGACGGTACATTAAGGATGTGTATCGATTATCGTGAGTTAAATCGACTCACAATTAAAAATAAGTATCCGTTGCCAAGGATCGAGGATTTATTTGACCAACTTAGAGGAGCAGGAATTTTCTCTTAGATTGACCTAAGATCGGGATATCATCAATTGAAAATAAAGGAGGATGATATTTCTAAGACGGCCTTTCGGACAAGATATGGGCACTACGAATTTGTAGTAATGCCCTTTGGACTAAGTAATGCCCCAGCCGTATTTATGGATTTGATGAATCGAGTATTTCACCAATACTTGGATAAATTCGTTATTGTATTCATTGATGATATTTTGGTGTATTCTAAAGATGAGAAACAGCACGAGGAACATTTAAGAATAGTATTGGAGACTCTTCGCAATGAGAAATTATACGCGAAGTTTAAGAAATGCGAGTTTTGGATTGACCGAGTAGTATTTCTCGGTCATGTGGTGACCGCTCAGGGGATTGAAGTCGACCCAGTCAAGATCGAAGCAATAAACAGTTGGGAAGCACCTACGAATGCAAATGAAGTTCGAAGTTTCTTAGGTTTAGCCGGTTACTACCGGAGATTTATCGAGGGCTTCTCAAAGATAGCAGCACCTATGACGAAGTTGACTCTAAAAGGGGAGAAATTCTTATGGAATGATAAGTGCGAGGCGAGTTTCCAAGAATTAAAGAAAAGGTTGACGCCAGCGCCTGTGTTAACGATTCCAGACCCTACCAAGGATTTTGTAATATATAGTGATGCGTCGAAGCAAGGTTTTGGCTGTGTTCTGATGCAGCATGGCAAGGTGGTTGCATACGCCTCGAGACAGCTTAAACAACATGAGTTAAACTATCCTACTCATGATCTAGAATTAGCCGCCGTAGTTCATGCGCTAAAGATTTGGAGGCATTACTTGTACGGAGGAAGGTGTGAAATTTTTACCAATCATAAAAGTTTGAAGTATTTGTTTACTCAGAAGGAGCTAAACATGAGACAAAGAAGGTGGCTTGAGTTGGTGAAATATTATGATTGCACGATCCAGTATCATCCAGGCAAGGCCAACATAGTTGCAGATGCCTTAAGTCGCAAGACGAGAGGAGAATTGTGCAATATGATCACTACTCAAGAGAAACTCATTCAAGATTTTTCGAGATTGAATATTGAAGTTGTTAGACTAAAGGGAACAACATCAATTTTATCAGCTTTAGTGGTTCAACCAACCTTACGGGAAAGAATTAAAAGAGCTCAATTCGAGGATAAGATATTAAGTAGAATGAAAGAGTTGGCCATGTCTGCAGACAATAAGGGTTTTGGAATAGCAAGTGATGGTAGCTTGATGTACGAAGGGAGAATTTGTGTGCCGAGAGATGAGAGTATGATAAAGTAGATTTTAATCGAGGCTCACAGTACGCCATATACTGCCCACCCAGGCAGTACGAAAATGTACCAAGATCTCAAGAAAATATTTTGGTGAAAAGGAATGAAGAATGATATACGGAAATTTGTGGAGAGTTGTTTGACTTGTCAACAAGTCAAGGCCGAACATCAACGACCATCAGGATTAGTCAAACCACTTGAAATTCCAGAATGGAAGTGGGAACATATAGCCATGGATTTGGTAGTCGGTCTACCCACAACAGTTAAAGGAAATACTGCGGTTTGGGTGATTGTCGACAGAATGACAAAATCTACTCATTTTCTGCCAGTCAAGATGACGTTTAAGATGAATCAGTTTGCGCAAATGTATATCAAGGAGATAGTGAGATTACATGGAGTTCCGGCATCAATAGTGTCAGATAGAGACCCTCGTTTTACTTCAAGATTTTGGAGAAGTTTTCATGAAGCTATGGGAACAAAGTTAAATTTCAGCACAACTTACCATCCTCAAACAGATGGTCAAATGGAGCGAACGAATCAAATCCTTGAAGATATGCTGAGAGCATGCATACTGGATGCAAATGGTGACTGGGAATCACTGTTACCTTTGGTTGAATTTGCCTACAATAATAGTTATCAAGCCACAATTGGGATGGCACCATACGAAGCTTTATATGAAAGAAAATGCAGATCTCCATTGTATTGGGATGAAGTTGGAGAAAGAAAAGTATTGGGACCTGAGTTAGTTGAGGAAATAGTCAGAAAAATTAAGATGATCCGAGAGAGGAGTAAAATTGCTCAGGACCGACAGAAGTCATATGTTGATAAGCGTAGAAAGGAGTTACATTTTGATGTGGGAGATAAAGTATTTTTAAAGGTGGCTCCAATAAAGGGAATTTTTCGTTTTGGAAAGAGAGGAAAACTTCGACCGAGATTTGTCGGGCCATTCGAAGTTCTTGAATGAATTGGAGATTTAGCATATCGTCTCGCTTTACCACCCGAATTTGCTTCAGTACACAATGTATTCCATGTCTCTATGCTCAGAAAATATGCGCATGATCCGAGTCATGTAATCAGCTACGCGAATTTGAACGTTAACAGAGATCTAACTTATGAAGAGCTACCGAGTGCAATACTCGAGAAGAAAATTCACAAATTGAGAAACAAATATATCACATTGATTAAAGTGCAGTGGAATCGTCATGGAAAAGACGAATCTACTTGGGAACGCGAGGAAGAGTTTCGAGCTCATTATCCTAATTTTTATAATTAAGGTATGACACTAATTTTCGAGGACGAAAATTTTTCAACGAGGGTAGAATGTAATACCCGCGAATTATTATTATTATTATTATTGTTATTATTATTAACAGTATTAATATCACTGTTAATATTGTTATTGGTAGTAGTGTTAATATTATTTTATATATATATTTAATTAATGTTAAGCCAAGACTCAAATATTAAAATTTTGTATATCCCAATTATATACTAATTAAGTGGCCAATTATTTAAAAATCTAACTCCAGCCCAATTGTATGCATTATATTATAGTTCATATCATTAAATTACCATGTCCAATATCTTATTTCTCAGCCAACCCTACAATTATACATATATATTTGGATTTAAGTACAAATTGAGCCCAATCATTTAAATTTAATTTTTAACTTAAACCCATTTCATAGTCCAAAAGAATCGATTCCTATTCTTCTCATCCGGAGAATAAAGCGTTACTTATCATCAAGCACACATTATCTTCTGCCATTTATCATGAACGTTTCAAGAATTTGATTAGAAAATTTATTACACAGTTACTTCTACAAATGCTATGTATACATAAACTCAAACCTTAAAAAAAAAATAAAGAAAACAGAAGCTGAAGAAAGAATTCAAGGTAAGAACCCCGTTTATTTTTCGTTTCTTCATTTACATAATTTTTCTCCCCAAATGTCTTTCTTTCACTATATATATATATATATATATATATATATATATATATATACACACACATATATAGCAATGAAAAAAAAGGGGGGGGGGGGGGGAGATGAACAGCAGCGGCGATTAACTATCGCCGACGCATCGCCGCAAATCCCATCCGATGCCGGAAACAAACCCTCACCTCCAGCCATGACCACCACCATCGCCAGCGCAGCCTCCTCCGCCGCGGACCGGATGACCAGGGCCGAAGCCCTTATATTTTCTGCAGGTCTGACCGCTCGCGGCACCTGTGATGTCTCCTCCTCCGCTCAATTCATGGGCGGAACCGAGTATGTGTGTGTGTGAGGAAGAAAAAAAAAAAGAAAGAAAGAAGAAGAAGAAGAAGAAGAACGAGAGCAGGAGAAGAGGGAGAGAAGAGAGAGGGGCGGCGGGTGAAAATGGAATGGGAGAAATAAAATATAAGTGTTGGATTTTATATCCAACACTTTAATCTAAATTTCAATTCAACCCCCTTAATTTTTCTATCTTTTAATTTTACTCCTATTTAATTTCTAACATCTCAAATTACATCTTTTTAAATCCAATTCAAATATTTTAATTTAGTTTGTGTTATTATATATTTTTCATACTTTAATAATAATATTAAATTATTTTATTGTAGATAACGACGAGAAATTTCGGGCCTAAAATTTCGCGAGTCGAGCATCTATATTTAGTCAAGCGCTGCATTTGAGGTGGGGTTTTTATTTTCACTTATTTTCTACAAAATTACATGTCTCATATGTATATTACATGTTATTTGGCATATATTATTATGATGTGATTTATCATGTCATACAGACAGAACAGAAAAATTGTACTTTCAGTACACAGAACATTTAGCTTTCAGGCTCAGATCGCCTCCGGGCTACGAGTACTCCGTGTAGAAATACACGTAAAAACAGAACAGAAATATTTATGTGTTCAATTATTCGTGATACATTCATAGGTGACATGTATAGCCTCACTAAGCTCAAACTTACCCCAAATTTTTAAAATGTTTTCAGGTTAATGAAGCGGGCGTGGTACTGGTGGAGGATGGTATCAATATAATTATCGAACTCTTAATATTATTAATTATATTTTAATTTACGAAGAATATTTCAAATTGTAATTTGAATGTTTTGGGAACTTTAGCAATTGCCTTATTTTCTATAAATGATGAATGTTAGTATAATTTTCGTAAATAGACGTAGTATAAATTCTGTACTTATTATTTTGGTTGTATTTTAAATTGGAGTTTTCGTTAATTCCTTACACTTATTTAATCATTAAAGTTTACTTTGAATTTAATATATATATATATATAATAGTTCTTCTTCTAAATGATATTTACGTGACATTATATAGCTTCCGCACGTTATTATTTTAATTAAAGTAAAATTTTAAATTAAGATAATTAAAGTTGAAAAAAAAATATGAAATTTTCGAGATTTAATTATAGTTAATATTAGGATGTTACACGCTTGGAAGGGTCATTCTTGGTGTTTCGCCACCAGTTCTGGTGAGCGTCCTTGTCTCGATTCTGATAAACTGCACGTCCTTCATAAGATTTATCAAAGACTAGGATCCAGTCTTCTGGATGGGTCACCAAGTCACCTTTTCGATGCTTTGACTTCATCTCGTCAGAAGGGAGCGATCCGTCTTCCAGCTTTGTCTTGAATTCCTCTGCGGCTTCCTGTACCGTTCTGCATCTATTGAATAAAGCGGATTCCCTGATAAGTACAACGAAGTATTTTAACAGTTCATTTCTCCTCCAGTCTTTGATCTCTGCAGCGGTAGGTTGACGGTCTGCCGGGAGGTTCATAGAGTGTGGCTTTCGGACTAGGCTTTTCCAAGGATACTTGGGATCCTGGAATTCTGGTCTATCTCCCTGTATCCTCACGTTCGGCGTTGAGATACGGGCTATGTCAGCAGTGATGGAGTCTTCAAACAGAGCTAACAACTCTTTTTCTTGCTCCAACCTCGTTCTCCTGGCGGCTTCCCGTGCTTCTTCCCCCTTTTTGGCATCATCAAGGTATGATACCTTTTCATCAAGACGTTCCAGGATTTCCAGAGCGGTATCCTGTTTCGTCTCCATATTTGATATTCTCTCAACAAGGGAGGAGAGAACCTGCGACATATCCTTAATATTCTTGTCATGGGCTCGTAGTTGGGAACCAGATTCAATTAAAGCAGATGCGGTCTTGGCCTCAGATACGCGTAGTTTCGATTGCTCCTCTCAGGATCCTTTCTTGCTTCTCTTGCAGATTGCTCAGGGCTTGTTTGAAGACCTCTGGCAAGACAGTGAAGGCTTCGACTACTCGAGAGACTTCATGCTTTAATCCAGTCATTTCTTCAACAACAGATGTGTGAAGCCAATCAAGAGCCTTTTCTACTGAGTGTAGAGCATTGACTGCGTCCTGAATAAATACAGTTTGGAGGCCAAGAGCACGTAATCGCTCTTTCCTTGTTTCAGTGTGGGGAGAGTCTGGCTGGAAGAAGTCCTCGACTCCATTCAACCTTCCCAAATTCACGTCAGGGAGTGAAGTGAGTTGGACATCCTCAGGTATAGTACCGTCGTCGGATTCCAAGGCGGTTGATGGGGCGGGAGCAGCTATTTCGGTTTCGGCGGCAGGGGGTGCGGCATCCTCCTGTTTCGAAGATGTTTCTGTAGACATGGATACAGGAGGGACCAATTCCTCCTGGTGTCTCTCAGCGTCCGCCTGTTCCGGCCGAGGGACTGATTCCTCTTGATGTAAGGCGCGTGATTCTTCTTCTTCAGCAGCGACAGCAGGCTTGGGTGCCTGTTCCGAAACATTTTCTTGCTACTCGACATGAGGGACTGAATCCTCATTGTCGGGAACGTTGTCTTGCTGTGGCGAAGGGGACGATTGATGGGTAGATGTCCCTTCATCTTTCTTGGATTGGGCTTCCTCTTGACTCATCCGCAAACCAACTTGGAGTGCGTCATCATCATCGTCGGAATCAGGATCATATTTTGGACTGTCGGGAGTTTCCATTGACGAAGCTTTTCGTGTCCTTTTAGCTTCAGCCTTATCAAGCAGATGACTCTCAATTAGCTCTTTGACGAATAAGTTGTCCCATTGGATTAAGACAGCAATTTCTTGGGTGTCCGTCACTTCCAAAATGAACTTCTCTTCGTTACACCACTCTGTCACGGGGTTGGGTTTGAGCACTCGAAAGCTCCTCGGACCCGTGCGGCACTAGACTAGAATTGCCTCGATCTAGCTAGTAAGCCTAACTCACTCAGTTGCTAAGTGTGTAAGAAGGGGTTTAAACACTTGGGAGTTGAGAGTAAAACACTTCACTATTTCACAAACACTTTACAAGTACAAGAATGTTGAGTCTTTGAGGGTTGGCTGCAAATGAGCCAACCTCAAGCCTATTTATACTACTCCTAGGACCTAGAAACTTCTATGCCACCTCCTCATTTGGAGGACTCTAGAAGATCCTATACAATCCACATACTTCTATCCTATTCTAGAACCTATCTCTAGAATCATCCACACTTATCTACAAATACAAGGCTTACAAATACATTCTAGAGTATTCTACTAAGTACAATCTAGAATGCTCCACAATCTTCAAGTACTACATCCTTCTAGGAGGGTCCTAGAAGGTTTTTCCATCATCCGGGCGCCCCGGCCCGTCTCTGTCCGTCCCGGCCCGCATCGGCCCGTCCCGGCCCGCACCGACCCGTCTCGGCCCTGACCATCTGGGCCCGTTTCTGCATTGTTCCAGACTCTTCCCGAACCTCCTGGACCAAGCCGGTCCACTTCTAGCTGCTTCCGGTCGAGTCTTCCCTGCTGAGTGACTCCTCAGCTTTTCAATGTCTACTGCCCCCACAAGGCTTTTTCCGTTTAAGCCTATTATAGGGGGGAGGGACTCCCTCGCACCTCGCACACGCGCGCCCGTGCACGCCGGCCACGCCCGGCATCCCACGCCCGCGTCCGGCCGCCCAGCTCGAGTCCTGTTCCCAGACTCGGCCTTGTCCCGTCGTGCCTTGTCCCACACGACTGCTGCTCGTCTGGCCTTGCCCGCGTCCCCTGCGCTTCCGGACAGTCCCGGACATGTCCCGTCCGCAATGCCCCTTGGGCGATCCGCTTCCCACAGTGGCAACCGTGCTCCTCCCACGGCTTACTCGCGTGACTCTCCGTCCGGTCACGCCGTCCTGAAGGCTGACTCTTCACATGCAGCCCGATGCCATCCTTGGCGTCCTGCTCGTGCCGGTCCCTCGGCACCCTGTGCGACCGTCTGCGCACACATGTCTCGTTGTCGACTGTCGGCCGTGACATTCTCCCCCGCCCATTTCGTCGACGTCCTCGGCGACGTGGCGGCCCCTCGATGAACCGAACTGCTCCAAGGTGGTAACTCGGCTCCTCCTCAAGTTTCCTCACGTACTTGAGTGCCGACATAGCTTGTACCGAAGGCTCTGTGGTCAAGCGTATTTCCTGCAGCTTGGCTTGATCACACACGTACAACGCCCTCTTGTGCGAAACTACGCCAACATTGTTCTTCCTCAGGAAGTCCATGCCTAGTATTATGTCCCGATCATCCATGCTCGTCACCTTGAAGTGCACGCGCGGTTCCCACGTGCCAATCTTTAGTCGCACCCCATTGGCGACCCCTGTAACCCGAACGGGTGGTGCATTATTCGACTTCATCGAGCCCCATCCCTCGATGACCTGAAGCCCCAACCTCTGTGCTTCAGCCTCGTCAATGTAGTTGTAATCGGCCCCTGTGTCTACCAACGCCTTGACGGGTTTCCCATTGATCAGCCCCGTCGCATACATCAAGTTTCCCTCAAGCGGTGCACCATCCGGCGATGCCATCCCTATGGCTGAGTTCAACACCTGAAGCGCCATCGATGTCCCATCACCCTCGGCATCGTCCCGTGCCTTGGTGTACTCCATGGCGGCTACCCTCGGAAACTTCGAGCATTGCCTCGTCGAATGCTCCGTGCTCCAGCAAATCTCACATTTCTTTTTCTTCGGACACGCTGCTACGAGATGGTCTGCACTTCCGCACCCATGGCAAGTCCGAGCCCATCCTGACTGCTTGCCGTCCTTGGGCCTGGCCATCCTCGCGCCCCTATCCGCACCCTGGTATGACTTGTCCTGCGTACCGATGCCGTCCTCGTCCCTCCTGGACTTCCGGCTCTCCCCGGCTGGTTTCAACTCGATCAGCCGCTCCGCTATCGCAATCGCCTCGGACACGTTCTGTGCCTTGGCCCTCTGCACCTCCAACTTTGCCCACGGTTTCAGTCCATCCACGAACGCGAACAAAGCTTCCTGCTCACTAAGGCTAGGCAACTCCAGCACGATCTCCTGGAACTCCTTCACATAGTCCTTGATAGCCTTGCTGTGGGTCAACTCCTTCAACCTAGCCCGGACCTCAAACTCAACATTCTCCAGGTAAAACTGCCGCTTGAACTCGGCCTTGAAATCCTCTCATGTCTCCATCCGACATGTTCCTCGCGCGATCTCTGTTTCGCGCCTTCTCCACCACAGCAGCGCCACATCTGCTAAGAAGAATGGAGCCGTCTGCAACTTGGTCGCATCATCTACTATCCCCGATGCACCAAAGTAACGCTCCATGTTCCACAAGAAGTCGTACACTTCCCTACCATTCCGCGATCCTTGGAACGAACACGGCCGGGGGATGTCAATTCGATGGGGTGCCGCACCCCGCTGGTCCTTGCCGTGGGCCATCGCCCGCTCATACAGTGCTGTCCATCCTTCGATGGTCTCGATCCTCCCTACGATCTCCTCTCGAAAGGCTGCGATCGTCGACCGAACCTCCTTCCTGACAGCCTCAAGGATCTCTTCACACAAGTAGTGTCGCAACGCGTTATGGGTGCCCGTCACCCAGTTCTCAAGCTCCTCCAATGACTCGCTCATCTCCGTCACCTGGTCGGCCACTCTGCTCCATGCCTCGAGAGCATCCTCGTGTCTGCCCATGGTTTCCTCCAGCCGAGCCACTCGTGCTTCCATGGCAACACCTCTTTCCACGGACTTGTCCCTAGACCCTTTCCTGGACTTGTCCTTCTCCTGGCCGGGTTGAACTTTGGTGATGCTGGACGTAGTCTCCATCGGTCCTCCTTGCACAATACCTCTCAGCAACGTCTCAATGCGGAAGCTCCTTGAACCACTAGCGTGGCTCCGATACCACTTGTCACGGGGTTGGGTTTGAGCACTCGAAAGCTCCTCGGACCCATGCGGCACTAGACTAGAATAGCCTCGATCTAGCTAGTAAGCCTAACTCACTCGGTTGCTAAGTGTGTAAGAAGGGGTTTAAACACTTGGGAGTTGAGAGTAAAACACTTCACTATTTCACAAACACTTTACAAGTACAAGAATGTTGAGTCTTTGAGGGTTGGTTGCAAATGAGCCAACCTCAAGCCTATTTATACTACTCCTAGGACCTAGAAACTTCTATGCCACCTCCTCATTTGGAGGACTCTAGAACATCCTATACAATCCACATACTTCTATCCTATTCTAGAACCTATCTCTAGAATCATCCACACTTATCTACAAATACAAGGCTTACAAACACATTCTAGAGTATTCTACTAAGTACAATCTAGAATGCTCCACAATCTTCAAGTACTACATCCTTCTAGGAGGGTCCTAGAAGGTTCTTCCATCATCCGGGCGCCCCGGCCCGTCTCTGTCCGCTTCTAGCTGCTTCCGGTCGAGTCTTCCCTGCTGAGTGACTCCTTAGCTTTTCAATGTCTACTGCCCCACAAGGCTTTTTCCGTTTAAGCCTATTATAGGGGGGGGACTCCCTCGCACCTCGCACGCGCGCGCCCGTGCATGCCTACCGCGCCCGGCATCCCACGCCCGCGTCCGGCCGCCCAGCTCGAGTCCTGTTCCCAGACTCGGCCTTGTCCCGTCGTGCCTTGTCCCACACGACTGCTGCTCGTCCGGCCTTGCCCACGTCCCCTGCGCTGCCGGACAGTCCCGGACATGTCCCGTTCGCAATGCCCCTTGGGCGATCCTCTTCCCACAGTGGCGACCGTGCTCCTCCCACGGCTTACTCGCGTGACTCTCCGTCCGGTCACGCCGTCCTGAAGGCTGACTCTTCACATGCAGCCCGATGCCATCCTTGGCGTCCTGCTCGTGCCGGTCCCTCGGCACCCTGTGCGACCGTCTGCGCACACATGTCTCGTTGTCGACTGTCGGCCGTGACAACTCGCTCCAGTTGTACAAGGTTTCGTACGGAGCAAGTCTAAAATTTTTCCATTGGAGAAACCGCTCGAATGACTGTTCAATCTGCACGGAAAGCAGGGTCTTGGATATTATTGTGTCCGGGGAGGGACTCCGTACAGCTTCTGGGTTTGCTATAGGAAGGGGTTCCTCTATAGGTGTGGAATCCTGTATTAGAGAGGGATTCCTTACAGAGGATGGTACCCCGAAGGAAGGTGGATCCAGAACGAGTGTGGAATCCCGTATAGGAGAGGTAGCTGTTGGCTCCAAACAGGCAGCCGACTCGCCAGAGTCTTTTGAGTTGGCAGATGTCCTCATATCTGTCATTGCCGCCAAGGGCTCGGGATCTACTGTCGATACAGTAGCGGGCATCTCTTCCACAGGGGTTGGGCCCTGGGGTAGTTGATCCGTGGGTTGCGCCACGATAGGAGCATCCTCGGGGGGTTCTGTAGCCTGTACTTTTGTAAGCCTCCTTAGCTTCCTTTTCGGCTTCTCAGCAGCAACTGGTGTCTTGCTGTGAGATCTTTTTCGTTTCTTCGAAGATTCGACACTTTGGGACTTAGAAGAAACGTCCCTCGCATCTTCAAACAGCGGCAAGTTCCGGATAAAAGGCCTGTTCGCGATCAGGATGCTTTGATTGAAGGCAGCGGGCCTGATGCCTCATAAGAATATCCGCGAACTTATCTTCTTTGCTTTTGCGGTTTGCTGAAGTCCGCACTTCGTCAAAACAAGGTTTAAGAATAAACCAAATGATATTTTTTGAGTAGCAGGTTTGGACACCTCTTCCTGCAAATGTTTAAGGATAACCTGACACCAGTTGACCTTCTCGCAGGTCATTATGGCGACCATCATCCTGAATCTGAGATTTGTGCACATCTCAAATGCACCTGTACGATTCTCAATGATGCAGCAGCCAAAATCATGTAAATAAACAAACGGTAAACAAAAATTTTTCTTACGGCATGTGGTGTGAACCACTTCCACTGTTGCCAAACCGGTGAACAAGCCATAATATTGAGTCAGCAGTTCTTGAGAACCAAAGGTCTCAAGTTCTTCCATGGTCAGGCCATCAGAGGGTAGCCTGAAGATCTTTTTGAGAAGCTCTTGGTCAACGTGGATTTCCACTCTGCGAATGACTGCTGTGATATCAGCAACATGTCCTCCTAGAGCCAGAGGCAGAAAACGAACCACGGCGTTGAGGTAGAACTCCTCAACAAGATGAATGTCATATTTCTCGGTGGTGTGGCTCCCAAGGCGGTAGAGGCCTTGTTGACGGATTCTAGTGGTGACGACCTCTATGGCATCGACGTCATCACTTTCAGTGTGAATGCGTTCCATTACGACAGATCTGGAGAAGATCCGTCCATCGATGAAGTTCAGAGACTTCTTGAGAGAGGTGGAAGATGTCTGAGTAGACGCCATTGAAGATTCTCAAGAAAAGGTGAAAAAGATTCAAGAAGAATATGCAGTAAATACAGAAAAACTTGTAGGCTAAATTGCTCGAGTGCTTTTAAAATATGCAGAAGGCGTAAAGAGTCTCAAATGGCATTTACAGTCCTTTTTTAGTAGGCGGCGAAGAAGGGTTTTCAGAAAACGAATAGTCAGATGTAAGGGATGGGAAGCGGTGTTTGAAATGAACGGTCACGATGGACTGAGTGTAACTGGTACACTTATCCATTGAATTTTAAAATAGGAGCGGCTCCCACTTCTGACATTTGTTATTACCCTTAATGCCTGAAACGATGGTATTAAATATTAAACAATTTGAAAACATCGCGGCTTTTGAGATTTGATTGTTCAGATGTCGTGTAAGGCATTTACTGTAAACGACGTTTGACATGAAAACAGGGCACGTGGACAAAAATTATTTTAAAAATGAAATATTATAAAATATAATGAATCGAAATTCCATAGCATGTGCTGTATCCGCGACGATACAGCGTTCCCCCTTAAAAGGTACATATAGGTTTCAATTCCATACAACAACTTTTGGATTAATGCTGTATTCATGGGTCATACTGTATTCCCCCTTAATTATTGCACACGTCAGCTGTAGGATGATTCATATTGCTTTGTTTCCTACAGTGCTATATTGAAGGGTATGAGTGTACAGATAATTAATGGTGGATACTGTATTCTTGGGTCTTACAACATTCCCCCTCAATTGTTGAGTAAAAACAGTAAATACTTACAGGGAGTCAGACTGTAGCAATCTCAATCTTGTCGAAGCATGTTGAATCTTGCTGTGTCGAGAGGCTTGGTGAAGATGTCGGCTAACTGAATATCTGTATGAACTTTTTCCAGCCGAACATCCTTGTTTTCGACATGATTCCTTATGAAATTATGCTTCATGTTGATATGCTTAGTGCGCGAGTGCAATACAGGGTTGTGCATTATTGCAATTGCACTCGTGTTATCACACATGATTGGCGTTTCCTTAGCTTCAATCCCATAATCTGACAACTGTTGCTGCATCTAAAGGATCTGCATACAACAACTACCAGCAGCATAGTATTCTGATTCAGCCGTGGAATGTGAGTTTGACAATTGCTTCTTACTGAACCAAGAAACAAGTCTAGGTTCAAGAAAGTGACAAGTTCCACTTGTACTCTTCTTATCTAGCTTTCAGCCTCTGAGATCCGAGTCGCTGTATACAACTAAATCGAATCCGCCTTCTTTAGGATACCACAGTCCTACATCGACTGTTCCTTTAATATACTTCAGGATTCGTTTAGATTTATTGAAGTGTGATTCTCTGGGTGCTACTTGATATCTCGCACACACTCCTACAACAAACTGGATATCGGGCCTGCTAGATGTTAGGTACAGGAGAGAGCCAATAAGCTTCCTGTAGAGTGATTGGTCAACCGGCTTTCTGGCTTCATCAGCACTAATTTGCACGGAAGTGCTCATGGGAGTTGACGATGATTTGGAAGTGTTCATTCCAAATTTGTTGAGAAGCTTCTTGCTGTATTTTTCCTGGTTGATGAAAATCCTTGTAGGCAACTGCTTTACCTGCAAACCTAGGAAATAACTAAGTTCTTCCATCATACTCATTTCAAATTTACTTTGCATGAGATGAGAGAACCTTTGACATAAAGCAAGGTTAGTTGAACCAAATATAATGTCATCTACATAGATTTGAACCATTAGAAGGTCATCACCTTCCTGTATTTTGAACAAGGTCTTGTTCACAACACCTTTCTCAAATCCATTATCGGTTAGGTACTGGGACAGGGTCTCATACCATGCTCTAGGGGCTTGCTTCAGTCCATACAGTGCTTTCCTCAGCCTATATACTAAATCGATGCCGTCTGTGTTGGCAAACCCTGGTGGTTGTTCAACATAAACTTCTTCGGCAAGGTCTCCATTTAGGAATGCACTTTTGATGTCCATTTGGTATACAATGAAGCTCTTATGGGCGGCAAAGGCTAAAAATATCGTAATGGCTTCTAGTCTGGCTACAGGGGCAAAATTTTCATCGTAGTTTATGCCTTCTTCCTGTCTATAGCCTTGTGCGACTAGTCTGGATTTATTCCTTATAATTAGTCCATTTCGATCCTTCTTGTTTCTAAATACCCATTTGGTTCCAATAACTGATTGATGCGTAGGTCTGGGTACAAGATATCATACATTGTTTCTTTCGAAACCGTTAAGCTCTTCTTCCATATATGTTATCCAATGAGACTTATTAAGAGCTTCTATGGTAGAAACAGGTTCGGACTGGGCTAAGAATATAGCAATAGTGCACATATTGAGTCTTCTAAGCTCGGATTGAGGTTTCCATTCAGGGGATGATGATATCTCAGTTTCTAGTTCTTCTTGTGCACAAAGTACATTTTCTTGTGTACTCTGTATTCTCTTACGGGTAGAAACACCAGCATTAATGTTTCCAATGATCAGCTCTTGCGGGTGATCTCTCAACCATCTTCGGTCGGGTTCTAATTCGGGGTCCCGTACTGTATCTTGAGTTGCTGTAGTTTCGACTTCAGCTTGTACAGCATCGGCTTCATCTACGTCGATTCTTACAGCTACGAGGTTGATTTCTAGGTCAGCAACAGGTTCTATGAGAGTTGGTGGATCTAAGATGGAAAGTTGTTGGATGTTCTGAGTAACAGCTTCTACTCCTGTATGGTCATGGTGAGGTTCGTCGAATACTACATGAACTGATTCCTCGATCGTCAGCTTCCTTTTATTAAAGATCCTGTAAGCTTTGCTGACGGAGGAATATCATACAAATATTCCTTCATCTGACTTCTCATCAAAGGTTCTAAGTTGATCCTTCCCATTATTCAACACATAGCACCTGCATCCAAAAATGTGAAAATACGAAACTAACGGAGTTTTGTTGTTCCATACCTCGTATGTTATTTTGTTGTGGTGTTTGTTGAAGATACAGCGGTATTGAGTGTAGCATGCTGTATTGGTTGCTTCACCCCAGAAACGCTGTGGCAACTTGCTTGCGGCAATCATTGTCCTTGTTGCTTCTTTCAGCGTCCTATTATGTCGCTCGGCAACACCATTTTGTTGAGGTGTACGGGCAGCTGAGTATTCGTGCTATATCCCATTTTCCGAACAGTATTGCTCTATAAAGCGGTTAGTGAATTCCGTACCTCTGTCGGAACGAATGGACATGATACTTAACCCTTTCTCATTCTGAAGCTTTCTTAGGTGCTCAGGCAACTTTGATGTTGTTTCCTTCTTCTTGCTTAGGAAAATTGTCCAAGCATACCTGGAGTAATCATCAACAACAACAAGACAGTATTTCTTACCTCCCAAACTTACCGGGTCTACAAGACCATAGAGATCCATGTGTAGCATCTCCAGCACTCTATGGGTTGAAAGGTAGGATTTGCTCTTCAGGGTGGACTTGATTTGTTTGCCTTTTTGACATGGTCCACAGACACTGTCGTTTTAGAAAGATACATTCGGCAATCCTCTAACCACTCTCTATCTTGAGAGATTGTTGATCGTCTTGAAGTTGACATGTGACATCCTCTTGTGCCATAGCCAGCTTAGATCTGTAGTGCCTTTGGCAACTAAACAAGGAAATGTGGAGCTCGTAGGCATCCAGTCAGCAATATACATATTACCTGATCTGCTTCCTGTGAGCACAACTTCTTTGGTCAAGATGTTTTTGACTCTACAGTGATCTATATAGAATTTCACCGAGAACTGTTTGTCACAGAACTGGCTAATACTAAGTAGATTGTACTGTAAGCCTTCAACATGAGCTACATCAGTGACTTTGAATTTTCCGACAAGAAGGTTTCCTTTTCCTCTTGTTCTTCCTTTAGATTTATCACCGAAGTGCACTTTTGGACTGCGACCTTCTACGAAATCTAATTGCTTGCTTCTATCTCATGTCATGTGCCGGGAGCATCCGTTGTCGAAGTACCATATGTCCTTCTCCAAAATATCCTGTAGCACATAAATGATGTAGATTTAGGTCCCTTTGATTGTTGGGTCCGTGAATGTTAGTGCCTTTAGGTACCCAAACTTTCCTGACAGTAATTGGTTTACTGTAGGTAACATTTGGTACAGATTTGCGGTATCTACGTGGGCATGTACGTAGTTACTGTATCTATGATAATCATTATGCATGTAAAAATCAGGGTTATTATTATTAATCCAGTTCATATGCCGTATCGGAGGTGGAGCCATTTTCTTTGGCCTTACAGCTTGCCTTTTGGGTCTCTAGTTGGATTCCCAATGCTGTTGTTGATACTTTGCGGACACTTGCTGTCTCGATGAATGATTAGGCTCCTGTATCCAATACCTAGGCGTGCTGTACTGAAAGTACTACCGTGCAGGCCTTTGGTATTTGGATACACCTGTTGCATGCTATTGCGTACACCTTACAGGTTGGAACGGCTTATGATTCCGCTGTATTGAATAGGATTGCGGGGGCGGAATGGCGTCCTTTGCTTTTCGCGGTGCAGCAGGTTCCTTCACAGGACTAGGGGTATCTTCCGATACAGGAATGTGTTCCACACTCTTGACGAACACAGTACTAGTTTTCCATTTGTTAGAAAATGAGTTGTATCTTAAGCCACTTTTATCATGAGCATGTTTCCCAGTGCTTATAATTTCTTCCATTCTTTTAGATGATTTCTCGAAAGATTTCAGAATGGTCACAAGTTCGCTTTCTCATTTCTCGAGAGTATTAAATTTAGCTTGAAGTAGAACAAAATCATTTATCTTGCTTCCATTTTGAGACTTAGTCTCACTTAGTTCATGAGCAAGTTGATGACTGCTCTCCATGGGTTTTTCATGCTCGACCTTGCTGTTTTCACAATCAATAGACATATTTTCATAATTTATCTTTAGCAAGTCGTTTTCTTCTTTCAGCTCTATGTTGGAAAGTTGAAGCTGGATGTTTTCATTTTTCAAAGACTCGTGGGCTTTTTGAATATTTTTAAATTCATTCATCATGTTTTCGAAAGTATGCGATGCATTTACTGGAATAATTGAGGTTGAGCATACCTCATCATCGCTATCTTCTTCTTCCGGAATGTCCTTTGCCATAAAGCACATATATGCCTTATCTTCGAACTCATCGTCAAATGAATCACTTTCAGTGACTACCTGAAGACATTCTTCGGATTTGGATGGTGTGGGGGTGGCTTCTGATTCTCCTATCAGTTCCTTGAGCTTGTTTTTCCAAGCACGTCTTCATTCATCCCTCTCTTGTTGCTCGGCTTCTGGCAATCTCTGAACTTTGGGATGAGGACATTTGTTTGCATAATGTCCTGGTTTCCTGCAATTATAGCATAGATTAGCGTCACCAGAGGAATTTTCAGTGCTTACCTTGTGAACAGGCTTGGGCCTGTAGGGAGTCTTCCAGACTGTTTGATGAACTTTTTGAATTTGTGCATGAGGAGCGCCATTTCATCTTGTGACAGGATATCGTCGTCACTGTCAGCATTCTTGTAATTTGGCTTTGATGGGCTGGGCATGCTGTGTCGACGGTTGGATACAGCGACTAAGGCTGTAGTCCTAGCTGGAGATTCTTCAGCTTTCTCTCTCCTGTCTATATCATACTCGAAAGCTTTGAGGTCAGAAAAGAGATCAAAGGTAGATATTTCACTAAGGTTACACGACACACACATAGTTGTGGTCTTAATGTCCCATCGGGCAGGGAGAGATCTGAAAATCTTTAAGTTTTTCTCCCTTTGAGTATAAATTTTGCCCAAAGATTCAAGTTCACCAACAATTCCAGTGAATCTGAGGTCAAGTTCCTCAAGTGTTTCAGTTGGTTTCATTTCAAAAGATTCAAATTGCTGAGTTAGTTTTGAAATTTTATTTTATTTTGAGAGCTCAGTTCCCTCACAAATCAACTTGAGTTTATCCCAGATATCCTTGGCTGTTTTACAGCTCTTTACCTTCGAGATGCCTTTGTCGAGGGTGACAAATAACGCATTCTTTGCAACATTGTCGAGGTTGGCGCGCTTTCTTTCATCTGTGGTCCATTGATCGCGCTCCTTATCGAGCATCTCAGCATGGGCTTGGCCTTCAATCCTTGCGGCTGTATTTACCTTAATGATCTTAATGGGGCCATCCTGTATAACAAAAATCATCTCTTCGTGCATTGCTACAAGATGAGCCTCCATCTTGATTCTCCAATCATCAAATTCATTAATAGAGAACATAGGAACTTTGTTGATCATTGATGTATCCATATAAGAATGTAGGAATGAAAAAACTGTTTTATAAAATAAGTGATTTTGGATCTGATTCGGTTAAAAATACGACTGATTCTTTTAAGAATCAACCGCTCTGATACCAATTGTTAGCCACCAAGTATACTGGATACAACTTGGAAAGTGTTTTAAACAACAAGCTGTATGGTTTTTAAATCTGAGTGCGTAGCGGAAGTCTTAAATACAGTAAGTTGCTGAGGATACAACAACTCGATGTGCAGTGTATACTTAAATAATCACAGTTAATTAAAACAATAAAGGCAGAAGTAAATAACACAGTATTTAAAGTGGTTCGAGGCAAACCCCTCTACGTCCACTGGTCCTCCACACAAGAGTAAAAAGTTTATTATAATTACTGCGTACACAACTACGTGTATAACAACACTTAATCAATATATCGTTCACACAGTTTGATATAAAGATCTTAGCTTTCAACCGTTCACACAGATTGGTTTGAGCTAACACTTTGACTGGCTTCTTCACACACAGTTCTGAAGCTTCGTCTTCTTCGATGCAAGTCCTTCACACACAGTTTGGGAGTAGCAAAGATTCCTCAGTCCACATAGGGCTAATATGAGTTTGTTCAAAGATAGAACAGGGTTTGAACAACAGCTATGACTTTGTGGGCTATAAGCTGATGATGTGTTGTTCAAGGTTTGAGCACTATATATCTCTTATATCTGAATAGCAGAAAGCTTGGGGAGATATATTTTGCTCTGAATATTTCTTGTAAGCTTGATCGTTTGTAAGTCGTGAATAATCTGTAGATTTTCAGTCGTTCTTTCGTTGTTCAGTAATTGATGATCTTCAAACTCTGGAGATATATATAGCCTTCTGAAATATATCCGTTTGAAATATATCCGTTGAGCAAGATTCTGCGACAACTGATATTTGACCGAGATCCGGATATTGCGGGATTTTGAAGATCTTCCGACTTACATTATTTAAATACTTTATCCTTTAGTATTTAAATACTACTTTATCAGCGGGACTTGACTTCTAGAGAATACTGAAGATTCCTTCTTGTCCTGTTGAGAGCTCTATGGAAGGTATCACTGTATTGATATTCGAGACAGCTTCCATACTTTGGCTTTGCGGGACTCTTTGTTGTATGATCAATATACTGTATGGTTGGGACTGCGAGAAGTCTTCGATACAGGTTTGATACTTGATCAGCTATTCGATACAGCTAGAGGCGGTATCCAGGATTTGGCATATTGTCAAAACATTCTGACAATATGATCGATACAGGGTTTGTTATCCAAGCAGCATTGATACAGGGATTTGTTATCCCAACAATAAAGTATTCATGGTTAAAGTAGCATTTAATGCTGATGGGACATCATTTAATGCGGTCGAAGAGACTACAGTGTGAAGAGCATTTAATACTAATCAAAAAAGAATGTCTGAAGAATTAAGTGTGAATCGCCTTTAATTCGAAACTTTCTGAAGTCACCAATCAAAGCAGTCTCAATCTCACCAACTGGGCAACAACTACATTTATAATGAATCTATTTCCAAGGTTATAAATAGCCCCAAGCAAGAGGACATTGAAGAACTTTGACAATATGACTATCAAGCTTACAAGATCACTATATTTCTTCAAGCATACAACTTCATCAAAAAAGAAGAAATATACAAGTCATCAACACGAACAGCACACTTACAGTGAAAGCTCTTCAATTATATAACTGCTATTCGATCTTGTCATACCAATCTTAGTGTTGAGTTACTTAGCCGAGTGTGGACTAAGCTTAGTTATCTATGACCTGTGTGGGAGGAATAGCGCTAGGGACGAAGGTTCAATCTGTGTGAGAAGAAGCGAGTCGAAAAAGCCAAATCCAATCTGTGTGAACAACCAAGATATAGTCGACTGCATCAATCTATCTAAATGATACATCGACGTGTTTAGTCAAAATCATATTGTTATGTACGCCTTGATTTTAATAAACAATTTACTCTTATGTGGAGGACCAGTGGACGTAGAGGGGTTTACCTCGAACCACTTTAATTAGTGTGTCTTTACTTACTGTATTTACTGTTTTCTATTTACCTGTATGGTTTTGAGTGTACATATTATAAATACCCTCTACGCACCAAGCTAACAGGAGACAATCCAGTTGCTGTATTTACAGCAACTTAACCTTAGACTTCCGCTACGCAACCAAACTTCGAAGAAGGAAACAACTTATTCACCCCTCTTCTAAGCTGTTTATACTGTATACTATCACCAATAATTGGTATCAGAGAGGTTGACTCTACAAAGAACCAGTCAATTTTTAAACTAAATCAGATCTACAAAATCACTAGCGTTTGAAAACTTTATTTTTATATCATCATCATTCATTTTACATCTAACATGAATACATCAATGATCAACAAAGTTCCTCTGCTTTCTGCTAATGAATTCGATGACTGGAGAATCACGATACAAGCCCATCTTGATGCGATGCACGAAGAGGTAATATTTTTCATCCAAGAAGTACCTATTAAGATCATGAAGGTCATCACACCCGCAAGAATAGAAGGATAACCTTAGAAATGCTTGAGAAGGAACGCGAGCAATGGACAATGGATGATTGCAAGCGTGCGGATCTCGATAATGTAGCAAAGAATGAGCTATTTGTAACTCTTGACAAAGACACATTCTTCAAGGTAAAGAGCTGTAAGACAGCTAAGGAAATCTGGGAGAAACTCAACTTAATTTGTGACAGAACTGAGCTCTCAAAGGAAAACAAAATTTAAAAACTAACTCAGCAATCTGAATCATTTGAAATAGAATCTTCTTAAATGCTTGAGGAACATGACCCCAGATTTATCGGCATTGCCGGTGAACTTGAAGCATTGGGTAAGGTGTAAACCCAAAAGGAGAAAAATCCGAAAATCTTTTGATCACTTCCTACCCGATGGGACACTAAGACCACAACTATACGTGTGTCTTGTAATTTGAATGACATATCCACACTCGATCTCTTCTATGACCTTTGTTGTTTGTTGATTCTTTAGTCTAATACTCGCAAGCGCATGATTTGTTCGATGTAGATATGCGGTGCAAGGTCGATTCCACAGGGAGGACTATGATAGTGAAGTAAAATTATTCCTATCGTTTTGAACCAAATTAAATTAAATTCTAACCTAGTCCCAAATAATTTGATATTGGAATGTTATAATAATTACATTAAATAACTAGTAATTTTTAAGTCGATTTTAGATAATTGATTTTAAATAATTTACTAGGGTTTAGAATCCACCAATGTCTATTTATTATTTAATTTATATTTTAATTCCAAGAAATTCAGGGAATAGATTCTGAAATCAATCTCACTATTTCCCTATAGATTTAACAATAAGTACAAAATTATAATTCAAATATAGATTTTTCTTCACTTGAAAAATGTAATTTCTAAGCATTATATGTATCCAATTTAATGGAAAACGAATAATCAAAGAAATTAACTAATATCAATAATCACAAAGCAATGGGGAATTTATAACTATCAAAAATACGTGATATAATTGATGAAATAATATTCCCCTATTGAAGCGAAAATCATAATCGTTAAAAACATTTATTTGGAATTATTATATAAATATTAATAATAATATAGACATGGTTTCATCATAACCCCAGTAAAAGAAAATTACTCACTCATAATAACAACACAAATAAATAAATATTTCATAATATTATTACTTAAATATAATTTTATTACACAATATTTTTATTTCTCACTCTTACAACAATATCTCTCTATTTTTTCTCTTTTTTTTTTCTCCCAAAACACTACACATTCATCCCCTATTTATACTACTACAAAATTAATAAAATAATAATTTTTAACATTTTAAAATCCCACCGCCAATAATACACGGCTGTCAATTAATGCTGATGTCATGGATGACATCAGCAGAGAGTTGAATTTTCGGTCCAATCGGGTGTTGACACGTGACACAATATGGTCCGTCTATTTAATTGTCCTTCGAACGGTCATAACTTCTTCATACGAACTCGGATTCGGATGAATTTTTTTAAAACGATCGTATCGACGAGACGAATAAAATGAGACCATTCGAGACTATATTTGAATTTTTGAAAAATATCGTCCTTGAACCAATTGATCTGTCTTGTACCGGTTGGTTAACCTGCAGATATAATTCAATTCCAATTAATTATCCAAAAATGACACAAAATTATAGAAAGTTCTAACAAAATAAAATAATATAGATATATGGTAAAACGAATAAATTATCACACAAAACACACAATTATATACATAAAATACTAATAAAAATATTACTCAAAATATACCAAACAAATTCCCCACACTTATCTTTTGCACGTCCTCGGGCAAATCTTATACCCGAGTTATAATACTCATATGCTGAAAAAAAAATCATGACAAAACCAATATCAAGAGAGAACAAGTGATCATGACCCAAGTGGGATCACAGAAAAATAGGACGCCGCACCAAATTCTAACAACTTCATTGAGAATCGAATGTAAAAAGATTCAATACCCTCACGTGGATGTCACTCTTCACTCAAGTGTATATACGGGATATTCGAGAAGAATTCACTCATATCAAAGCATAATGTGTCATTACCATATGCTTGGTCAAAAATCAAATTTCCACTACTTAAAAATAAACTCATGCATAAATCAAAAGGTTTTTCTTTTGGTTGTAACGTGGCTTTGGGTATGGGTAGGATAAAGGGAAAATTATGAGGTTTGCTAGCCAAGATCAATTGTGAATTTAGATGCATAACAAATCCTACAAATAACAATCAACACCCCCCTTCTGTAATGAAAACTCTCAAACCATCATCCCCAAGTTATTATGTACATGGTAATTGAATATTCATCACACTCTTGTATAAGAAAAAGTATGCAATGGATCTTCTGGAAGGAATTATGTATCACTCAAGGGATAGTTCAAGTGCTATTTTATGTATATATAGTGATGATTTTCGCACTTGACCTCCCGTTTTTTTTTTCTTTCAAGCCGTTTTTTTATTTTCTTTTTAATTTTTTTGGCCTTTATTTATATTTTTTTTATTCGGTTCAATACTCCAATGTACTTCACACCCTTTCACTTTCAACAAAAGCTCTTAATCTCCACAATACTCTTATGAACATCGGTCCCTATTTGTTACATATCTAGTTCACAATTAAATCTTTGACTAGAGGGTGCAAATGGATGAGTCATCAACAAGAATAGATAATGCCTAAAGTAATGTGCTTGATCAAAGAAATAGGCACAGGCTCAATGGGGCTTCTAAGGATAAAATGTAATGGGTGGGAAAATATAAGCCAACAAGGGGTTAATCCTAATTGCCTTTATCATCTCAATGCAAGAGTTTATGAATGTAGTCTCGAAATGTATAAATGAGCAAGTTCTAGAATGAACACAATATGTTTGACCACACAACAAAAAATATAGAGCGTATATATAAGGATTGCTCTAAGGCACAAAACTCATAAAAGGGGTGTTGTGTACTGAATCCCATACACCTTCATCCAAATCCATTATCAAAACCAGTGAAACATCCCAAAAATGATTTTTTCACTAACGTTTTCTCAAGAAAATGGTGTCGTGATTTTCAACCTCTTTTTCTTTTATTTATTTCATATATATATATATATATATATATATATATATATAGATATAGATATTGATATAGATATAGATATACACCTTCCCCCACACTTAATGATAAACAATATCCTTATTGTGTAAAAAGAACAATGGAGTAAGAGTTTAAATAAAGCTTCCCTGTTTATGAAAGACGACGCTTCGCTCAAGCCTTTTTTTTTGGACCTGCAAGAAATAAGTGTGGCAAAACAACAAAAGAAAATATATACCCGGAAGTATAATACAAACAACCTAGATGCGCTTCAAGAGAGTCCGAAGAGTCGCCTTACGCTGCCATCAATGATTTTATTAAAAATGAACGAAAAAAAAGTACAGTAATAGAAATAACAATATATAAATCGTGGATAGATGCGCGTCAAGAGAGTCCGAAGAGAAACTCCTTAAGCTGCCATCATCTTCACGATTTTTACACCCGCTAAAAAATAAAAAAACAACAACAAGAGGAATGAAGTGGGAAATCAGAGGGAAAGGAATGAATCAATTTTGTGTTTCCGCACAGTGAAATCTTCCATCCAAACAATATTAGCTAGAGCTGGGTCTGGTTCAGGAACAAATGCAATAAGTTTTTTGACCAGCTCTTCTGGTGTTGTTGCAACAACTATGATTCATTTAGCACGCTCAGAAATAAAAACCTTTTTCAGAAGAGTAGTTGATGAAAGATAGTAAATCATCGAAGAAACCATTGACATTTAGCAGACCTATTGGTTTCGTATGCATTTAGCTGGGCTCTGGTAACTACATGAAAAAGTTCCTCAAGAGTGCCAAAACCACCGGGAAGGGTGATAAAGGCATCAACATTATTTGTCATGTGAGTTATGCGGTCTTGCATATTCACAGCTATGAACTCATCTCCAATGGTTGCTCCGGTGATTTTACTTTCAGCCAAAGGTTTTGGAATGATTCCCAACACTTTTACTCCTTCCATATAGGCAGAAGCAGCAGCACGTCCCATTAATCCTAGACTTCCTCCTCCGTAAACTACATGAATACATTTTTCTCCTAAGGTACGACCCAAGTTGTGGGCTGCTTCAATAAAGCAAGCCTCTTTCCCATGACTAGCTCCACCAAAAATGCAGATGGAGTTAAATCTTTTTGTGGAAGATGATGATTCCATTTATTTTTTTTGAAAAAGAAAATTATTTTAGAGAGTAAAGGAAAAGAATACAAGTTTCAGGGATGCAGAAAAGAAACAACTGCAATGTTTATTTATAGATGCAAAATAAAGTAAAAAGATTTATCAAATCTGTGACCGCGTTAATTGCGCTTCAACTACTCAATAGAATAATAGATGCATTTATTGCGTATCACATTTTTTATTCAAAAAATCTAAAAAAATGACAAAAAGTAAAGATACTCATATGTACGTACAGTAGTTGTGATTGTGACTCATATCTTCCTCTGATTTTACGTTCAGAAACGACTTAAACGCCTTCTATGAGTCGGGGAGAAGCTTCCCATTCAATTTTCTTACAATTTGGCAAACAGGGTCTTTTAACATCAGATTCCCAAGACGTTGTTCATATTCTAGTTTGAATTTATTCCACAAACATCGAATCCCATAATGTACGAGTCCACTAGGATGCGTGTCAATAGAAATTTCGATATCATCTAAATTCTCCTTATTCAGACAATCCTTGATGAACTGAATTTTATCTTCTCTGTTTGTGGAAGGAATTCCTAAAGATCGACATCTTGAATCACAGTTCCACCTAGCACATTTGTAGCAAACGACCATTTTCTTTGCTCGTCGTTTCTTTGCATATGAACTTTTTCCAAGCCCTGGTAAAAATCTAGTTGGTGTTTCCGTGAATTCACTCGCTATTCTCACTTTGGCTTCAATAATGAATCGAATATCAAAAGGTATGCCGTTATTCATAAGCAACCTCATCCTTTCAAGTCTGGCTTGGTAAAGTTTTAAAATGACTTTTTACTAAGAAAGGGAAATCTTTTTTCAATTGTTTTCAAAGTTTGTTCCATAATTAAAAATAAAAAAAATATCTACAAAATCAGTTGTTGTGGGAAACTGAAAAATACGACTTTACTAGCCACGGAGTACCGTTATCCGCCATTTGACCATACAAACACAATGGAGTATTAATCCACAATATCGGGGTACTTAAGAAGAATCTCTTCTACCTCAAAAGATTTTAATTCCAAATATGGTTTTAACCGTTGACCATTTACTTTGAAAATATTACCATTTTTTGGATTTTCAATTTCTACAGCTCCGTGGGGATAGACTGTACGAATAATAAATGGAGCAGACCATCGTGAACGCAACTTGCCTGGAAATAATAACAAACGAGAGTTAAAAAGAAGGACTTTTTGACCAGGAGAAAAAGTTTTTCTCAAAATGTGTTTATCATGAAAAAATTTCATTTTGTCCTTATATTTCCTTGCACAATCGTAAGCATCATTTCTGATTTCTTCCAATTCATTTAGTTGAAGTTTCCTATGAATTCCAGCCATGTCTAATGAAAAATTTAATCGTTTTATGGCCCAGTATGCTCTATGTTCCAATTCAACAGGCAAATGACATGGTTTTCCAAAGACAAGCCTAAATGGAGACATTCCGATGGGAGTTTAAAAGTAGTACGGTAAGCCCACAATGCATCATTCAATTGCAAAGACCAATCTTTCCTTGTAGGACTAATAGTTTTTTCAAGAATATGTTTGATTTCTTTGTTTGAAATTTCAACTTGTCCACTTGTTTGAGGGTGATAAGGAGTAGCAACTTTATGTGTAACACCATATTTTTTAAATAAATTATTCAAAAATTTATTACAAAAATATTTTCCTCCATCACTTATAATTGCTCGTGGTGTTCCAAATCTGGAAAAAAATATTTTCTTTCAAAAATTTTACCACGACTTTATGGTCATTTGTTTTGCAAGCAATTGCTTCTACCCATTTTGAAACATAATCGACGGCCACAAGAATGTAAAGATTGCCAAAAGAAATTGGAAAAGGTCCTATAAAATCTATGCCCCAAACATCAAATATTTCAATAATTAAAATTGGGCTTATAGGCATCATATTTCTTTAGAAATTCGACCTAATCTTTGACATCTATTACATGTGCTGCAATATGAATGTGTATCTTTGAAAAGTGTTGGCCAATAAAAACCACATTGCAGAAGTTTAGCAGTTGTTTTCTTTGAACTAAAATGACCTCCACATGCATGATCATGACAAAAGGAAATGATATTTTGTTGTTCATGTTCTGGCACACATCTCCTAATGATTTCATCAGGACAATATTTGAACAAATATGGATCATCCCAAAAGATTTTTTTTACTTCGTTTAAAATTTTTGTTTTATCTTGGTTATTCCAATGAGATGGCATGTTACCAGTGACAAGATAATTGACAATGTCTGCATACCAAGGTATTTGAGAAACAAACATGAGTTGTTCATCAGGGAAAGTTTCATTAATGGGAGGTTCTTTATCAGTAAAATTCACGATTAGCCTAGACAAATGATCAACAACAACATTTTCAGCACCTTTTTTATCTCGAATTTCTAAGTCAAACTCTTGTAACAATAGAATCCAACGGATCAAGCGAGGTTTAGCATCTTTCTTAGAAAGAAGATATTTTAATGCAGCATAATCAGAGTAAATTATAACTTTCGAACCAATCAAGTAAGGTCAAAATTTGTCCAAGGCAAAAACGACTGCAAGCAATTTTTTTCAGTTGTAGAGTAGTTTAATTGGGCATCATTTAGAGTTCTGCTTGCATAATATATTACAGTTGGCAATTTATTTTCTCTTTGACCCAATACTACACCGACGACATAGTCAGATGCATCACACATTATTTCAAAAGGAAGATTCCAGTTTGGAGATTTGATGATAGGTGCAGAGCTCAACATATATTTGAGTGTCTTAAAAGCTTTTAGACAATGATCATCAAATACGAAAGGTTTGTCTTTTGAAAGTAAATTACATAATGGCCTTGAGATTTTGCTAAAATCTTTGATGAATCGACGGTAAAAACCAGCATGGCCTAAGAATGACCGAATTTCTTTAATCGTTTGTGGGGGTGGAAGACTGGATATTAAATTAACTTTAGATTTGTCCACCTCAATTCATTTTTCAGAAATCACATGTCCTAAGACAATTCCTTTTTTAACCATAAAATGACATTTTTCCCAGTTTAGGACAAGATTCTTCTCCTTACACCTAACCAACACTTAGGTTAAGTGGTGTAAACATTCATCAAAGCTAGACCCGAATACAGAAAAATCATCCATAAAAAGTTTCAAAAACTGCTCAACTATGTCAGAGAAAATGCTCATCATACACCGCTGAAAAGTAGCAGGTGCATTACACAACCCAAATGGCATTCTTCGGTAAGCAAAAGTGTCGAAAGGACAGGTAAAAGTGGTTTTTTCTTGATCTACAGGAGCAATGGGAATTTGGTTATAGCCGGAATATCCATCAAGAAAACAATAATAAGCATGACCGGCTAACCTTTCTAGCATTTGATCAATAAAAGGAAGTGGAAAGTGATCTTTTCTTGTAACAGAGTTCAATTTTCTGTAATCAATACAGACTCTCCATCCAGTTTGAATTCTGGTTGGAACAAGTTCATTTTCTTCATTCGTGATTACGCTTATGCGATTTCTTTGGAACTATATGAACAGGACTAACCCAAGAGCTGTCAGAAATAGGGTAGATGATCCCTACATCTAAGAGTTTGATTATTTTAGCTCTTACAACTTCTTTCAAATTAGGATTTAGTCTTCTTTGAAATTCTCGGGAAGTTTTCGCATTTTCTTCAAGGTGAATTCGATGCATGCATATAGAAGGACCAATACCTTTAATATCGGAGATGGTTCAGCCTATTGCTTCTTTATGTTCTTTAAGAACATTGATTAACTTATCTTCTCGTTCTTCATCTAAATCAGATGCTATGATGACAGGCAGAGTTTCTGATGTTCCTAAAAATGCATATTTTAGAGACTCAGGTAATGGATTGAGCTCTATCTTTGAATCTTCAATGGGTACTTCTTTATTCATTTGACTCTCAAGTGGTTCAGTTTTAGCTTTCTATTTATCATTATCCAATAATGGTGTAGACTCTAGTAAAGAATTTACTTCATTAATTGAACTGTCGATGTCAAAATCTGAGCCAAAATGAGCAAGACAGCTTTCAAAAAGATCATCATCTATTTTTGGAAAGAAATAAGGACCCATACTCTCTATCATATTTACCTCACATACATCATCATAATCATCATGTTGTTGACAAATATTAAACATATTTAGTTCAACAGTCATATTTCCAAAAGAAAATTTTATAATGTCATTTCTATAGTTAATTAATGCATTTGAAGTAGCTAAAAATGGCCTTCCTAAAATGACCAGGATTTGATCTTTGGTATTCTCAACAGGTTCAGTGTCTATGACTATAAAATCAACAGGAAAGTAGAATTTATCTATTTTAATCAGAACATCCTCTACGATTCCTTGAGGTATTTTTATAGATCTATTAGCTAGTTGAAGTATCACAGATGTTGATTTTAGCTCCCCTAATCCAAGTTGTGTATAAACAGAATATGGTAATAAATTCACACTGGCTCCTAAATCAAGCAAGGCTCGTTTAATGATGTGATCTCCAATGACATAAGATATTGTAGGACTACCAGGATCTTTATACTTAATGGGAGTTTTATTTTGGATTATTGAGCTAACATGTTTAGCTAAAAATGCCTTTCTTGGAACATTTGTTCTTCTTTTTACAGTGCAAAGATCTTTCAAGAATTTAGAATAAGTAGGCACTTGTTTAATAGCATCAAGGAATGGAATATTTATTCGAACTTGTTTAAATATTTCCATTATATCTTTGTATTGCGCACTTTTATCTTTTGGAATAAGTCTTTCAGGAAATGGAGCTTTTGGAACGTAAGGCTTTTCTTTTTCCTTAGAATCTTTTGGTTTTGAAACTTGTGGTTCATTTAATTTTTCTTCGGATCATAGTCAGGCTTTTGTATTTCTTTTCCACTTCTAAGGGTAGTTATGGACTGAACTTCTGCGTTAGAAGAGTTTACTTCATATTGTCCTTTAGGATTAGGGATGGACTGACTCGGAAATTTTCCCTTTTCTCTTTCAGCTAAAGTTGTTGCAAGTTGACCAATTTGTGTTTCAAGCTTAGAAATAGCCTGTGAGTTTGATTGTACAGCTTGCTGAGTTGAATGAAACATTTGTTGAGTACATTGCATGAATTGTTGCAACGTATCTTCCAAAGATGATTTCTTTGGCACTGTAGAAGGATACTGATAAGTATTTGGAGGATATTGATTAGGACGGACATTTTGTTGATTTGACATATTCATTTGATGTCCTCCTTGATTCATTGGAGGCATGTTTTGCTTCTAGGAAAAATTTGGATGATTCCTCCAATTTGGATTATAAGCTGGAGCAAATGGGTTGTCCGAAGATTTTCCATATGAATGTAACACATTAACTTCTTCATTAAAAATTTCTTGATTTTGTGGACCAGAGGGACAAGATTGAGATGAATGAAATGATTCCGCACATGAAATGCAAAATTCATGTTTTGAGTTTGACGAGGGGATGGATTGCTTCAAGACTAACACATCCACTTTTCGTACTAAATCATCTATAGTAGATTTTATTTCAACATCTTGTTTAACCTCGTAAATTCCACCTTTTTTGGGGTCGTATGCATCGATTTGGCTCTAGAGTCGAGTAAATTCCATTGTTGTGAATTAATTGACATATTTTTTAGTGCATTCCAAGCTTCGTCTCCAATAAGGTGAAGAAATTTTCCACCATGCATTGATTGGATTAATTGGCGATTGTTTGGAGTTAAACCGTCATAAAAATATTTTACCAAACGCCATATTTCAAAACCATGATGGGGACAGTTAAGGATTAAATCATTAAATCTCTCCCAACACTCATAAAATTCTTCATTTTCTTTTTGGAAAAATTCTGATATTTCTCTTTTAAGACTATCAGTTTTGGACATTGAAAAAAATTTTGCGAGAAATCTATTCACTAGTTGGTCCCAACTAGTAATTGTTCTTGCTTGAAGAGAATTTAGCCAGAATTTTGCTTTATCTTTGAGAGAAAATGGAAATAGTCTAAGTTTTACAGATTCATCAGAGAAATTTTGGAATCGGAAAGTAGAACAAATGTCGAGAAATTCCTTGACATGCATGTACGGATCTTCTCTTTCCAAACCGTGAAAAGATGGAAGAAGTTGAATTATTGATGGTTTAAGTTCGAAATGAGTTGCATTAGTCGTAGGCAACACTATGCAAGAAGGAGAATTAGCACTCACTGGAGAAAAATATTCTATTAAAGTTTTCTCTTTTGCAACTTGATTATTCCGATTTTCGATTTCGTCCATTTTTTGTATCGGTTTTGTTTGTTGAACTTCAATTTTAGTTAAGGACAATCTTCTTCTCGTTACCGACCTTTATTATTTCGTTGCCAAACTTGCATTCACCGATATTTCAATTTTTTTAACTTTGCATACAAACCAAATTATGATAGTCGATCGAACTTCCAGATCGTTGGAGGCGTCACAATGGTCGCACTTAAAATCCAACTTTCTTCGGCATGTACAACAGAGGCCTTTTTGCCAAAATTCAATCGATTTTCAAAATCAGTTTGTACAAGATTGATATTTAGCTTATCTCTATTCAAATCGAACAAAGTAGTGAGTGAAAAATATCAATCCCTTGTTGAATCTTTTAAAGGATTTTATTGTTTAATTATTATTTTTTTTGACTTTTTATATTTTTATCATTATTAATAATAATGATAATTATTATAATTATTACTAAAATTATAGGATGTAATAGATTGCAAAGGAATAAATTTACTAATTGATCTACGGAAGCAATATCTATTGATAAACTAAATTGTACGACGAGAAATATTGCAACTAAACTAAATGTCTAAGAATATTGTAAATAGAAAATAACAACTAAAAACACAATCTAAATTTACCACTAGAAGATTCTATTAAAACTAAAGACAAGATATAAAAATTAAAAAAAAATTCTGATTTTGTTTATATTTTATATTTTTTTAGTTTTTATATTTTTATATTTATTATAATATTATTATATTTTCAGAATAATAATATTGAGCTAATATATATATATATATAACCAGATATATTATTTATTTTTTTCACAAAAAAATTCAGATTTTTTTTAGAAAAAAAATAAAAATTACAAACTTTTATTTTATTTATGCAAACAATAAAAATAGTTTTTTTTATTACAAATTTTCGTTTCTGTTTTTTTTTAATTTTCAGGTTTTTAATTTTTTTTAGTATTTTCCCTTTTTTATTAAAATATTGTAATTTATTTTTAAAAAAATAAGTTTCGGTTTTTATTAAAAAAAATCAAAGTTCAGAATTTTTTTATTATATATATTCCAGATTATTTAAATTATTAATTCTTGATCTGATTTTTTTTTAGATTTTTATGAAAAGTAAAATTTTTTTTAATAAAACTAGCAGGTTTTACTTTTAAAAATAAAAGAAAATAATTCGGATTTTTATTTATTATGGAAAATAATATTCCAGATTATTTTTTAATTTATTTTTATTATTTTATAATTTTTTTCGAATTTAAATTAAAATTTTTGATTTTTTAATATTAATATTCCAAAATTACAAAAATATTACCTTAAAGTCTGAATTTTTTTTATTTTCCAAATCTTTTTTAAAATAAAAATAAATAAGTTTTTCGATTTTTTTTATTTTTTTTATATTTTTGGACTTTTTATTTTTTATTATTTTATTATTATTTTTACGAAAATGAATAGTAGCTTTTATTATTATTACTTATATTTTTATATTTATTATTATAAATTTTTATTATTTTTCAAATTTTGTTTTATAAATATAAAAAGAAAATAAATTCTACTACTAACTATTATTTATACTAACATAATCTAAAACGGATATTAAAAAGATAGATAATAATAATAATAAAGAAAAGCAGTAAAATAAATAACTAGTAGAAGAATTCAACTAACTTGGTGACGACGGTCTTCTTGTACTTCGTTTGCGCCTCCCCGGCAACAGCGCCAAAAATTTGTTGTTTGTTGATTCTTTAGTCTAATACTCGCAAGTACACGATTTGTTCGATGTAGATATGCGGTGCAAGGTCGATTCCACAGGGAGGACTATGATAGTGAAGTAAAATTATTCCTATCGTTTTGAACCAAATTAAATTAAATTCTAACCTAGTCCCAAATAATTTGATATTGTTTCAGGAGAAAGTAAAAAGACTGTAAATAGAGTCAATCAATTGCATTCATAACACTGATAGAGGGGCCTTTATATAGGCATTACAATGAGAGTCCTTCCATACATAGGATTCCTAAATAAGGTAAGACATCTAATAGGATCCTACTACCTCTAGAAGGATCTAGAACCTTCCATCTATGTATCTACAATCAGTATTAGGTAAGACACATCACGGGAATAATAATCCCCGGAACACTCCCCCTGTGTCGAGCACTAATACAACAATGGTGCAGAAGATATTGCCTTCGTAAAAACCTATTCCAAGCCAAAACAAAACCCCATGGGAAAAATAAAGGCTTGATGAGGAAAAGATTGCAACGCACCAACATAACATGTCATGTATACTCCCCTGATGTATACATAATGACTCCCCATGATGAGTACCTCAAATCATAGGAGTCGGATGCCAAGTTGCCCTCACAACTATACCAAGGAAAAACCTAGTGGGAAAAATACCTCTTGGTCTAAGTTGAACAGAAGTACAACGCATCATTGTATGGATGTTCTCATAGGTCGCCTCGTTATAAACCTTACCAAGTGAAAACCCAGTGGGAAAAACAAACCTTGGTTTAAGGACAAAAAGAGCGCGACACATCCAAAGTGCAGAGTCACTAAAGACTTATCCGAAAATCAAGTTTTCTAAAGTCATGACCTCCATGCACTAAATCAGTCATAACTTTTTCGATTCAATAGGTATCAACGAAACTGTAAGAACTTATGAAAACTAGACACCCATAGCTTTTCATTCACATACAGTACGTAACATAGATCGACCTGAGCAGATCACAAAGCTCTATCGAAGTTGACTTAGTAAATTACCGAACATATCCTGTCCTACTTTGCAACAATAGTCATATGTCACTCAACATGATGGATGTGATCAAATGGTTAGTTTCCTTGGAAAGCAGACACAAACCTTTCCAATGGCACCAATTTCACCATTTTCCATCAAGTGAGCTGCCCTGTAGGTCATATGGGAGATAGACCAACACATTCTGGGCAGATTCGAGTATCAGTTTTCAAGTGTCCTTTTTATCGAGATAGAGCGAGCTTCAAGCTTCTTGTCAATCACAGACATTGCGTGAGCGCATCCTAGGCCATCATCACAGTGGCTTTACCAGATTATTATGAATGAGTACATCGAGTCAAACATGAGTACATAATACCGTACTTTTCTCTTAAGACTACATCATCACTTAAGTGAGCCAAGTCTTATGATGACTTCGACTAATCATTGGGAATCATATAGGCATTACTTTATCGTCTCTTAGGGAAACCGTCCCTTATATTGCCTTAAACCGATTGATAAATAAACATCATCAAGTGTCCCCAAGATCCTTTCATTCTTAACATTGGATTTAGCGGAATCTCTTAGTCTCATAAGAGTACATCACTATAAACCCTTAGTTTTACACGCAAAAGCTTCATATCTCTTCCAAATCAAGTATGTACTTAGTATGCGTTCCCGACAATCACTTGTCGACGCGCTCCGTGGTTATGAGCCACTTGATTTGAGTCTGATCCACCACGAGATCCTTTTTATCACTTAACTTAGTTCCCCACTAAGATAAGATTTAACCACAAGCTGCACGTCAGTTTTGGGAAACTATCTAACTGAAAAGATAGTGGATGCTATAACATCCATTACGATAGCACAACTAAGTTTCGTGTCATCGTAGTCGATTCCAGTGCGTTCATGAGAAACCTCGCGCCATGAGGTGAGTTTAACTCCTTCTCTCACTCGCTTTGACAAAGTATACGAATAGATCTTATCTTTGGAGTGTCGGCACCACTTCAACAAAGGGCTATCACTTTGTTTATACTGAAATCGCATATGTTTCCATTTTAGGCCAAGGCTACAACGTTGTAGATTTTCAACAAAGTATGGTTCGATTAAACTCACATTCCACATTCTCATGAACCGGCTTTATTCATAGAGTACTCTTTATGGATTGGCATCATTGAGGCGTCCCCCAATGATGACTATAATCCAGAATCACATGAGACGGATGAGTTCATTTGATCATATGATCAAGTTTCATGTACCAAACTCGCATACATTCTTAGCGAGAGTATGTATCGAACCAAGTGGCATCCCAATACTCTATGAGATCCACGGCCTAGTAACACCATCTACCACAATTTGTGATGTTACCATATCACCATTTATAGGTGACGAACGTCCATGACCGGACACAATCCTTGCAGACATGTTTGCAGCATGTATTTAATCTCGTCACTTTAGGGAACTTGGTGAGGCACAGTAGGGACAAACTACGACAATTCCAAGTCGTTCTACTCGAACATGATCGTTCGCATCTCCCCCTAACGACGGGAAGACTGGCTCATCAAAGTGACTTACGAGATCGTCTGCCAAGGTACATTTTAAGCGGACTATGAGTGAAAGCGCATGTCATATTCATCATTTATAACCCATCATAATGCCTTGTGGTGACGCACTTTTGGCACATGAACATGTGGATGATAAAGGTTTTCAGCGTTAACACAATCCAGATAACAAAATGCATACTGTTACACTTGTAACTAAGCATTTGAATGATGATAGGTATAGGTGAATATGACATGTTGACCTATGCTACATATCCGTAGCTACTGGTCTTGAGAATTCAACAAAACCGCCACCATGCACCACCGGGATCGAACATAAAGAAACGATTGAACCGATGATAGGCCGTTGGTTTTATCGAACCTCTAGTGCTTTCTTGAAGAGTTCACTCCCTTCACCAGCCCCAAACACCTCAAAATTTCGTGAGCATGTATAAACGGGTGTTTGGGATTCCAAAACCATCAACCTTGTGGTCAAAAACCGATCGAAATGACATCGAACTGGTTGTTGGGACGGCTGGTGGTATGTGAAAACTTCATTTAAGTGGTTCACCTCCTTCCAAGTCTCCAAATGGCACCGAAATTTGTGAGAAGGTAGCCTTGGATGTTAGGAAGTGCTTATTAAAATTTCACTTTAAGACTTGGTCTAAAAGTGGGTGAACCGACCTTTACAATGACTGGTCCGCAAGGTGGACAACTATAACTCAGGTTTCATCAACTTATCAATCATTGTCGAAGGAAAAACATAATATATAAATGTTATCACTTGAGTACGACCATTTGTGAATACCATCATAGCATCATAAGCCACCCAGGCTAATACTTATGATCATGTATGTATAAGGACTCGGTGAAAAGGGAGGACTCAGCACCATGCTTATGCGAGTCGCTACATTATTCTCTTTAGCATAGGAGGGTGTCATCTCCTAATCGTGCCAAAGAATAGGCTTAAATCAATGAACATGGCTAAGAAGGATCATTGGGGGGGTCTTTGGCATCACACATGTTTATGAAAACAAGACGCGGATGACATAAATATCATCATCTGTCATGAGCCCTGCTCATGACTCCACCAACGTACTTTGGTGTCTTTGATCCAACTAGTTTCTTTGTTCAAAGAAAATGATGTCCATGACAATACCGTGGTATATGGATCATCAAATTGTCCAAATTCCGGACTATTAAAGCCTAAATGTGTCAATGTCCCAATACATCTTCTGGTTACACAAACCGATGCAAGCCGGACCATATTGACTCATGAATATTTTTCCTTTCACATGTCCAATACAAGTGATGCATAAGATTTTATTTCTCACAAATTATAATGAGATGCTATGAGTGATACACTTTGGCATATGTATCATCGAGTCATAACATGGTTCAATTGTTACGGAACATATGTGACTAGAAAACGCCATTCGGCATTCAACAAATTGAGCATTATACCGCTCATTGATTGTGATGATCTAGTCATCATAGTCACAATGGATTTATAAACCGAAATCCAAAAATATCGTGTTCTTGAAAATAGCTTAATACGCACTCGATTTCGCTTGCAAAATTTTACAAACATGAGCATAGCGAACACTCTAACAACATAGAGATTTTATACCAGATACGATCAAAATGATCTATCATATTGAGTGCATAACATGGCAAGGTTATATGCCTAAGGGGCAAAATTACGACACAAGCATGGTGTAACACTACCATGCACACGCTCGACCTTCTTACAAGGGTGCGTATTTTGAGCTTCCCCAAGGAAACTGTTTTTCAACATTTGAAAGATGATAGTTTAGCGTATAACGCATACCAAAAACTGCATCATCTATGGCAAATTCGGCCAAAAAGAGGTTGAAAAATATGCGTCATAAGACCACTTGCAAATTCAAGATGAGAACCAAGTTGGTTGGGACAAAAGTTAGCACAATCGCTGGAAATAAAATTCAGCGCAGCTTGACCTTTGTTCACTAAAACAACAATAACTCCCTTGTCAGGAAGGCTATGGACGAACGGTCAGATGTTCTGGAAACTAGACTTCCGCATCTTTCTGTCCATATATTGTGCACCACACAGATCATTAAATTCAGATCACAGTGCATGTTTTAATTAGCTGTTTAGTATTTCCCAAGTTTAGTGAGAGAACAAGGTTGAGACCATATCCAATGGTATAAGTGTTGATGCAAAAACATGGCAATGACAGCCATATGTGCGTTTAAACGCAGCAGGGTGTTCGATTTCTTATCTCAACTAATGATCCTTTCGGTAACTCCAACTTGGTAGACTTGCAGAGAAAGTAGGAATGTCGGTACAGCTAAGGCTGTTTAAAAACCACTTATTCCGTTTGAACTTTCAAAGCATAAACAAATACCAAGGAGGATACGCCTAGTCATGATCAAAAGTGTAAAAATCCACCAAAGTGCATCAAATCAACCAAATATTTTAATTCTCAATTTGCAAGTATACGTCATAATAGCCATGTTATGTGGATGCAACGCGATGCATCAATATTAAGCATTTTGAACCATGAGACATAATGAATATACCATAACCAACTCGTCTTGACCATTCAATAAGATCGACTAAACATAGTCAAATGTATAAGGCACATGCCTTTACAAATACTCGGAAAAGTATTCAGACCTATAGTCATACGAACTATAATCAAGGTCAACGAATTCATGTACTTAACGTAATATGCCATTACTTTACATGCTAAAATTCATGAGAATTACTCTTACATTCTTTCATATATCTTATTGCAAGGAGACGGTGCATGACTACACCCACATGCAATATTTTATTTTAATAGGATGAAAGATGGAGTTTTCCAAGTATGGGATTGGGTCAAGACCAACGTGGTGGTCGCTCAATTAATCGTGACAAATCCGTCACAAATCGATTTTAACCACGACATATCTGTCGCAATCGATGTTTGTCCCATTTGTACGTCACAATTCCGTGACTAATCATGAACAAGTCATAACTGTACCGTTACCGACAATATTCATTTTATTCAATTGTTGGTTTAAAATCGACAAAACGGCGACGTCAAATCACACCCAAAACGTGGTGTATGCAACAACCACAAATATCGACTTTCAACAATTATCCGTGACTCCCCCAGGACCGTCACACAGTTTACTTCGACATCCGAGAGTGATACCACCTCTCATTGTCTCATCCACCGCAAAGTAGCGTGGGAGATAAAGAACCCAAATGCCCAATTCCCCAAAAAAAATTTCCAAAAAGAGAGGAATTGAAAAACGAGAACTTTAATAAAATCATACGGGTACTTGGTTCCATATTTGCTTTGGTCCTTGAACGGGAGATTCTCTCCATATGAGCAACATATTTCTGTGGGTACTCCGTTCTATATTTACTTTGATCCTTGAACGGGATAATAAATATGATTTCTCTCCATATTTTGCCCATCATCATGAGCAACATATTTTCCTATATGCCACGTAAAACATAAACATAGTTAGATTCATAAACATACAAATTAATGATAAATGAATCATGAATTAGGAAAATAGAGAGTTGAGAAACGCCCGAATAGGGCTACTGGGCTCGATAATTTGGCCGAAAAAGGACTCGAGCGCGGCGATGCAGCAGCTTGGTATTGGATGAGGTCAGATCTCTAGATTTCCTTATAAAAATCTGTTTATGTTCGGCGATAGATTCAGTAATCAATATTACTCAGAATACGATCTCCACCGTTGAATATACAGCTATTTGTGTTGGGAAGTTGCTTTCAAAATTTCACACCGATCCGACGGTTAAGGAATCGGAAAACGTGATTTTGGTACGACTGCGCTGTGCAGAAAATTTACGCGCGGAAATTCTCGTCTCTCGATTTTTTTTTCGATTTTGATAGGTTTTGTCTCGATTGCACTAGGTTTTCAAACAGTAAATATCACGTGCATAAAACCATAGAAAAATCCGGTGGTGCTTCGATCAGATCGGGTCGCAGCTTTAGGCAATGATCGGAAACAGCGGTGCAACGGATCAGGCGGGTCGGATCGGGTCAGCAACCGGGTCAGGTCTGGGTCAATAACCGGGTCGAGTAAAATTACCCTTTCCCCTTGCTACCTCCTTCTGCGGCTTTGGGGCCATCGTATGAATAGAGGAAGAAAGCGCTCTTGTTATTTTGCAGAAACTTGAGAAACTCGAGCAATTTATGTTGCAGTCTAAGCAAAGTCTCCTCTTCGATTTTCACATATGCCAGCAATTCCCATTCAAAATTTCTCCAACAGCATCAGTCATCATTCCATCCTTCTTGGACTAAGTGCTTTTTCAGATTTGCCGAAATTTGGATCTTCGTGAATTTTTCCGTCACCCGATTGTCCTCAATGCCTGAATCAGGTGGGCGGCGGTTGCAGAGCAGGGAGGTGGCGGCTAGGGTTTCTGGCGGCCGATTTTTTTTTAAGGAATTTCTGTTTTTTTTTTCGGGATTTTCAGAAAAAAACGGGAGAGGAAAAAGAAATTTCTTGCTCAGTTTGGAGACTACGTGATGATAACGTATTTCAGGAGAAAGTAAAAAGACTGTAAATAGAGTCCATCAATTGCATTCATAATACTGATAGAGGGGCCTTTATATAGACATTACAATGAGAGTCCTTCCATACATAGGATTCTTAAATAAGGTAAGACATCTAATAGGATCCTACTACCTCTAGAAGGATCTAGAACCTTCCATCCATGTATCTACAATCAGTATTAGGTATGACATCTAATAGGATCCTACTACCTCTAGAAGGATCTAGAACCTTCCATCTATGTATCTACAATCAGTATTAGGTAAGACACATCACGGGAATAATAATTCCCGGAACATATATTGGAATGTTATAATAATTGCATTAAATAACTAGTAATTTTTAAGTCGGTTTTAGATAAATTGATTTTAAATAATTTACTAGGGTTTAGAATCCACCAATGTCTATTTATTATTTAATTTATATTTTAATTCCAAGAAATTCAGGGAATAGATTCTGAAATCAATCTCACTATTTCCCTATAGATTTAACAATAAGTACAAAATTATAATTCAAATATAGATTTTTCTTCGCTTGAAAAATATAATTTCTAAGCATTATATGTATCCAATTTAATGGAAAACAAATAATCAAAGAAATTAACTAATATCAATAATCACAAAGCAATGGGAATTTATAACTATCAAAAATACGTGATATAATTGATGAAATAATATTCCCCTATTGAAGCGAAAATCATAATCGTTAAAAACATTTATTTGGAATTATTATATAAATATTAATAATAATATAGACTTGGTTTCATCATAACCCCAGTAAAAGAAAATTACTCACTCATAATAACACAAATAAATAAATATTTTATAATATTATTACTTAAATATAATTTTATTACACAATATTTTTTATTTCTCACTCTTACAACAATATCTCTCTATTTTTTCTCCTTTTTTTTCTCCCAAAACACTACACATTCATCCCCTATTTATACTACTATAAAATTAATAAAATAATAATTTTTAACATTTTAAAATCCCACCCCCAATAATACACGGCTGCCAATTAATGCTGATGTCATAGATGACATCAGTAGAGAGTTGAATTTCCGGTCCAATCGGGTGTTGACACATGGCACAATATGGTCCGTCTATTTAATTGTCCTTCGAACGGTCATAACTTCTTCATACGAACTCGGATTAGGATTATTTTTTTTTAAAACGATCGTCTCGACGAGACGAATAAAATGAGATCATTTGTGACTATATTTAAATTTTCGAAAAATATCGTCCTTGAACCAATTGATCTGTCTTGTACCGGTTGGTTAACCTGCAGATATAATTCAATTCCAATTAATTATCCAAAAATGACACACAATTATAGAAAGTTTTAACAAAATAAAATAATATAGATATATGGTAAAATGAATAAATTATCACACAAAACACAAAATTATATACATAAAATGCTAATAAAAATATTACTCAAAATATACCAAACAACCTTCAAGCCTTTGAGTATGATATTGACAGGAGAGAGAGGGCTGAAGAGTCCCCTACTAAGACTGCAACACTGGCTGCTGTATCCGATAGGAGATGCCCAACACATCCAAATCCGCGTGCAAGGCAGCTGACAGCAATTATGACATCCTGTCACAAGACGAGATGGCCCTGCTCATGTATAAATCCAAGAAGTAGAAATCTGGAAATGCCCCATACAGGCCTAAACCATTTAATAAGATGAGTTCTGAATCACATATTCTAACCTGTGCTATAACTGCAGGAAACCAGGACATTATGCAAATAGATGTTCTCATCCCAAAGTGCAGAAATTGCTCGAGGCCGAGCAACAAGAAAAGGATGAGAAAAGGCGCGTTTGGCGAAACAAGCTCGAGGCCCTGATCGGAGAATCACAAGCTTCGCCCGCATCGATTTGAATAGAGTAGTGCCCTCAGGCAATCACTGACAATGACTCCTCCGATGACGAAATCTAAGATAAGGCATATATGTGCTTTATGGCCAAGGAAGAAGATGATGACGTAGACAGTGAGGATGAGATAAGCTCAACCCCAGCTACTCCTATTAATGCATCACATACTCTTCAAAATATGATGAATGAGTTTAGAACCATTCAAAAAGCCCATGAGATGCTTAAACAAAAAAACCTACAACTCTCTCTTTCAAATTTAGAGCTGAAGGACGAAAACGATCTGCTGAAAAATAATTATGAAAACGTGTCTCTAGATAGTGAAAACAGCAAGATCATTCATGAAAAACTCATGGTAAGCAATCATCAACTTGTAATCGAACTAAATGAGGTAAAAACTCATAGTAATTGCAAGACAAATGATTATGCTTTGTTAGAAGCTAAGATACAGCTTCTTGAGAAAAGAGAAGGAGAACTCGAGACCATCCTTAAATCCTTTGAGAAATCATCGAGGAGGATGGAAGACATTTTAAGCACTAGGCAGCACGCGCATGACAAATGTGTCTTAGGATACGACTCATTCTCCCACAAAGGCAAAATTAGTACGTGTTTGTCAAGGGAGTGGAACCCATTCAGGAACCTGAAGAAGCCCCAAGTCCATTAAAGGGTACAACTGCCCCTTGTTCAACAGCAAAGGCTGCCATTCCGACCTCTAGCTCATATCATAAGCAGCAGAAACCCCAGCTCATATCATAAGCAGTGGAAACCCCAGCCTCATAGACCTGTAAGACGCAATGTCAATCATCAACAGAATGATCCACGAGCATACCAACAACGTCAACAGCCATCCAGAAGGAAGGTTGTACCTAACTATCAAAGGTATGCACCTCAGTACCATAAACAGTACAGTGCCCCTAGATACTGGGTACATAAAGCCAAGTATTCATCCCGTGAGCAAGCTGTCGTGCAATTCTATCAACAACAAATCTGGGAATCCAACTGGAAACCTAGAAGGCAAGTAACGAAGCTGAACAAAACGGTTCCTCCTCCAAGACGACAACCATATTGGAGCCAAAGCACCAGATCTTACATGCATAATAACTATGCTTACAGCGATTACGTGCCTGCCCCCATGTAAATCTCGCAAAATAGGACCAAATGCAACCTACAACAAACCCATTGTTGTCAGCAAAATATGGGTGCCTAAAGGCACTAATAAACAAGGACCTAAAAATCAAAGGGGACCTAAATCTACTTAATCATTTTGATTACGGGATATTAAGGAGAATAACATCTGGTATTTCGATAGTGGATGTTCTCGCCACATGGCAGGAGATATCAGCAAGCTCACAGATTATGTACAAGGCCGCAGTCTAAAGGTGCGATTCAGTGAGAAATCTAAGGGAAGAACAATAGGGAAAGGAACCCTGCTTGTAGGAAAATTCAAAGTCACCGATATAACCTATGTTGAAGGAGTACAATACAATTTACTTGGCATTAGCTAGTTATGTGGCAAAGAGTTCTCGGTAAAATTCTACGTATCACTATAGGGTGAAGGACACCAAGACCAAGCAAACTGTCCTTATAGGAAGTCGGTCAGGTAACACATATATTGTTGACTGGAAGCACACTAGTTCTATAATTTCTTGTTTTGTTGCCAAAGGCACTGCAGATCAAAGCTAGCTATGGCACAAGAGGATGTCGCACATTAATTTCAAGACCATCAAAAAGCCAGCTCGACAGGGAATGGTTAAAGGCTTGTCCGATGTCTCATTTCATAAAAACAGTGTCTATGGACCCTATCAGAAAGGCAAGCAGGTCAAAACCTCCTTGAAGTGCAAGTCATACCTTTCCACCCACAGGGTCCTAGATTTGCTACATATGGATCTCTACGGTCCTGTAGACCGTGTTAGCCTAGGAGGTAAGAAATATTGTCTTGTTATTGTTGATGATTTTTCCAGGTATGCTAGGACTATCTTCCTGAATAAGAAGAGACTACCACAAAGATGCTGGAACACCTGAAAAGCTACAAAATGAGAAAGAGTTGAGTATTTTATCCATTCATTCCGACAGAGGCACTGGATTCACAAATCGCTTTATAGAGCAATACTCTGCAGACAATGGCATACAAAATGAATACTCAGCAGCCCGAACTTCTCAACAAAATGGTATTGTCGAGCATAAGAACGGGATGCTGAAAGAAACAACAAGAACCATGTTAGCCGCAAGCAAGTTGCTGCAGCGTTTCTCGGGAGAAGCTACAAATACAGCATGCTATACACAAAACTATTGTATCATCAACTAGCATCATAAGAAACCAGCATACGAGGTATGGAACAACAAAACTCCAATGGTTGCGTACTTTCACATATTTGGATGCAGGTGTTATGTGCTCAATAATGGGTAGGATTAACTAAAGACCTTCGATGAAAATTTGAATGAGGATATTTTTATTGGATACTCATCTGTCAGCAAGGGCATTCAGGATATTTAACAAAAAGAAGCTGATAATAGAGGAGTCCATCAATGTAGTATTTTGACGAACCCCATTGTGACCCTATAGGATTAGAATACCTAACCCAGGGTATCCAGACACTATACATTCATGAAAATCTCCATACTCCAATAGAACCTATTGTGAACCAAGAAATTAATCCCGCTGTTGTAAGACCAGAAGAAATAGTCGAAGCTGATGATGTAGAAGCTGAAGTTGAGGCTACAACCCATCAGAATACAACACAGAATGCCGAACTAGAACCAAATAGGAGGTGGCTGAGAAATCACCCCAAGGAACTAATAATTGGATATATTGATGCTGGTGTGACCACCCATAAAAAAATACAGAGTATACAAAAAATTTACTCTGTGCACAAGAAAACAAAATCCAGTTCTAAAAAGTCACAATTCCCTGTATGGAAATCCCAAACTGAACTTAGAAGACTTGCCATGTGCACTCTAGCTATATTCCTAGCCCAGTCTGAACCTATTTCGGCCAACGAGGCTCTCAACAATTCTCACTGGATCACTTCTATGGAAGAGAGCTCAATGATTTCGAAATAAATAATGTCTGGTACCTAGTTCCTAGACCAACCAATCAAGTAGTCATAGGAACCAAATGGGTATTCTGGAACAAAAAGGACGAAAAACAACTTGTTATCAGGAACAAATCCAGATTAGTCGCCCAAGAGTACAGACCGAAAGAAGGAATATATTATGATGAATCTTTTACCCCTGTAGCTCGACTAGAAGCTATTAGGATATTCTTAGCATTTGTCGCTCACAAGAACTTTATTGTATACCAAATGGATGTTAAGAGCGCATTTCTGAATGAAGACATAGCCAAAGAAGTATATGTTTAACAACCACCAGGGTTTCCCAACACGGAAGGAGGAAACCTTGAAAAAAAATGTGGAGACCTTGTGTACAGGCTAAGAAAAGCACTGTACGGACTCAAACAAGCACCTAAGGCCTGGTACGAAACCCTGTCACTGTATCTCATCAATAATGGATTTTGGAAAGGTGCAGTTGACAAATCCCTCTTTAAAATCCAGGAGGTGATACTCTCCTCATGGCCCAATATGTAGATGATATTATTTTGGTTCAACTAACCTTGCTTTATGTCAAAGGTTCTCTCATCTCATGCGAAGTAAATTTGAAATGAGTATGATGGGAGAACTTAGCCATTTCCTAGGATTGCAGGTGAAACAACTTCCTACAGGTATATTCATCAATCGAGAGAAATACAGCAAGGAGCTGCTCAACAAGTTCGGAATGAACACTTCCAAATCATCATCTACCCCCATGAGCAATTCCACAGAGATAAATGCTGACGAAGCTGTAAAGCCGATTGATCAATCACGCTACAAGAAGATTATAGGCTCACTCTTGTACTTAATAGCCAGCAGGACTGATATCCAGTTTGCTTTAGGACTGTGTGCTTGTATCAGATAGCACCTAAAGAGTCACACTTCACCACAGCCAAACGAACTCTTAACTACATAAAAGGAACAATCAATATAGGATTGTGGTATCCTAATGAAGGAGGATTCGATTTGGTGGGCTACAGTGACTCGAATCTTAGAGGCTGTAAGTTGGATAGGAAGAGTACGAGCGAGACTTGTCACTTTCTTGGACCAAGATTTGTGCCATGGTTCAGTAAGAAACAATTGGCTAACTCGCTTTCTACAGCTGAGTCGGAATACTATGCTGCTGGAAGTTGCTGTATGCAGATTCTCTGGATGCAACAACATCTGCAGGATTATGACATTAATGCAAGAGAGACTCCAATCATGTACGATAGAATGAGTGCAATCGCAATCACGCACAATTCTGTATTGCACTCAAGGACTAAGCACATTGATACGAATCATCACCTCATTCGGAATCATGTTGAGAATAACTATGTTCAGGTCGAGAAGATTCATACAGACATTCAGTTAGCCGATATATTTACAAAACCTCTCAGCACCACCAGATTCTGCATGCTCCACCAAGAATTGGGAATGCTACAACTCGACTCCCTGTAAGTTTTTACATTTTACTCATCAATTAAGGGGGAATGCTGTAAGACCCACAAATACAGTTTCCATTTTAATTAATCGTATGCTCAGAACTCCAAGTTATATCCTTATTGTGGGAAGAAAAAGGCATAATTACCTTCCAACAGATGACATGTGCATTAATTAAGAGGGAATACATCATGACCCAAGAATACAATATTTAATCCAAAATTGCTGTAAGATTTGAATCTTGTATGTACATTTTAAGGGGGAACACTGTATTTTCGCAGATACAGCACATACAATGTAGGATTTTAATTAATTTTAGGCGTATCTAAATTCAAACACTTAAACTTTACAAACTGTTTTTAGTCCACATGCATTGTCTGAATTTAAAATGATTTATCTCTCAATACTAGATCGACACCAGGACTTTAATGCCTTAAAACCCGCGATTTACAAACTTTTTCTGGTCCACATGCATTGTCTGAATTAGTTTCTGTTGGAATATTTTATTCCAAATATTCATAATCGAGTTTTGATGATTAAGTTGTTAAACAAAGAAAACAACAAGGAAGCAAAACAAAATAACGAAGAAATCGAAGAAGCAAAAAGCTGGTCAGAACATGATTAACGCACGCTAAGTTACATGTATAGCGCACGCTATCGAAGGTGATTAACGTACGTAACACAAAGCTGTTAACGTACGTAATGAAGTTTGAATACAAATTCAAACAGATGAACGTTGTAAGTCTCCAGGTCAAAGTCCACATACTCAACGGACATTCTGACAAATGCATGCAACAGATATATGAGTTAATGCATGCTACAATGTAAGATTAACGTATGCTACACTAGAAAGTTTGTGTAGACCGACGAGAGGTAGAAGAGTTTCGAGGAGTTGAAGAAGCGGTTGACGACTGCTCCCGTCTTGGCTTTACCGAGTGGTAATGAGGATTTCTCAGTTTATAGCGACGCTTCAGGCCAAGGAGTTGGATGTGTATTCATGCAGCATGGGAAGACGATTGCCTATGCTTCCCATTAGTTGAAACCGTACAACTTGAATTACCCTACCCACGATCTTGAGTTGACCACAGTTGTGTTTGCGTTGAAGATTTGGCGCCATTACTTGTATGGCTCGTCGTGTCAGATTTTCACTGATCACAAGAGCCTGAAGTATATTTTCATGCAGAAAGAACTGAATATGAGATAGAGAAGGTGGTTGGAGTTAATTAAGGATTACGATCTTGAAATCTTTTATCATCCGGGCAAGGCAAATGTGGTGGCAGATGCCTTGAGTCAGAAATCGGTATCGCTTCGGGCACTTGAGTTACTCACGGCCTAGTCAGGGCTCCAGCGAGAGTTGATGGGGTTGGGTGTGGAGGTTTTGCTACCAGGGAGTGCCGGGCAGTTGCAGACTCTTGACATCTCTTCGTATCTGGTCGAAGACAGCAACAGAGTCTAATAGCGCCAAGTATGGAAGTTGTCCCTTCATACATCAACATTCCATACAGCGGCTACTTCAGTATAGCCTACAGCATAATTGGATACAGCATACAAGCTGTAAGTATTGAGATCTTCAATACATATCGAAATAGGACTAAAAATTGTTAGAACGGAATCTGCTTTATTCGCTTAAGTCAAGTCCCGTTTGAAAAGAAGTATTTAAATACTGAAAGGATAAAGTATTTAAATACTAAAACCGACAGAGATCTTCAGACAACGCAAAATCCGGATCTTGGTCTATACAAGTCAACCATCCAGTTTAATGGACTTTTGCTCAATGGATCTTTCTCAACGGATCTATTCAGAGGCTATATATTTACCCCAGAGTTTGAAGATAAGACAACTGATACAACTCACACAAGATATACACGAGAAATCTAAGATCAAGCATACAAGAGCAAAGTATATTTCTTCCAAGTATCATTTATATCTGAGAAAAAGAAATATACTCAGTCAACCAAGAACAACCATCATCGGCTCAAGATCTTCATAGTCAAGCTGCTGTTCTTACTTGGTTACCTTACTTTTACCTTTTAGTAAAAACCTAGTTCTGTATGAACTAAAGAAGTTATTCTGACCTGTGTGGGACGAATAAGGACGAAGCTTTGGAACTGTGTGTGATGAAGCCAGTCCAGTGTTAGTTTTAACCAATCTGTGTGAACGGTTGAAAGCTACGATCTTTGTATCAATCTGTGTGAATGATACTTTGATAGGTTTGATTATAGACACGTAGTTGTGTACGTAGTGTTTATAATAAACTTCTTACTCCTGTGTGGAGGACCAGTGGACGTAGAGGGGTTTACATCGAACCACTTTAATTACTGTGTTAATTACCTTCTGCATTTACTGTTTTAATAACTGTGATTATTTTAAGTATACACTGCATACCGAGTTGCTATATTTACAGCAACTTACTTTTACAAGACTTCCGCTACGCACTCTAACTTGAAAAACGTACAGCTTGTTGCTTAAACACTTTCCAAGCTGTATTATGTATACTTAGTGGCCAACAAGTGCTATCGGAGCAGTTGATTCTAAAAAAAGAATCAGTCGTACTTTTGACCGAATCAGATCCAAAAATCACTTATTTTTGTAAAACAACCTTTTTCTTTCCTATATTCTCATATGGACACACCAATGATCAATAAAGTTCCTATGTTCTCTATTAACGAGTTTGACGATTGGACAATTAGGATGGAGGCTCATCTTGCAGCAATGCATGAAGAGATGATTTTTGTTATACAGGATGGCCCCATAAAAATCATGAAGGTAAATGCGTCCCCAAGGATTGAAGGCCAAGCTCATGCAGAGATGTTCGAGAAAGTGCGCGAACAATGGACCTCTGATGATCGAAAGCACGCCAACCTCGACAATGTTGCCAAGAACGCATTATTTGTCACTCTTGACAAAGGCACATTCTCGAAGGTAAAGAGCTGTAAATCAGCCAAGGATATCTGGGATAAACTCAAGTTAATTTGTGAGGGAACTGATCTCTCAAAATAAAACAAAATTTCAAAATTGACTCAGCAATTTGAATCTTTTGAAATGAAACCAACTGACACACTTGAGGAATTTGACCTCAGATTCAATGGCATTGTTGGTGAACTTGAAGCGTTGGGCAAAATTTATACCCACAAGGAGAAGAATCTAAAAATTTTCAGATCTCTCTCTGCCCGATGGGATATTAAGACCACAGCTATGCGTGTGTCGTGCAATATTAATGAAATATCTACTTTTGATCTCTTCTCTGACCTTAAAGCCTTTGAGTATGATATTGACAGAAGAGAGAAAGCTGAAGAATCTCCTGCAAAGATTACAGCGCTAGCCACTGTATCCAACCGAAGACACAGCATGCCCAGCTCATCAAAGCCTATTCATAAGAATGCTGACAGCGACGATGACATACTGTCCCAAGATGAAATGGCGCTCCTCATGCATAAGTTCAAGAAGTTCATCAAGCAGTCGGGAAAGACTCCATACAGGCCCAAGCCTGTTCACAAGGTAAGTACCGAAACTTCCTCTGGTGACGCTAACATGTGTTATAATTGGAGGAAACCAGGACATTATGCAAATAAATGTCCTCATCCTAACGTCCAAAGGTTGCCAAAAGCCGAGCAACAAGAAAAGAATGAAAGAATACGTGCTTGGAAAAACAAGCTCAAGGCCCTGATTGGGGAATCTGAAGCCTCCCCCGCACCATCAAAGTCCGAAGAATGTCTTCAGGTAGTCACTGACAGTGACTCATCTGATGATGAATTCAAAGATAAAGCATATATGTGCTTTATGGCCAAAGACATTCCGGAAGATGAAGATAGCGATGATGAGGTAAGCTCAACCTCAGTTATTCCTACCAATGCATCTCATACTTTTGAAAACATGATGAATGAGTTTTAAGAACTTTCAAAAGGCCCATGAGACATTAAAAAGTGAAAATATGCAGCTCCAACTTTCTAACCTAGAGCTGAAAGAAGAAAATGACTTGCTGAAAATAAATTATGAAAATATGTTTGTTGATTGTGAAAACAGCAAAGTCGATCATGAAAAACTCATGGAGAGCAATCACCAACTTGCTCATGAACTAAGTGAGTCTGAATCTCACAGTGAAAGCAAGACAAATGATTTTGTTCTGCTTCAAGCCAAAGTAAAAACTCTCGAAAAACGAGAAGGAGAACTTGAGGCCATTCTGAAATCTTTCGAGAAATCATCTAAAAGAATGGAAGAAATTCTAAGCACTGGTAAACATGCTCATGATAAAAGTGGCTTAGGATACAACTCATTTGCCAATAAAGGTACGACTAGTACTGTGTTCGTCAGGGGTGTGGAACCCATTCCTGTATCAGAAGAAATCCCGAGCCCTGTGAAGGAACCTGTTGCACCGCGAACAGCAAAGGCTGCCATTCCGCCACCACAGTCATATTCCAGATAGCGAAATCCTTAGCCATTCATACCTGTAAGGCGTACCCAACAGCATGCTCCCCGAGCATATCAACAGCGCCAACAGCCGTTCAGAAAGAAGGCTATATCTAAATATCAAAGGCCCACACAGCAGTAGTTTCAGTACAACGCGCCTAGGTATTGGATAAAGGAGCCGCATTATCCCTCGCGAAAGAAGGTGTCCACACAGTATCATCAACAGCTTTGGGAATCCAACTGGAGACCCAGAAGGCAAGCTGTAAGGCCGAAGAAAATGGCTCCACCTCCAAGACAGCATTCGTACTGGATTAATAATAATAACCCTGAATTTTACATGCATAATAATTATCATGGTTATAGCAACTACGTACATGCCCCACGTAGATACCGCAAAAACATACCTAATATAACCTACAGTAAATCAATTATTGTCAGGAAAATCTGGGTACCTAAAGGCACTAACATCCATGGACCCAACAGTCAAAGGGGACCTAAATCTACTTAATTTCTTTCCCTACAGGACATCTTAGAGATGGACATCTGGTACTTCGATAGTGGGTGTTCTCGGCACATGATAGGAGATAAAAGCAAGCTGTCAGATTACGTAGAAGGTCGCGGTCCAAAAGTGCGCTTCGGTGATAAATCTAAAGGAATAACAACACGGAAAGGAACCCTGCTTGTAAGATAATTCAAAGTCACCGATGTAGCGTATGTTGAAGGCTTACAGTACAACCTACTTAGTATTAGCCAGTTCTGTGACAAAAATTTCTCGGTGAAATTCTATATAGATCACTGTAGAGTCAAGAACATCCTGACCAAAGAAGTTCTGCTCACAGGAAGCAGATAAGGTAATATGTATATTGCTGATTGGATGCCTACGAGCTCCACAATTCCTTGTTTTATTGCCGAAGGCACTGCAGATGTAAGATGGTTATGGCACAAAAGGATGTCTCACGTCAACTTCAAGACTATCAACAAGCTCTTCAGATAGGGAATGGTTAGGGGATTGCCAAATGTGTCATTCCAAAAAGACAGCGTTTGTGGACCCTGTCAGAAAGGCAAACAAATCAAGACCACCCTGAAGAGCAAATCCTACCTTTCTACTCACAGAGTTCTAGAAATGCTACACATGGATCTCTATGGTCCTATAGACCTGGTAAGTTAGGGAGGTAAGAAATACTGTCTCGTTATTGTTGATGACATTTCCAAGTATGCTTGGACAATCTTCCTAAGCAAGAAGAAGGAAACAACATCAAAGCTGCCCGAGCACCTAAGAAAGCTTCAGAATGAGAAAGGGTTAAGTATCGTGTCCATTCTTTCCAACAGAGGTACGGAATTCACTAACCGCTTTATAGAGCAATACTTTTTGGAAAATGGGATACATCACGAATACTCAGCTGCCCGTACACCTCAACAAAATGGTATCGCCGAGCGAAAGAACAGGACGCTGAAAGAAGCAATAAGGACAATGATTGCCGCTAGCAAGTTGCCACAGCGTTTCTGGGGCGAAGCCACCAATACAGCGTGCTATACAAAAAATTGTTGTATCATCAACAAACACCACAACAAAATAGCATATGAGGTATGGAACAACAAAACTCCATTAGTTTCGTACTTTCACATATTTGGATGCAGGTGTTACGTTTTGAACAATGGGAAGGATCAACTTAGAACCTTCGATGAGAAATCGGATGAAGGGGTATTTGTAGGATATTCCTCAGTCAGCAAAGCTTTCAGAATCTTTAAGAAAAGGAAGCTGACAATTGAGGAATCAGTTCATGTAGTGTTCGATGAACCTCACCATGATCCTACAGGAATAGATGATATTACTCAGAACATCCAACAACTTTCCATCATATATCCACTAACTCCTATAGAACCTGTCGTTGACCTAGAAATCAACCCCGCAGCTGTAAGAACTGAAGTAGATGAAGCCGATGCTGTACAAGCTGAAGTCGAAATTACAGCAACTCTAGATATAGTACGGGACCCCAAATTAGATCCGACAGAAGATGGCTGAAAGATCACCCACAGGAGTTGATCATAGGAAATATTGATGCTGGTGTTTCTACCCGTAAGAGAATACAGAGTACACAAGAAAATGTACTATGTGCACAAAAAGAAACCGAGTCTGAGAAATCTCCATTTCCTAAATGGAAATCTCAATCTGAACTTAGAAGACTTAACATGTGCACTATTGCTGTATTCTTAGCCCAATCTGAACCTGTTTCTACCATAGAAGCCCTAAACAATTCTCATTGGATTACATCTATGGAAGAAGAGCTTAACGGTTTCGAAAGAAACAACGTATAGTATCTTGTACCCAGACCTACGCATCAATTCATAATTGGAACCAAATGGGTATTTAGAAACAAGAAGGATAGAAATGGACTCATTATCAGAAACAAATCCCGACTAGTCATCCAAGGCTACACACAGGAAGAAGGCATAGACTACGATGAAACATTTGCCCCTGTAGCCAGACTAGAAGCCATTAGGATATTTCTAGCCTTTGCCGCCCATAAGAGCTTCATTCTATATAAAATGGACGTCAAGAGTGTATTCCTAAGTGGAGACCTTGCCGAAGAAGTATATGTTGAACAACCACCAAGGTTTGTCAATCCAGAAGGCGTAGACCTCGTATACAGGCTAAGAAAAGTGCTGTATGGACTTAAGCAAGCCCCTAGAGCATGGTATGAGACTCTGTCCCAGTATCTAACCGATAATGGATTCGAGAAAGGTGCTGTGGACAAGACCTTATTTAAAATACAGGATCCTGATGGTTCAAATGTATGTAGATGATATAATATTTGGTTCAACTAACCTTGCTTTGTGTCAAAGGTTCTCTCATCTCATGCAAAGTATATTTGAAATGAGTATGATGGGAGAACTTAGTTATTTACTAGGATTGTAGGTAAAGCAGTTGCCTATAGGGATATTCATCAACCAAGAAAAATACAGCAAGGAGCTTCTCAACAAGTTTGGAATGAATACTTCCAAATCATCGTCAACCCCCATGAGCACTTCCGTGCAAATTAGTGCTGATGAAGCTGGAAAGCTGGTTGATCAATCACTCTACGAGAAGCTTATTGGCTCACTCCTATACCTAACGGCTAGCAGGCCCGTGTCCAGTTTGTTGTAGGAGTGTGTGTGCGATATCAAATAGCACCAAAAGAATCACACTTCACAACAGCCAAACGAATCCTGAAATACGTCAAAGGAACAGTCGATGTAGGAATGTGGTATCCTAATGAAGGCAGATTCAACTTAGTTGGATACAGCGACTCGGATCTCGGAGGTTGCAAGCTAGATAGGAAGAGTACAAGCGGAACTTGTCATTTTCTTGGACCTAGACTTGTGTCTTGGTTTAGCAAGAAACAATTGGCAAACTCGCTTTCCACGGCAGAATCAGAATACTATGCTGCTGGTAGTTGCTGTATACAGATCCTTTGGATGCAACAAAAGCTGTCAGACTATGTAATTGAAGCCAAAGAAACGCCGATAATGTGCGATAGTACGAGTGCAATTGCAATAACGCACAACCATGTATTGCACTCGCGTACTAAGCATATTCACATGAAGCATCACTTCATAAGGAATCATGTTGAGAACAAGGATGTTCGGCTGGAAAAAGTTCATACAGATATCCAGTTAGCCGACATATTTACCAAACCTCTCGACACAGCAAGATTCTTCATGCTTCGACAAGAATTGGGATTGCTAGATCCCTGCAAGTTTTTAATGCTTTTACTCAACAATTGAGGGAGAATGCTGCAAGACCTAAGAATACAGTATCCATCGTTAATTATCTGTACACTCAGACTATCAGAACATCACTGTAGGAACAAAGAGACATGAATTATCCTATAGGTGACGTGTGCAATAATTAAGGGGGAATACAGTATGACCCATGAATACAACAGTAATCCGAAAGTTGCTGTATGGAATTGAAACCCGTATGTACTTTTTAAGGGGGGACGCTGTATTTTCGCGGATACAGCACATACTATGGGAAATCAATTAATATGTTATTTCTTCTAAAACGATTTTTAGTCTACGTGCCCTGTTTTAATTAAAACGCCTTTTGCATTAAATGCTTTACACGACATCTGGACATTGGTATCTCAAAAGCCGCGATGTTTCAAATTATTTTATAATTTCACACCGTCAATTCGGGCAATAAGGGATATTGATACGTCAGATGTGGGACCCGCTCTCATTTCAAAATTGGGTGGATAACCTGTACATGTTACACTCAATCCATCATGTTCGTCTATTTTAAACAACGGTTCCCGTCCCTTAAATCTGACCGTTCACTATCTGGAAACCCTACACCGCTGCCCACTATAAAAGGATTGTTAATGCCTTTTTTGACTCTTTACGCTTTCTGCAGATTGAACGAGTCTTTGAGCATATAGCCTACAAGTTTTATTGCTTTTACTGCAATTTTCTTTGAATCTTCCTCACTTTTCTTCAAGAAACAACAATGGCATCTTCACAGACTTCCCCTCTCTCTCTCTCTCTCAAGAAGATATCAAACATCATTGACGGACGGATCTTTGCTAGATCTGTAGTTGTTGAACGTGTTCATTCTGAAGTAGATGACGTCGAATCCATGGAGTTTGTCGTTTCGAGGATTCGTCAACAAGGCCTCTATCGCCTTAGGAGTCACACCACTGAGCGTTACAATGCTCAAATGGTTAAGAAATTTTACCTCAACGCTGTTGTCCGTTTCTTTTCTCTTGCATAGGGAGGAAACGTCGCCGACATCACTGCTGTCATCCGCGGAGTGGAGATCTGCGTTGATCAAGAACTGCTGAAGAATCTTTACAGGCTACCTGCTGATGGCCTTTCCATGGAGGAACTTGAGACCTTTGGGTCCCAAGAAGTCCTAACCAGTTACTATGGCTTATTCACCGGTTCAGCATTGGTTGAAATGGTTCATACTTCTTGTCACAAGAAACATTTTTGCCTACCTTTTGTTTACTTACACGATTTTTGTTGTCGTGTAATTGAAAATAGAATAGGTGCGTTCGAAATGTGCACCAATTTGAGGTTCAGGATGATGGTCGCCATCATGACCTGCGAAAAGGTCAACTGGTGCCAGATTATTCTCAAGAGACTGCAGGAAGAAGTATCCAAACCTGCCTCTCAAAAGAAGTCCTTTGGTTTATTTCTTAATTATATTCTGACAAAATGCGGTGTTCCGTAAGCCAAAGAAGCAAAGAAAATAAACTCTCGGATATACATTGGAAGCATCAGGCCCTCCGTTTTCAACAAAGGACCCTTGATTGCGAACAGACCATTTGTCCGAACTATGCCCCTTTCTGCTGATCCAAGGGACATGTCTTTGAAATCAAGGAGCGAGGAGACCTCGAAGAAAAGAAAGAGATCTCACAGCAAAACTCCTATTGTTGGTGAGAAGCCGAAAAGGAAGCTAAGGAAGCTTTCAAAATCAAAAACAGCGGCCCAACCCCCTGTACCGAGCCCCAGGGCGCAACCCCTGCGGAAGAGATGCCTGCTACTGTCGAGACAGCAGATCCCGAGCCTTTGGCGGCTACGAGGGATACACACACATCTGCCAACTTAAAAGACTCTGGCGAGTCGGTTGCCTCTTTGGAGCCAATAGCCATATCTCCTATACGGGATTCCACACCCGTGCATGATCCATCTCCCCTCAGGGTACGAACCCCTGTTCGTGATCCATATCCAACATAGGAACCCATACCTGTCGAGGAACCAATGCTGACAGTAAACCCAAGTGCTGTTCGGAGTCCCTACCCCTCAGTACTCATAAATGAAACCCTGTTTCAATTACAGGTGGAGCAAGCCTTTGAACGCTTTGTTCAGTGGAAGTCATATAGAGTTGCACCCTATGACACCTTGTACCATTGGAGTGAATGGAAGGACGAATAAGCCTTCATTTTGGAAGTCACAGACTGTCAGGACATCTATTTGCTAATTCAATGGGACAACAGGTTCTGTCACGAGCTTATCTCTAGCTGTATTTTGACATACGAGAAGGCCCGTAGTGACAACAGGTTCTGTCACGACGACGACGCCTTCCAGGCAGGTCTGAGAATGAGTCTTGAGGAAGCTCAAGACCAACATGATCAAGGGACCTCCAACCAACAACAATCTCCTCCCCATTCACGAGAAAATGTTCAAGACAGCGAGGATTCAGTCCCTCATGTTGTGGAGGAACAATCAGTCACTTAACAGGCACCCGAGCCTGTCGCCACCAACGACAGACCCATGCCATCCCACACGAGGAATCAGTCCCTCTGCCAGAACAGGCGGACGCTGAGAGGCAGCAGGAGGAATCAGTCCCTCATGTATCTATGTCTACAGAACCCATTCCAAAACAGGAGGATACAGTCCCCCTGTTGCCGATCCCACATCTGATGCTCCCGCATCTTCACCTGTATTGGAATTCGACGACGGTCTCTCACCTGAGGATATCCAACTCGAGTCACGCACCCATGTGACTTTGAGACAGTTGAATGTAGCAGAAGATTTTGCCCAGCCCGACTTTCCCCGAACTGTAGAAAAGAACGAGCAATTGTATGCTCTTGGCTGACAAACAGTTTTCCTATAGGACGCCGTTAATTCCATGCATGCTGTTGTAAAAGAAATTGATTGGTTACATCAATCTGTCGTTGAAGAAATGACCGGTATGAGGCACGAAGTGTCAAAAGTGGAAGAAGCCTTCCGTATCTTGCCCACTGTCTTTAAACAGGCACTCAACCAACTTCAACAGCGCCAGGAACAGATCCTGAAGGAAGAACAAGTTAAGCCTCGTATTTCTGAGGCCAAGACAGCATCCGCTCTTATTGAATCCGGTTCCCAGCTTCGAGCACATGACAAAAAGATACAAGATATGTCGCTAGTGCTTAACTCCCTTGTTGAATAATTTTCAAGCTTCGAGACCAAACAGGATAATGCTATGAAAATCCTGGAACGCTTAGATGAGAAGGTCTCTTATCTTGATGAGGCCAAAAAGGCGGAAGAGGCTAGAGAGGCCGCAAAGAGATTAAGGCCCGAGCAAGAGAAGAAGATGGAAGCTACATATGAAGACAGCATCACTGCTGCAATTAACCGATTGTCATCTCCTGTACACACTGTTAGGATCAGGGTTCTCGCCCTGAATTTCACGATCCTAACATTCCGTGGAAAAACCTTGTACAAAAATAGTCAGAGGGGACGATTTAGACACTTGAGGATATGTTGAGAGCCTGTGCCCTGGACTGGAAGGGCAATTGGGAGTCACATCTACTGCTGATCGAGTTTATGTACAATAATAGTTGGCATGCCTCAGTTAAGATGGCCCCCTTTGAGGCTTTATACGGGAGACAGTGTAGATAGCCACTTTCTTGGGACGATGCATCTAAATTAATTGATACTGAACTGGATTTACTAGTCGAGATGAGAGAGAAGATCAGTTTGATTCGTGATAGATTGTTGACTGCTGAGAATCGGTGGAAGTCGTATGCCGAAACACGTCGTGGCCCGTCAGAGTTCGAGGTTGGAGATCATGTACTGCTGAAGGTATCACCGACTCGGGGAGTTTAGCGCTTTGGTCAGAAGGGTAATGTTGGGATAAAACAATCCTGTATCGAAGTTTTGATAAAGTTCCAACCCAGCATACAGCAAACAATTGTCCCAAAGATGATCGAAATTGTTGGGATAAAACAATCCTGTATCGAAGACTTCTCATAAGTGCCAGCATACAGCGAAAGTATAAAGTGTCTTCATACAGCAAGCCTTCACGTTGCCAGCATACAGCAACAGAGTCTAATAGCGCTAAGTATGGAAGCTGTCCCTTCATACAGCAACATTCCATACAGCGGCTACTTCATTATAGCCTACAGCATAATTGGATACAGCATACAAGCTGTAAGTATTGAGATCTTCAATACCTATCGAAACAGGACTAAAAACCATTAGAACGGAATCTGCTTTATTCGCTTAAGTCAAGTCCCGTTTGAAAAGAAGTATTTAAATACTGAAGGGATAAAGTATTTAAATAATAAAACCGATAGAGATCTTCAGACAACGTAAAATCTGGATCTTGGTCTATACAAGTCAACCATCCAGTTGTAACATACTTTTGCTCAACGGATCTATTCAGAGGATATATATTTACCCCAGAGTTTGAAGATCAGACAACTGATACAACTCACACAAGATATACACGAGAAATCTAAAATAAAGCATACAAGAGCAAAGTATATTTCTTCCAAGTATCATTCATATCGAAGAAATATACTCAGTCAATCAAGAACAGCCATCATCGGCTCAAGATCTTCATAGTCAAGCTGTTGTTCTTACTTGGTTACCTTACTTTTACTTTTGAGTAAAAATTTAGTTCTGTGTGAACTAAATAAGTTATTCCGACCTGTGTGGAACGAATAAGAACGAAGCTTTGGAACTGAGTGTGAAGAAGCCAGTCAAGTGTTAGTTTTAACCAATCTGTGTGAACGGTTGAAAGCTACAATCTTTGTATCAATATGTGTGAACGATACATTGATAGGTTTGATTATAGACACGTAGTTGTGTACGTAGTGTTCATAATAAACTTCTTACTCATGTGTGGAGGACCAGTGGACGTAGAGGGGTTTACCTCGAACCACTTTAATTACTGTGTTAATTACCTTCTGCATTTACTGTTTTAATAACTGTGATTATTTTAAGTATACACTGCATACCGAGTTGTTGTATTTACAGCAACTTACTTTTACAAGACTTCTGCTACGCACTCTAACTTTAAAAACGTACAGCTTGTTGCTTAAACACTTTCTAAGCTGTATTCTGTATACTTAGTGGCCAACAGGTAAACTTAGTCTGAGATACATAGGACCTTTCGAGATTTTAGAGCGAGTTAGAGATCTTGCTTATCAATTAGGTTTGCCGCCGTCTTTGAGTCACGTACATAACATATTTTATGTCTCTCAATTTAGAAAATACGTACATGATCCTAGTCATATTATCGATTTAGAGAGATGGAGTTAGACCCCCCATATCACCTTTGAAGAGAAACTGATTCAGATTTTGGAACGTCGGGTAAAACAGCTTAGGCACAAAACAATTCCTTTAGTGAAGGTGCAATGGTCAAGACATGGAGTGGAAGAGGCCACATGGGATACGGAAGAGAGCATGAAGTCAAGACACCCCGAATTGTTCACTTTGTATGTTTGGGGACGAAACTTCTTTTTAGAGGGATGAAATGTAATATCCGTATTTTTACTTTCGTATTTTCCAACTTTTGTAATTCATTCGTACTCGGTGTAACGTTTACCATATTGCATATCGTTATATTTATGCCGGAATCGTTATTATTTGAGCTATTAGTTGATGATTGTGTTGGACGAGTTGATGTGACTGAATAATTATATACCTCGTTGCATAGTTGTCGTGTGCATTGAGGCGCTAGAGCAGAGCTGCAAATTCATGAACGTTACGCATGTTATGTTCAGCACTAACGTACGTTAATGTCGACCTTAATGTAAGTTAACCCTAGTTATAGCGTACATAAATGTACCGGCAGAAGCCTCTGCTGGTATCCTTGCGTACGCTACCTGCAGAACATAACGTACTTTAACGGCCCTTACGTATGCCAAGTCTCCAGACAGCGTACGTAATGCTACCTATTGCATCGAGGCAGTGAACTTTGTGAATTTCGTTGCGTACAAAACTTGGTCAGCTAACATACATTATGTACTTAACGTACGTGATTGGTTAAGTGTTGTGTACGTAATGATGATTCAGTTTACATATTTGGACAACAACCCTTATTTCCTCAGTTTTATTCCTTTTCTCTTCCTCATGGCCACTGGAGATTTTGAGAATTCTAAGGCGAAAATCCGACCAGACATCATCCTTTAACATCATTTTTGAAGTCCTAGCACGGATTAAACTCCCCTCGATCTTCTCTTACCAACTGGATCAAGGTAAAATTCCTAGAACCCTAGTTTTTGAGATTTTGGGGGTTTTGTTATGATTTCATCCTTCTAATCTGATTTAATTTAGATTGATGTTATATTATGATTGTGTAATCATAATCCCTTTATTTCCTTCAATCTTTATGGATTAAATTCCGTGATTTACACTGTTGGTTGATTGTAGTCGAATATGTCCTCGTAGTGTCCGATGAACAGTTCCAATGGGTAGAACTTAGAGTAATTCCTTATTCTCCCGAACTGTTGTAGTTGATTGAGTATCATTGTGTGCTAGGAACAAAATTTTAGAGAGAGTTCAGACCGAAGTCCTCTCCCTTCACCACTTCACGTTGTACTAACCAAGACAAGTACATGTATTATATTGTGTTATGTATTATATGAATTCGACATGATTGATATTTTCTAAAAAAACATAAGTGCATGTGCGTCATTGTTCTTCCACCTTGGGATGGTTCGACGGGACCTCTGGGGATATATGTTATGAGCGCTGGATGACGGAAGTGGTTTCCCACCTAGGGACAATTAGACGGGACCTCTGGGGGCTGATGCTGAGGGGCACGACCGCGGGTTACCAAGTGTGGTTTTCGTGATTATGATACGTGATGACATAGTTTTCTTGATGATGATGCTTTCGATGAAAGTTGATATTCCAGAATATTGTTTCTCAAATGTTTTCAAAATGTGATAGTGATGTTGGATTGTATTTGTATATAATGTGGTGTAATTGTGTACTTGCACTAGACATTCAGATGCTAAACCCTTAAATGAGGGAAATGCATTTTATGCATTTCATGTATTGAACAACATGAGGAGCAGGCACGTGAAGCGCACACGAAGGATGAATAATCATGATGTTACGAGGCTTGAGTCTTAGGAGTTTACTTTCAAAGATGCTTTAGTTATTTGTTGGAGTTGGTTAAGTAGTCGTTTTCTATTTTAAGGATATTGTCAAAGTCCCCTGTGTGGCAGAGAATTAATGTTATATTTTTTCTCACTTTATTCTTGTCAAAATGTTTTGACCGAGGCCACGACCTAACTTACGTTATTACACATTTTCTGTTCATGTGGTATGTATGGTTTTGTGACTGTTTAGCCTGGTAGACCTTCTGAGAGGTTCTACGACGTTTAACGGCCTTTGAGTTACTTGGGGTGTTACAATATAAACCGTAGAAGGATTCAGAGACTGGTGGATGATGGCTATTGAAGGACCTCCAAGTTGAGTCATTTCCAATTTGTGAATCCTGTCTTGAAGTTAAAATGACCAAGAGGGTATTTAAAACCAAGGAAAACCATGCTCAGAATATATTAGAATTGGTTCATACTGAAGTATGTGGTCCGTGGACATCCAAGCTAGGGTTGTTTTGGAATACTTTATCATGTTTATAGATGATTATTCGAGATATGGATACATCTATTTGATGCGATTTAATTCTGAAGCCTTGGACAAGTTCAGAGATTTCAAGGCTGAAACGGAGCAGCATCATGGGAAGAGTATCAAGTAACTACAACCTGATCGTAGTGACGAATACCTTAGTGGAGAGTTTTTAGATTTCTTGACAAATGAGGGGATTACATCCCATGTCACTATGTCAGGAACTCCACAATAAAATGGTGTTGCTGAGAGAAGGAACAGAACTCTTTTAGAGATGGTTAGGTCAACGATGAGTTACTCAGATTTACCTATTTTTTTCTGGTGGTACGCCTTCGAAATAGTGACATATATACTAAACCTTGTGCCTTCGAAACCAGTTCAAAAAATGCACAGAACTATGGAGTGAGCGGAAGCCTAGTCTAGGAAATTCTCGAATTTGGGGTACTCCAACACATGTGCTGAATAAGGATGCTGATATGTAGGATACTTTAAGGGAATGAAGGGTGACTTATTCTATAGTCCCCAGGATCAGAAGATCATTGTTAGCACTAATGCCCGATTCCTGGAAGAGGATTATGTGATTAGTCACAAACCATGAGCGAAATAATTCTGGAAGAATTGAGGGGTCAAATTCTGTCTATACCAATCGTGCAAGCACCAACTAACACTGCACTACGTATCAATTTTGAGACTTTTACACCAACTCAGAATTTGCGTCGCTGTATTCGGATGTTTGTTCATCAATCGGAACAGTTCATAGGCATGGAAAAGTCTTCGGACTCAGTCCCAAGTGAAGATGAATCAGATCCCTAGACTTACAAGGAGGCAATCCAAGATAAAGATGCTGACTCTTGGCAAGTAGCAATGGAATCAGAAATGGGATCTATGGATTTCAACCAAGTTCGAAAGCTAGTAGAACTACCTGATGGGGCCAAATTCATTGGGAGTAAATAGGTCTACAAGCAAAAGAAAGGAAGTAATGGTAAGGTTGAAACCTTCAAAGCAAGACTTGTAGTGATAGGTTATACCCAAAAAGAGGGATCGATTATGATGAAACTTTTTTGCCGGTAGCCATGCTTAAGTCAATCCAAATTTATTTAGCTATAGCTGTGCATTTAGATCTGGAGTTTTGGTAAATGGATGTCAAGACTACATTCTTGAATGGCAGTCTAGACAAGGAGATCTACATGTGCCAACCAGAGAGATTTATTGCTGAAGGAGAAGAGCACTTAGTGGGCAAGGTTAAGAGATCTATTTATGGACTTAAGCAAGTATCTAGGCTTTGGAACACTCGATTTGGCGAGTTTGTCCAGTCATATGGATTCGTCCAATGCCCCAATGAGAGTTGTGTGTATAATAAATGCGATGGAAATGTGTTGGTGCTTCTTATACTGTTTGTAGATGATATCCTTCTGATTGGAAACAATGCGGAGGAGTTATCAGACGTACGGATATGGCTGTTTGAGCAGTTCGATATGAAGGATTTAGGAGAAGCAGGACACATCCTTGGGGTTAGGATCTTTTGTGATTGGAAGAAAAGGATGTTGTGTTTATCTTAGGTGTCCTATATCAATAGATTGCTAAAGCAGTTTAGGATGGAGAATTCCAATAAAGGTTTTCTACCTTACAGGCATGAAATTCAACTATCTAAGGATATGCACAAAAGGAGATAGATGACATGAAGCTGGTCCATTATGCATCAGCAATTGTAAGCCTCATGTATGCTATGCTTTGCACTAGACCAGATATATGTCATGACGTAGGCATGGCTACTAGATATCAGTCGAACCCTGAACCTAGACACTGAATTGCTGTAAAGCATATACTCAAGTACCTGAGAAGGATTAGGGAGTACATGCTAGTATATCAATCAGATGACCTATGTTCAGTGGGTTATACTGACTCAGATTTCTCATCAGACAAAGAAAAGTCCAAGTCTACTTCAGGTGATGTGTTTACTCTGGGAGTGGAGCCATTAGTTGGAGGAGTGTAAAGTAGAATTCATCTCAGACTCTACCATAGAAGTTGAGTACGTGGGAGCCTATGAGGCAGCAAAATCGGTGGTATGTCTCAAGTACTTCCTGCAGGACTTAGATGTGATTCCCAATTTGCCAAAGGGTATTACACTTTACTGTGATAATACCAGTGTAGTTGTAAATTCGAGAGAACCACGAGCCCATAAGGTAAGTAAACATATGAATCGTATGTACCATATTATATGACACTTCGTAAAGGAAGGAGATGTAGTTGTATCTAGGGTTGCATCGAAAGATAATATCGCTGATCCTTTCACGAAAGGCTTACCCTAAAAAGTTTTTGAATGGCATGTGGAAGGAATGAGATTACGGTGTATGGCAACATTGCTTCGAGTATAAGTGGGAGATGGACCATGTAATAGAGTAGTATACCTAAAAGCCTATGTTGAGTATAAGTGGGAGATTGTTAGGGTTGTATACTGCAAAGCATACTTTATGCTTGCATTACCTTATTTCCCTGTAACTACCTATGAGAATATTAATACATTTTATCACATGGTTTGCATATTAATTCACGTTATAGTTATGCAAATGTATTGTCTATTTATTTAATAATACACACAATGTGATGTGTTGGTGTTACACGGAATATCACATTATCAGTACCTTATAAAATAATATAATAGTTCACAACTTATACAATTATTAGAAAATTGTATTAAAGATTCTAACATATGCTTGAGATTAGTTGGTCTTGACTATTAGCATCCTTTAGTGTATTTGCGTACGTTGAACTGGATCGCAGTGAGATAGTGTCTTCTGTACTGGCTGAAAGAAGAATGTAAATCTTGGATACTTATTATTTCTTAATTCCTGTATATAATATTTAATTATGTATTTATAATAATTATTGCATTGATTTACCATTGATGAGAGTCATAGTGATTGACTCAATATGCCTTGTATCTTGGGCAATAATATTATTTATATGTCAACTATTATTATAACTTGAAAGCATGTCCCAACTCATGTGGGTTGATGATGTCCCATTGAGGAGCTCGATAATGATTATTATATTAAACCCTGCAGGTAGATTTAATTATGATATGATAATAAAGTTCCAGTGGTACTACTCTTGGGTAAGCAATTAACTAATTAAATCCGCCAGTAGCTTAAATTAATTAATGGACATTCGATATCTTAAATATGAAAAATAATATATTTAAATAATGAACCCGATTTTATAAATTGAGATTTAGGTTGGAAGTGCAATATTAATTCTTTAGTGAATTGAATTTATATTAGTCAACTCAACCATGTTAAGAAGGTCTTAATATGGAAGGTTGAGTTTATACTAGAAGTCATAACCCTAATCCTCCTTATGATCTATAGAGTGGCCCAAAGCCTATAAATAGGACATTACGGAGGGGTTCAGCCAATTGCATAATATCACACAAGGGATTTCGATTTTTTCTTCTTACTATTTTATTGTGGATATTGACTTGTGTCTTTGATTCCACAATTGGGATAACACTTTAATTATTGTTAAAAAAATCGAGAGTGTTGAGAATACAAATTTCGGTCGATTCATCTTCGCGTCAAGTAAGATCCGGTAGCTCGTTGCCCACACAACGTTAGGATTAAGGCGGGACATACTCTTGACGGTTTTGAGAAAGAAATAAAAAGTAACAACCACTTCGCTTCAAAAGGTAATATCCTATTATCTCTTGATCTAGACTAGGATATTAAATTTCACCAACAATATTATTTAATAAATAATAATTAGTATTTAAATTACTTATTAGTCTTAGTAAATAATTAATTAGCATGCCAAGATAGATTTGTGCTCGTGGATGCGTAAAACGCTTTATTCAAATTATTCAAACACCACTTCTGCTGCGTCTTCCAATATTATTTTAGGTGGTAATTCATGAGACATACAGTTGGTAAAGAGAGGAAGTGGGTAAATAGAAAAGATTGTTACTGGTACCGATTACTTGGGTGGTAAATTTAGAGAGATAAGGTGGGTAGAGAACTATGAGAATATAAATTTGAATGCTAATAACGTTCACTTGTTGTGGTAATTCTAGAGCGAAAAATGTGTAGAGATATGAGGGAGTAAAAATTAAAAAATTGATACCGAATACTCAGTATGGTAACTCAGTAGAGATAAAACGGATAGAATGAGGGGGTTAGAAAATTGAATATTAGTATTGATTACTTGAGGTGGTAATTATAAAGTCAGAAAGTGGTTAGACAAAGGGAGAAAGAAAAGTTGAAAACTGGTGCCAATCACTTTGGATGGTAAATCTAGAGAGAATAGAGAGATGTGGGAGTAAAAGTTGAATGCTGATACCGACAACTTGGGATGATAATTCTGGAATGAGAAAGATAGAGAGATAAAGAGTAAAAAGTTGAATGTCTCCACCGATTACTTGGGATAGATTCTGAAGAGAATGTGTATAGAGAGATAGGGGAGTAAAGTTGAGGGTTTGTACCGATTCCTTGGGGTGATAAATTTAGTGGGGTAAAGTGGATATATAAATGTAAGAATAAAAAGTTGAATGTTGGTACCGACTAGTTGGGGTGTTAATTCTATAGTGAGAAAGTGGATAGAGATACGGGGGAGTAAAGAGTTTAATGTTTGTACTGCAAACCTCAGTGATAATTGTAGAATGAGAAAGTGGGTTGATAGATGGTGGAATAACAAGTTGAAAGTTGGTACAAGTGTAACACCCCCAATCCGCCTAGGGATATTACACGCCGTAGAATCTTTCCTCATGGATCTACCAGGCTGGTAACAACAAACGAACAACTCGACAATGCCTTTAAGGCTAAAAAGACTCAGTAGACTGATATGGCCTTTCAATAAAAATATACAACTCAATTATAATTCATACCCACGCAGGGGTCAAAATACAACAACTCCCGTACAACGGGAAAGAATACTGCAGCGGAAATAAAATACAACTAAACCAATGACATCATACGTATCCTCGTGTGATTAGTATCGTTCATCTTTCATCATCCTTCATGCCGACCCTGTGCTATGCTTCAAAACCTGAATGCAAAAACAGACATCCACCCCCCGAATACTCGGGGGTTAGCAAAACTCCACTGTTTTGCTAGTGCAAGTACAAGTGCAAAAATACGAGCCATACAATACAAGTTCCAAGAACAATAATAATAAAGAATCCTCAAAGATTCAAATACAACGAAACAAACACTTCCCGAGGCAAGAGTTTGGGTAAAACATTCCAAAACCAAAAGATCACAATCCAGGAGAAAACAATTTACAAAATGGTTTAATAAGCCATCGGGAGTTTTAGTAGAAAACAATTTAGGATTATCAAATCCTACTCTTTCCAAAATCAACAGGGGTCACAGCCCAAAGGTTTAGTTTTCGCAAATAGAAAACCGACAACAATTCACAGGGCCAGAGCCCAACATCACGTGTCCGCGACGGACATAAAAATCAATAAAACATAATCGCACACGCGCATCGCCTAGGACCGGGACGAAGCCACAAATCCCACTCGAGGCCTCGAAGGACCCTCCCGAGCTGGCTAGCGAAACAAATCACACACATGCATCGCCTTGGGAACAGGGTAATACCATTGATCCCGCCCGAGGCCTCGAAGGACCCTCCCGAGCTGGCTAGCTAAACAAATCACAACATCTTTGGCGCTCACGGTTGGATCAATCACTTGTTGCATCCTGACCACATGATCACATGCCATGTGTCACCGTAGTTTTTCTTAGGCTCTCACGGTTGGATCAATCGCTTGTTGCATCCTGGCCACATGATCACATGCCACGTGCCACCGTAGACCCCGCCCACATCCATACAATCACACACATAGCACAATGCAACAAAGATATCCAAACAATTCACTCAGATGCATCAAACACTTAGCAAAACACTCGTTAAACCACAACGTACCGAAATGAAATAATATACGTCCACACGCAATACCAAGTGCAACATCAACACCAAAAATATCCATAGAAATCACATAGTCATTTACAAACTACACCATTCACAAAACACATGCGTTTTGAAAGCAAGCCTTTAACAAGGCTAAACCGAATCTTTGAAAGTGAAATTCAAACGATCAAATAAACACAAGGAGACGATCACTAATTATCATATCCATAAAACAAGAATAGTATGGACAAGGTACTTGCCTCGATACCACGAGCAATGGAAAAATGAACGGATATGGCCGGGTAGCCCTCAAATTTCCGAACACTATCTAGAACGCGATAGCACCGAAATTACGACGGAATAACACCACAGGAATCATCAAACACCAACGAGATTCAACTTGAAAATCCTCGAGCACCTATAATCCTCCGGAAAGAGCAATAAAACATGATTACAACGAGAGTCGAGGCCAAAAACAAAGGAAATCCCAACAACTATCGAATGGAAACTCATTGGGACATTTAATCGAACACTCAATGTTCGATAACTCCCAAGAACACTCGAATCACTACTCGAGTTGAACAAACTCGAAACATGGATATACAACCCATAGAACACGACTAATAACTTCATACTACACTACCCGACGTATCAAAATTGGATTAGAAACGAAATCAAGAACAATTTCTCCAAAAAGTCAACTTGAAGGAAAATCAAGAAATATTCCTTGATTCGACGAAACACACGGATTAGATGTTGATATAATCAACAAGGATCTTCCAAAATGCTTTGGAAATGAGTAGAATCGGCTAAGAACACCTCCTACCGGTCACTCCCGTCCGCAGCCGCACCGAAACGGGGAAAAATGAAAAAAACAAAGTACGGCCGAGCCAGGCCTATATATGGCCGGCAGGGTTACGGCCGTAACCGGCAGTGCCTTACGGCCGTAACTCGGCCCTTACAGCCGTACTCGGCAGGCCTTACGGCCGTAACCGGCATTCGTCAAAAAAATCTGCCCAGCACCTGCCGGACACTTACGGCCGTAACTGGCACACATTACGGCCGTAACCAGCCTTCGTCAGGAAGCTGCCAGGCGCCATACGGCCGTAACTCTCGGCCCCTTACGGCCGTAACTCGGCCAGGTCAGGCCCTGCTCCGGCCGTGACTCGGCCGTGGCCACTCCGACGGTCCGGACGACCCCGAAACCCGAACCTGAGTAAAAACCGAAGATACGGTTACGAAGTACTCGCAAAGACGAATCTAAGAGCTAAGAGAACACACGATTCCGACCACCCGAAGTGTCGAAATTCGACAACGGAAAGTAATTACCCCAAACTTTGGGAAATTACGAAAATGGCCCAAAACGTCCGAAAATCACGATACGTGATCGAATAACCAAACCGAAGTTCACAGCACGTCTAACAAAGTTAAACGGACTTACGGGAAACTTGAAACAGCAGTTTGGAACGAGATTCGCAAGAATCGAACTCAAGTGCGGAAAAGTCGCCAAAAAGCACGGAACTCCACAAAACGACATCGAAATGAACTCGGATGACAAAAAGTGCAGAATTAATCACTCTCGGAATGACGAAACGGTCATGAGCGAGTCATAAAAATGGACTTCCGCCAAAAAAAAGAAATTACTGGAAATCGAAATTACGGGTTTTACATTCTACCCTCCTTAAAAGAAGTTTCGTCCCGAAACTTAAAATAAGTAGGGAGAAGCAATATCCCCTGCCAAGAAAACTCGACGAGATACACAAAAACCGAAAACTCGCGCCCGATGGTGAAACGCTGCAAGAAACGCAAAGAGACATACGGCGTGGAAACACGCTCCATGACGACCAACACAACGCCACCGATAGAGACATAATAAAACCAACAAGTGCCAAGCGTCAACAAACGGATAATACAATCAAGTCGATTATCCGAACAATCACGAAACACAACAAACAAAAATCAATATGATTGACTAACCCAACGGTACATCAATCAAAACGCGAGACAATCGCTGAACAAATACGGAATTCCACCACCCAAGGGTTGAAAGATCGAAAACGAGACTAATCTCCCGAACTTAAGGGAATTACGAAGGAGTCTGAATGTTCAACGATCACGAAACGAGATCAACAAAATTCAAACAATCAAACGATCGAACCATAACGATCGAGACAACAAAAATCGAACAATCATGTTCGAATCACGAAGAACAATAAAATTCAAACAACAACTCCAAAGGTTAACATCTCGACTCGAGACAATACATGATCCGGTGAAAACAACAGGATGTGCATTCACATAAGATCCACATGAAAGGGAATAGCAATTGAAAAGTCACAACGACAAATGAGTTATTCCGAAACAATACCACACTCGCTCGATCAACAAAATCAAGGGGCAGGACAAGCCCAGAAAATTTCAACGAACATAAACGAGTCGACAGAGTCGAAAACACTGAAGTTCAAAATCCAATCCACTACGAATAAAAGAACTAGTAGAACCAAAAGATGTTACTTCCGAACAAAGTTCACAAGAATCGAACCGGACTCGGAAAAGTCACAGCGATAACCAGATCGAACCAAACCAAGATCACAGCTCGTTCGAACGACGAAACCGAAATACAGAACAAGTTCAGAAAGTATCAACGAACACGAGCGAGTCGATAGACTTGAGAAAGAGATAATGCAGAAGCCCAAAATAATACGGGTATTATATTCGACCTATTCTAAAAGAAGTGTCGTCCCCGAAACTCACAACAACGAAATCAAGGATACGACACAACAAGCAACCGACAGAAACATCCTTCGAAGGCCTCTCAAAGCCGATTCTGATAACTGTGCTGAAGCGCGAACTCCGAAAGTCTTGGTAGCCAATTTGCAAAACTGAATTCGGTGTCCCTCGAGTCCACACTTGAAATGTGTTACCGACGAGAAGGACAATTTACACATGCATGCTCCGGCACACCACGATTGAAACACCTCGGCTCGGCATACCGAAAATACAAATGCTAGATACAATGGGGCATAACGTCGCAAAACAACATAGCGAAGATGCCAACTCAGCACAACAAAGAATCCTAACACATATCATATACAACGATTACCATCGTAAAGTAATACATACACATACACCACAGCAACGACGGTATCGTTCTCCGACCTCAACGGCCCGAACGATAACCAGCACGTAATTACAAACATCATGAAACAATCACACATGTACACCAACGTACAAACCCAAGCTTCAACATCTCACACTCGTGTGACACACGCAATCCACCACGAGGCGACAACCATTAAATACCAGTTCACACCTCTCACAGAGGGCTAGTACAACAAATACGTGGCAACGCCTCAACGTTCATGCCACCAACTCAATCATATTCGGGAGTTAACATCATAACGACAAAGCCAACATCATACATACATACCCAGCCCTCAAACGGGAATGGATAGGGTTTAGAACCGAAAACCTCCTTTGGAAAATAATTTAGAAAAACACCGGTCGATCTTGAGTATCACCTTTTAAAAAAAAGTACAAACGTGAAACATCGTTATCGAGACTTTGGAGAACCATTTCGCATTTGATAAAAATGAGGACACTTTCTCTTAGTGAAAAACTTTCAGAATATTCGACCATCGGGTCTAAGTAAAAGTGGTTCTAAAATATTGAAAATATCTCAAAACATTTTGGTCCTCGAGGTAGAAGAATTTTGAAACATATTGTGGCATCTTGGATGTACCACAAGAAAATAATTCATTTTAAAAGTACGTCTGGAAATTTATTTTCTAAGATACTCAAGGTTTTCAAAAATAATTCAATGGGCTAGAATGCCCAAAAATTTCAGGTAATTACACGGAATCATGATAGCGCCGTGGGTCCCCCGCCGGAACCCACCAGGATAAAAACCATTTACAAAAACGCCAAAAAAGGCCAATGACGGTAATATTTCAAAACTCACAAAAGCCATTTACAAAATACTAAATACCGCCATAAGAATTTCGCCAAAATGATCAAGGCCATAATGCCAAAAACTCGGTTAAGGGAATCGGTTTTCGAAATAAACTCAGTCGGTAAAATACCGAAAGCTATTACAAAAGAACTCACGCAGCGGATAAAAGAAACACAGCCCAACATGCACAATCCAGCAACACTACTCCTCATATGAACGAAATATGAGAGTCAAATAACCACATATCACGAAATCAAAATCCACAGAAGGATTCCATCACTTAACGTATAATCATACAAGTAACTCGCATCAGACGAGGCACAATCACAAAGAAGGGATACTTACATCCACAGGTCGCACGAAGTTGATGATCGCCCCACGCTACTAATCACGACCAACAAAATCAGAAGACGCGTCGCGACACGACTCAGTCATATAAAATCCGACGAGACAAAACTCAACAGACACCACTGACCCGACAGCCTAGGTTTCCACAACCTAAGCTCCGATAACATTTATGTAACACACCCAATCCGCTCAGGGATATTACACGCCGTAGAACATTTCCTCAAGGATCTACCAGGCTGGTAACAACAAACGAACAACTCGACAATGCCTTTAAGGCTAAAAAGACTCAGTAGACCGATCTGGCCTTTCAATAAAAATATACAACTCAATTATAATTCATACCACGCAGGGGTCAAAATACAACAACTCCCGTACAACGGGAAAGAATACTGCAGCGGAAATAAAATACAACTAAACCAATGACATCATACGTATCCTCGTGTGATTAGTATCGTTCATCTTTCATCATCCTTCATGCCGACCCTGTGCTATGCTCCAAAACCTGAATGAAAAACATACATCCACCCCCCGAATACTCGGGGGTTAGCAAAACTCCACTGTTTTGCTAGTGCAAGTACAAGTGCAAAAATACGAGCCATACAATACAAGTTCCAAGAACAATAATAATCAGGAATCCTCAAAGATTCAAATACAACGAAACAAACACTTCCCGAGGCAAGAGTTTGGGTAAAACGTTCCAAAACCAAAAGATCACAATCCAGGAGAAAACAATTTACAAAATGGTTTAATAAGCCATCGGGAGTTTTAGTAGAAAACAATTTAGGATTATCAAATCCTACTCTTTCCAAAATCAACAGGGGTCACAGCCCAAAGGTTTAGTTTTCGCAAATAGAAAACCGACAACAATTCACAGGGCCAGAGCCCAACATCACGTGCCCTCGACGGACATAAAAATCAATAAAACATAATCGCACACGCGCATCGCCTAGGACCGGGACGAAGCCACAAATCCCACTCGAGGCCTCGAAGGACCCTCCCGAGCTGGCTAGCGAAACAAATCACACACATGCATCGCCTTGGGAACAGGGTAATACCATTGATCCCGCCCGAGGCCTCGAAGGACCCTCCCGAGCTGGCTAGCTAAACAAATCACAACATCTTTGGCGCTCACGGTTGGATCAATCACTTGTTGCATCCTGACCACATGATCACATGCCATGTGTCACCGTAGTTTTTCTTAGGCTCTCACGGTTGGATCAATCGCTTGTTGCATCCTGGCCACATGATCACATGCCACGTGCCACCGTAGACCCCGCCCACATCCATACAATCACACACATAGCACAATGCAACAAAGATATCCAAACAATTCACTCAGATGCATCAAACACTTAGCAAAACACTCGTTAAACCACAACGTACCGAAATGAAATAATATACATCCACACGTAATACCAAGTGCAACATCAACACCAAAAATATCCATAGAAATCACATAGTCATTTACAAACTACACCATTCACAAAACACATGCGTTTTGAAAGCAAGCCTTTAACAAGGCTAAACCGAATCTTTGAAAGTGAAATTCAAATGATCAAATAAACACAAGGAGACGATCACTAATTATCATATCCATAAAACAAGAATAGTATGGACAAGGTACTTGCCTCGATACCACGAGCAATGGAAAAATGAACGGATATGGCCGGGTAGCCCTCAAATTCCCGAACACTATCTAGAACGCGATAGCACCGAAATTACGACGGAATAACACCACAAGAATCATCAAACACCAACGAGATTCAACTCGAAAATCCTCGAGCACCTATAATCCTCCGGAAGGAGCAATAAAACATGATTACAACGAGAGTCGAGGCCAAAAACAACGGAAATCCCAACAACTATCGAAGGGAAACTCATTGGGATATTTAATTGAACACTCAATGTTCGATAACTCCCAAGAACACTCGAATCACTACTCGAGTTGAACAAACTCGAAACATGGATATACAACCCATAGAACACGACTAATAACATCATACTACACTACCCGACGTATCAAAATCGGATTAGAAACGAAATCAAGAACAATTTCTCCAAAAAGTCAACTTGAAGGAAAATCAAGAAATATACCTTGATTCGACGAAACACACGGATTAGATGTTGATATAATCAACAAGGATCTTCCAAAATGCTTTGGAAATGAGTAGAATCGGCCAAGAACGCCTCCTACCGGTCACTCCCGTCCGCAGCCGCACGGAAACGAGGAAAAAATGAAAAAAAATGAAGTCTGGCCGAGCCAGGCCTATATATGGCCGGCAGGGTTACGGTCGTAACCGGCAGTGCCTTACGGCCGTAACTCGGCCCTTACGGCCGTAACCGGCATTCGTCAAAAAAATCTGCCCAGCACCTGCCGGACACTTACGGCCGTAACTGGCACACATTATGGCCGTAACCGGCCTTCGTCAGGAAGCTGCCAGGCGCCATACGGCCGTAACTCTCGGCCCCTTACGGCCGTAACTCGGCCAGGCCAGGCCCTGCTCCGGCCGTGACTCGGCCGTGGCCACTCCGACGGTCCGGACGACCCCGAAACCCGAACCTGAGTAAAAACTGAAGATACGGTTACGAATTACTCGCAAAGACGAATCTAAGAGCTAAGAGAACACACGATTCCGACCACCCGAAGTGTCGGAATTCGACAATGGAAAGAAATTACCCCAAACTTTGGGAAATTACGAAAATGGCCCAAAACGTCCGAAAATCACGATACATGATCGAATAACCAAACCGAAGTTCACAACACGTCTAACAAAGTTAAACGGACTTACGGGAAACTCAAATGATTAGCCAATGAGATTCGCAAGAATCGAACTCAAGTGCGAAAAAGTCGCCAAAAAGCACGGAACTCAACAAAACGACACAGAAACGAACTCGGATGACAAAAAGTGCAGAATTAATCACTCTCAAAATGACGAAATAGTCATGAGAGAGTAATCAAAATGGACTTCCGCCGAAAAAAAAGAAATTACCGGAAATCGAAATTACGGGTTTTACAACAAGTTACTTGGGGTGGTAATTATGTAGTGATAAAGTGGGTAGAGAGATGAGTAAAGTAATGAATGTTGTTACATATTACATAGGGTGGTAATTCAGGAGGAGAATGTGTATAAAGAGATGAGGGGACTAAAAAAATCGAATATTAGTGTCAATCACATGAAATGATGAATCATGAGAGAGAATGTGGCTAGAGAGATGGGGTAAAAAGTTGACTATTGATGCTAACTACTTGGGGTGTATTCTAGAGTGCTAATGTGACAAGAGAGATGTAGTGTAACACCCCAAACTAGGCGGATATTACAGCGCCGTGGACCCCCGACTGGGACCCACCAGGCGAGTGAAAATAAATGAAATACACAGGGTAAATGTAGTACGGAACCACATTACATCATTAATTACTCCGATGAGGAGTTTCATACAACACACCCAAGATAATATATAATACGTATATATTTTATATGAAGATAAAACATACGACATTGAATAAAATGAGTATTCAAACGGAAGTCTGCAGCGGAAATAAAATAAAGAAAACACGAGTGAATGAAAAGGACTGGGGCCCCCTACTAGTATCACTGGGACTCCTCGCCGTCAACGTTTTCTTCCCGTGACTTAGCCTTGCCATGACCTGAAAAACAAAATCCCCCAACGGGGTCAGTTACACAGAACAACAATCCTCAAGAGTTGAATAAACACAATCATATATGCTGTATAAACCACAAGTTCGATCAAAAATCTCAAACCGTCGAACACATGCGATCAAAAGTGAATCGGTCAGATTATAACCCAAATCCTGTTGAAAACATACGCAATCAAATATGTTGTATGAATTAATAACGGTAGGGCTCAAAGGGTGGCGCCACACTATGCCCGGGATGGAAATGTGTCCGTGCACAAGCCACCAACGAGCATCGATCGAATACACGTGTGGTCTTGTACCTAATCAGTCTCACGAAGTAATCTTCTCGTGTGCACAGTCTAATGTGAGGCCAACAACCAACACACGACTTAATATGTGCCCGACATGAAAATCCTACACATACCAACCGGCACACCAGTATGACCCGGAATGCCACGAGATAACAAAAATGACATCGAAATCAATAATGACTCACCGAGATGAAATGATAGTGAAATGAATGATAGCTCAATGAAATGATTGGAACCGTCGTTCCTTGTGACTGAAGTGATTAATTGACAATTACAAGTCTCAATACGGTTAATACATTATGAATGAACTATAATTATGAATGAACAACAACGAAAGGAATGAATATCCTTTTAACCGAGTAAGAATTAACTTACCTTAACACCGGTGATGATACAATCTCTCTCGAACAACGTCCTAAGGAAACTACCGGTCGCTCGAATAACCTTGAATAACACAATTACCAACAATCCGTTCAACATATGAAGCAAACACGAATATAACGAACTTAAAATGTCGATACGACTAAACCAAGTTCATTGGGGCATTTCGACAAACACCTTGAAAACAAATTCCCTTCTTAAACAAATAAACCCATTTGTATCGAAAACCGACTTCTATTGAATGATCCAAACCACCAAAACACCATCAATACAATCGATAATCCAAACGAAATGCTCAAATCGAGTTTACGATAATATTAAATTGCAAAACCCAATTCCAAGTCAACCTTCAAAGTGTTCTTGAGAAAAACTTCCAACAATACGATGATAACTCATAAAAACTCGTAATCATACGTATATCCATCACAAATCATGATTATATCATCCAAAACATCAAGCTCCAACTCAAAATCGAATCTAGGGTTGAAGAAATTACCTTGGATTAGGATGAAGAATCCACAAACATGTTGTTAATCCACACCACAACTTGAAGAAGATGAAATTCTCTGAGTTTTGATGATGTTAAAACACCCCAAAATCGCCCAAAATCGCCCCAAGGAAGAGAGGAAGAAGGAAAATGAAGAAATGAGGATGTTCTTCATAACAAACGCAGATATACAAAAATCTGTACTGTGTGCCGCAGCACAAGGCCAAAAACGCCCAGCAAAATAGTTTTGTGCCGCGGCACGGCTGTATAGCCGCGGCCCGCGCATGACCCGCTCCAAAGATCAAAAGGCACACGGTGCAGTCTTAGCTATTTCGACCATAACTTTTTTGTCCGGACTCCGATTGACTCACCGTTCGAACCATTGGAAAGCTAACTTGATGCTCTATAATATTGAAAAGATTCATAATTTTTGGAGTTTCCAAAAATTAATGGTGATTTTACAAAGTCAAACTCATACGTGGAAAAGTCGCTTAAGAACACGGAACTCAACAGAACGACACCGAGACGAACTCGGATGACAAAAAGTGTAGAATTAATCATTCTAGGAATGAATAAACGGTCACAATAGAGTCACTAAGATGACTTCCGCCAAAAAAATAAAATTACCGGAAATCCAAATTGCGGATATTTCATACTCCCCCCCTTAAAAATAGTTTCGTCCTCGAAACTAAGGGTGAAACAAATCGGAATAACTCTTCCTCATACTATCCTCGATTTCCCAAGTAGCCTCTTCGACTTCATAACTCGACTACTGAATTTAACGAAGGGATCGTCTTGTTCCTCAACTGTTTGATTCACCGTACTAAGATTCGTACGGGATGCTCCTCATATGTATGATCATCTTATCTCGATTTCATAAAACTGAAGTATGTGGCTAGGGTCGGCAATATACTTCCGCAACTTAGAGACAAGAAACACGCTATGAATTCGGCTCAATGCCGGAGGTAAGGCCAATCTATAAGCCAGATCGCCGATTCGATTCAAAATCTCAAATGGTCCAATAAATTTGGTACTTAGCTTTCCTCGCTCCCCAAAATGAAAAACACCTCAACTTAGGGATACCTTGACCAAAACGTGGTCACCTGACTCGAACTCTAATGGTCGATGACGATTATCTGCATATGATTTCTGTCGACTCTGAGCGGTCAACAAACGACTCCGGATCAACACTACCTTCTCACGGGCAGCTAATAGCATATCGGGTACAATGCCGATTGATTCTGACAAGTCATCCCAGCATAGGAGAGATCGACAACGACTACCGTATATGGCCTCGTAAGGTGCCATATGAAATGAAGCATGCCAACTATTATTGTACGTGAACTCGATCAACGATAGTTGGGCTTCCCAATCATCTTCCCAGTCAAGCACACATACTCTCAACATGTCCTCCAATGTCTGAATAGTCCTCTCTGATTGTCCGTCGGACTGAGGATGAAAAGCTGTGCTGAAATTAAGCTGAGTTCCCATGGCACGATGAACTGATTTCCAAAAATTAGACACGAATCGCCCGTCACGATCAGAAACGATACTCTTAGGAGTACCGTGCAATCTCACTATTTCTTTGATTAACAACTCGGCAAGTCTCTCGGGACCCCAAGTATCCTTAATCTCGATAAAATGAGCTGACTTAGTTAGACGATCCACAATTACCCAGATTGTATTCATGCCACGGCGACTCGTCGGCAAACTCGTGATGAAGTCCATTGAAATATCCTCCCATTTCCACTCCAGAATAGGGAGTGGTTTCAGCATACCCGCCGGTCGCTGATGTTCTATCTTGACTTGTTGACAGGTGAGACATCTCGAAACAAACTCGGCGACTTCATGCTTCATATTACTCCACCAATAATTTTGTTTCAAGTCTTTGCACATCTTTCTAGACCCCGGATGAATAGAATACGGGGTAGCATGGGCTTCTCTCAAAATCGAGTTTTTCAACTCGTCATTCGCCGGTACACATAACCGATTCTTAAATCTCAAAAGTCCATCCTCGTGGACCACAAAGCCAGGGGATTTCCCCTGTGCCACATCCTCGAAGATGCGCAACAAAAACGGGTCCGAACCCTGATTCACTCTGATCGCCTCTGTCGCATATTTAACTCCTTCTGAGTAAATATATACTTCAAACTCTTATGATCAGTGAATATCTGACAGGTGACGCCATAAAGGTAATGACGCCAAATCTTCAATGCGAAAACCACGGCTGCTAGTTCCATGTCGTGGGTCGGATAATTAACCTCGTAAGGTCTCAATTACCGTGAAGCATATGCAATAACCTTCCCATTATGCATTAATACACATCCGAGACCGTGTCCGGACGCGTCACTATAAACCACAAATCCTTCCGTCCCTTGTGGCAAGGAAAGTACAGGTGCTGAAATTAACCGGCTCTTGAGTTCCTCAAAACTCCGCTGACACGCGTCGGACCACGTGTATTTCTCATCCTTTCGCAAAATGTTCGGCATTGATTGAGCGATTTTAGAAAATCCTTCCACAAATCGCCGATAATAACCGGCTACTCCGAGAAAGCTTTGGATTTCCTTAACGTTCTTCGGAGGTAACCAATCTCGGATAGTCTCCGTCTTCTGAGGATCAACACGTACACCGTCTGATGAAATCACATGCCCGAGAAACGACACTTCGGACATCTAGAACTCACACTTGGAAAACTTTCCATAAAGTTGCTCTCGTCTCAACACGTCGAGAACCTAATGAAGGTGAAACTCGTGTTCTTCCCAGTCACGAGAATAAATTAAAATGTCATCAATGAAAACAACCACAAACTGATCCCAAAAGTCGATGAAAACCCGATTCATTAATTCCATGAATACCACAGATGCATTAGATAACCCAAACGGCATTACCACGAACTCATAATGACCATAGCGTGTTTGAAACGCCGTCCTAGCAATATCCGACTCTCGGATTCGCAACTGATGATATCCAGATCTTAAGTCGATCTTGAAAAATACTGAAGTTCCCTGAAGTTGATCTAAGAGATCATCCATACGGGGTAGAGGATACTTAATCTTGATCGTCACCCTGCTCAACTCCCAATAATTAATACACACACGAAACGAACCATCCTTCTTCTTGACAAATAACACTGGTGCTCTCCACGGGGACGCACTCGGTCGGATATAACCTTTCTCGAACAATTCCTCGAGTTGATTCTTCAACTCCTGCATTTCGGTCGGGGCCATTCGATATGGTGCCTTCGATAATGGGGACATACCAGGCTCCAACTCTATCTTGAATTCCACATCCCTCGGTGGAGGTAAAACATGTAGCTCGTTTGGGAACACATCGTCAATTGATAACAATGATAACACGAATGGTTGAACACCTCGACTGCCTTAGAACGGTCAATCGATCACAATGATACGAAGAATTGAACACCTCGATTGCCTTAGAACGGCCAATCGATGACAATGATACAATGAATGATTGAACACCTCGATTACCTTAGAACGACCCATCGATGACAATGATACAATGAATGATTGAACATCTCTGATTGAGTAATTTCACTGCTTCCATCATATTAATGATTCTTCTGGAACAACGGGGATTACCTCCCTGAAATACACACTCGGCTCCAACGACTGAAATGATAGTGACCATACGCTTACGAACACTGGGGATGGTATCATGACGATTCATCCAACTAATATCCAATATTACATCATCCTTAGGTAAATCCACCACGATTAGGTCCACCAACCAATCGCGGTCATTAAGCTTAATTCGGTCAGTTCTTAATCTCATGATTTTCGAAAATTCTTCCACCGTCAGGTAGACCAATGATATAAGGCCCACAATTAATAGGACTATCCAAGTTAAGTCTATTCAAACATGATTCGAAAATGAATGAATGCGGTGCACCAGTATCAAAAAGGTACACACATGTTGATATAAAACTACGAGTATACCTGAGATCATTCGGGCCTCCGGATCGTCTGTCCTCTTTATCGCGTGAATTCGGGACTTGCCGGCCCCCGAACTAGATGCTCCCGTCTGATAAATATGAGCTCCGCCTTTATTCGCTTCCGTCGTCTTAAACGACGCTTACAGAGCAATCTGATTCTGAATCGCTGATTGCTTCGGGGCCTGAGATGCCACCGGAGTCGGCTTGGAGTCCCTTCGGCAAAAACGGGCCATATGCCCAACAATCCCACAATTATGGCACGTGATAGACGGTTTCAGAAACTTAGTGCTGTAATGACCCGGCGCTCCACAGTTAAAACAGGTGATGGCCGAACTGGCCGTTCGGGACTGAGATCCCGCAGGATTAGGCGTCGTAGGAGGTCGTTCAGAAACGTTAGGGCCCGCACGAGGCTTCTTGAAGGTTGACTGACCGCCTTCGTGTAACGCCCCCAAGTTATTCAGGGAATATTACAGCGCCGTAAGCCCCCCATGGGGCCCACAAGGCTAAACATACGCGGAAACTGTAAACTTTGACCGAGAAGGTCTACACACAATGGAGTGAAAAAATACAAAGGTATTCAAAAACATAACCAATGTACTCACAAACATCACAACACGAATCAATACTTCGGCGAACATAGGCCGGAACATCAAAGAAAATGGAAAACAATACTCGAGTATTCAATAGCCAATCCAGTACAACAACACTGAACGAAAAACTCATAACATAACTGGAAGAAAGACACAGTATCACACTTGCCCACCATCTTCATGCCGACCCGATACTTGCCTGTCCGTCCTCCTGGAACCTGAAATACATGAAACGTATTTCCCCCATAAAGGGGTTAGCCGTCGAATAGCTAGTGCAAGTATATCAATATGAAACACAATACTCCTCGACAATAAAGTAAATGTAGCCGTCAATTCATCAATTCAAGACTAGTATTCCGGAATAACTAAATCTCATAGTGTCACATCAAGACGTATGTGAATGCCGTAGAAACGGTTCGTTCATATCATACGCCGTTACATGTATGAATGCCGTAGAAACGGTTCGTTCATTGCATGCCATCAATACATATATGAATGCCGTAAAAACGGTTCGTTCATAATATGCCATCAATATATCTATGAATGCCGTAAAAACAGTTCGTTCATGATATGCCATCAATATATCTATGAATTCCGTAAAAACGGTTCGTTCATATCATACCATCAATATTTCTTACTTTCAAAGTCAAGAACGTACAATCATAATTATATACTTGCCTTTGAGACATCGAGAAGTCGAACGGAGGAAAGGTATGAGTTCGGTAGGTCCAAGAACGTGCTTCTGACACCTAAACGATTTGCAAGGAATATGATAGTCAAATATCCATACTCAAAATACACGAAGAAACCCCCGAAACCCGTCTACGATTCACGAAAAATACACGGGTTAACAATTAGAGGTTGGAAAGTAGTTCATACTCCCAAAAGTCTAAAAAATCGTAGGAAAGGCATGAATACGGTATGGATACATCATAATCTCAAGGTTCTCAAGCTTCAAATCGGATAAATCGAACGAATCTACGAAAAACCCCAAAATCCAACACAATATTCACAGTGTTCTTGAATAATATTTCAATAATCCGATGAATACTCAAACATGTCCATAATCGTGCATATATCACTTCATACTCCATGATTTTATCATCCAAAACGTCAAAACCCATACAAAAGCGAGAATCAAGATGTTGAAGAAATTACCTCTTGAATATCCAAGCTCTACGATACGAGGAATACGCGTTAGATCGACTAACCAGGCTTCCCAACCGAATGAAAATGGTAAAAATCCAACACACAAGTGATAGATGTGAGAAAACTCCTCCCCTCAAACTCTCTCTCTCGCAGGTGGAAGAAGAAGATGGTGAAATGAGCTACATCTCGCTCAAAAGCACAATTTATGCAGTTGACCGCATTGTGTGCCGCGGCTCAGCCCAGGTGTGCCGCGGCACAGGCCTAAAAATTGCTCCCAGGGTTCGGCAGTGTGCCGCGGCTCAGCTGGAGTCCGCCGCGGCACCGGGTACAGTCGGTTTTTGGCTGAGGATGCAACACAAGTGTGCCGCGGCTCAGCCTAGGTATGCCGCGGCAGTGACTCGTAAGTGTGCCGTGGCCCTGCCGGCATGTGCCGCGGCACCCGGTACAGTCCGCTCGGCCAGGTTTAGGAAATGTGTGTGCCGCGGCGCACACTCCTTGTGCCGCGGCTCACACCCCCCCTCGGGTCTTAAAATGATGAAAAATGACCCGAGAAGAGAATAAAAGCAATAGGACTCAATATCTGGGCAACAATAACACGAAATAGAAGTGCGGAAACCCCAAAACGGTGGTTCCAAGCAATGATTACAAGGGTTCGCCCAACAAATTACGATTCGAAGAAAATGAATAGGTTTGAAATGACATGACTTTCGACCGGGTATTACATTCTCCCCCTCTAAAAACAAGTTTCGTCCCGAAACTTAAGAAATAAATAGTTCGGGGTATTCCACCCGCATCTTCTCTTCCGTCTCCCAAGTCGCCTCCTCGACCCCATGCCTCGACCATTGCACTTTAACCAGTGGAATGGTCTTATGCCGAAGTTGTTTCTCGCGGCGCTCAAGAATCTTCACGGGTTTCTCCGGAAAGGTAATATCCTCGGCTACGTCAATCTCACTGTAGTCGATAATGTGGCTCGGATCCGCACGTACTTTCTCAATCGAGACACATGAAAAACACTGTGGACGTGACTCAAAGCTGGAGGCAATGCCAAGCGATAAGCTAAATCCCCAACTCTGTCCAAAATCTCGAAGGGTCCGATGTACCTCGGACTAAGTTTCCCCTTTTTCCCGAAACGGAAAACTCCCCGGGTCGGCGACACCTTGAGCAAGACATGATCTCCCACCTCGAACTCCAAAGGCCGACGACAAGTATCTGCATAAGATTTCTGACGACTCTGGGCAGCTAGCAATCGATCTCGGATAATAGAAATCTTTTCCTTAGTCTCCATCAACATATCCGGCTCCGTCCCAACTAGCTCAGAAGCCTCGTCCCAACATAATGGCAACCTACATCGCCTACCATAGAGTGCCTCGAAGGGTTCCATTTTGATCGACGCATGCCAACTATTATTGTAACCAAACTCGATCAACGGTAAGTGAAGCTCCCAATCATTACTCCAATCCAAGGCACAAGCCCGTAACATATCATCCAATGTCTGAATCGTCCTCTCTGTCTGACCGTCCGACTGAGGATGAAAGGAAGTGCTCAATCTCAAGTCCGTACCCAGAGCCTGGTGAACGGCCTACCAAAAATGCGATACGAAACGGCCGTCTCGATCAGAAACAATGGTCTTGGGGGCACTGTGTAACCTCACGATCTCAGCAATAAAGGTTCGAGCCAGTCTATCCGGTCCCCAAGTATCCTTAATACCCAAGAAGTGTGCAGACTTGGTCAACCGATCGACAATCACCCAAATCATATTCATTCCGGCCCGAGTTCTCGGCATGCCAGTGATGAAATCCATTGAGATGTCTTCCCACTTCCACTCGGGAATGGGAAGTGGTTTCAACAACCCCGCCGGTCGTTGATGTTCGATCTTGACTTGTTGACACGTCAAGCATCGTAGTACAAACTCCGTAACATCCTTCTTCATGTTATTCCACCAAAAATTGCGCTTCAAATCTTTGTACATCTTACTCGTTCCGGGGTGGATTGAGTAAGGCGTAGCATGAGCTTCTCGGAGAATCCTCTGTCTCAACTCCAAATCGTTCGGAACACAAAGCCTGCCCTGAAATCTCAGAATACTATCCTCGTGAACTATAAAGCTAGGAGCTTTTCCTTTAATTACATCTTCCTTCAGTTGAGAAATCATCGGGTCACTCCACTGCTTCCCTTTGATGTCGTCAACTAAGGACGAAGTAATTTCGAGAGCACACAACTGTCCTTGTACTCGTCGAAGCCAAACTTATATCCCTTGTTCAATTAAATCCTGACGAATTTTCGTCTGGGATGTAAGAACCTCGAGCATTTGAAGAGATGCAGATTTGCGGCTCAAAGCATCTGCAACGACATTGGCTTTTCCGGGGTGGTAAAGAATTTCCAAATCATAATGCTTTATCAACTCTAGCCAACGTCTCTGTCTCATATTCAGCTCTTTCTGACTGAAAATATACTTCAGGCTCTTGTGATCGGTATAAATCCGGCACGGTGAACCATATAAATAATGCCGCCAAATCTTGAGTGCGAAGACAATTGCGGCCAACTCTAAATCGTGAGTAGGATAATTCATCTCATAAGGCTTTAAATGTCGTGACGCAAAAGCTATTGTCTTATCATGCTGCATAAGGACATAGCCCAGGCCTTGACCCGAAGCGTCACTGTAAACTGCAAAGCCTTCGCTACCATGTGGTAAAGTTAGAATCGGCGCTGAAGTCAATCGTCTCTTCAGTTCATCGAAACACTGTTGTCTCTCATCCGTCCAAATAAAATTTTCGGTCTTCTGGAGTAATTTCGTAAGCGGTCGAGTGAGTTTCGAGAACCCCTCGACAAACCGACGGTAATACCCAGCAAGGCCCAAAAAGCTACGAACTTCCTTAACATTTTTAGGCGGTGCCCAATCTAGTACTGCCTCGATCTTCTGCGGGTCTACACGAACCCCTTCGGCCGAAATCACGTGGCCGAGAAACATAACTTCTTCCAACCGAAACTCACATTTTGAGAATTTTGCATAGAGGTGCTCGGTTTTCAAAATGTCTAAAACCAAATGCAAGTGTCGGGCATGTTCCTCCTTATCTCGAGAATAGATCAAGATGTCGTCAATAAAGACGACTACACACCTGTCGAGGTACTCGATGAATATTTTATTCATTAACTGCATGAATACTGCCGGCGCATTCGTCAACCCAAAAGGCATAACTATAAATTCATAATGCCCATATCTCGTCCGAAACGCCGTCTTCGGAACGTCGGACTCCCTCACCCTGAGTTGATAATACCCGGATCTTAAATCAATCTTCGAGAAAACGGCAGCTCCTTGCAATTGATCAAATAGATCGTCTATACGAGGCAAAGGATATTTATTCTTGATGGTTACTTTATTCAGCTCACGGTAGTCGATGCACAAACGTAGTGAACCATCTTTCTTCCTCACGAAGAGGACAGGTGCGCCCCAAGGTGAAGCGCTCGGTCTGATGTACCCTTTTTCCAAAAGTTCTCCCAACTGAGTTTTCAATTCCTGCATCTCGGAAGGTGCCATCCGATAAGGTGCTTTAGAAATCGGAGCCGCATCTGGCTCTAAGTCTACGGTAAATTCTCTCTCTCGATCTGGCGGTAGTCCCGGGAGATCATCCGGAAAAACATCGGGATACTCATTAACAACCGGAATCGAAGAGAAATCGACTTCGTTTCCTTCAGTTTTTAAAGCATAACACCAATAGCCCGTACAACCCTTATTCAAAAGTTTTACGGCCTTCATGGAACTGATAAGTAACTTGGATTGGCCCGACTTACGTCCCAAAAACGAGTACTCAGATCCGTCTTCAGTCATCATGGTAATAAACTTAGTACGATAATTCATAATCGCTTGGTGATTATTAAGCCAATCCTCGCCGAGGATTACGTCCTCGCCTTCCATATTAACTACAATTAGTTTCGATAACCATTCCATACCGGATATAACCACCAGAAAATCTCTAATCTCCCGATTCCCCACAATCCTATCCCCGTTAGGAAGTTTCACGATAAAGGGATCGCAAGTAGTCAAACAAGTTATATTCAAATGGCGTACACACTCCAAAGAAATAAAAGAATGTGTAGCACCCGTATCAAAGAGTGGTACCTGAAGCCACCGCCGCGTCGGGTTCGTCTGTTCGACGCATCTCATAAACCCATGGTTGCATCGAACCGATGCTAGAGTTTCTCCAAAGATTCTCGACTCCCGCCCCGCCCTGCCAAAATTCTGCTGAGGTTGACCAAAAGATTGTCGCTGATTAATACCTTGATCAAGTGGTGTTGGGGCAGAAGCCCGAGTGTCCAAAGTCTGGTTCGGCTCAGAACAATAAACCGCTCTATGCCCCATCTGTCCACACGTGTGACACTTTAATGGTGGAAAGTGGCATTCCGAATTAAGGTGGCCTGGACGACCACAATTATAGCAAGTCACTGTGCGGTTTGAGGTACCCGGAGTGGGACGGTAACCTCTCTTCCCTTTATTAGAACGTGATGACTGTCCGGCAAAACGGTTAGTCGTCTGTGACTTCTGAAAGATGCCACCCTTAGAGCCAGAAAAATTTCCCGCGACTTTCTGCTTCTTCGGTTCTTCAACGGTATCATTGTCGGGGCTCAACATATCATGGGCTAAAGCTCTGTCCTGATACTCTTTCAGTGTGGTACAAGCAAATCCGGCCATGTACCGCCGTAAGTCCAAATTCATCCGCATATCAAAATAACGGATCTTATCACGCTCATTACGCACTTGATCCTTCACATGGATCAATTGTTGGTTGTACTCCACGATCGCCTGCGAAATGGGAATTTCTTGTGGTTTAGCCTCGAAAAAGGCTCGAATTCGGCTCTCTCGTACCGGCCAAGGACAAAACGCGGCCTCCAAGAGTTCCTTAAATTCATCCCAGGAGGCAATACGATCCTGTGGCTTGATGACCTTCCACCAAGTAGCGGCCTCCTTAGTGAGGAAATACTGAGCAATTGGTACTTTCCTCACCTCGGGGCAATCAACCGCCTCGAAAATCTTCTCTAATTCCGCTAGCCAGTCTTCCCAGCCTAACGGGTCTGTGGCACCGCCAAACTGTGGAAGGTGCATACGGATTACATTCTGAAGCAAGGCATCCGTGTTTCGGTTCAGGTTATTCAGTTGAACAGTTTGGGCTAAAATAGTCATCTGAGTAGCCAATTGTTGAAGTGCATTCGCCACTCCAACGTCCGCGTTGTTCCCCTGACCGTCTGACTGGTCGTGCTGACTCTCGGTGTCGGGATGCACCGAGTTCGACAAACTGGGGTTGGTCGACCCCGCAACTGAACTGATGGAAACGGCCGCGCCACGACCTCTTCCTCGTCCACGGCCACGACCACGGCCACGGCCCCTACCAGCTGACATACTGAAGAACACACAAGGTACGTAAGCACAATTCAATCGCACGTCATTAAGGTGATCGATTCTCAAGAATATCCATAGAAGAAGCATAATGAATAAGGAAACATCAGAAGAGTAAGAGGTCTTACAAGTATCGGTCGCACTGTGATGATGGCAGAGTAGTGATACTGTGGACAATTGACGACTCATTCGACCCAAAAGACCGACAACCTAGGTATCCATAGACCTAAGCTCTGATACAATATTCTGTAACGCCCCCAAGTTATTCAGGGAATATTACAGCGTCGTAAGCCCCGCCATGGGGCCCACAAGGCTAAACATACGTGGAAACTGTAAACTTTGACCGAGAAGGTCTACACACAATGGAGTGAAAACAATACAAAGGTATTCAAAAACATAACCAATATACTCACAGACATCACAACACGAATCAATACTTCGGCGAACATAGGCCGGAACATCAAAGAAAATGGAAAACAATACTCGAGTATTCAATAGCCAATCCAGTACAACAACACTGAACGGAAAACTCATAACATAACTGGAAGAAAGACACAGTATCACACTTGCCCACCATCTTAATGCCGACCCGATACCTGCCTGTCCGTCCTCCTGGAACTTGAAATACATGAAACGTATTTCCCCCATAAAGGGGTTAGCCGTCGAATAGCTAGTGCAAGTATATCAATATGAAACACAATACTCCTCGACAATAAAGTAAATGTAGCCGTCAATTCATCAATTCAAGACTAGTATTCCGGAATAACTAAATCTCATAGTGTCACATCAAGACGTATGTGAATGCCGTAGAAGCGGTTCATTCATATCATACGCCGTTACATGTATGAATGCCGTAGAAACGGTTCGTTCATTACATGCCATCAATACATATATGAATGCCGTAAAAACGGTTCGTTCATAATATGCCATCAATATATCTATGAATGCCGTAAAAACGGTTCGTTCATGATATGCCATCAATATATCTATGAATGCCGTAAAAACGGTTCGTTCATATCATACCATCAATATTTCTTACTTTCAAAGTCGAGAACGTACAATCATAATTATATACTTACCTTTGAGACATCGAGAAGTCGAACGGAGGAAAGGTATGAGTTCGGTAGGTCCAAGAACGCGCTTCCGGCACCTAAACGATTCGCAAGGAATATGATAGTCAAATATCCACACTCAAAATACACGAAGAAACCCCCGAAACCCGTCTACGATTCACGAAAAATACACGGGTTAACAATTAGAGGTTGGAAAATAGTTCAAACTCCCAAAAGTCCGAAAAATCGTAGGAAAGGCATGAATACGGTATGGATACATCATAATCTCAAGGTTCTCAAGCTTCAAATCGGATAAATCGAACGAATCTACGAAAAACCCCAAAATCCAACACAATATTCAAAGTGTTCTTGAATAATCTTTCAATAATCCGATGAATACTCAAACATGTCCATAATCGTGCATATATCACTTCATACTCCATGATTTTATCATCCAAAACGTCAAAACCCATACGAAATCGAGAATCAAGATGTTTAAGAAATTACCTCTTGAATATCCAAGCTCTACGATCCGAGGAATACACGTTAGATCGACTAACCGGGCTTCCCAACCGAATGAAAATGGTAAAAATCCAACACACAAGTGATAGATGTGAGAAAACTCCTCCCCTCAAACTCTCTCTCTCGCAGGTGGAAGAAGAAGATGGTGAAATGAGCTGCATCTCGCTAAAAAGCACAATTTATGCAGTTGACCGCATTGTGTGCCGCGGCTCAGCCAGTGTGTGCGCGCACAGGCCTAAAAATTGCTCCCAGGGTTCGGCAGTGTGCCGCGGCTTAGCTGGAGTGCGCCGCGGCACCGGGTACAGTCGGTTTTTGGCTGAGGATGCAACACAAGTGTGCCGCGGCTCAGCCTAGGTGTGCCGCGGCCCTGCCGGCATGTGCCGAGGCACCCGGTACAGTCCGCTCGGCTAGGTTTAGGAAATGTGTGTGCCGCGGCGCACACTCCTTTTGCCGCGGCTCACACCCCCCCTCGGGTCTTAAAATGATGAAAAATGACCCGGGAAGAGATTAAAAGCAATAAGACTCAATATCTGGGCAACAATAACACGAAATAGAAGTACGGAAACCCCAAAACGGTGGTTCCAAGCAATGATTACAAGGGTTCGCCCAACAAATTACGATTCGAAGAAAATGAAGAGGTTTGAAATGACATGACTTTCGACCGGGTATTACACTTCGGACTGATTACGCTTCGTTGATTTCTTGTTGATAGATGAAGGTTGTTGCTCAGCAATTTCCTTAGCAGCAGGCTCATACGGGAGAGTTCTCTCGATTAATTCGGCCAGAGTGGCGCAATGATGATTGAACAATTGCATATGGGTCATCATGACATGCATTAAAGTGAGTGGATCAACCTGAACATATTCTCATCGAGCCGAGTCCTGGGTACGATTTCCCGACAGCGAGTGATTATTTCCCGGGTTTCGGCCCGCATCGCGGCCTCTCCCCATGCGTCCCCTGACAGCTCTCTCCATACTGAAGTAGGAAGGTCGCATGATAATCATAAATCTCGTATGAGTACTGCATTATGATTTACGTCATGAAATGATGAAAATAAGCATACGCGCTCTAACACAGTGATTACATGAATGATTAACTGAGGTGACATGATTATCTGATGATATTCTTGAAATGATTATCTTGAACAAGTTAGCAAGATTAAAGATATGATTATCAAGATCAACAACTGAGTAATAAAATGAATTAAGTGATTAATGAGTTAACATGATCAACATGATTAAAATGAAAATGATGTTTGAGGATTGTTAACTAGTGAATTATGAATGAATTATTATTGCCAGAAATTATACCATGGCGTTAGAAGTCTTACAGTTCTTTCGGTCTGATGGCTCGGCATTTGCACAGGTCACACGTGATGCGAAAGTCCAATGATACTAGTCTGATGACGATGATTTCAAATGAGACATGACTCGGAAGGTAGTATTCAAAACCACGCTCCGATACCAACTCTGTAACACCCCAAACTAGGTGGATATTACAGTGCCGTGGACCCCCGACTGGGACCCACCAGGCGAGTGAAAATAAATGAAATACACAGAGTAAATGTAGTACCGAACCACATTACATCATTAATTACTCCGATGAGGAGTTTCATACAACACACCCAAGATAATATAGAATACGTGTATATTTTATATGAAGATAAAACATACGACACTGAATAAAATGTGTATTCAAACGGAAGTCTGCAGCGGAAATAAAATAAAGAAAACACGAGTGAATGAAAAGGACTGGGGCCCCCTACTAGTATCACTGGGACTCCTCGCCATCAACGTTATCTTCCCGTGCCTTAGCCTTGCCATGACCTGAAAAACAAAATCCCCCAACGGGGTCAGTTACACAGAACAACAATCCTCGAGAGTTGAATAAACACAATCATATATGCTGTATAAACCATAAGTTCGCTCAAAAATCTCAAACCATCGAACACATGCGATCAAAAGTGAATCGTTCAGATTATAACCCAAATCCTGTTGAAAACATACGTAATCAAACATGCTATATGAATCAATAACGGTACGGCTCAAAGGGTGGCGCCATACTACGCCCGGGATGAAAATGTGTCCATGCACAAGCCACCAACGAGTATCGATCGAATACACATGTGGTCTTGTACCTAATCAGTCTCACGAAGTAATCTTCTCGTGTGCACAGTCCAATGTGAGGCCAACAACCAACACACGACTTAATATGTGCCCGACATGAAAATCCTACACATACCAACCGGCACGCCAGTATGACCCGGAATGCCACGAGATAACAAAAGTGACATCGAAATCAATAATGACTCACCGAGATGAAATGACAGTGAAATGAATGATAGCTAATGAAATGATTGGAACCGTCGTTCCTTGTGACTGAAGTGATTAATTGGCAATTACAAGTCTCAATACGGTTAATACATTATGAATGAACTATAATTATGAATGAACAACAACGAAAGGAATGAATATCCTTTTAACCGAGTAAGAATTAACTTACCTTAACACCGGTGCTGATACAATCTCTCTCGAACAACGTCCTAAGGAAACTACCGGTCGCTCGAATAACCTTGAATAACACAATTACCAACAATCCGTTCAACATATGAAGCAAACACGAATATAACGAACTCAAAACGTCGATACGACTAAGCCAAGTTCATTGGGGCATTTCGACAAACACCTTGAAAATAAATTCCCTTCTTAAACAACTAAACCCATTTGCATCGAAAACCAACTTCTATTGAATGATCCAAACCACCAAAACACCATCAATACAATCGATAATCCAAACGAAATGCTCAAATCGAGTTTACGATAACATTAAATTGCAAAACTCAATTCCAAGTCAACCTTCAAAGTGTTCTTGAGAAAAACTTCCAACAATCCGATGATAACTCATAAAAACTCGTAATCATACGTATATCCATCACAAATCATGATTATATCATCCAAAACATCAAGCTCCAACTCAAAATCGAATCTAGGGTTGAAGAAATTACCTTGGATTAGGATGAAGAATCCACAAACATGTTGTTAATCCACACCACAACTTGAAGAAGGAAAATGAAGGAAAATGAAGAAATGAGGATGTTCTTCATAACAAACGCAGATATAAAAAAATCTGTACTGTGTGTCGCGGCACAGGCCCAGTGTGCCGCGGCACAAGGCCAAAAACGCCCAGCAAAATAGTTTTGTGCCGCGGCTGCCGGAAGGGCCGCGGCCCGCTGTACACCCGCCCAAAGATCAAAAGGCACACGGTGCAATCTTAGCTATTTCGACCATAACTCCTTCATCCGGACTCCGATTGACTCACCGTTTGAACCATTGGAAATCTAACTTGATGCTATATAATATTGAAAAGATTCAGAATTTTTGGAGTTTTCAAAAATTAATGGTGATTTTACAAAGTCGAACTCATACGTGGAAAAGTCGCTTAAGAACACGGAACTCAACAGAACGACACCGAGACGAACTCGGATGACAAAAAGTGTAGAATTAATCATTCTAGGAATGACGAAATGGTCATAATAGAGTCACTAAGATGGACTTCCACCAAAAAAATAAAATTACCGGAAATCCAAATTGCGGATATTACATGTAGGAGTAAAAAAATTGAATATTGATACTGATTATTTAGGGTAGTAATTTTAGAGAGAGAAAGTAAGTAGAGAATTGTGGAATAAAAAGTTGAACGTTGGTATCGATTACTCGGGAAGATAATTCGAGAGTGACAAAATGAGTAGATAGATGGGAAATAAAAATTTGAATATTGATATTGATTACTTGGAAGAAAGTGTTGAGAGATGAGGAGCAAAAATTGAACATTAGTACCAGTTACTTGGCGTGGTAATTGTAGAGTAAGAAATCAGATAGAGATATGGGCGAGCAAAAAGTTGAATGTTAGTACCGATTACTTATTGTAGTAATTTAAGAGAGAAAAAGTGATAGTGAGATAAAGTGTAAAAAGTGGAATGTTGTTACCGATTACTTGAATTGGTAATTCTAGAAAGAGAATGGGTAGAGAGATGGTGGAGTAAAAAACTGAATATTTGTACCGCTTACTTAAGGTGGTAATTTTAAAGTGGCTAGCGAGATGAGGAGTAAAAGTTGAATGTTGGTACCGATTATTTGAGGTGATAATTCTAGAGTGAGAAAGTAGTTACATAGATACAACAACAACAACAACATCTAAGCCTTAGTCCCAAAATGATTTGGGGTCGGCTAACATGAATCAAACTTTGAAACCGTCAATAATCGTTACATAAATAACATAAAAGGAAAAAAGAGGGAAAAAGTAGAGAAAAAAGCAAATAAAAAAAGAGAATGAATGAAAAAAAAAAAAAAAAGAAACAAAACAAAAAAAGATAACATGAAATAAAAGAAAATAGCAATTAAAAAAAAAAAAAAAAAGAATCAGACTCCATCCACCATCCGTATTCTTTCCCGCCACATTTGCCTCTCCATCGCCATACTTTCTCCAATTCCAAGAAACCGCATATCATTTTCAATCATCTTTATCCAAGTTTTCTTGGGTCTTCCTCTACCTTTCACAACATTACTTGTTCCCCAACTTTCTAGCCTCCTCACCGGGGCATCAATAGGTCTTCTTCTCACATGACCAAACCATCGTAATCGATTCTCCATCATCTTGTCTTCTATAGACGCAACTCTTACCTTCTCTCCGATCACCTCATTTCGAGCCGATCCTTTTTGTATGACCACACATCCATCGTAGCATACGCATCTCTGCCACATTCATCTTTTGAACGTGACACTGTTTTACTGCCCAACACTCGGTGCCATATAACAATAAGCAGCCTAATTGCCGTGCGGTAAAATTTACCCTTTAATCTATGAGGCATGCCGATCACATAAAACCCCTGTGGCACTCTTCCACTTCAACCACCCTGCCTTTATTCTCGTGAGCCACATCGTCATCTAGCTCTCCATCCTTTTGGATAATAGATCCAAGATACCGAAAGAAAGTGGATCCATGAACCACTTTCCCATCAAATGTGATCATCCCCGCCTCTCTATCACTCAAGTTTCGCTAAACCTACACTCCATATATTCGCCTTACTTTCACCTTAAAGCCTCGAGCTTCCAAAGTATCCTCCAAAGTTCCAATTTCGTTGCACTCCAACCTTCGTTTCATCAATCAACACAATATCATCTGCGAACATCATACACCACGGAACGTCATTTTGAATTTCTCTTGTCAATTCGTCCATGACTATGGCAAAGAGAAAAGGACTAAGAGCAGATCCTTGATGCACCCCAATCGTAATAGGGAATTCTTCTGTCCTCCCAACATTAGTACGTACACTTGTACTAGCTCCCTCATACATGTCCTTTATAATGTCAATATATTTCCGCGATACACCCTTCTTTGCTAAGGCCCACCAAAGTACTTCTCTTGGTACTTTATCATATGCCTTCTCTAAATCAATAAAAACCATATGCAGATCTTTCTTTTATCTCGATAATGTTCCATCAATCACGGATAAGATAAATTGCTTCCATGGTCGATCTTCCAGCATAAATCCAAACCGATTTTCTCGTTATCTTCACACATTTCGATCCTTTGTTCAATCACTCGTTCCCACAACTTCATGGTATGAATCATAAGTTTAAATCCGCGATAATGAGAACAAACATCAACATCACCTTTGATCTTTTACAAAGGGACGAATACTTTTCCTCCATGTTGACGGCATCTTATTGCTTCTCCAAATCTTATTGAAAAGCATAGTTACCCATTCGATCCTCTCTCCCCCAAACACCTCCAAACTTCAATAGGTATACCATCCGGTCCTTCGCTTTCTTTGACCCCATCTTCTTCAATGCAATTGTCACTTCACCCTTTTGGATTCTTCTCTTAAACTCTCGGTTAACCATACTTGAGGGGATGTTTAAATTACCAATATCTTGTTCTTGATGGCCATTGAATAGGGTATCAAAGTATGACCTCCATCTCTCTTTTATCTCTTTATCTTGAACCAAAACTTTTTGGTCAAGATCTTTACACATTTAACTTTTCCAATATCCCGCGCCTTCTTCTCTCTCATTCGAGCAAGTTTATAGATATCTTTTTCCCCTTCTTTAGTATCTAATCTTGCATATAATTCTTGATTGACCTTTGATCGGGCATTTCGCACCGCCTTTTTAGCTTCGTTCGAGCTTTCTTGTACTTCTCATAATTCTCATCGCTCGAGCATTTACCCAAGACCTTATAACATTCACGTTTGGTCTTTATCGCTTGCTTAACTCCATCATTCCACCAAGATGTGTCCTTACTTGATGGTCTGCTTTCCTTTAGATTCTCCTAGGACTTCTTTTGCAACTTCCTTTATGTTGTGTTCCAACAAGTTCCACATCGAATCTATATCCATCTCCGTGCAATCGACCAAATACCACTATCAAGAATCTTAGCCACAAAAGTATGTCGACTCTCCCTTGGAGCTTCCACCACTTAATTCGAGGGTCAACTTGTGGTCTTCTCTTTCTTAAGTGCCTCTTACCTCGAAAGTCAAGCACCACAACCCTATGCCGTGTTGCGGACTCTCACCGGTATTACCTTGCAATTAGTAAAACTTTTCCTCCAAACATTCCTTACTAAAAAGAAATCAATCTGACTTGCATTACCTCCGTTTCTATATGTCACCAAATGAGAGTCCCTTTTCTCGAACCAAGTGTTCATAATACCCAAGTCATGAGCTAATGCGAAATCCAATATATCATTTCCTGCTTCATTCCTGTCCCCAAAACCAAAGCCACCATGAATGCTCTCAAAGCCATCTCTGCTAACACCGACATACCCATTGAGGTCACCACCAATGATCAATTTCTCACCCATAGGAATTCGTTCGACAACCTCTTCCAAATCTTCCCAAAATTCTTGTTTGATCGATGCATCCAATCCTACTTGTGGTGCATAAGCACTTATGATAGTTAGAAACTCATCCCCTATCACAAGCTTAATACTCATTATTCTATCGCTCTTTCTTGACACTTCCACCACATCATCAATGAATTCTTTATCAATGACGATACCCACTCCATTTCTACTTCTATCCTTTCCAGAGTACCAAAGCTTGTAACCCCATTGATGCAGCAATAAAAATTTGCATACTGGTATTGGTTACTTGGAGTGGTAATTCTAGCGTGGGAAAGTGGGTAGATAGATGGAATAAAATTTAAATGTTGGTATCAGTTATTTGGGGTTCTAAATTTAGAGAGAGAAAATGATAAGATAGATGGGAAGTAAGAAATTGAATGTTGGTACCGATTACTTGAGATGGTAATTCTCAAGTAAAAACGAGGATGGAGAGAAATAGAAAATTAAATATAGGTACCCAATTTTCGTGTTAATGAATAATCAATAACATGCCCATGATGGTGGTCTTTTTTTCTCACCAAACAATTATGAACTGTTCAATAATAAAATTATTCTTAATATTATCCGTGACTAATTTTACACGGTATTTTTCAATAATAAAACATAAAGTTCAATATTTGTATAAAAGATTTATATTACTTCTACAACATATTTGAAAATATTTCCTTATGCACGGTATTTATGATTTTATTATAATTTTTTCTCTTGTTACATGCAAAAAATCCTCAACACTTTCTTGCTTTTTACTATTAACATCGCTATGTAAATTTGACTGTTACTCTTAATAAATTTAGTTCCAATTCCCAAATGTTAAGAAAGAAAAGTATTTATTCATAAGGAATGATTTGATTTGAAAAAGAAAACATGGAGCTTTAGACGTAAGTCTTAATAATTTACATGCCTCTTATATTTAAGTTTGATCTATAAAAAATTGATATGGGAAATATTTATTTGGAACTAATGATTTATATTAAAGTAAAAGATGAAATTTCAGAGGTAACTAATAAGTTAACACCTCATATATGAATTTAATTTCAATTCATAAAAAAATGATATGAAAAATATTTATTTGAATTTAATAATAAAATTTAATAAAAAAATGTAAGATCTTAATGGGAGCAGGGAACGATTTTAACTGAACAGTAAACTATTTTTAGCCTAATTGACTTCCATGTGCTAAATTAGGACCTCAAAAAATTGCTACAAGAAATTTAGTTGAAAAGAATGATTTAATTAAAAAAAGACGTATAAGATTTTCATTGGAGTAAGAAATGGTTTTAACCGAATAATAAACTACTAATAATCTATTGATAGAGAATTCTAAGATACTCACACGGATACCATACCTACATATATATGGAGAGTTTACCCTTAAAATATATTCATGAAAACTATATTACCATATTCATATACCGTCATGCTATATATTTGGTTACCATAGTATACACACTCGGTACTTTTAAGACATAAAATTCATATTACGTTTGTTAATTTAAAAAATTCGAAAAGTAAAAACCCTAATTCAGCGTCAAACGTCGCAGTTGATGATGAGTCCCTGACATTCTGCCGCTGCACTACTGTTTCCAGATACCCATATTAACTAAAAAATGGTTAATCATAATCCAGATCCGGACCATTTTCCCAATCAAAATCCACTGCCAACCTCCGATCAACTCCGATTTGCACCTCTCAGATTGAAAGAAAAAAATATTAATTTGTCAAATTAAAAGAGAAAAGACGAATCTGCATATAATGAAGCAAAAATATTGTAAGTGCAATTTCCAGCAAAATTAAATCTATATTTTTAACAAGCAAAAATATATTTTATATTAAAAGTATTATAGATAAAAAAAGGGATATTTTGAGAATGCACCCCACATTTTACCCCATAATTTGAGATTACAACCCCCATTTTAAAATAGGGCTTCTTGCAACCCTTTGTTAGATAAATCCGTTTGTCCAAGTTAAATATTTGCCAAAGTGACGTTTTTGCCCCCAGAAGAATATAACCGTTGGAAATCAGCCCACGTTTTTTAAAATGCGAGTTGCAATATCAAATTATGAGGTAAAATGTGGGTTGCATTCTCAAAATATCCCAAAGTTAGTAATTAATTTAAAATCATCTTCAATTAATCGTGAGACAAGAAAATATAAAATATCTGAAGTATACTAAGTGTCTGTTCTCTTCGGCAAAATTCAATCGAATCAATCAATTGAATCAAAATCAACTAAATCAAAAAATTGAATCAATCGAATCAAAGTAACTAATAATTTAAAAATGAGTAATAATAATAATATAAATAATATAATTATTAATAGAAATGATAAATGATTATAAATAATAAGCTAATATAATATACCTATTAACAATAGAAATATTTTAAAAAAATATATTATTAATTTTGATAAATACTATGAGGAGATGAATACTTGTTGATAATTATTTTTCCCCTTATGTATTTATATGGCTAGGGGTGGACATTCGAGTCGGGTAGTTTGTGTACCCAATCGGATACCCGAAAAAGTTTGAGTACGGAATCAGATACTCGAAAAAGTTCGGGTTCGGAATTCGAGTATTCCACTTTGAACTTCAGTTACCCGATTATTTTTAATCAACCGTCGGTGCGACGCATGACGGCATTTTCAAGGTACACAATGACTTACTATTGTGTTTGAAATTTTTTGGGGTAGAAGATATATAATGACGTTCATATTTCATGGCTTGCGTTCGAAATGTATTAGAGATATTTTATATTTTCTTGTCTCACGATTAATTGAAGATGATTTTAAATTAATTACTAATTTTGGGATATTTTAAGAATGCAACCCATATTTTACCCCATAATTTGAGATTGCAACTCACATTTTAAAAAACGTGGGCTGATTTCCAACGGTTATATTCTTCTGGGGACAAAAACATCACTTTGGCAAATATTTAACTTGGACAAACGAATTTATCTAACAAATAGTTGTAAGAAGCCCTATTTTAAAATGGGGGTTGCAATCTCAAATTATGGGGTAAAATGTGGGGTGCATTCTCAAAATATCCCATAAAAAAATCCAAATATCTCATAAAATTATATAAAAAAAAGATAAAATTTTCAGAGGATACTATGTTCTTATAACTAGAAGCGATGCTTTTAGTGGTTAATCAGATAAACCGATTGTCAAATTTTAAATTGTCATAATTTCAGGAATAGTTGGAAATCAAAATCACATATAATGATAATAATTAATAGAATAAGCGTACTCCCTGTACTTCATCTTCTTCGCCGCGTTGATGGTGTACACCCCCTCGCATAACCCAAATCAACGAGTTTGATACTCAATCATCCAAATGAATGGCATCGTCCGAAAGCTTACTTATGTTCTCCTTGGTTTTTTCCTTTTTCCCTATCAATTCGTAAGGAATGATTTGATTTGAAAAAAAAACATGGAGCTTTAGATGTAAGTCTTAATAATTTACATGCCTCTTATATTTAAGTTTGATCTATAAAAAATTGATATGGGAAATATTTATTTGGAACGAGTGATTTATATTAAAAAGTAAAATATGAAATTTTAGAAGTAACTAATAAGTTAACACCTCATATATGAATTTAATTTCAATTCATAAAAAATGATATGAAAAATATTTATTTGAATTTAATAATAAAATTTAATAAAAAAATGTAAGATCTTAATGGGAGCAGGGAACGATTTTAACTGAATAGTAAACTATTTTTAGCCTAATTGACTTCCATGTTGTCACGGGATGACTCTGCGACTAGCCGATCTCGTGTGCCACTCAGCTCACTTCTAGCTAAGTCAGGCTAACTCCACTCCTTATGATGTTCTAACGGACTTGGAAAGCAAGAAACTAAGGGTTGAAGACTACAAGGTAAGAAGAGGTTTTGTATTATACGAACTTCAAAGATTACAAGCACTTCTTGATGATCTTTCTGATCTTGTTGATCTTGTTGATAATCTTGGAGCAAATGAGTTCCCCCTATTTATACATCTCCCACCTCCTCTTATGGAGGGTTCTAGAGAAGTCTACAACTTTTCTCCTATCTTTACATAATAAGAATACACTAGAACATTCCATACACATCTTTACATTTCAAGACTTATATGATATTTCTAGGCTATTCCACAAGCCTTCTAAGATCCAACCTTTCTTGAAGGTTCTTGAGGGTTCTGCTTTCATCCGGGCGCTCCAGCTCGTTCCAGTCCGTCTCGGCCCGCTTCGGCCCGTCCCGGCCCGCATCGGCCCAACACAGTTCTCTTACTTCCGCAACCTTCTGGAGTCTTCCTGAACCTTCTGGGCCATTCTGGTCCGCACCTGGATGCTCCTGGTCGAGTCTTCCCCGCAGAGTGACTCCTCAGCTTTTCAGTATCCACTGCCCCCACAAGGGTATATCCCGCTAAGCCTATTATAGGGGGGAGGGTCTCTCTCGCACCATGCGCGCGCGCGCCTGCGCCTGTCGATCGCGTCCATCATCCCATGCCCGCGCCCGACATCCTTCCTTATTCCAAGCACTGCTTGCTCGGCCGGCCTTGCCCGTGCTCCATGCACTGCCGGACAGTCCCGCACATGTCCCGACCGGAATGCCCAAGTGTCCTAAACACTAAGGCACGTTGTCCCTTGGGCGAACCGCCTCCCATAGCGGCGCCTGTGTTCCTCCCACGGCTTCTTCACATGGTTCTCCGTCCGACCATGCTGCTTATAAGGCTGAACCTCCATTTCCAGCCCGATGCCTTTCAGGGTGTCTTGCTCGTGCTTGATCTTCAAGACTCGTGCGACCGACCGCACGCTCGTCCCCGTCATCAACTTCCTGCCGTGACGCTCTCCCCCGCCTATTTCGTCGACGTCCCCGTCGACGTGGCGAATCATTGGTTTTCTCCATGCTCAAGATGCTGTCACGGTTGTCCATTGTCGTTGCCTTGAAGTGTACTGGTGCATGCCCTGCTCCTAGGCCCCGTCGCACATAGCTTGCGACCTTTGTGTTCCGAACGTCTGATTCAATCTTCTATACTGCCTCTGTGGAGACCTCCTTGCTCTCGGCAACATCCTGCGCCTGGGTGTGCTCCATGGTGACCAACTTCGGAAGTCCCTTACTGAGTTGCATGGACGATAGAACTCGAGTCTCTGTTTTACTTCTTTCCAAAGGCACGATATGTATCGTCGAACCCTTGGTGATTCGCATGGTTTGGTCTTCAAACGAAAAAGGACGTACCTCGTCCAGGAACTCCATTCCCAACACCATTTGGTACTCGTCCATGGGTACTACCGTCAGATCTATAGTGCCTTTCCATCCTCCTATTTCAATGGGCACTCCCTGGGCAACTCCAATGATAGGCTGGGACGGAGAGTTTACTGCTTTTACCCAACCTATCTCCTTGTGTATTGAATATCCATTTTCTTAGCTTCACTTTCAGCAAGGAAGTTGTGATACGCACCTGTGTCGATCAATGTTCTTACGTGACTTTTGTTAAGCTTGGCATTGACAAACATGAGGCCTCGTCCCTTCTCGATTTCCTTGGGAGTGTTGGTATCCTCTTTCGCCATGGAGTTGAGGAGTCGCATTGAGCTGATATAAGCTTCTTCCGTTCCTTTCCTTTCTTCCTCAAATACCATTGCGTTGAAGGCCTTCTTCTTAGGGCAGTCCCGAATCAAGTGAGGGCCATCGCATAAATAGCACTTGTACTCCCTTGAACTTCCTCCTTCAACCGGCTTTCCTTTGGGATTCGAAGGTCTGGAAGCAGGTTTCTCCTCTCTTGATGGCGGCTTAGGGGCTGGATTCTCCACTTCACCAGTCTTTCTAGCGGGTGTGTCTTGACGAAAATCCATGAGATCTTATGCTATGGCAATTGCTTCATCCACGTCTCGAACGTTCCTTCTCTTGAGCGCATTGTAAGCCCAAGCCTGCAATCCGTCTTGAAAGTATAATAACTTATCCTTCTTTTGTAAGTCGGGTAGTTCAAGCATCAGCGTGGTGAATTCCACCACGTAGTCTCTGATTGAACCCGTGTGTTTCAACTCCCGAAGCTGTAATATCCGTGTTTTCTATTTTCAGTAATTTCTATTTTTGGTGTATGTTCGTTTCGGACAACTCGCTTAGCACTGTTTTGGAATTCTGAATCTATTTTGTTCTTGGAGTTTTTCCGTCTGGATGAGTTTCGAGGATGTTTTCGCATAATTTCATCTTATATCTTGCCGTATGTACGTTCGATTCTCGTAAAACTTGTTCGTTTCCGTTGTTTCTTGATTTGTATAAGTTTGTATGGTTGAGTTGGTCGTGTTGAAATTTTCGGTTTGTTAATCCGACGTTGCATCGCGATTATTCGGGCTCTTGGGCCGTTTTTGTAATTTTCATAAGTTTGGGGAATTTCGCTTCATTTGCTTCATTTGAGACTCTCTAGTGATCGGGATTATATTTTATTTCAAAACTCAGCTTCGTTGTTTTGGATACCCCATGTTTATACTTTTGATTCTATCCTTGTGTTGTGTTTCGTCGTTGTATCGACTGTGCTGAGCTAAGTGTTCAGCTGTGCTGAATTGCTGCATGCATAACGTACGTTATGCATGCTCCTTTGCGTACGTTATATAGATATCATAACGTACGTTATACCCCATTGGTAACGTACGTTATGGTTTCGCAGAAAGTGTCCAGATTGTTCGTTACGTACGTTAACCTGAGAGGGGTTACGTACGTAACCTTCATAACGTACGTTAACAATAGACGTTAACGTACGTAACTTGCCGTCAGGTCTTTTAATTCCTGACTTATTTCCGGTCAGCTTATTTCACTCCTTTTCTTTCTTTCTCGCGACGTGAGCTTCCTTTCGGCGATTTCGAGCGATTCATCCGGTGCAATCCGTGGGAACCTTCTAAAGATCGATTTTTGCGTCCCAAGCAAGGTTTATCATCATCATAATCATCCTCCATCCGTCCGAATCGAGGTATACATCGATGAACCCTACTTTTTTTGGGGATTTCGGGATTTTTGGCTTAATTCTTCCTTCTTATCCGTTTTGACTTCGACGACTTGTTAGATTACGATTGTGTAGTCGTAAATCCCTTGTTTCCATTACAGTTTAACGGGTTTAACGTAGTAATTTCTCTATTGTTAGATTTTAACCGTCTTGGACTTCGTAATGACCGACAAATCGTTCCAAGGGGTAGAATTAGGATTAATTCTTACCCTTCCGCATTATTGAGACTTGTGTATACCGTTATTGTGTTTAGGAACGGATTTGGGAGGATTGTTCGGACCGAAACCTTTTCCGTCGTCGTTTCCTTCGTTTCGTTTCATTCAAGGCAAGTACATGTATTACATTTCGTTATGTATGTTGTGATTTTCGAAATGAATGATGAATTGTAATTTTCGGGTGCGTGAGTTGTGTTCCTTCCACCCGGAGTGTCCGACGGGATGTCTGGGGGTCGATACTAAGGGGTACGGCCGCGGAAGGGAACTTGGGTGCGTGTGTGATTGAACTTCCACCCGGAGTGTCCGACGGGATGTCTGGGGGTCGATACTAAGGGGTACGGCCGCGGAAGTGGTATCCCACCCGGAGTGTTCGACGGGATGTCTGGGGGTCGATACTAAGGGGTACGGCCACGGGATACCAGTTGTGATTTTGTGATATCGTGATGATTGGAACTGATTTGATTGCCAATGTAGTATTCCGGAATATATATATGGCAAATGAATTCTGATTGAGATGATTGTGCTAAAAACCGTATTTTGTATATAATGTTGTGTAATTGTGTACTTGCACTAGCCATTCGAATGCTAACCCCTTAAATGGGGGAAATGCGTCTTATGCATTTCAGGTACCGGGAGAGCTGAGGAGCAGGCACGGGGCACGCACGCAAAGGATGGAATGGCTTGATGATGTGGCTCGAGTCTGTATTTTTATGTCGTGTCATTTTAATTGTCGAGTACCGGAGTTAAACTGTTTACGTTGAAACTTGGTTTAAGTCCCCTGCGTGGGCAATGAATTGGTATTTATCTTATATTCATGTACTCCATTAAAATGTTTTGGCCGAGGCCACGGCCTTACTTACTTTTTGAATGCATCATTTGGGATTATATTGTGGTTTATGTGTCAAGTGTCAGCCTGGTAGACCTCACGAGGGTTCTATGGCGTGTAATGTCCCATTTGTTAATTGGGGTGTTACATTTATGGTATCAGAGCCAGGTTTTGTATACCTAGGCTGTCGGTGAATGTTGGGTCTGTCAGTTGCGTCATTAGAGTCAGTCGTTGAGCCTAATATCATCATGCTACCGTCTTTTCATGTGACCCGTGGCTGTAAGTCTCCTCGAACTCTTATATTCTGTAATTCGTTTTCTTGCGTTGTTCGGAATTGTGACTTGTGTTACCAACCTTGTGAATTGTGAATCTTTCTGATCTTGTTCCTTTCTTTTTCTCCTTCAGTATGTTGAGAGGTCGTGGTAGACCGGCTAGGGGACGCGGCCGAGGCCGTGGTCGTGGTGCTGATAATGAGGAGGGCTCACTTTCTCCTCGCCGGACTCGGCCTCTCACTCGGTGCCGGGTAATAATGCCGACGCCTGGCTACGCTGTAATTCAGCTTAGTAGCCCAACTCACTCGATAGCTCGGGGTGGACGCTTAATCCGCCCCGACACCTAAGAGGAAGCTAGTAAGTGGCTTCACGATGACTAAGATGCACCCTCCTCGCTTCTCCGGATCGTCCGACTCCCTACCGGGAGAATTGGCTCTTTCAGCTTGTCCAGACCTTTGACGCCGTAGCTTGTCCCGAAGACAGAGGGTACATATTACCCAGCACTCTCCGGATAAGGATGCCGCGGAATGGTGGGAGGCCGTTGCGCCTGGGACCGTCGGGCCACTTGGGATGAGTTCGTGGCCGCTATGGAAGCGTAATATTGTCCACCGCGCTAAGGAGCGCAGACTGTGGAATTCTTCACCGCTACACCTCAGATGTGCCTATCTCTCGTGCCATCATTACTTACAATCAGATTGGGTTTCGTGAGAGATCAAGTGAGAACGGAGGCCGATAAAATCCGTTACTTCAATATGCGCATGAAACCGCATATCGTGCAGTATGGCACCGCTCATGTGTGCCACTTTGAAGGAGTATCGATCGCGCTCTAGCGATCGAGATGGCCGCACCGAATCGAGTTGAGTGCCGAGGCCAAGAAATGTAAAACGGCCGGGCAAATTCTCACCGGCAAGAGTGGCCGATTTTCGAGAGCACGCCCGCCTACGCCGGGAAGAGGCCATTTCATCAGCCGGGATCTCGTGGTAACTGCTCGGCAAATCCGTTGCTTCGTGGCAGGGTTTGTTTTAATCGCAACCCATATGAGCATTTGATGAAGGATTGCCCTTTTCCTCCGCTTACTTGCTTCACTTGCGGCGTGCATCGCATCGGGCGACTCATTGTGAGAGGGCCACCAGTGGTCATAGAGTTCCGGCTACCACTACCGATCGGAGGATCACAAGACTCACCCACTCATATTCCGCACTGGTCGTGGTAGGGGACGGGGTCAGCCGGATCGCCGTGCAGCCTCGAGTTCGGGTTCAGTTCACCCCCGAGTGTATCAGATGAGGCGCACAGAGGAGGCGGACATTCCAGTGGCGTCAGGTACCACTCAAATCCTTACTCATCCAGTTTCAGTGCTTTTTGATTCGGGTGCTACCCATTCCTTTATTGCATCGGATTGTGTGAGTCGTATTGGTTTTGACTGCTTGTTTGAGTGTGAGCCATTTGTAGTGAGTACGCCCAGTGGGGATCGTATGGTTGGGGATCGGGAAGTTAGGGATTGCCCAGTGAGGATCGGGAGCCGAGATTGGCCCTCGAATCTCATTGTTATAGACCTTAAGGGTGAGGATTTGATCCTCGGGGACGATTGGTTGGATCGTCACGGTGCTATCATGAACTATCGGACTCATACTATCTCGATCGTGGCCGAGGACGGCACCGAGCATACTCTAGTCGGTTGTAAGCCGGGTAGATCGGGGAGTGTGATTAGCGCCTTGAAGGCGATGAAACTTCTAAACCAGGGTTGTGTCGGCTACTGGTGCTTCGCTCTGAAGGCGGAAGATGGTGGAGTTGATTTATCGTCGATTCCAGTCATTAGCGAATATCCTGATGTATTTCCGGATGACTTGCCGGGATTACCACCACATCGAGAGGTGGAGTTTCCTATTGATCTTGAGCCGAATGCGGCCCCTATTTCTCGAGCACCGTACCGTATGGCACCGTCGGAGATGCTAGAGTTGAAGAATCAGTTGGGAGAGTTGTTAGATAAAGGGTATATTCGACCGAGCGCATCGCCTTGGGGTGCGCCTGTACTTTTTGTTAAGAAAAAGGATGGATCGCTTCGTTTATGCATCGACTATCGAGAATTAAACAAGCTAACCATCAAAAATAAATACCCTTTGCCCAGGATTGACGATTTATTTGATCAGCTTCAGGGTGCGAAAGTCTATTCGAAGATTGAATTGCGAACGTGCTACTACCAGTAGAGGATTCGGGACGTCGAGATTCCGAAAGCTGCTTTTCGGACGAGATATGGCCATTATGAGTTTGTGGTTATGCCTTTCAAGCAACTAATGCCCCAACAGTTGTTCATGCAATTGATGAACAAAGTTTTTATTGAGTATCTGGACAAATTCGTAGTCGTTTTTATCGACGATATTCTTATCTATTCACGGAGTCGGGAGGAGCACGCCTTACATCTCCGGATTGTATTAGACACTTTGAGGGCCGAGCAGTTGTACGCGAAGTTCTCTAAGTGTGAGTTTTGGCTCGAGGAAGTGATGTTCCTTGGGCATGTGATTTCAGCAGAGGGAGTTCGGGTAGATCCGCAGAAGATAGAGGCAGTGATGGCCTGGGAGCCGCCTAAGAATGTGAGGGAGGTGAGGAGTTTTCTGGGTCTTGCCGGCTATTACCGTAGATTCGTTGAGGGATTTTCTAAGATTGCCAGACCACTCACTCAGTTGCTCCAGAAAACTCAGAAGTTCGAGTGGACTGCAGACAGGCAGGACAGTTTTGACGAGTTAAAGAGACGTTTGACCACCGCACCGGTCTTAGCATTGCCTCAGGGGAGCGAGGATTTCGTAGTGTATAGTGATGCTTCGGGCCTTGGGCTTGGATGTGTTTTGATGCAGATAGACAGAGTGATTGCTTATGCGTCCCGCCAATTGACACCTTATGAGGTAAATTATCCCACGCACGATTTGGAGTTAGCTGCGGTCGTTTTCGCCTTAAAGATATGGAGGCATTATCTCTATGGGTCATCGTGTAAGATTTTTACGGATCACAAGAGTCTGAAGTACATCTTCAGCCAGAAAGAGTTGAATATGAGGCAGCGTAGGTGGTTAGAGCTAATTAAAGACTACGACCTCGAGATACTTTACCATCCGGGTAAGGCCAACGTAGTGGCTGATGCGTTGAGCCGAAAGCCGATGGCGTTACAGATGTTAGAGGTACTTACACCACAGAGTAGGATCCAGCGAGATCTTATTTGCCAGAATATCGAGGTTTGGGTTCAGAGAGTTCAGGGTCAGTTATGTGCGTTAGAGATCACCTCGTCCTTAACTGATGATATCAAGGCGAAGCAGTATGACGATCCGTTTTTGGCCCAGTTGAGGGAGGATGTGAAGAAGGGGAAAGCCCCTGGATTTGTGGTTCACGATGATGGAGTTTTGAGATTTCGCGGCAGACTATGTGTACCGAATGTTATTGAGCTGAGACAGAAGATCTTGAGCGAAGCTCATACCACGCCTTACTCCATACACCCTGGTACGAGTAAAATGTACAAGGACGTGAGAAGTAACTACTGGTGGAGTAATTTGAAGACAGACGTTAGCGAGTTTGTGTCGAGATGTTTGACCTGTCAACAGGTTAAGATCGAGCATCAGCGACCCGCGGGGTTTTTGCGACCACTTCCCATCCCGGAGTGGAAATGGGAGGATATTTCTATGGATTTCATTACCAGTATGCCTAGGACTCGGACTGGAATGAACATGATTTGGGTTATTGTCGATCGACTAACCAAATCAGCTTATTTCCTGGGTATTAAGGACACTTGGGGTCCAGAGAGACTGGCACGAGTGTTTATTGCAGAGATCGTGAGATTACATGGGACTCCTAAGAGTATTGTTTCGGATCGTGATGGCCGGTTTGTATCACATTTTTGGCAGTCGCTCATCGAGCTTTGGGATCGAGTTGAGACTCAAGACGTCTTACCACCCTCGATCGACGGGGCAATGAGCGTACGATCCAGACGTTGGAGGATATGTTGAGAGCCTGTGCCCTAGATTGGAAGGATGATTGGGAGTCGCACTTGCCGTTGATCGAGTTTACGTACAACAATAGTTGGCACGCCTCGATCAAAATGGCACCATTTGAGGCATTGTATGGGAGGAGGTGCAGATCGCCGTTGTGTTGGGACGATGCGTCCGAGCTGATTGGTACCGAGCCCGATATGGTAGTTGAGACGAGGGAGAATATTACTCTGATTCGTGATAGATTGTTGACGGCCCAGAGTCGGCAAAAGTCTTATGCCGACACGCGTCGCCGGCCGTTGGAGTTTGGGGTGGGAGATCATGTTTTGCTTAAGGTGTCGCCGACACGGGGAGTTTACCGCTTCGGCCGGAAGGGTAAACTTAGTCCGAGATATATTGGGCCGTTTGAGATTTTAGAGAGAGTGGGAGAGCTTGCCCATCGGTTAGGCTTGCCGCCGTCTTTGAGTCACGTTCATAACGTATTTCATGTTTCCCAGCTTAGGAAGTACGTATCGGACCCTAGCCATATTCTTGATTTTGGAGAGATCGAATTGGGACCAGACATTACCATTAAGGAGAGGCCGATTCAGATTTTAGAGCGTCGGGTGAAGCAACTTCGTCATAAAACCATTCCTCTGGTTAAAGTTCAATGGTCGAGACATGGATCCGAGGAAGCCACATGGGAGACGGAAGAGAGCATGCGGTCGAGATACCCCGAGTTGTTCGCGTTGTCAGTTTCGGGACGAAACTTATTTTTAGGGGGAGATAATGTAATATCCGTGTTTTCTATTTTCAGTAATTTCTATTTTTGGTGTATGTTCGTTTCGGACAACTCGCTTAGCACTGTTTTGGAATTCTGAATCTATTTTGTTCTTGGAGTTTTTCCGTCTGGATGAGTTTCGAGGATGTTTTCGCATAATTTCATCTTAAATTTATATCTTGCCGTATGTACGTTCGATTCTCGTAAAACTTGTTTGTTTCCGTTGTTTCTTGATTTGTATAAGTTTGTATGGTTGAGTTGGTCGTGTTGAAATTTTCGGTTTGTTAATCCGACGTTGCATCGCGATTTTTTGGGCTCTTGGGCCGTTTTTGTAATTTTCATAAGTTTGGGGAATTTCGCTTCATTTGAGACTCTCTAGTGATCGGGATTATATTTTCTTTCAAAACTCAGCTTCGTTGTTTTGGATACCCCATGTTTATACTTTTGATTCTATCCTTGTGTTGTGTTTCGTCGTTGTATCGACTGTGCTGAGCTAAGTGTTTAGCAATCAATCAAGCCGCATGCATAACGTACGTTATGCATGCTCCTTTGCGTACGTTATATAGATATCATAACGTACGTTATACCCCATTGGTAACGTACGTTATGGTTTCGCAGAAAGTGTCCAGATTGTTCGTTACGTACGTTAACCTGAGAGGGGTTACGTACGTAACCTTCATAACGTGCGTTAACAATAGACGTTAACGTACGTAACTCGCCGTCAGGTCTTTTAATTCCTGACTTATTTCCGGTCGGCTTATTTCACTCCTTTTCTTTCTTTCTCGCGACGTGAGCTTCCTTTGGGCGATTTCGAGCGATTCATCCGGTGCAATCCGTGGGAACCTTCTAAAGATCGATTTTTGCGTCCCAAGCAAGGTTTATCATCATCATAATCATCCTCCATCCGTCCGAATCGAGGTATACATCGATGAACCCTAGTTTTTTTGGGGATTTCGGGATTTTTGGCATAATTCTTCCTTCTTATCCGTTTTGACTTCGACGACTTGTTAGATTACGATTGTGTAGTCGTAAATCCCTTGTTTCCATTACAGTTTAACCTAGTAATTTCTCTATTGTTAGATTTTAACCGTCTTGGACTTCGTAATGACCGACAAATCGTTCCAAGGGGTAGAATTAGGATTAATTCTTACCCTTCCGCATTATTGAGACTTGTGTATACCGTTATTGTGTTTAGGAACGGATTTGGGAGGATTGTTCGGACCGAAACCTTTTCCGTCGTCGTTTCCTTCGTTTCGTTTCATTCAAGGCAAGTACATGTATTACATTTCGTTATGTATGTTGTGATTTTCGAAATGAATGATGAATTGTGATTTTCGGGTGCGTGAGTTGTGTTCCTTCCACCCGGAGTGTCCGACGGGATGTCGGTGGGTCGATACTAAGGGGTACGGCCGCGGATGGGAACTTGGGTGCGTGTGTGATTGAACTTCCACACGGAGTGTCCGACGGATGTCCGGGGTCGATACTAAGGGGTACGACCATGAAGTGGTATCCCACCCGAGTGTTCGACGATGTCCGGGGTCGATACTAAGGGGTACAGCCACGGGATACCAGTTGTGATTTTGTGATATCGTGATGATTGGAACTGATTTGATTGCCAATGTAGTATTCCGGAATATATATATGGCAAATGAATTCTGATTGAGATGATTGTGCTAAAAACCGTATTTTGTATATAATGTTGTGTAATCGTGTACTTGCACTAGCCATTCGAATGCTAACCCCTTAAATGGGGGAAATGCGTCTTATGCATTTCAGGTACCAGGAGAGCTGAGGAGCAGGCACGGGGCACGCACGCAAAGGATGGGATGGCTTGATGATGTGGCTCGAGTCTGTATTTTTATGTCGTGTCATTTTAATTGTCGAGTACCGGAGTTAAACTATTTACGTTGAAACTTGGTTTAAGTCCCCTGCGTGGGCAATGAATTGGTATTTATCTTATATTCATGCACTCCGTTAAAATGTTTTGGCCGAGGCCACGGCCTTACTTACTTTTTGAATGCATCATTTGGGATTATATTGTGGTTTATGTGTCAAGTGTCAGCCTGGTAGACCTTACGAGGGTTCTACGGCGTGTAATGTCCCATTTGTTAATTGGGGTGTTACAGAAGCTTCTTCATGGCTATTTCTTCAGCATTGTGTGGGAAGAATTGCCTCTTAAGTTGCTTCTTGAATTCTTCCCATGTGTCTATGGTGTAGAGTCCCTTTTCAATGTCTCCATGTTTTCGTCTCCTCCATAGAGCAGCGTTTTCACTTAGGTAAACGACGGCAGTGTCTATCTTCGACTTGTCGTCTTTTACCTCAGTCGCATTGAAATAGCATTCTATGGACCAAAGAAACTCATCAAGTACTTTAGAGTCGCGCTTACCTCCGTACTTCAAAGGTGGTGGTGCTTCCGTGCGCGGCATCCTCTTGGTGATGGCTCCTCCGGCGATCGTCACAGCACAAGTTTACTTCAACTTCCAAAGCGCGTGTCTTCTCCCGAAACTCGTTCCTTAGGGTGTTGATAAGCCCAAGTACTTCTTCCTTCATGACACCGATGGCATCTTTCAATCCATCGCTCGTGTCACTTATCTCTGCAGCGAATTGGTCGATGGTATCCTTCCACTCCAGGGTCTCACCGACGTTAATCTCGACCCTTGTCAGCCTATTGTCAAAGCTGGCCAAGGTATCTACCGACTGCTCCCTCTTCTTGGATTTTGCCTTCTTCTCCTTTTCCACTCCTTCAACAAGTGGGGGAATGTTGGCAACTTCACTAGTTCCTTCCGTAACCATAGTCTATGCTTTCCGTGAACCGAGGCTCCGATACCACGTTGTCACGGGATGACTCTGCGACTAGCTGATCTCGTGTACCACTCAGCTCACTTCTAGCTAAGTCAGACTAACTCCACTCCTTATGATGTTCTAACGGACTTGTAAAGCAAGAAACTAAGGGTTGAAGACTACAAGGTAAGAAGAGGTTTTGTATTATACGAACTTCAAAGATTACAAGCACTTCTTGATGATCTTCCTGATCTTGTTGATCTTGTTGATAATCTTGGAGCAAATGAGCTCCCCCTATTTATACATCTGCCACCTCCTCTTATGGAGGGTTCTAGAGAAGTCTACAACTTTTCTCCTATCTTTACATAATAAGAATACACTAGAACATTCTATACACATCTTTACATTTCAAGACTTATATGATATTTCTAGGCTATTCCACAAGCCTTCTAAGATCCAACCTTTCTTGAAGGTTCTTGAGGGTTCTGCTTTCATCCGGGCGCTCCAGCTCGTTCCAAATTGCTCGGCCAGCCGGCTCCGCCCTGCCCGCATCGTCCGCCCGGCCCGCATCGGCCCGACACAGTTCTCTTACTTCCGCAACCTTCTGGAGTCTTCCTGAACCTTCTGGGCCATTCTGGTCCGCACATGGCTACTCCTGGTCGAGTCTTCCCCGCAGAGTGACTCCTGAGCTTTTCAGTATCCACTGCCCCCACAAGGGTATATCCCGCTAAGCCTATTATAGGGGGGGTCTCTCTCGCACCCTGCGCGCGCGCGCCTGCGCTTGTCGATCGCATCCGGCATCCCGTGCCCGCGCCCAACATCCTTGCTTGAGTCTTGCCTCGCGACTCGACCTCGCCTCGTCATCTTTCCTTATTCCGAGCACTGCTTGCACGGCCGGCCTTGCCCGTGCTCCCTGCACTGCCGGACAGTCCCGCACATGTCCCGACCGGAATGCCCAAGTGTCCTGAACACTAAGGCACGTTGTCCCTTGGGCGAACCGCCTCCCATAGCGGCGCCTGTGTTCCTCCCACGGTTTCTTCACATGGTTCTCCGTCCGACCATGCTGCTTATAAGGCTGGACCTCCATTTCCAGCCCGATGCCTTTCAGGGTGTCTTGCTTGTGCTTGATATTCAGCACCTCGTGCGACCGGACCTGCACGTCTGTCCCGTCATCAACTTCCTGCCGTGACAATATGCTAAATTAGGACCTCAAAAAATATACAGAGAAATTTAGTTGAAAAGAATGATTTAATTAAAAATAGACGTATAAGATTTTCATTGGAGTAAGAAATGGTTTTAACCGAATAATAAACATTTAATAATCTATTGATAGAGAATTCTAAGATACTCACACGGATACCATACCTACATATTTGGCTTGAAGCAGAAGAAAATCATTTGTCTTGCTTTCACCGTGAGATTTAGCCTCACTTAGGTCATGAGAAAGTTGATTATTTCTCTCCATGAGTTTTTCATAATCGACTTTGCTGTTTTCACAAATCAACAGACATATTTTGGTAATTTACTTTTAGCAAGTCGTTTTCTTCCCTCAGCTCTAGGTTAGAAATTTGGAGCTGCATATTTTTATTTTTCAATGTCTCATGGGTCTTTTGAATGTTCTTAAACTCATTTATTATGTTTTCAAAAGTATGAGATGCATTGGTAGGAACAACTGAGGTTGAGCTTACCTCATCATCGCTATCTTCATCTTCCGGAATTCCTTTGGCCCTAAAGCACATATAGGCTTTATCTTCGAATTTATCATCAGATGAGTCACTGTCAGTGACTACCTGAAGACATTCTTCGGACTTTGATGGTGTCGGGGAGGCTTCTGATTCACCAATCAGGGCCTTGAGCTTGTTTTTCCAAGCACGTCTTCTTTAATCCTTTTCTTGTTGTTCGGCTTCCGGCAACCTTTGAACTTTAGGATGAGGACATTTATTTGCATAATGTCTTGGATTCCTGCAATTATAACACATGTTAGCATCACCAGAGGAAGTTTCGGTACGTACCTTGTGAACAGGCTTGGGCCTGTATGGAGTCTTTCCCGACTTCTTGATGAACTTCTTGAACTTATGCATGAGGAGCGCCATTTCATCTTGTGACAGGATGTTGTCCTCGTTGTCAGCATTCTTGTGAATGGGCTTTGATGAGCTGGGCATGATGTGTCTTCGGTTGGATACAACGGCTAATGTTGTAGTCCTTGCGGGAGATTCTTCACCTTTCTCTCTCATGTCTATATCATACTCAAATGCTTTGAGGTCAGAAAAGAGATCAAAAGTAGATATTTCATTAAGATTGCACGACACACACATAGCTGTGGTCTTATTGTCCCATCGGGCAGGGAGAGATCTGAAAATTTTTAGGTTCTTCTCCTTTTGAGTGTAAATTTTGCCTAATGCTTCAAGTTCACCAACAATGCTAGTGAATCTGAGGTCAAGTTTCTCAAGTGTTTCAGTTGGTTTCATTTCAAAAGATTCAAATTGCTGAGTTAATTTTGAAATTTTGTTTTCTTTTGAGAGATCAGTTCCCTCACAAATTAACTTGAGTTTATCCCAGATATCCTTGGCTGTTTTATAGCTCTTTACCTTAGAGAACGTGCCTTTGTCAAGAGTGACAAATAGCGCATTCGTCGCAAGATTGTCGAGGTTGGCGCGTTTCCGATCATCTGTGGTCCATTTTTTGCGCTGTTTCTCGAGCATCTCTGCATGAGCCTGGCCTTCAATCCTTGGGGCCGGATTTACCTTCATGATTTTTATGGGGCCATCTTATATGACAAAAATCATCTCTTCGTGCATTGCTGCAAGATGAGCCTCCATCCTAATTCTCCCATCGTCAAACTCGTTAATAGAAAACATGAGGACTTTATTGATCATTGATGTATCCATATGAGAATTTAGGAAAGAAAAAGAGAGTTTTACTAAAATAAGTGATTTAAGGATCTGATTCAGTCAAAAATACAACTGATTCTTTTTAGAATCAACCGCTTCGATACCACTTGTTGGCCACTAAGTATACATAATACAGATTGGAAAGTGTTTAAGTAACAAGCTATATGATTTTCAAGATAGAGTGCGTAGCGGAAGTCTTGTAATAGTAAGTTGTTGTAAATACAACAGCTCGGTATGTAGTGTGTACTTAAGATAATCATAGTTAAGAAAACAGTAAATGCATATGGTAATTAACACGGTAATTAAAGTGGTTCGAGGTAAACCCCTCTACGTCCACTGGTCCTCCACACAGGAGTGAAAATGTTTATTATAAATACTGCGTACACAACTACGTATTTATAATCAAACTTATCCTTGTATCGTTCACACAGATTGCTACAAAGACCGTCGCTTTCAACCGTTCGCACAGATTGGTTAAAGCTTCTTCTTGACTTGCTTCTTCACACATAGTTCCAAAGCTTCGTCCTATTCGTCCAACACAGGTCGGAATATTTCTTTAGTTCACACAAAACTAGGTTTTTACTCAAAGGTAAAAGTAAGGTAACCAAGTAAGAACAACAGCTTGAATATGAAGTTCTTGAGCTGATGATGGCTGTTCTTGATGACTGAGTATATTTCTTCTTCTTCTTCAGATATGGATTGATGCTAGGAAGAAATATACTTGCTCTTGAAAGCTTGATCTGATAATAATGAATATTCAGTCTTTGATCGTTTGAATATCGCTTGTAAGCTTGTGTGTTCTTGTGTCTCTTGATCTTCAAACTCTGGGGGTATATATAGCCTTTTGGAATAGATCCTTTGAGAAAGATCCATTGAGCAAAAATCCGTTACAACTGGATGGTTGACTTGTATAGACCAAGATTTGGATTTTGCGTTGTTTGAATATCTCTGTCGGTTTTAGTATTTAAATACTTTATCCTTTTAGTGTTTAAATACTTCTTTTCAAATGGGACTTGACTTTAGCGAATAACAAAGATTCCTTTTCAAATGGTCTTCGGTCATATTTCGATAGGTATTGAAGATCTCAATACTTTACAGCTTGAATGCTGTATCTATTTATGCTGTAGGCTATATTGGAGTAGTCGTTGTATGGAATGTTGCTGTATGAGACAGCTTCCATACTTTGCGATTTTAGACTCTGTTGCTGTATGATGGCAACGCGAAGGCGTGTATGAAGACACTTTATACTTTCGCTGTATGCTGGCATTATGAGAAGTCTTCGATACAGGATTGACAACTTCGATCGTCTTTTGATATAGCTGCTTGCTGTATGCTGGGTTGGCACTTTATCAAAACTTCGATACAGGATTGTTTTATCCCAACAGAGTAGGAAGATTGATGATATGCCTACCCTTGTTATCGTAGAAGTCGATATCATTATCATCCACGTAACATGATTTTGTAGAATCCAACTAGTGTTCGTTCGATGATTTGATCGTGTAACCAACCATTCGTAAGATATTGTGCTTGACCATAGTTGCGTACGATCAATGCTAGTGTGTTACTTGTGTATCCATTAGTTTTATTACGTTAGTTGAGTTGTCGCTATTTTCCTATTGTTTAAGGTTCGAGGTTTGTGAACGGTTGATCGAAGGAACGGCCTTCGAGTTTGTTGAAGTCGTGAAGTGTTTATTCCTTGCCATCTTTCAAAGGCAAGTACCTTAATTATATTTATTCATATTGATGTCGGTTATGTTGTTATTGTATTGTGCATATGTGTTGTGATTGTTTGTCCACTATGCGTTGGTCCGACGGGATCATCATGGGAATCTATAGTTGTGTGCGCTGGATCGTTGGACAGGTATTTCCACTATGCGTTGGTCCGACGAGATCATTATGGGAATCTATAGCTGTGTGCGCTGGATCGTTGTAATACCATGAGTATGTTGAGATTGATATGATATGTTGTACATTATTACTGTTTCTCGTTGGAGAGACTTGTCGTGATTATTGTCAATATTATTGACGTTATTATTCAGGGATTGTTGAATAAACCCTTGTTGTATAATTATCGTACTTGTACTAGCATCGTTGTGCTGACCCCTTCGGGGGTGAACATTTGTTTTGTATTCAGGATCCAGGAGAGCGGGAAAACAACCACTGGAGTTGCATGACGACGAGGGTGCAGAGTGATGTTACGGCCGGATTTAATTATCAGATGTTTGTGTTGTTTTAATCAAGTACTCGAGTATGTTGTCGTTTGTGATGTTGGATTTGGTCATGTATCAATGTTCAACATTTGACGTTTGTATTTTCAGTACTATTTCAGACTCGTGTTGTATTTTATTTCCGCTGCCATTGTTTGTTGGTAATTGTTGTTGTCATTTCATTTCCTCAGCCTTGTAAATTCTTACGTAAAGGATTTACGGCGCTGTAATATTCCTGAATATATCGAGAGTGATACGGAATATGGTATCGGAGATAAGATTACGGATATTTTGGCCGTTGGGTTAAAATAGGGGTCGTATATGTCTTTTGAGGTAACCGGCCGTGCATAACATCAATGTACTGCCTACGTCTTCATGCGAGCGGTGGTTGTAAGTATCCTAAACTCTATCTTGTCCTTTACATGTTATACCTTTTTATAACTTGAAACGTTAGGACGATATTATTCACAGTATATTGAGTATTTATGCTTACACTATGATGAGAGGAGGACGTGGATGTGGTCGCGGTCGTGGACGCGAACGCAGAAATGTTGAGAGAGAGCTTCACCCTCTGTTCCTTATTCATTGTCAAATCAGGCTAACTCCAATTCTAGCGAACAACAAGAGTCTATTAATAATGAACGAGTATAGACAGTGGAGACAAATGCCAATCCTGCCATTCCCGACATCCTTCATCAGGTGGTCAACCAAATGACTCAATTTTCTCAAGTTGTTGACAGGATGCAAGTGGCGGTAGGATTGCAGCCAAGGGAAAGACAGCAAGGCATCCCAGACTTGGAAATCGAGGAGCCAGATGGCTACAGGAGGTGGCGAAGATGAACCCACCAAAATTCGATGATTTTTCTGAGACGCCAACATGGGATCACTGGTTGAGATAACTGAAGAAAGTATTTGCCGGGATTAACTGTCCACACGACCGGGGAGCCCCCATTACCCAGTATTTTCTAATAGGAGAAGCGTTTGAATGGTGGGAAGCCATCCGACCTGTTGATCATGATGCCGATTGGGAAGAGTTCAAACTTATGATGGAAGCTAAGTACTGCCCTCGCCCAGTGAGAGAATCTAAGGTTCGAGAATTTTTCTCCGCGCAGCCTTTGGATGTGCTGGTGGCTTAGAAGATTAAGATATTTAATCAACAGTTGGCGTTTGTTCGACACCTGGTGAGAACCGATGCAGAAATGATGATTCACTTTGATATGAGAATGAAGCCGAAAATATAGAGGTACATGTCAGGTTTTGAATGGACCACCCTCCGCCAGTACCAAGACAAACCCTGGCGTATGAAATGAAAGAAGCAGCTATGGAAAAGTTCTCGAAGTCCAAGAAGCAGAAAGTCTCTGGTAGTTTCACAGAGGACAAGAGTGGTGGCCCCCGCAAAGGCCAGTCATCCTTTCATTCATTTAAGAGGCCCCCAAACCCATCCAAAGGCGGAAAAAACTTCAGACCAGTATCAACACCTACAAATGTGGTCAAAAACTGTTTTAATTGTGGTCACCCAGGACACCTTTGGCGTATTGTTTCTGTTGTCCAGTGACAAGTTATGATTGTCAACAGAAAGGGCATCATGTGATGTTCTGCAGGTATCCCACTAAGTTAACTGGAGCTCGTACTTCGCAGCCGGCTCAGAAGGAAGCAAGTGTTCCGCAGATGCAACAGAGTGTCCAGCTACTACAGATATTTGGTCGAGGACGAGGCAGAGGACAGTTCGACCGAAAGGGAACATCGAGTGATGGATCCATTCCCCCACGCCTTTATGAGATGAGGATGGCAGACGATTAGGATGCCGCTGTTGCATCAGGTACCGTTCAGATCCTTTCACAACCAGTTAGTGTTTTGTTCGATACAGGGGCTACACATTCGTTTATATCATTGTCTTGTGTTAATCGTTTGAACATTTCTTGTTTTCATAAATGTGAGCCTTATGTTGCGGCTTTACCGAGTGGGGAGAGAATTGTGGGAAACTTAGAAACTAGAGATTTTCCTGTATCAATTGGAGGCAAAGAGTGGCCCTCAAATCTGATTATGATAGAGATACAAGGAGACGATCTGATTCTCGGAGACGATTGGTTTAATCAATATCGAGCTATTGTGAACTACTGAAAGATGAATATCTCGATGATAGCTGAAGATGTTTCCGAATTATTATTCGAAGGATGGAAGCTAGGAAGCTCAGTAAAAATGATCAAAGCTGTGAAAGCCGTCAGACTGCTAAAACAGGGCTGTACTGGATACTGGTATTACGCGATGAAGAAAGAGGAAGGAAAAGTAGAGCTCTCATCCATTCCTATTGTGAATGAATTTCCGGATGTGTTCCTGATGAATTAGCTGGACTACCTCCGCGGACAGATGTAGAGTTTACCATCGAGCTAGAACCAGGAGGTACACCAATTTCTAAGACGCCGTTGTAACACCCCCAATCCGCTCAGGGATATTACACGCCGTAGACCCTCTCCTCGAGGATCTACCAGGCTGATAACTAAAATCAAACATCTAGACATCGCCTTTCAGGCTAAAATGACACAGTAGACCGATTTGGTCTTTCAATAATAACATACAACTCAATTCCAAACACATACCCACGCAGGAGTCAAAATACAATAAACTCCCGTACAACGGGGAAAAGATACTGCAGCGGAAAAGAAAATACAACTAGACCAGTACGACATCAACGGATCCTCGTGTGATTAGTATCGTTCATCTTTCATCATCCTTCGTGCCGACTCTGTGCTATGCTCCAAAACCTGAATGCAAAAATAGACATCCACCCCCCGAATACTCGGGGGTTAGCAAAACTCCACTGTTTCGCTAGTGCAAGTACAAGTGCAAAAGTACGAGCCATACAATTCACATTTCACAAATAACAACAACCAAGAATCCTTAAAAATCTAAACGTGACGAAAAGTACTTCCCGAGGCAAGAGTTTGGTAAAACATTCTAAAACCGAAAGGTCACAAATCAAGGGAAAACAATTCATAAAACAGTTTAAATGCCATCGAGAGTTTTGATAGAAAACAACTTAGGATTATCAAATCCTTATCTTTCCAAAAATCAACAGGGTCACAGGTTACAGCCCAAAGGTTTTGTTTTCGCAAATAGAAAACCGACAATAATACACAGGGTTGAAACCCACGTCACGCATCCTCGACGGACATAAAATACACACGCACCCGTGAAGTTTCAGTCGTGAATCCAGGTCGAAGCCAATGGAATTCCCTCCGTGGCCCCGTCGAACCCTCCCGAGGTGAGCAAACACATTCACAAAACATAAGCAACCGCACTCGTGAATCTGTGTCAAGCCAATGGAATTCCCTCCGTGATCCCATCGGACCCTCCCGAGGTGAGCGAAAAACAATCACAAAATATACACACGTAGCGGTGTAGTTTCACTCGTGATACCTGTTCGAAGCCATTGGAATTCCCTCCGTGGTCCCGTCGAACCCTCCCGAGGTGAGCAAACACATTCACAAAACATGTACACGCATCGCCTAGGACCGGGACGAAGCCACAAATCCCACTCCGTGATCCCGTCGGACCCCCCGAGCTGGCTAGCGAAATACTCAAGCACCACACGTCGCCTAGGACCGGGACGAAGCCACGAATCCCACTCCGTGATACCGTCGGACCCCCCGAGCTGGCTAGCGAAATAATCTCAAGCACGAGTAACATATCACACCAAGGATATCCAAACAATTCACCCAGAGGCATCAAACACTCAGTAAAACAACACGTCAAACCACAATGCACAGAAATGAAACAATATACATCCACATGCAAATACCAAGTGCATCATCAACACCAAACATATCCATAAGATTCACATACTCATTCACGAATCACACCAATCACAAAACACACACGGTTTTGAAAGAGGGCCTTTAACAAGGCTAACCAAATCTTTTGAAAACTCATTTCAAACAAACAAACAAACCAAGACGATCACCAATCATCATATCCACAAAACAAGAAAAGTATGGACAAGGTACTTGCCTCGAATAACCACAACGCGGAGAATCGGCCGAAGTAGGTTGGCACGAACCGACTACGAACTCGCCGACCCCACCGAATGCCAATTCGCGATGATAAACTACGGCGGACAATAACAACAATGAAAATGAATTCCATAGCATGACTCAAAGCCGTTGAATTCAAAGAACGAACGACGAATGTTCAAGTGTTTTCCCCAAAACGGCCAAGAACACGATTCGTCCCGACAAAACACGAAAACGGAATTCCAAGTTGAAATATGGATATACAATCCATAGAATATGTTTAACAACATCATTTAACCATAATCGATCCATCGAAAACGGATGAAAAACGAGATCGGGGACAAATCCCCCGAAAGTCAATTCGAAGGAAATCAAGAAATATACTTCGATTCGACGAAGAACAATGGATTAAATGATGTTAAACACGAGAATACTACCAAGATTAATCATACCCATCATGAATTAATCAACAACACGGAACGAATCGGACAAAAATGCAAAACCCCAAATTCACTAATTAGGGTTCTAAGGAAGATTACCTTGATTCATTGGATCAAAGGATGATAACGGATGATTGATTGATGTTATGAACTCAAGAACTTCATGGATTTGTTGTTAAACAACATGGCTTCGTCACCCATGAATCGCCAAATGCGGACGGAGAAGGAAGAAAATGAAAACGAAGGGAAAAGTGGTCGATCCATCATATATATCTTGGGCGGAACTAGCGTGCGCTAGCCTTCCCGGACTAGCGTGCGCTATCGGCCCGATGCGGCCGAGCACTCTCGGCCATGGCCGAATGACCCGGCACCACCGACCAGTGCCCGACCATGACTCCGCCCGACTCCGCTAGCGTGCGCTGGCCGGAAGCTTCGCGCTAGCCGACTGTCGATAGCCTCGGACTAAAGCGCCCGGCAGTAACGTATGCTAGCCGGGCCGGCGTGCGCTACGCCTGCCGACTAGCGCGCGCTACGCTCGGCGTAGCGTGCGCTACCTGCCGATCCTTCCTGATTCCAGAACCCCAGAAACCCCACTGTCCGGCCCGATAGCGTGCGTTGGTCGACCAAGCTAGCGTGCGCTACACCTGCCGGTTAGCGCGCGCAGCCTTCCGGCAGTAGCGTGCGCTACGCCGGTTCTCTTTACATCTGTCCGGCGGTGCCGCAATCGTCCGGCCGATCCGCAACCGTCCGTCGGCGATGCGACCACTAGGGCTCGACGACCCGATTTCCAAAAACGTACGGAACGAACACGACGAAAAGTTCGCGGACAACATCAACGGCCCGAAATGAAAACATAATACCATAATTAGTCATACGCGACCAAGAAACGGGTCGAGACAATAATTACAGATACGGATACCCGTAACTTTGGGTAAATTACAAAATGGCCCAAAACGCCCGAAAATCACGATACGTGATCGAATAACCAAACCGAAGTTCACAACACGTCTAACAAAGTTAAACGGACTTACGGAAACTCGAAGCAATGATTTGAGCGAGATTCGCAAGAATCGAACTCAAGTGCGAAAAAGTCGCTAAAAAGCACGGAACTCAACAAAACGACACCGAAACGAACTCGGATGTCAAAAAGTGTAGAATTAATCATTCTTAGAATAATGAAACGGTCATGAGCGAGTCATCAAAACGGACTTCCGCTGAAAAAAAGAAAAAAAAAGAAATTACCGGAAATCGAAAATGGCGGATATTACATTCTACCCTCCTTAAAAGAAGTTTCGTCCCGAAACTTAAAACAAGTAGGGAGAAGCAATATCCCACCAAGAAAACTCAACGAGATACATAAGAAACACGTAACTAACGCCCAACGGCGAAACGTTACAAACAACACAACGGAATATATGGTGTGAAAACACACTCCACGACGACCAACACGACGTCGCCGTTAGGGATATAATAAAACCAATAAGTGACAAGCGTCAACAAACATATAGTACAATCAAGTCGATTATCCGAACAATCACAAAACACACGAACGAAAATCAATACGATTGACCAACCCAACGGTTCATCAATCAAAACGCGAGTCAAACACTGAACAAATACGGAATTCCACCGCCTAAGGGTTGGAAGATCGAAAACGAGACTAATTTCCCGAACTGAAGGGAATTACAATGCAGCCTGAACGTTCACCCATCACAGAACGAGATCAATAAAAACCGAACAATCAAACGATCGAGACAACAAAAATCGAACAATCATGTCCGAAACACGAAGGATAATAAAATTCAAACAACAACTCCCAAGATGATCTGGTGAGAACAACAAGACATGCATTCCCATAAGATCCACAGGAAAGGGAATAGCGATTGAAAAGTCACAACGATACCAGATCGACCCAAAACAAGATCATAGTTCGTTCGAACAATGAAACTGAAATACAGAACAAGTTCAGAAGGTATCAACGAACACGAGCGTGTCGATAGACCTGAGAAATAGGGAATGTAGAAGTCCAAAATCAATACGGGTATTACATTCGACCTCTTATAAAAGAAGGTCGTCCCCGCAACTCACAATAACGGAAACAAGGTAACAACACAAAAAGCAACCGATAGAAAAATCTCCCATGGGCCTCTCAGAACCGATCCTGATGTCTGTGCTGAAGCGCGAACTCCGAAAGTCTCGGTAGCCAATTCGCAAATCTGAATTCGGTGTCCCTCGAGTCCACACTCAAAATGTGTTACTGACGAGAAGGACAAAATGCACGTACATTCCCCCGACACATCACGGTTGAAATGCCTCGGCTCGGCATACCGAAAATACAAATGCTAGGTACAATGGAACATAACATCACAAAACAACAAACCGGAGATGCCAACTCAGCGCAACAAAGAATCATAACACATATCATACACAACGATTACCATCGTAAAGTAATACACACAAACACTACAACAACGACGGTATCGTTCGGCGACCTCAACGGACCGAACGATAACCAGCACATAATTACAACCATCATGAAACAATCACACATGTACACAAACGTACAAACTCAAGCTTTAACGACTCACACAGGTGCGATAACACGCAAGCCCCCACGAAATGACAACATTAAAGATCGTCCTCCCACCTTCCCCGACCACAAGCAGGAAATGATGGGTTTTAAAAACGAAAACCACCTTATGAAAATAGTTTGGAAACACCAGTTGATCTTGAGTATCATTTTACAAAAAGTTGAACAAAATCATTGTCGAGACTTTGAAAACCATCTTGCGATTGATAAGACGAGGACACTTTCCTTCTTGTGAAACTTTCAGAAATATCCGACCCTCGGGTCTAAGTATAAGTGTTTATAAAACATTGAAAATATCTCAAAACATTTTGGTCCTCGAGGTAGAAGAATTTGGAAACATATTGTGGCACCTTGGAAGTACCACGAGAAAACGATTCATTTTAAAAGTACGTCTCGAAATTTATTTTCTAAGATACTCAAGGTTTTCAAAAATAATTCAATAGGCTAGAATGCCCAAAAATGCTCATGTAACAATATTCGTTTAAACATATTATAATATATGCATCAAATCGCACAAAGTCAAGACAATACATGTCTTTTACCGGGAAGGCAAGCGATCGATTATCACGGTCAAAAGACATAATTAATGACAACACTCCTCATACAAACGAAATAAGAGAATCACACGAACGCATCACGAAACCAAGAATCTACATGAAGGTTCCATCACTTAACACAAAATCAAACAAATAGCTCGTGTCACACGAGGCACAACACAAAGAAGGGAGACTTACATCCACAGGTCGCACGAAGATGATGATCGCCCACGATACTAATCACGACCAACAAACTCAGACGACGCGTCGCGACACGACTCAGTCAGATAAAATCCGACGAGACAAAACTCAACAGACACCACTGACCCGACAGCCTAGGTTTCCACAACCTAAGCTCTGATACCATTTATGTAACACCCCCAATCCGCTCAGGGATATTACACGCCGTAGACCCTCTCCTCGAGGATCTACCAGGCTGATAACTAAAATCAAACATCTAGACATCGCCTTTCAGGCTAAAATGACCTGATGAGACCGATTTGGTCTTTCAATAATAACATACAACTCAATTCCAAACACATACCCACGCAGGGGTCAAAATACATTAAACTCCCGTACAACGGGGAAAAGATACTGCAGCGGAAAAGAAAATACAACTAGACCAGTACGACATCAACGGATCCTCATGTGATTAGTATCGTTCATCTTTCATCATCCTTCGTGCCGACTCTGTGCTATGCTCCAAAACCTGAATGCAAAAATAGACATCCACCCCCCGAATACTCGGGGGTTAGCAAAACTCCACTGTTTCGCTAGTGCAAGTACAAGTGCAAAAGTACAAGCCAGACAATTCACCTTTCACAAATAACAACAACCAGGAATCCTTAAAAATCCAAACGTGACGAAAAGTACTTCCCAAGGCAAGAGTTTGGTAAAACATTCTAAAACCGAAAGGTCACAAATCAAGGGAAAACAATTTATAAAACAGTTTAAATGCCATCGAGAGTTTTGATAGAAAACAACTTAGGATTATCAAATCCTTATCTTTCCAAAAATCAACAGGGTCACAGGTTACAGCCCAAAGGTTTTGTTTTCGCAAATAGAAAACCGACAATAATACACAGGGTTGAAACCCACGTCACGCGTCCTCGACGGATATAAAATACACACACACCCGTGAAGTTTCACTCGTGAATCCAGGTCGAAGCCAATGGAATTCCCTCCATGGCCCCGTCGAACCCTCCCGAGGTGAGCAAACACATTCACAAAACATAAGCAACCGCACTCGTGAATCCAGGTCGAAGCCAATGGAATTCCCTCCGTGATCCCATCGGACGCTCCCGAGGTGAGCGAAAAACAATCACAAAATATACACACGTAGCGGTGAAGTTTCACTCGTGAACCCAGGTCGAAGCCATTGGAATTCCCTCTGTGGTCCCGTCGAACCCTCCCGAGGTGAGCAAACACATTCACAAAACATGTACATGCATCGCCTAGGACCGGGACGAAGCCACAAATCCCACTCCGTGATCCCGTCGGACCCCCCGAGCTGGCTAGCGAAATACTCAAGCACCACACGTCGCCTAGGACCGGGACGAAGCCACGAATCCCACTCCGTGATCCCGTCGGACCCCCCAAGCTGGCTAGCGAAATAATCTCAAGCACGAGTAACATATCACACCAAGGATATCCAAACAATTCACCCAGAGGCATCAAACACTCAGTAAAACAACACGTCAAACCACAATGCACCGAAATGAAACAATATACATCCACACACAAATACCAAATGCATCATCAATACCAAACATATCCATAAGATTCACATACTCATTCACGAATCACACCAATCACAAAACACACACGGTTTTGAAAGAGGGCCTTTAACAAGGCTAACCAAATCTTTTGAAAACTCATTTCAAACAAACAAACAAACCAAGACGATCACCAATCATCATATCCACAAAACAAGAAAAGTATGGACAAGGTACTTGCCTCGAATAACCACAACGCGGAGAATCGGCCGAAGTAGGTTGGCACGAACCGACTACGAACTCACCGACCCCACCGAATGCCAATTCGCGATGATAAACTACGGAGGACAATAACAACAATGAAAATGAATTCCATAGCATGACTCAAAGCCGTTGAATTCAAATAACGAACGACGAATGTTCAAGTGTTTTCCCCAAAACGGCCAAGAACACGATTCGTCCCGACAAAACACGAAAACGGAATTCCAAGTTGAAATATGGATATATAATCCATAGAATATGTTTAACAACATCATTTAACCATAATCAATCCATCGAAAACGGATGAAAAACGAGATCGGGGACAAATCCCCCGAAAGTCAATTCGAAGGAAATCAAGAAATATACTTCGATTCAACGGAGAACAATGGATTAAATGATGTTAAACACGAGAATACTACCAAGATTAATCATACCCATCATTAATTAATCAACAACACGGAACGAATCGGACAAAAATGCAAAAACCCCCAAATTCACGGAATTAGGGTTCAGATTACCTTGATTCGCTGGATCAAAGGATGATAACGGATGATTGATTGATGTTATGAACTCAAGACCTTCATGGATTTGTTGTTAAACAACATGGCTTCGTCACCCATGAATCGCCAGCTGCGGACGGAGAAGGAAGGAAATGAAAAACGAAGGGAAAAGTGGCTGGTCTGTCATATATATACTGGGCCGGAACTAGCGTGCGCTAGCCTTCCCGGACTAGCGTGCGCTATCGGCCAATACCGGCAGAGCACTCTCGGCCATGGCCCGCATGACCCGGCACCACCGACCAATTCTGCCGACCATGACTGTCCGCCCGACTCCCGCTAGCGTGCGCTACGGCCGGAAGCCTGCGCGCGCTAGCCGACTATCCAAGTAGCCTCGGATCGGCGCCCGACCAGTAACGTCGCTAGCCGGCCGACGGCTTGCGCTACGCTGCCGACTAGCGCGCGCTACGCTCGGCGTAGCGTGCGCTACTGCCAATCCTTCCCGATTCCGTAACCCCGAAACCCCACTGTCGCCCGCGATAGCGTCGTTGGTCGACCAAGCTAGCGTCGCTACACTGCCGGTTAGCGCGCAGCCTTCCGGCATGGCGTGCGCTACGCGGTTCCCCGCATCTGTCCGGCGGTGCCAATCGTCCGACCACCCATAACCGTCCGCGATGCAGACCACCGAGGGCTCGGCGACGCGATTTCCGAAACGTCACGGAACGAACACGACGAAAAGTTCGCGGACAACATCAACGGCCCGAAATGAAAACATAATACCATAATTAGTCATACGCGACCAAGAAAGCAGTCGAGACAACAATTACGAATACGGATACCCGTAACTTTGGGTAAATTACAAAATGGCCCAAAGCGCGAAAATCACGATACGTGATCGAATAACCAAACCGAAGTTCACAACACGTCTAACAAAGTTAAATGGACTTACGGAAACTCAAACAATGTTTGAACGAGATTCACAAGAATCGAACTCAAGTGCGAAAAAGTCGCTAAAAAGCACGGAACTCAACAAAACGACACCGAAACGAACTCGGATGTCAAAAAGTGTAGAATTAATCATTCTTAGAATAATGAAACGGTCATGAGCGAGTCATCAAAACGGACTTCCGCTGAAAAAAAGAAAAAAAAAGAAATTACCGGAAATCGAAAATGGCGGATATTACATTCTACCCTCCTTAAAAGAAGTTTCGTCCCGAAACTTAAAACAAGTAGGGAGAAGCAATATCCCACCAAGAAAACTCAACGAGATACATAAGAAACGCGTAACTAACGCCCAACGGCGAAACGTTACAAACAACACAACGGAATATATGGTGTGAAAACACACTCCACGACGACCAACACAACGTCGCCGTTAGGGATATAATAAAACCAATAAGTGACAAGCGTCAACAAACAGATAGCACAATCAAGTCGATTATCCGAACAGTCACAAAACACACGAACGAAAATCAATACGATTGACCAACCCAACGGTTCATCAATCAAAACGCGAGTCAAACACTGAACAAATACGGAATTCCACCGCCTAAGGGTTAGAAGATCGAAAACGAGACTAATTTCCCGAACTGAAGGGAATTACAATGGAGCCTGAACGTTCACCCATCACGGAACGAGATCAATAAAAACCGAACAATCAAACGATCGAGACAACAAAAATCGAACAATCATGTCCGAAACACGAAGGATAATAAAATTCAAACAACAACTCCCAGGATGATCTGGTGAGAACAACAAGACATGCATTCCCATAAGATCCACAGGAAAGGGAATAGCGATTGAAAAGTCACAACGATACCAGATCGACCCAAAACAAGATCATAGTTCGTTCGAACGATGAAACTTAAATACAGAACAAGTTCAGAAGGTATCAACGAACACGAGCGTGTCGATAGACCTGAGAAAAAGGGAATGTAGAAGTCCAAAAACAATACGGGTATTACATTCGACCTCTTATAAAAGAAGGTTGTCCCCGCAACTCACAATAATGGAAACAAGGTAACAACACAAAAAGCAACCGATAGAAAAATCTCCCATGGGCCTCTCAGAACCGATCCTGATGTCTGTGCTGAAGCGCGAACTCCGAAAGTCTCGGTAGCCAATTCGCAAATCTGAATTCGGTGTCCCTCGAGTCCACACTCAAAATGTGTTACTGACGAGAAGGACAAAATGCACGTACATTCCCCCGACACATCACGGTTGAAATGCCTCGGCTCAGCATATCGAAAATACAAATGCTAGGTACAATGGAACATAACATCACAAAACAACAAACCGGAGATGCCAACTCAGCGCAACAAAGAATCATAACAAATATCATACACAACGATTACCATCGTAAAGTAATACACACAAACACTACAACAACGACGGTATCGTTCGGCGACCTCAACGGACCGAACGATAAGCAGCACATAATTACAGCCATCATGAAACAATCACACATGTACGCAAACGTACAAACTCAAGCTTTAACGACTCACACAGGTGCGATAACACGCAAGCCCCCACGAAATGACAACATTAAAGATCGTCATCCCACCTTCCCCGACCACAAGCAGGAAATGATGGGTTTTAAAAACGAAAACCACCTTATGAAAATAGTTTGGAAACACCAGTTGATCTTGAGTATCATTTTACAAAAAGTTGAACAAAATCATTGTCGAGACTTTGAAAACCATCTTGCGTTTGATAAGACGAGGACACTTTCCTTCTTGTGAAAACTTTCAGAAATATCCGACCCTCGGGTCTAAGTATAAGTGTTTATAAAACATTGAAAATATCTCAAAACATTTTGGTCCTCGAGGTAGAAGAATTTGGAAACATATTGTGGCACCTTGGAAGTACCACGAGAAAACGATTCATTTTAAAAGTACGTCTCGAAATTTATTTTCTAAGATACTCAAGGTTTTCAAAAATAATTCAATAGGCTAGAATCCCAAAAATGCTCATGTAACAATATTCGTTTAAACATATTATAATATATGCATCAAATCGCACAAAGTCAAGACAATACATGTCTTTTACCGGGAAGGCAAACAGTCAATTATCACAGTCAAAAAGACATAATTAATGACAACACTCCTCATACAAACGAAATAAGAGAATCACACGAACGCATCACGAAACCAAGAATCTACATGAAGGTTCCATCACTTAACACAAAATCAAACAAATATCTCGTGTCACACGAGGCACAACACAAAGAAGGGAGACTTACATCCACAGGTCGCACGAAGATGATGATCGCCCACGATACTAATCACGACCAACAAACTCAGACGACCCGTCGCGACATGACTCAGTCAGATAAAATCCGACGAGACAAAACTCAACAGACACCACTGACCCGACAGCCTAGGTTTCCACAACCTAAGCTCTGATACCATTTATGTAACACCCCCAATCCGCTCAGGGATATTACACGCCGTAGACCCTCTCCTCGAGGATCTACCAGGCTGATAACTAAAATCAAACATCTAGACATCGCCTTTCAGGCTAAAATGACACAGTAGACCGATTTGGTCTTTCAATAATAACATACAACTCAATTCCAAACACATACCCACGCAGGGGTCAAAATACAATAAACTCCCGTACAACGGGGAAAAGATACTGCAGCGGAAAAGAAAATACAACTAGACCAATACGACATCAACGGATCCTCATGTGATTAGTATCATTCATCTTTCATCATCCTTCGTGCCGACTCTGTGCTATGCTCCAAAACCTGAATGCAAAAATAGACATCCACCCCCCGAATACTCGGGGGTTAGCAAAACTCCACTGTTTCGCTAGTGCAAGTACAAGTGCAAAAGTACGAGCCATACAATTCACATTTCACAAATAACAACAACCAGGAATCCTTAAAAATCCAAACGTGACGAAAAGTACTTCCCGAGGCAAGAGTTTGGTAAAACATTCTAAAACCGAAAGGTCACAAATCAAGGGAAAACAATTTATAAAACAGTTTAAATGCCATCGAGAGTTTTGATAGAAAACAACTTAGGATTATCAAATCCTTATCTTTCCAAAAATCAACAGGGTCACAATTCTGACCCAAAGGTTTTGTTTTCGCAAATAGAAAACCGACAATAATACACAGGCTTGAAACCCACGTCACGCGTCCTCGACGGACATAAAATACACACGCACCCGTGAAGTTTCACTCGTGAATCCAGGTCGAAGCCAATGGAATTCCCTCCGTGGCCCCTTCGAACCCTCCCGAGGTGAGCAAACACATTCACAAAACATAAGCAACCGCACTCGTGAATCCAGGTCGAAGCCAATGGAATTCCCTCCGTGATCCCATCGGACCCTCCCGAGGTGAGCGAAAAACAATCACAAAATATACACACGTAGCGGTGAAGTTTCACTCGTGAACCCAGGTCGAAGCCGTTGGAATTCCCTCCGTGGTCCCGTCGAACCCTCCCGAGGTGAGCAAACACATTCACAAAACATGTACACGCATCGCCTAGGACCGGGACGAAGCCACAAATCCCACTCCGTGATCCCGTCGGACCCCCCGAGCTGGCTAGCGAAATACTCAAGCACCACACGTCGCCTAGGACCGGGACGAAGCTACGAATCCCACTCCGTGATCCCGTCGGACCCCCCGAGCTGGCTAGCGAAATAATCTTAAGCACGAGTAACATATCACACCATGGATATCCAAACAATTCACCCAGAGGCATCAAACACTCAGTAAAACAACACGTCAAACCACAATGCACCGAAATGAAACAATATACATCCACACGCAAATACCAAGTGCATCATCAATACCAAACATATCCATAAGATTCACATACTCATTCACGAATCACACCAATCACAAAACACACACGGTTTTGAAAGAGGGCCTTTAACAAGGCTAACCAAATCTTTTGAAAACTCATTTCAAACAAACAAACAAACCAAGACGATCACCAATCATCATATCCACAAAACAAGAAAAGTATGGACAAGGTACTTGCCTCGAATAACCACAACGCGGAGAATCGGCCGAAGTAGGTTGGCACGAACCGACTACGAACTCGCCGACCCCACCGAATGCCAATTCGCGATGATAAACTACGGAGGACAATAACAACAATGAAAATGAATTCCATAGCATGACTCAAAGCCGTTGAATTCAAAGAACGAACGACGAATGTTCAAGTGTTTTCCCCAAAACGGCCAAGAACACGATTCGTCCCGACAAAACACGAAACGGAATTCCAAGTTGAAATATGGATATACAATCCATAGAATATGTTTAACAACATCATTTAACCATAATCGATCCATCGAAAACGGATGAAAAACGAGATCGGGGACAAATCCCCCGAAAGTCAATTCGAAGGAAATCAAGAAATATACTTCGATTCGACGAAGAACAATGGATTAAATGATGTTAAACACGAGAATACTACCAAGATTAATCATACCCATCATGAATTAATCAACAACACGGAACGAATCGGACAAAAATGCAAAAACCCCCAAATTCACGGAATTAGGGTTCTAAGGAAGATTACCTTGATTCGCTGGATCAAAGGATGATAACGGATAATTGATTGATGTTATGAACTCAAGAACTTCATGGATTTGTTGTTAAACAACATGGCTTCGTCACCCATGAATCGCCAGCCGCGGACAGAGAAGGAAGGAAATGAAAAACGAAGGGAAAAGTGGGTGGTCTGCATATATATACTGGGCCGGAACTAGCGTGCGCTAGCCTTCCCGGACTAGCGTGCGCTATCGGCCAGTACCGGCCGAGCACTCTCGGACATGGCCCGCATGACCCGGCACCACCGACCAGTCGCCGACCATGACCATCGCCCGACTCCCGCTAGCGTGCGCTACGGCCGGAAGCTGCGTGCGCTAGCCGACTGCCCGGAGCCTCGGATCGAACCGCCGGCCAGTAACGACGCTAGCCGGCCGACGGCGTGCGCTTACGCTGCCGACTAGCGCGTGCTACGCTCGGCGTAGCGTGCGCTACCGCCGATTCCGTAACCCCGAAACCCCACTGTCGGCCCGATAAGCGTGCGTTGGTCGACCAAGCTAGCGTCGCTACACTGCCGTTAGCGCGCGACCTTCCTGAAGTAGCGTGCGCTCGCCGGTTCCTTCCGCATCTGTCCGGCGGTGCCCGCAATCGTCCGGCCCTGCAACCGTCCGCGATGCGACCACTGTGGCTCGACGACCCGATTTCCGAAAACGTACGGATCGAACACGACGAAAAGTTCGCGGACAACATCAACGGCCCGAAATGAAAACATAATACCATAATTAGTCATACGCGACCAAGAAACGGGTCGAGACAACAATTACAGATACGGATACCCGTAACTTTGGGTAAATTACAAAATGGCCCAAAACGCCCGAAAATCACGATACGTGATCGGATAACCAAACCGAAGTTCACAACACGTCTAACAAAGTTAAACGGACTTACGGGAAACTCGAAACAGCAGTTTCGAACGAGATTCTCAAGAATCGAACTCAAGTGCGAAAAAGTCGCTAAAAAGCATGGAACTCAACAAAACGACACCGAAACGAACTCGGATGTCAAAAAGTGTAGAATTAATCATTCTCAGAATAATGAAACGGTCATGAGCGAGTCATCAAAACGGACTTCCGCTGAAAAAAAAGAAAAAAAAGAAATTACCGGAAATCGAAAATGGCGGATATTACATTCTACCCTCCTTAAAAGAAGTTTCGTCCCGAAACTTAAAACAAGTAGGGAGAAGCAATATCCCACCAAGAAAACTCAACGAGATACATAAGAAACGCGTAACTAACGCCCAACGGCGAAACGTTACAAACAACACAACGGAATATATGGTGTGAAAACACACTCCACGACGACCAACACAACGTCGCCGTTAGGGATATAATAAAACCAATAAGTGACAAGCGTCAACAAACAGATAGTACAATCAAGTCGATTATCCGAACAGTCACAAAACACACGAACGAAAATCAATACGATTGACCAACCCAACGGTTCATCAATCAAAACGCGAGTCAAACACTGAACAAATACGGAATTCCACCGCCTAAGGGTTGGAAGATCGAAAACGAGACTAATTTCCCGAACTGAAGGGAATTACAATGGAGCCTGAACGTTCACCCATCACGGAACGAGATGAATAAAAACCGAACAATCAAATGATCGAGACAACAAAAATCGAACAATCATGTCCGAAACACGAAGGATAATAAAATTCAAACAACAACTCCCAAGATGATCTAGTGAGAACAACAAGACATGCATTCCCATAAGATCCACAGGAAAGAGAATAGCGATTGAAAAGTCACAACGATACCAGATCGACCCAAAACAAGATCATAGTTCGTTCGAACGATGAAACTGAAATACAGAACAAGTTCAGAAGGTATCAACGAACACGAGCGTGTCGATAGACCTGAGAAACAGGGAATGTAGAAGTCCAAAAACAATACGGGTATTACATTCGACCTCTTATAAAAGAAGATCGTCCCCGCAACTCACAATAACGGAAACAAGGTAACAACACAAAAAGAAACCGATAGAAAAATCTCCCATGGGCCTCTCAGAACCGATCCTGATGTCTGTGCTGAAGCGCGAACTCCGAAAGTCTCGGTAGCCAATTCGCAAATCTGAATTCGGTGTCCCTCGAGTCCACACTCAAAATGTGTTACTGACGATAAGGACAAAATGCACGTACATTCCCCCGACACATCACGGTTGAAATGCCTCGGCTCGGCATATCGAAAATACAAATGCTAGGTACAATGGAACATAACATCACAAAACAATAAACCGGAGATGCCAACTCAGCGCAACAAAGAATCATAACACATATCATACACAACGATTACCATCGTAAAGTAATACACACAAACACTACAACAACGACGGTATCGTTCGGCGACCTCAACGGACCGAACGATAACCATCACATAATTACAACCATCATGAAACAATCACACATGTACGCAAACGTACAAACTCAAGCTTTAACAACCCACACAGGTGCGATAACACGCAAGCCCCCGCGAAATGACAACATTAAAGATCGTCATCCCACCTTCCCCGACCACAAGCAGGAAATGATGGGTTTTAAAAACGAAAACCACCTTATGAAAATAGTTTGGAAACACCAGTTGATCTTGAGTATCATTTTACAAAAAGTTGAACAAAATCATTGTCGAGACTTTGAAAACCATCTTGCGTTTGATAAGACGAGGACACTTTCCTTCTTGTGAAAACTTTCAGAAATATCCGACCCTCGGGTCTAAGTATAAGTGTTTATAAAACATTGAAAATATCTCAAAACATTTTGGTCCTCGAGGTAGAAGAATTTGGAAACATATTGTGGCACCTTGGAAGTACCACGAGAAAACGATTCATTTTAAAAGTACGTCTCGAAATTTATTTTCTAAGATACTCAAGGTTTTCAAAAATAATTCAATGGGCTAGAATGCCCAAAAATGCTCATGTAACAATATTCGTTTAAACATATTATAATATATGCATCAAATCGCACAAAGTCAAGACAATACATGTCTTTTAACGACAAGTCAAACAAACACATATCACAGTCAAAAAGACATAATTAATGACAACACTCCTCATACAAACGAAATAAGAGAATCACACGAACGCATCACGAAACCAAGAATCTACATGAAGGTTCCATCACTTAACACAAAATCAAACAAATAGCTCGTGTCACACGAGGCACAACACAAAGAAGGGAGACTTACATCCACAGGTCGCACGAAGATGATGATCGCCCACGATACTAATCACGACCAACAAACTCAGACGACGCGTCGCGACACGTCTCAGTCAGATAAAATCCGACGAGACAAAACTCAACAGACACCACTGACCCGACAGCCTAGGTTTCCACAACCTAAGCTCTGATACCATTTATGTAACACCCCCAATCCGCTCAGGGATATTACACGCCGTAGACCCTCTCCTCGAGGATCTACCAGCCGATAACTAAAATCAAACATCTAGACATCGCCTTCGTGCTAAAATGACACAAGAGACCGATTTGGTCTTTCACTAATAACATACAACTCAATTCCAAACACATACCCACGCAGGGGTCAAAATACAATAAACTCCCGACAACGGGAAAAGATATCAAGCCGAAAAGAAAATACAACTAGACCAAGATTTACATCAACGGATCCTCGTGTGATTAGTATCGTTCATCTTTCATCATCCTTCGTGCCGACTCGTGCTATGCTCCAAAACCTGAATGCAAAAATAGACATCCACCCCCCGAATACTCGGGGGTTAGCAAAACTCCACTGTTTCGCTAGTGCAAGTACAAGTGCAAAAGTACGAGCCATACAATTCACATTTCACAAATAACAACAACCAGGAATCCTTAAAAATCCAAACGTGACGAAAAGTACTTCCCGAGGCAAGAGTTTGGTAAAACATTCTAAAACCGAAAGGTCACAAATCAAGGGAAAACAATTTATAAAACAGTTTAAATGCCATCGAGAGTTTTGATAGAAAACAACTTAGGATTATCAAATCCTTATCTTTCCAAAAATCAACAGGGTCACAGGTTACAGCCCAAAGGTTTTGTTTTCGCAAATAGAAAACCGACAATAATACACAGGGTTGAAACCCACGTCACGCGTCCTCGACGGACATAAAATACACACGCACCCGTGAAGTTTCACTCGTGAATCCAGGTCGAAGCCAATGGAATTCCCTCCGTGGCCCCGTCGAACCCTCCCGAGGTGAGCAAACACATTCACAAAACATAAGCAACCGCACTCGTGAATCCAGGTCGAAGCCAATGGAATTGTAATATCCGAGATTTTTATTTTGATTTATTCGAATTTTTCTTTTTCTTAGACCGGAAATTTCTCGGTTTCCGAGAAATCGGTATTATTTTTCTCGACAATCGATTTTGTGTTTATGGCCATAGGTGGTGATTTGTTGTATGTTAATTTCATTTCGGATCGATGTTGTTGTCCGCGAGCTGCCGTGTTCGCCCGCGTGCGCTTTAGGAATCGAGTCGTCAGCCACGACAATGGGCGCCGAATCTGCTATGGAGGAACTGCACGGATGCCGGGCACCGGACAGCTATGGGTAGGACCGCCTAGCGACGCACGGCCGGACAGCTTGCGCGCGCTAAACCGCAGAGTAGCGCACGCCATCGCCGGGAGGTAACGCACGCCGATCGCCCAGCAGCTAGGCAGAGGTCTGACTTGGCCGAACCAGCAGTAGCGCACGCCACAATGCGGACAATGCTGCGCGCTAACTCGGCAGCTAGCGCACGCTACTGGCCGGCGCACGCTACTGGCCGGACAGATTAGTCCAGCTTGGTCTCGACAGCCGATTCGGCACGCCGCCGCCGATGACTTGCGCACGCTTATCGGCCGTGGCCGGCCGATAGCGCACGCTACCCGACAACCTAGCGCACGCTAGTCGGGCTTGCCGATATATATTTGACCGAGCAGCCCTGTTTCAACACCTTTTTTCATTTCATTCTCTTCCTTCCGCGGCCAGAGGTTATGAGAGAGATAAGGCATGTTGTTGAACAACAAAACCACGAAGATCCTGAGTCCATATCATTGATCGGTCAATCCATAACATCCTTCAATCGACCGAATCAAGGTTAGTTTTTCCTAAAATCCAAACTTTGGGAAATTTGGGGATCTTGGTAGATTTCGTCCGTTTGAGCCTTATGAACTTAAATTACTGATGGATAATTGTAGATTAAGTTGTATTCTATCATTTTCATCATCTTTCCACGGTTTTACCATTTCCGATTCGTCGATTATATGAACTTCCGTTTGACGCCTTCAAAGTGTTCGGGGAAATGCCGCAGAGAGGAATTTGGTCGTTTTGTGATGTTTTTCCCCGTATGATTGATTGTTTATTCGATGATAGGATACTAGGGACGATTTCCCTACAAAAATCTGGTGTTGAGCCCTTCCGATCGTTGTTTTCGTTGGAGTTCCGGATTTTGCCAACCGACCGTACTTTCGGAGTATCCGCGAGAGATTACCAAGGAAAGTACCTTGATATACGAATTGTAACTGCGTGAAATCATCGTTGTCGAAGTGTATGAAATTATACGGATATGTATATATATATATGTGTGTGTATATATATATATGTGTATATATATATAGATTTATATATATTTATATGTTAAATATATGTATGTATATACGTATATTGATATATATGCCTATGTCGGTGAACGACGAGTGGTGAATGCTAACACTAGTTGGCGTACTCAACTTGGATTGATGGATGAACTATAGTTATTCATATAATATAGTAAGGTTATATGTATATATACATATATATATCTATATATATATATATTCGGTTGAGTCGCAATACAAGGATATATGTGTAGCGTTGGTTGGTTGTGCCAAGGCTTATTGTATTGGATCTTGATTGATAATGTACGTTATTGTTTATTGTGTGGTTATGGACCGGATAAATTGTGTGAATTGGTGTATTGATTTGATAATTGTTGAATTGATTGATTGTGTACTTGATGTTTGTAATAATGTGAATACTTGTTGTGAGAGACGTCGTATCCGGAACCTCTCGAGGGCGGTGTGTACTCCGGCCTGGTGTACGCCGCAATGTGCGGCTCCATATGTTTGGTGAACACCGGTGTTACCTAATGCGCGTGCAAGGGGCGGCTCTGTCAGAGTGATCGCGGCGCGTGACATGTTCAAGGGGCGGCCAACATAGTGGAGTGAATGCCGGTGCAGTGTGTAAGGGAGGCGCTGGCGAGCTTATTGGTAACGGATATTCGAGTGATAGCTAAGACCCCGTTACCGAACAATCCTCGTATTTCAAAGTTCTTTCAACTCTTTTAAAATACTGGTCTCGATATAGACTGTGATTCGTGTTTTTGAAAGCTTGTTTCAAATTGTTTTTAAGACGTTGGTATCAGGGTTAATTAACCAAGGATGTTTGACGAAATCTCCGAGGGTTAATTAATCAAGGGTCTTGAGCAGGAATTGTCGAATGAGAGGCTGCGCCTTTGATTGTACTGTGATGATTATTCTGTGCATTGGGTCGAGGACCCCGAATAACGTTGTAATGGTTTTCTTGTAAATTGTTTTCCACATGCTGGGTCGAGGATCCGAGAGTTTTTGAAGTATTTTCTAAAAGTATTCCCGTTTGATTTTCAAAATCCCATGATGGCCTGAGTCAATAATGATGTTTTCAAACTTTCTTATCAAAATACTTTTCATTGTATAAAAAGGGATTTTTCTGACTCATCGGGCTCGTTTAAAGTTCCATTGGCGTTATGTTCCGTACAGAGAATATGACTATGTGATTATCTTTCACCTTGTGTATGTGATACTATTCTGTGTGGACTATGGGAATGTGTGGTTTATGTTAAGGCTTCACGACTGTTGAGATTTGTGTTGTTATTATTCGTATATCTTGTATATTATGTACTTGCACTAGCAAAATTCCAGTTTGCTAACCCCCGAGTTTTCGGGGGGTGGGTGCCTGTTATGCGGTCAGGTTTTGGCAGCTCGAGAGCAGTCACAGGATTGGCTTGGAAGGAGATGGAGGGCAATGATACTAATCACACCAGAGTCAGAGTCTTTTCTTTTGTTTCATTCTGGTCGGTATTTCTCTGTCGTTTTGAGTATTCACCCTTGCATGGGTGTAGTTTTCATTTATTAAATTGAGTTGTCATTCTTTTCGGTGTTCTAGTTTATTATTGTCATTGTAATATGAATGTCGTTAGTTCTGAATTGGTTAATGACCTTGTCGGTCTGCTTTGTACTTAATTTTGACCCCGGTCGGTCAATCATTGAGTAGTCTTTTGGAGTTTAGCCTGGTAGATCCTCGTGATAAGGGTCTACGGCGTGTGACATTCCCGGTCGTATTCTGGGGGTGTTACATTTATGGTATCAGAGCTTAGGTTTGCGAAAACCTAGCCGTTGGGTCAAGTCCATGTCTTGTGTAAGTCGCGCGCATCGAGTTGTGATTAGTATCGTGGTTCCGACATCATCTTCCGCAATCTGTGATGGTAAGCCTCCCGATCGTAAGTCCCCTTATATACGTATTTGATTATATTGTGCTAACGTGTTTAATGTGAACTAAGGATTGGAACTTGTTGGTGATATTATTGTTTTAGGATATAACATGCGTATGCGGTCCGAGCAAAAATGGTTATGTAATATGTTTCGGAAGTCGAGCATATTTATCTGCTTTCTACACTTATTAGAATAAACTTATGAATGTTAATTTTATCCGCCGCATGAGTATTTTAATATGGCTTTTGGTATCTTGCAAACCGATTTTGATATTTTGGTCTTTCACGTTTTGATAGTATTCTTATGACGGTATTTGATATTTTTATAAATGACTTAGTGAGTATTCGAGAATATTACCAACATCGGCCTTTTGGCAATTTGAACATTTTTTTAAAAATGATTTTTAGCTGGTGGGTTCCTAGACGGCCCACGACAGTAGTATCACGAATATTTTAAAGTGGTGCTTTGAAATTTTCTAACATTGTGAAAAACCATGATTTAATGTTGTCATGTTAAATGGTCACGTATCTCGGAAAAAAAAAAAAAATTCTTTCGAATAAACATTTTGGAAGAAGAGGAAAGATTTTCAAAATTGTGGTATTTGGGACTCAACACTTTTGAAATATTTCAAATTAGTTACAATTCAATTTCCGATTTTTCTTTTATGCATCACTCGAAAATAATTTTTAGAGTCGTTATATAAACTTCCTCTTCCGAAATAAAAGACAGTATTTATGAGTCTTGGGCGCAACGTGACTAGCCCTCTTTTCCAAAAATTTATTTTCATTAAGTGCATACATATAATGATCGTCATCGTCGGAGGACTCGAAATTAACTTCATAAAACTTAACGCTTTACGTTATTCTATAGATGTTAACTAAACCTTGTGCTGATAATGGTGGTATATTGTGCAACTGATTATTTGATAACGCTGAACGGTACCATCTGTATTAGCATGTCGAGCCTTGGCGGACGTAAGTGTGATGACGGAAGTGGAAGCGACAAGGTGGTTCGTACGACAACTATTCATGCTACAGTGAAGGAGTATCAAGATCAAACGATATCCTATGAAATGTCCTTAATGGTCGAGCCCACGAGCGAAACGAAGAGACCGAGGACATCTGGGAAATTTTTGGGCGATGAAGAGTCTAAGGCTCCCAAACCCCGCTGCTCGGACGCGTCGTCTTTGCGGTCGGGAGTGAGCGCTGGGATCCCAAGCCAACATCGGTGATTCTCGGTAAGAAGAGAAGGTGCTTCAACCGCAATCGTCGGGGACATGATCGTGCAAATTGTCCCTTTCCACTCTTGACTTGTTACCGGTGTGGGTGTGAAGGTCATCGGGAGAAACATTGTGAGACAGTTTCCGAATTGGCAAAGAATGCCGCCCTAAGAGAGAGCAGAACTAGGGACCGGGAAGTGTCCCGAAATCCTATGTTTCCTTCAAGATCCTAGCATGGGAGAATGAAGATTTTGTACTATGTCTTAATCGTTGTTGTTTCAAACAATCGTGACTTCGATCGTATTTCGTTTCATTGCTTTACGTTTCCAACTCTTGTTGTTCTAAGTTTCGGGATCATAATGTCCTCTTAGTATGGGGAATGTATTATCCGTACTCTTCTTAGTATTTTCGGTATGGGACGACTTTCGTTGTTGGTAGTTCATCTGCGCACCTTTCACCATTTTAAACCGCCTTGTACTTGCTAGGTCACCATCGTATTCTGGAACCTTGCACTCGCGCTTTGCTCGTGATGATTTGGGGTGAGCAAGTAGTTATTTCCTTGATTGTTCCGCTCTCTATTTTAAGTTTCGGACGAAACTTATTTTAAGGGGGTAGAATGTAATATCCGAGATTTTTATTTTGATTTATTCAATTTTTCTTTTTCTTAGACCGGAAATTTCTGCTTCCGAGAAATCGTATTATTTTTCTCGACAATCGATTTTGTGTTTATGGCCATAGGTGGTGATTTGTTGTATGTTAATTTCATTTCGGATCGATGTTGTTGTCCGCGAGCGCTTCGCCGTGTTCGCCTGCGGCGCTTTAGGAATCGAGTCGCCGTGCCACGACCGGGCGCCGTCGACGGTTATGGAGGAACTGCACGGATGCCGGGCATCACGGACAGCCAGGCAGGGACGGCCTAAGCGTACGCTACGGCCGGACAGCTTGCGCGCTAAACCGCAGAGTAGCGCACGCCATCGCCGGGAGGTAACGCACGCCGATCGCCCAGCAGCTAGGCAGCAGGGTCTGACTTCGCCGACAGCAGTAGCGCACGCTACAATGGACAAATTGCGCTAACTCGGCAGTTAGCGCACGCTACCGCTCGCCGGGCGACGCTACCCGGCCGGACAGATTAGTCCAAAGAGGTCCTAGACGGCCGATTGCGCACGCCGCCGCCGATGACTTGCGACGCTTATCGGCCAGGCCGGCCGAGAAGCGACGCTTACCCGACAACCTAGCGCACGCTAGTCGCCGCAAGATATATTTGACCGAGCACTGCTTTCAACACCTTTTTTCATTTCATTCTCTTCCTTCCGCGGCCAGAGGTTATGAGAGCGATAAGGCATGTTGTTGAACAACAAAACCACGAAGATCCTGAATCCATATCATTGATCGATCAATCAATAACATCCTTCAATCGACCGAATCAAGGTTAGTTTTTCCTAAAATCCAAACTTTGGGAAATTTGGGGATCTTGGTAGATTTCGTCCGTTTGAGCCTTATGAACTTAAATTACTGATGGATAATTGTAGATTAAGTTGTATTCTATCATTTTCATCATCTTTCCATGGTTTTACCATTTCCGATTCGTCGATTATATGAACTTCCGTTTGACGCCTTCAAAGTGTCCGGGGAAATGCCGCCGAGAGGAATTTGGTTGTTTTGTGATGTTTTTCCCCGTATGATTGATTGTTTATTCGATGATAGGATACTAGGGACGATTTCCCTACCAAAATCTGGTGTTGAGCCCTTCCAATCGTTGTTTTCGTTGGAGTTCCGGATTTTGCCAACCGACCGTACTTTCGGAGTATCCGCGATAGATTACCAAGGCAAGTACCTTGATATACGAATTGTAACTGCGTGAAATCATCGTTGTCGAAGTGTATGAAATTATACGGATATGTATATATATATATATGTGTGTATATATATATGTGTATATATATATATAGATTTATATATATTTATATGTTAAATATATGTATGAATATACGTATATTGATATATATGCCTATGTCGGTGAACGACGAGTGGTGAATGCTAACACTAGTTGGCGTACTCAACTTGGATTGATGGATGAACTATAGTTATTCATATAATATAGTAAGGTTATATGTATATATACATATATATATCTATATATATATATATATATATTCGGTTGAGTCGCAATACAAGGATATATGTGTAGCGTTGGTTGGTTGTGCCGAAGGCTTATTGTGTTGGATCTTGATTGATAATGTACGTGTTATTGTTTATTGTGTGGTTATGGACTGTCGGATAAATTGTGTGAATTGGTGTATTGATTTGATAATTGTTGAATTGATTGATTGTGTACTTGATGTTTGTAATAATGTGAATACTTGTTGTGAGAGACGTCGTATCCGGAACCTCCGAGGCGGGTGTGTACTCCGGCACAGTGTACGCTGCAATGTGCGGCTCCATATGTTTGGTGAACACCGGTGTTACCTAATGCGCGTGCAAGGGGCGGCTCTGTCAGAGTGATCGCGGCGCGGTGACATGTTCAAGGGCGGCCAACATAGTGGAGTGAACGCCGGTGCACAGTGTGTGCAAGGGAGGCGCCTGGCAGTGCTTATTGGTAACGGATATTCGAGTGATAGCTAAGACCTGCTATCAACAATCCTCGTATTTCAAAGTTCTTTCAACTATTTTAAAATACTGGTCTCGATATAGACTGTTGTTCGTGTTTTTGAAAGCTTGTTTCATATTGTTTTTAAGTCGTTTGTATATTGTTTAATTAACCAAGTATGTTTTACGAAATCTAAGAGGGTTAATTAATCAAGGGTCTTGAGCAGAATTGTCGAATGAGAGGTCGCGCTTTGATTGTACCGTGATGATTATTCTCGTATCGGGTCGAGGAACCCGAATAACGTTGTAATGGTTTTCTTGTAAATTGTTTTCCACATGCTGGGTCGAGGATCCGAGAGTTTTTGAAGTATTTTCTAAAAGTATTCCCGTTTGATTTTCAAAATCCCATGATGGCCTGAGTCAATAATGATGTTTTCAAACTTTCTTATCAAAATACTTTTCCTTGTATAAAAAGGGATTTTTCTGACTCATCGGGCTCGTTTAAAGTTCCATTGGCGTTATGTTCCGTACAGAGAATATGACTATGTGATTATCTTTCACCTTGTGTATGTGATACTATTCTGTGTGGACTATGGGAATGTGTGGTTTATGTTAAGGCTTCACGACTGTTGAGATTTGTGTTGTTATTATTCGTATATCTTGTATATTATGTACTTGCACTAGCAAAATTCCAGTTTGCTAACCCCCGAGTTTTCGGGGGGTGGGTGCCTGTTATGCGCTCAGGTTTTGGCAGCTCGAGAGCAGTCACAGGATTGGCTTGGAAGGAGATGGAGGGCAATGATACTAATCACACCAGAGTCAGAGTCTTTTCTTTTGTTTCATTCTGGTCGGTATTTCTCTGTCGTTCGAGTATTCACCCTTGCATGGGTGTAGTTTTCATTTATTAAATTGAGTTGTCATTCTTTTCGGTGTTCTAGTTTATTATTGTCATTGTAATATGAATGTCGTTAGTTCTGAATTGGTTAATGACCTTGTCGGTCTGCTTTGTATTTAATTTTGACCCCGGTCGGTCAATCATTGAGTAGTCTTTTGGAGTTTAGCCTGGTAGATCCTCGTGATAAGGGTCTACGGTGTGTGACATTCCCGGTCGTATTCTGGGGGTGTTACAGGAATTCCCTCCGTGATCCCATCGGACCCTCCCGAGGTGAGCGAAAAACAATCACAAAATATACACACGTAGCGGTGAAGTTTCACTCGTGAACCCAGGTCGAAGCCATTGGAATTCCCTCCGTGGTCCCGTCGAACCCTCCCGAGGTGAGCAAACACATTCACAAAACATGTACACGCATCGCCTAGGACCGGGACGAAGCCACAAATCCCACTCCGTGATCCCGTCGGACCCCCCGAGCTGGCTAGCGAAATACTCAAGCACCACACGTCGCCTAGGACCGGGACGAAGCCACGAATCCCACTCCGTGATCCCGTCGGACCCCCCGAGCTGGCTAGCGAAATAATCTCAAGCACGAGTAACATATCACACCAAGGATATCCAAACAATTCACCCAGAGGCATCAAACACTCAGTAAAACAACACGTCAAACCACAATGCACCGAAATGAAACAATATACATCCACACGCAAATACCAAGTGCATCATCAACACCAAACATATCCATAAGATTCATATACTCATTCACGAATCATACCAATCACAAAACACACACGGTTTTGAAAGAGGGCCTTTAACAAGGCTAACCAAATCTTTTGAAAACTCATTTCAAACAAACAAACAAACCAAGATGATCACCAATCATCATATCCACAAAACAAGAAAAGTATGGACAAGGTACTTGCCTCGAATAACCACAACGCGGAGAATCGGCCGAAGTAGGTTGGCACGAACCGACTACGAACTCGCCGACCCCACCGAATGCCAATCCGCGATGATAAACTACGGAGGACAATAACAACAATGAAAATGAATTCCATAGCATGACTCAAAGCCGTTGAATTCAAAGAACGAACGACGAATGTTCAAGTGTTTTCCCCAAAATGGCCAAGAACACGATTCGTCCCGACAAAACACGAAAACAGAATTCCAAGTTGAAATATGGATATACAATCCATAGAATATGTTTAACAACATCATTTAACCATAATCGATCCATCGAAAACGGATGAAAAACGAGATCGGGGACAAATCCCCCGAAAGTCAATTCGAAGGAAATCAAGAAATATACTTCGATTCGACGAAGAACAATGGATTAAATGATGTTAAACACGAGAATACTACCAAGATTAATCATACCCATCATGAATTAATCAACAAAACGGAACGAATCGGACAAAAATGCAAAAAACCCCAAATTCACGGAATTAGGGTTCTAAGGAAGATTACCTTGATTCGCTGGATCAAAGGATGATAACGGATGATTGATTGATGTTATGAACTCAATAACTTCATGGATTTGTTGTTAAACAACATGGCTTCGTCACCCATGAATCTCCAGCCGCGGACGGAGAAGGAAGGAAATGAAAAACGAAGGGAAAAGTGGCTGGTCTGTCATATATATATACTGGGCCGGAACTAGCGTGCGCTAGCCTTCCCGGACTAGCGTGCGCTATCGGCCAAGACGGCCGAGCACTCTCGGCCATGGCCCGCATGACCCGGCACCACCGACCACCCCGCCCACCATGACTGTCCGCCCGACTCCCGCTAGCGTGCGCTACGCCAAGCTCACGCGCTTAGCCGACTGGCCCAAAGAGCTCGGATCGAATCGCCTGCCAGGTAACGTACGCTAGCCGGCCGACAGCGTGCGCTACGCTTGCCGACTAGCGCGCGCTACGCTCGGCCTAGCGTGCGCTACGTGCCGATCCTTCCTGATTCCAGAACCCCAGAAACCCCACTGTCCGGCCCGATAGCGTGCGTTGGTCGACCAAGCTAGCGTGCGGTACACCTGCCGGTTAGCGCACGCAGCCTTCCGGAAGTAGCGTGCGCTACGCCGGTTCCTGCCGCATCTGTCCGGCCGGTGCCCGCAATCGTCCGGCCAGTCCCGCAACCGTCCGGCCAGTACCCGACCACCAGGGCTCAACGACCCGATTTCCGAAAACATACGGAACGAACACGACGAAAAGTTCGCGGACAACATCAACGGCCCGAAATGAAAACATAATACCATAATTACTCATACACGACCAAGAAACGGGTCAAGACAACAATTACAGATACGGATACCCGTAACTTTGGGTAAATTACAAAATGGCCCAAAACACCCGAAAATCACGATACGTGATCGAATAACCAAACCAAAGTTCACAACACGTCTAACAAAGTTAAACGGACTTACGGGAAACTCGAAACAGCAGTTTCGAACGAGATTCGCAAGAATCGAACTCAAGTGCGAAAAAGTCGCTAAAAAGCACGGAACTCAACAAAACAACACCGAAACGAACTCGGATGTCAAAAAGTGTTGAATTAATCATTCTCAGAATAATAAAACGGTCATGAGCGAGTCATCAAAACGGACTTCCGCTGAAAAAAAAGAAAAAAAAAATTACCGGAAATCGAAAATGGCGGATATTACAGCCGTAGCGTATGGCACCTATCGAAATGTATGAATTGAAGAAGCAACTGGAAGAGTTACTGGACAAAGGCTATATTCAACCAAGTGTTTCACCTTGGGGTGCACCAGTTCTTTTTGTCCGAAAGAAAGATGGATCGCATCGATTGTGTATTGACTATCGGGAGCTGAACAAGATGACGATCAAGAACAAGTACCTGTTACCACAGATTAATGATTTGCTTGACCAGTTGCAAGGAGCGACAGTATTTTCCAAGATCGATTTGAGATCGGGATATCATCAGTTGAGGATTAAGGAGTCAGATGTTCTAAAGTTAGTATTCAGAACTCGCTATAGACATTATGAGTTTGTGGTGATGCCGTTTGGTCTCACTAATGCGCCTACTGTGTCTATGCAATTATTGAATCGAGTGTTCATAGAGTATTTGGACAAATTCGTAGTTGTGTTTATTGATGATATTCTACTTTATTCCAAGAGTTCGGAAGAGCATGCGCAGCACTTACGAATCATTTTGGACCTCTTGAGAAACGAGCAATTGTACACCAAACTTTCTAAGTGTGAATTCTTGTTAAAGGAAGTGATGTTCCTCGGTCATGTGGTATCAGGGGAAGGAGTCTGAGTAGATCCCCAAAAAGTCGAGGCAATTTTGGATTGGATGTCTCCTAAGAACATGAAGGAAGTCAGAAGTTTCTTAGGACTCGCCGGGTATTATCGTCGATTCGTGGAATGGTTTTCTAAAATTACCTGCCCACTTACTTGATTACTGAAGAAAACCCAAAATTTTGAATGGAGCCATTTGTGTCAGACCAGTGTTGATGAATTGAAAAAGAGATTGATGATGGCACCAATTTTAGCACTACCACAAGGAACTGAAGGGTTCATAGTCTACAGTGACGCTTCAAATCAAGGTCTCGGGTGTGCATTGATGCAGAATGAGAAGGTGATCACCTACGCTTCACGATAATTGAAGCCATACAAAGTAAATTATCCAACACACGATTTGGAACTAGCAGCTGTGTTTTTTGCCCTCAAGATATGGAGACATTATTTGTACGGGACTCACTGTCAGATCTTCACAGATCATAAGAGCCTCAAATACATCTTCAATTATAAGGAGCTAAACATGCGGTAGAGGAGATGGCTGGAATTGATTAAAGACTATGACTTGTAAATTCTTTATCACCCAGGCAAAGCGAATATAGTGGCCGATACACTAAACCACAAACATATTTCTATTCGAATGCTGGAGACTCTCACCTCCCAGTCCAGCATTCAACAAGAGTTGATTCGTGAGGGAATTGAAGTATGGTTGCAAGGAATCTAAGGGCAACTGTGTGTGATGGAATTAACTTTGTCGTTAATCAAAGAAATCAAATCTAAGCAATTAGATGACCCTCTGGTGATTCGGTTACGTGATTAAGTGAGCAAGGGTAAGGACCCAGGATTTGTGATTCATGATGATGGGTTTTTGAGATTCCAGAGTAGACTTTGTGTTCCCGATGTTGATGTTTTGAAGCAGACAATCATGAAGGAATCTCACAGTACGCCCTATTCTATTCACCCAGGCACCAGTAAGATGTATAAGGATCTATATCAGAATTTTTGGTGGTGAAACATTAAGAGATATGTGGCGGAATACACTACTAGAAAAAGGATATTTAACGACGGAATATTTCGTCGTTACATGCCAAAAAAAATGGTTGTTAAAGGTTTTAACGACAGACAATGTTCGTCGTTTGTTCGTCGCAACAGACTCCGTCGTTATTGGTACTAACGATGATGTTCATCGTTATTTTTTCGATACCTTTTATGATGACTTTTTGTTTTGGTCGTTAATAACGAATACATTAACGACAACACTACTATGTAATAACGACCATATTTTTTGTCGTGAAAAATCATCCTAACGGCTATAACAATTTTAAAATTATATTAATAATGACCAAATACTCCATCTTTATAGATTCTCTTTTAACGACAAACAAATAGAAATTACCACCAATCTCACCATCGTTAAATATCCATTCCAACGGATAATTTTAATTAAAACTTCTGCTTTTAACGACCATATATTTCATCGTTATTGTTAAACGCATATACAAAAAGTTTTTTATGCTGATCCCGTCTTTAAAAAATGCTAAATAATCCAATGAAAAAAATAGATATTAATCAAAATAAAACAAGATTTCATTATTTGAAATTCATTTTTTGGTAAATAGAAATTTGTTAACCAAAGGCCAAAAAAACCCAAACTTCATACAAACATAGCTACCAATAAATGGAACAACAAGAACCAAAATGAGCTAAACACTCAACCCAAAACAACAAAAGCAGCAAGCAATAGAGCAAAAAAACCACTGAAGCCCAAAGTTGAAGCTTCAAAACTGACAATAGGAAGCAACAACAAAACACTACTCTTAGGTTCAACTTACATCCATAGTGAAACTTATTATAATAAACATTGTAATTGTTCAAAATAGCAATTACATCCATAGTCATTATAAAAATCACTACTCTTATAATCAACTTACTAATAGGAAACCGAAGTTCTATTTTGGCAATACAAAAAAATAAAAATCTCCAGATTCACATATTTCTTATCTTCAAATATTAGCTTCACTTCAGTTTGAAGCATCATCTCGTGGAATAGAAATATTAAGTTGTTGCACCAGTATATCTTTAAATGCTTTCAATTGATTTTCATATGAATCCATTCGACCCTTTAGTTCGTTATTCTCATCTTGTACCGTGTCCAGACGATCTGTAAGAATTTGATTCTATCGTTTGGTGCTGTTCAACTATGATTGAAGCTCATCTTTACTAGGTTGTGGTCTATTTATTTGTTTAAGTGTTATTCCTCCTCCAAAACACACAACCCGATCACGAGACTTCGATTTAAAAACTTGCTTGGCCACCTATAGAACAAGGAAACAAATTATTATTTATACTCCAATATACACCACTTGATCATTATAAAGAGAACAACTTGACTATCTCTGCCTGGGAAAGAAATGGAAGCATTATTTATGATGTGTTATACTACAACAAGCATTATAATGTTCCTTTTTAAGTTTTATCTTCCCACGGCCCACGCCAGTCGTCATACTATATAAACTTCAAACTTGTGGGTGATCGTACAACTTTCTATCCGTGCACTATGGTGTGAATAAGTTCTCTCCTTTTCTAAGGAGTGAACCAAACAAACGAATTTTGAGATTGTTCTGGATTTGGGTTTTAAAAGAAAAAAATCTGAACAGACCATTGTGGCATGTTTTAAAAGAAAAAAAATCTGAACAGAAAAAAAAAACTTCCTTCTGGGCTTACTTGCCAAGTCCGGATTATGTACCAGCAAACCATATTTAACCGTTTGTTCCCTCTTCATTCTAGCTTTCTAATTAAGCAGATCGAACAGACCATTATGGCATGTTTTAAAAGAAAAAAAATTTGAACAGAAAAAGAAAAAAAAAATCTGAACAGAGGCATGTTTCATGTTTTTTTTTTTACCAAACAAACGAAATAATAAGTGCGAGATATAGTGGATTTGGTTTCTGAACAGAGGCATGTTTGCAGACAAAACTAAGTAAAAGATTAAATTATACATCTAAAAATGCATCTACATAAGCTCATTGTTCAGCTAGAATGATTCCGAGACCATGTAAAAGTCACCCTAAAATAGTGCAACAAGAAATAATAAGTGCGAGATATACAATACGGAAATTTACCTCGACATGGGTAAGTGATGGTTCTTTTTCCACTACTTGTCGAATTTCATCCTACAACAAAATAATGACTTAAATTATTATCATACAAAAATAATACATTTTGAATAAATCAACTTGTCAATATACACACATACATATTTTACTGCCGTCTCAGCATTTGGTAGGTTAGTGCCTTTCTTGCGGGTTGCATAAAACACATCAACTAATTTTGGAGTATTACCTTTACTTCCTCCCTTTCACAGATAAACATTCACCAACAAAAAAAATCAAATTTTTATTCCGAGGCATGTTTTCTCAAACACCAAAAAGTAACTGGTAATTATCATTTTTACCAAATCACCCCAAATGACTTGCCTAATAGGTTTGCTCCCTGTTCGATGCATTAGCTCCTTAGCATAGTGGCCTCTATTGATAGAATTCCTTGCACTTTTTTTCTGTAATTAGAAAAATTATTAGCATTTCATATAAAAAACAATTGGTAAAAGAATATCATATAACTAAGCTTATTTACCTTAAAGTCCGGTTGTGAATATATTTCACTTATAAGCCTCTTCCAATCTGTTTCATCAAGTCCAGTAGGTGGCTTACCTTTGGCTTCAGCTGCTAAGGTGATTTTCTTTTTGGTCACATTATACCTTAATAAATCCGACCTCCGATTCGTCCATAACTCTCTCATATGGTTAAAATATTCTCCTTATAAGTGTCCATGCATTCATTAGTAAATATATCCTAATATAAAACAACATAACCAATAATGAAAAATCTTAAGTAAGAAATGTATAAATAAACAATGGTTTATACAATTCCTTACTGTAACAGCAGTCCACATATGCTCTTTTTCTCTTTCTCCAATATCAGTCCATTTGTGCACTCTTACTGGACACATATTTGATCTCGCACTATGATCCCCAAATGTCTTGCAAATGTCTTATGATTCGGTCCTACGGCTCTATTGTTGTAGAAAGTGATTTCTAGCTTCTCATCAGGCTTCAGCTTTGCAATCTCCTTACATTTGTTTCTTCCCCTCTTTTTTCCATGCACACCTTTCTTTTTAGTGTTAGAGGAGCCACCAACTACATAGCATAGAAAAAAATAGCGTATCACATAGCGTAGATAATTCGAGAATGACATTTTTTTAAGTAAAAAAATAAGTTAATATTCCAACAGGTGAATGACCAAAGTAAATAACCATAAAATAATTTCAAATAAACAAAGCAATCTAAAATTCTTATAATAATCCAAAATAACAAAATAAAATAAGTCACAATATGAAAATATTCAATCCTAAAAACACTTAAATATTCTAATTTCTAGTCAGGCTGTTATTCTTAAAATATAACAATCCGATTTTTTTTTCTGGGGGGGGGGGGGGGGGGGTTGAGAAGTTTGCTGCGTGGTCTGTTATTCTGTTCCAAAGAAGTTGTTTTGGCCCATTCAGTTTTATGCTGCTTATATCCTATTCTGCCGCTTTAAGTAATTAAGGTAAGTGAAAGTTTTAATTAAAGTTTTCTACTTTTTACTCTAAAAGCGCAGGTTATTTGCGCAATAGCAGCTACAACACGCGCAATTATGTTTTTTCAGCGCCATGCTAGCTGTTCGTGTGCGCAAAACAAGACTGAGAGCACTAGACGAGCGCCATGCAGCATTTTTCCAAAAATTTGCTGCGTAGCGCGCTATTCAGCAGTATTAAAAGCATTGCATTAAATGCATCAAAATACTAATTAGATAAAAGGTTAAATGGTAAAGCATTACCGTTCACATCTCTTTGAGTTTTCTGAGATGACTCTATTCTATTCCCAAAATCTTGTTTAGCTATGTCTTCATTTGCCTCATGACGTTGACCATCATCAGCATGCCCATTACTATGTTCAAAGTGCAGATCCTCGTCTTCAGGTGACGAATGGAGCTCATAACCATTATTTTCCTCATGACCAGACTCGGATGATGAATCCCAAGCTTCTACATAATTCTACAAAAAAAATGTGTTCTTAAAGTTTGTCTGCGAAAGTGCATGATAGATAATCACAAAAAGAATAAGCACAACTTAAAAAATGAGGGGTTTAAAAATATATTGTAGAGACAGTAGTATAGTAAGCGATTAATATTTTACTTAGCAAATAAAAAGAAAAATAAAAACAGAATTTTTTTCTTCTTTTTCGATTCGACATCTAATTATACTGCAAGGTTCTATTCGATATTTGTATGCATATTCTTTAAACATTATATAGTGTCCAAGTTGCATCCTTATTTGTTTTAATGCCTAGTCAGTTTTGTAGTTGGAAATTTATTTATGGATGTAGTTTAAAAGTACTAAGAGATCAACAATCAAAACATAAGAATAATTTTGAAACCGCTAAATTGATTAGATTCGGTAAACAAACAACACAAACAAAACAACAACAACAATTATAAACTGACTATTATATTGGTATAGGCAGAATTTGAGAACTCGATTGCACAAATATCAACTTTGAACAATAAATTACCTTTAGTGGAGATGCATAAATTTTTGTTACATATATGATTGAAAAGTTATCCGAGTCTAGTTTCTAACACAAAGAATTGCATGAGAATGTTTTTTGTAGAAGAAGTTATGGCTATTAGACTAAAGTTTGCCACGCTGTCTACGAAACAATGCAGATTTTGTAAACTGAGTTTGAACAATAAACTTATTTTACTGGAAGTACTTTAATTTTTGTTACATATATGGTTGGAAATCTATACGAGTCTAGTTTATAGCAAAAAAATAATTGCATAAAAATGTTATTCGTAGAAGAATTTATGACTATCAGACCAAAGACTGCCAGGCTGTCAATGAAAATATGCAGATTTTGTAAACTGAAATTAAATAATAAACTGTTTTTACTGGAAATGACTAAAACTTTGTTACATATATGATTGGAAATCTATATGAGTCTAGTTTCACACAAAAAAAGAATGACCTAAAAATATTATTTGTGGAAGAAGTTATGACTATTTGATTGAGCACTCACAGATTGACTGCAAAAGTTGTTTAAAATTAAGTTTTTTACTTTCTCACATGTTCGTTTTACTCCATATTTGCCTTTTCAAGTATAAATTCTTCTTATTAATTGAACAATATGCTAGTTCATGGTATTGTAAGTTTTTGCAGGTTGTGAAGTCGATCATTTCCTTTTCCATTCATGGCTTCGCAAGAGTTTCACGACTCACTGAACTCACATCAACATCCTCCAGATTTGTTTGAAAATGGCGGAACTTCTTAGAACACATTAAACTTTCCCAATATTAATTCTAAAACCCCATTTCGAGCAGTATATCAATGGTGAAAAGGTTTATTTCAAAAATAGAATAATCAATGCATAAAATGTATAAACATGATAACATAGACAGAAATGGCATATTAATTTTCGCCTCAACAAGTGAAATTCATATACCTCATTCACATCAGTATAACTATAGGTGTGGGTAAAAATAAAATAATAGTAAACAGGTTCTCCAAAACTTGCATATGCATACATAAAACAAATAAATAATGACTAACCTTCTTACATTGAAGCTAGCCCAATCAACCGACAAAATATATAGAGATTGCACTTTGTGTTTTTATTGGCAGGGATGAGAAACTGATCCGCCGCAAGAAGAACTGTGAAGACATGAATTATGAGCAGTAAAATCACGGATTTGTTGAGTAAAAATCATTGTGAGTACAAAATACAAGAGGAAGCAACGATGTGCCACTTGTGTTGTGGAAAAATGTTGGCAGAGGTCTAAGGATTAGAAATGCAGCGAGGATATGGAGATACTCTAGAAGAGAAGAAAATTATTGAGAACGTCCTACGGTGTTTGCCGGCGAAATTCGTGCATATAGTTGCAGCGATCGAAGAATCGATTTATCAAAATTATCTTTGGATGAACTCATGGGTTCTCTTGAAGCTCATGAAAAGAGGATGTGCATATTCTCGACTCAAACCTTGGAGCAAACTTTTCAAGGAAAAGTGAATATTTCTCAAAAGGAGAAAGACAGCCCGCAAGATAAGAAAAATATGTCGGCACATAGAGCATCGCAAGGAAGAGGTCATGGCAGAGTTCAAAATTCTAACACTCGCAGTCGAGGTAGAGGAGGAAGAGGCAAATCTAGCTCGCGATTCGAGAATCAAAATTCAGAATCTTATTGTCGCATATGTCGAAGAAATGGTCATGACACTCAAAGTTGCTGGAGCAGATGCAAGAGGTGCAAAAATGCAACTCATTATAAAAAAGATTGTTGGTATCAAGATGACGGTGAGGCAAAGGAGGCAAACTTCTTGGAAAAGAATGAAGCCGATCAGGTATTCTATTCATGTTTAAATTCTCAACAACAACTTGAGAATATTTTGTAATATCCGAAATTTCTACTACTGTTGTTTGATATTATTTTATCCGAGTTATATTGTACAGCGTGGAATCTGTTGTAATATCCGGATTTATTACGGTGTATTTCATCTGTATTCAAACCCTGTATTATTCAGATTTGTGGTTTTGATTATTGGAGTATGATATTTTTTGCATTGATATCATTGTACATAAGTATAGAAGCATGCAAAATTTCTCATGCAAACTCGTGATAGCGCACGCTAAGAATGTAGCTTAACGCGCGCTATCGGGCTACTATTAGCGCACGCTAAGCAGGAAGGAGTTGCGTGCGCTAAGAACTCAATTATTGAGCGGGACGGCTAGCACATGCGCCAGCCGGGACATGGGTCCGAATAAGATTCCCGCGGATGAGCCCGGACAATTCTGAAGTCAACCATTATTAGCGCACGCTAAGGAATGCTTAGTAGCGTGCGCTAACTTGTTAAAATGCAGAATATTATAAATGGGACAACAACTCGTTTTGGCTTACATTTTACTCGTTCCTTATGCATTCTTGAGAGGCCAGAGAGCTGAGATAACCCTCCTACATACTTAGAACTCATATTGTTGGTGTTTATATATTGGTTATCACTTGGGAGTAATCATTAAAGTGGAATAGCACCTTGGAGTGGCATACAACCAACCGGAGTTGGATTCTACCTTACGGTTCAGTGATTTTCATCATATTAAGGTATGTTCAATCTATCTCCAGACTTAGAGTTGGATTCTAACGATTTGGATGATCATGTTAACGAGATATGGATTTTCATAGATGAATTATCCAAAGTATATCATGTTTGGAATATTGAGATGATTAAGCCTTAAGTACCTTGATTATGATCATCATGATTCGAATCTTATCACATTGAACAAGTAAAGTAAGCTTCTATCATTGGTAATCCGAATCTAGTAGATGACTTCATAGCAATCTTGGACTTGACTTTAACATAATTATTGTTAGATAAATCTAAAGGATTGATCATGGAAAGATTTATCTAGTATAGATGGAACGTTTAACAACTTCAGCATGATAATATTGATTGATATAAAGGTGTTGATATCAACCGTTAAGCCTTTCGAATTGTCGTATGAAGAATTGTAGTCGAAATGGAATATGGTTTTATATGGTATGCATATCCTTGAATCCGAAGTTGTTGTTATCCGTAAGATCATTCATAATCGTATGTACATGATATTCATGGAGGTAACATGAAGTATCACGGAAGATTTCATTGTTTCGATCATGGCGAGAACAGTTTACTGCTCAGCAGTAAACTGCCATGCATAGATAGCGCACGCTAAGCTATATAGATTAACGTGCGCTATCGAGTACGAGTTAGCGTATGCTACGTTTGGTATGTAACGTATGCTAGGCCATCAGACGAGTCAGTCGACTGATCAGTGAAGTACTGACCATACATAGTTAGCGTACGCTAGGCTTTGTTTTTTGCGTGCGCTATCGAGCAGACTTAACGCACGCTACGTAGAGTACTTAGCGTGCGCTAAGCAGTTCAGGCAGATTGCATTTTATGAACTTTTGGCCATAAATCGAATTTTTAAACATTCGTACGACGTGAGATAAATCCTATATCATTTCTTTTTTTAAGGTTTGGTCCTGTTACGTGATTAATTGAGGAGGACGATCTTCAAGTGTTCGTTTTCGTGGAAGTGTTGTTCTTGTCTTCAAATCGAGGCAAGTACCTTAATTGTTTTATGTATTGTTGTTATACATATTGTCATGCATGTATGTCGTTATTGTATGTCCACCTCGTGTTGGTCCGACGGGATCATCGGGGGATCTACGCTAGCGTGCGCTGGATCATCGGACAGGTTTTTCCACCACGGGTTGGTCTGACGGGATCATCGTGGGTTCTAGGCAGTGAACGCTGGATCGTCGGAATTACCATGTGTATGTTATGATATCATGTTGTGATTATCAGTTGTGTATGTCATTTATGAGCTTCTCGTAGGAGAAGATTCGTTGGTATTTTGTCGTTTGCGTTATTATTCTTCGTGAGATATGAATAATATGTTGTGGTACTTGTACTAGCATCGTTGTGCTAACCCCTTCGGGGGTGAACATTTTGTTTATGTTCAGGATCCAGGAGAGCGGGAAAACAACCACTGGAGCTGCATGACGACGAGGGTGCAGAGTGATGTTCCGGCCGGGTTATTTATCTGTTGTTTATTCGTTATTTCAATAAGTACTCGAGTACGAAGTCATTTGTGATGGATTTGAATTTGGTGATGTATTATTGAGTTCCTGTTGAACAATTGTACTTTCAGTATTTGGTAAGAACTGTTGTATCTTAATTCCGTTATCTCCATTCGTTAGTACCTTTTAATGTCTGTTCAATTCTTCAGCCTTGTAAATCCTTATGTAAAGGATTTACGGCGCTGTAATATTCCTGAATATATCGGGGGTGTTACAGAATATGGTATCAGAGCTAAGATTATGGATATCTTGGCCGTTGGGTTAAAATAGGGGTCATTTATGTCTTTTGAGGTAACCGGCCGTGAATGACATCACTGCACTGCCTACGTCTTCATGCGAACAGTGGTTGTAAGTTCCTAAAACTCTATCTCATTCTTTACATGTTGTGTCTCTTTATACTCGAATATTAGAACGTTGTTTTTCTTGTATGTTGAGTATTTATGCTTACAGTATGTTGAGTGGCGGACGTGGACGTGGTCGCGGTCGTGGACGCGGACGAAGAAATGCTGAAAGGGAAGCGTCGCCTTCTAATCAAAGCTACCATAGCTCAAAGTAGCCGCAACAATCTATTAATAACGAACCAGATCCTGCTGTACCAGAGATCCTTCTTCAAGTGGTGAATCAGATGACTCAGTTCGCCCAAGTCGTGGACCGAATGCAAGTGGCGGTGGGACTACAGCAGGGAGAGAGACACCAAGGAATCCCAGACATGGAAAATCGAGGTGACCGGTGGCTGCAAGAGGTGGTGAAGATGCAACCACCCAAATTCGACGGTATTTCTGAGACTCCCACCTGGGATCATTGGTTGAAGGAACTGGAGAAAATCTTTGCCGGAATTAACTGCCCAGATGACCGGAGAGCCTCTATCGCGCAATATATTCTGATAGGGGAAGCGTCCGAATGGTGGGAAGCCATCTGGCCTGTAGACCATGATGCTGATTAGACAAAGTTTAGATTGATGATGGAAGCTCAGTATTGCCCTTGTCCTGTGAGGGAAGCCAAAGTTCGGGAGTTTTTCTCCGCTCAGCCTTCTGATATGCCAGTATCCCAGGCAATTAAGACGTTTAACCAACAGCTGGCATTTGTTCGACATCTGGTCAGAACAGATGCAGAAATGATGATCCATTTTGATATGCGAATGAAACCAGAAATCCAGAGGTACATATCCGGATTTGAATGTACCACACTCCGTAAATACCAGGACAAGGCGTTGGCATATGAGATCAAGGAAGCAGCCATGGAGAAATTTTCGGAATCCAAGAAACAGAAAGTCTCTGGTACTTTTACAGAGCACAAGAACAGCGGGCCCCGTAAGGTTTAGTCATCCTTTCACTCTTTCAAGAAACCTCCGCACCCAGTTAGGAGCGGAAAGAACTTCGGAACGACATCGACTATTACTGATGTTACAAGGAAATGCTTTAACTGCGCCCAGACGGGGCACTATCGACGGAATTGCCCCCTTCCTGCCGTGACTTGTTTTGATTGTGGACGAGTGGGACATCGGGCAGTGTTTTGTGAAGAGGCTGCAAAGTCTTTTAGAGCCCATACACCACAAATACCCGTAAGGAAGCCAAGATTCAACAGACGCAAGAAAGTGTCCAGATGCCTCTAATTTTGGCCGTGGACGAGGCAGAGGACAATGGGACCGAAAGGGGACATCGAGTGCCGGATCTGCTCCCCACGTCTGCATTTGAGATGAGAAGGATAGACGATCGATGTCTTTGCCGCATCAAGTACTGGCCCGCATCCTTTCCCGGGCTAGCGTTTTATTCGATACAGAGCTACACATTCTTTTATATCTTTGTCTTGTGTAAATCGTTTGAATATTTCCGGTTTTCATACTTGTGAACCTTATGTTGTTGGTTTACCGAGTGGAGAGAGGATTGTCGGAAATTTAGAAACTAGAAATTTCCTATATCATTTGGAGGCAGAGAGTGGCTCTCAAATCGATCGTGATAGAAATGCAAGGAGACGACCTGATACTCGGAGACGATTGGCTTAATCGATATGGAGAAATTGTGAACTACCGAAGGAGGAATATCTCGTTGATCGCCGACGATGGTTCCAAATATTGTTCGAGGGTGGAAACCGGAAGCTCAGAAAATTGATCAAGGCGATGAAAGTCACGATTGTTGAAACAGTGTCAGACGGTAATCGTGTTATGCAATGAAGAAAGAAGACGAAATTGTGGAACTTTCATCCATTCCTGTTGTGAACGAATTTCCAGATGTATTTCCTGACGAGTTACCTGGACTACCTCCACGAAGGGATGTAGAATTTACCATTGAGCTGGAACCCGGAGCTACACCAATTTCTAAGGCGCCGTATCGTATGGCACCTACTGAGATGTACGAATCAAGAAGCAACTGGAGGAGTTACTGGATAAGGGCTATATTCAGCCAAGCGTTTCACCCTGGGGAGCGCCAGTTCTTTTTGTCCGAAAGAAGGATGGATCGCTCCGACTGTGTATTGACTATCGAGAGCTGAACAAGATGACAATTAAGAGCAAGTATCCGTTGCCACGGATTGATGATCTGTTTGACCATTGCAAGGGGCAACAGTATTTTCTAAAATCGATCGAGATCGTGATATCATCGATTGAGGATTAAGGAATCGATGTTCGAAATCGCTCGTAACTCGCTACGGACATTATGAGTTTGTAGTGATGCCGTTTGGTCTCACTAACGCACTTGTATTTATGCAATTGATGAACAGAGTGTTCATTGAATTTTGGACAAATTTGTGGTCGTGTTCATTGATGACATTCGTGTATTCTAAGAGCCTGAAGAACATGCGCAAAGATTTGCGGATTGTATTGGAACTTTTGAGAAACGAGCAATTGTACGCCAAACTTTCTAAGTGTGAATTCTGGCTAAAGGAAGTAATGTTCCTCGGCCATGTGGTGTCAGCTAAAGGAGTCCGAGTAGATCCTCAGAAGATCGAAGCAATTATGGATTGGAAGCCTCCAAAGAACGTGAAAGAAGTCTGAAGCTTCTTAGGACTTGCTGGATATTATCGTCGATTCGTGGAAGGGTTTTCTAAAATCTCCCGCCCACTTACTCGACTCCTGCAGAAAACTCAAAAGTTTGAGTGGAATGAATTGTGTCAGATTAGCTTTGATGAATTGAAGAAGAGATTGGCGACGGCACCGATTCTATCACTTCCACAGGGAACTGGAGGATTTATAGTTTACAGTGATGCTTCGAACCAAGGACTTAGGTGCGTGTTGATGCAGAATGATAAGGTGATCGCTTATGCGTCGCGACAGCTGAAACCTTATGAAGTGAATTACCCAACACATGATTTGGAGCTTGCAGCAGTAGTTTTTGCTTTGAAGATCTGGAGGCATTATCTGTACGGGACTCACTGTCAGATCTTTACGGATCATAAGAGTCTCAAATACATATTCAGTCAGAAAGAGTTGAACATGCGGCAAAGAAGATGGTTAGAGCTGATCAAGGACTATGACTTGGAGATTTTATATCATCCAGGCAAAGCGAATGTAGTGGCCGATGCACTTAGCCGCAAGCCTGTTTCTATTCAGATGCTGGAGACGCTGACCTCCCAACTTAGCCTTCAACGAGAGATGATTCGTGAAGGAATTGAGGTGTGGTTACAAAGAGTCCAAGGACAACTATGCATGATGGAGTTAACTTCATTATTAACCAAAGGAATCAAATCTAGACAGGCAGATGATCCTCTGATGATTCGGTTACATGATGAAGTGATCAAAGGAAAGGCCCCCGGATTCGTAATTCATGATGATGGAGTTTTGATATTTTAGAACCGACTCTGTGTTCCCGATGATGATGTTCTGAAACAGACGATCATGAAGGAAGCTCACAGTTCGCTTTATTCTATCCACCCGGGCACCAGTAAAATGTATATGGACTTGAAGCAGAATTTCTGGTGGGGCAACATGAAGAAAGATGTAGCGGACTATGTTTCTAAATGCTTGACGTGTCAGCAGGTTAAGATCGAGATCAGCGGCCTGCTGGAATGTTGAAGCTGCTCCCAATTCCTGAATGGAAGTGGGAGGACATATCGATGGATTTTATCACTAATATGCCGAGAACCAGGACAGGAATGAACATGATTTGGGTGATAGTTGATCGTTTAACCAAATCAGCTCATTTTCTAGGCATTAAGGATACGTGGGGACCAGAGAGGTTGGCACGAGTATTTATTTCAGAGATAGTTCGATTGCATGGTACGCCGAAGACCATTGTTTCTGATCGAGACGGCCGTTTTGTGTCTCACTTCTGGAAAGCAGTTCATAAGGCCTTGGGGACCGAATTGAACTTCAGTACAGCTTATCACCCGCAGACTGACGGACAATCTGAGAGAACTATACAAACGGTGGAAGACATGCTAAGGGCATGTGCCTTAGATTGGTTAAACGATTGGGAAGTTCATCTACCGTTGATTGAATTTACCTACAACAATAGTTGGCATGCTTCCATTAAGATGGCACCGTTTGAGGCATTATACGGGAGGAGATGCAGATCGCCCCTATGCTGGGACGATTCGTCAGACTTGATCGGAACAGAGCTAGAGTTGATCGTGCAGACTCGAGAGAAAATAGCCTTGATTCGTGAAAGGCTGTTGACCCCCCAGAGTCGCCAAAAATCCTACGCGGACGTACGCTGTCGCCCATTGGAGTTCAGTACTGGAAATCACGTACTTTTGAAGGTTTCTCCAACTCGGGGAATCTTTCGTTTCGGAAGGAAAGGAAAGCTGAGTCCGAGATATATCGGACCATTTGAGATCCTCGAGAGAGTTGGGGAGTTGGCATACAGATTGGCGTTGCCGCCGTTGTTGTGCCATGTTCATAACGTGTTCCACGTATCCCGATTGAGGTATATACTGCACCCACCATATCATTGATTTCGGCGAGATCGAAGTCGCACAGGATGGGATGTTTGAAGAAAGACCGGTCAAGATACTCGAGAGTCGAGTTAAGCAGCTGAGGAACAAACCAATCGTTTTAGTCAAAGTTCAATGGTCACGTCACGGAATGGAAGAAGCCACCTGGGAAACAGAAGCTGATATGAAGTCTAGATATCCCGAGTTATTTTCGTCTTGAGTTTCGGGACGAAACTCCTTTTTAGTAGGAGAGTATGTAATATCCGAATTTATTACGGTGTATTTCATCTGTATTCAAACCCTGTATTATTCGGATTTGTGGTTTTGATTATTGGAGTATGATATTTCTTGCATTGATATCATTGTACATAAGTATAGAAGCATGCAAAATTTCTCATGCAAACTCGTGATAGCGCACGCTAAGAATGTAGCTTAACGCGTGCTATCGGGCTACTATTAGCGCACGCTAAGCAGGAAGGAGTTGCGTGCGCTAAGAACTCAATTATTGAGCAGGACGGCTAGCACATGCGCCAGCCGGGACATGGGTCCGGATAAGATTCCCGCGGACGAGCCCGGACAATTCTGAAGTCAACCATTATTAGCGCACGCTAAGGAATGCTTAGTAGCGTGCGCTAACTTGTTAAAATGCAGAATATTATAAATGGGACAACAACTCGTTTTGGCTTACATTTTACTCGTTACTTCTGCATTCTTGAGAGGCCAGAGAGCTGAGATAACCCTCCTACATACTTAGAACTCATATTGTTGGTGTTTATATATTGGTTATCACTTGGGAGTAATCATTGAAGTGGAATAGCACCTTGGAGTGGCATACAACCAACCGGAGTTGGATTCTACCTTACGGTTCAGTGATTTTCATCATATTAAGGTATGTTCAATCTATCTCCAGACTTAGAGTTGGATTCTAACGATTTGGATGATCATGTTAACGAGATATGGATTTTCATAGATGAATTATCCAAAGTATATCATGTTTGGAATATTGAGATGATTAAGCCTTAAGTACCTTGATTATGATCATCATGATTCGAATCTTATCACATTGAACAAGTAAAGGAAGCTTCTATCATTGGTAATCCGAATCTAGTAGATGACTTCATAGCAATCTTAGACTTGACTTTAACATAATTATTGTTAGATAAATCTAAAGGATTGATCATGGAAAGATTTATCTAGTATAGATGGAACGTTTAACAACTTCAGCATGATTATATTGATTGATATAAAGGTGTTGATATCAACCGTTAAGCCTTTCGAATTGTCGTATGAAGAATTGTAGTCGAAATGGAATATGGTTTTATATGGTATGCATATCCTTGAATCCGAAGTTGTTGTTATCCATAAGATCATTCATAATCGTATGTACATGATATTCATGGAGGTAACATGAAGTATCACGGAAGATTTCATTGTTTCGATCATGGCGAGAACAGTTTACTGCTCAGCAGTAAACTGCCATGCACAGATAGCGCACACTAAGCTATATAGATTAACGTGCGCTATCGAGTATGAGTTAGCGTATGCTACGTTTGGTACGTAATGTACGCTAGGCCATCAGACGAGTCAGTCGACTGATCAGTGAAGTACTGACCATACATAGTTAGCGTACGCTAGGCTTTGTTGTTTGCGTGCGCTATCGAGCAGACTTAACGCACGCTACGCAGAGTACTTAGCGTGCGCTAAGCAGTTCAGGCAGATTGCATTTTATGAACTTTTGGCCGTAAATCGAATTGTTAAACATTCGTAGGACGTGAGATAAATCCTATATCATTTCTTTTGTTAAGGTTTGGTCCTGTTACGTGATTAATTGAGGAGGGCGATCTTCAAGTGTTCGTTTTCGTGGAAGTGTTGTTCTTGTCTTCAAATCGAGGCAAGTACCTTAATTGTTTTATGTATTGTTGTTATACATATTGTCGTGCATATATGTCGTTATTGTATGTCCACCTCGTGTTGGTCCGATGGGATCATCGGGGGATCTATGCTAGCGTGCGCTGGATCATCGGACGGGTTTTTCCACCACGGGTTGGTCTGACGGGATCATCGTGGGTTCTAGGCAGTGAACGCTGGATCGTCGGAATTACCATGTGTATGTTATGATATCATGTTGTGATTATCAGTTGTGTATGTTATTTATGAGCTTCTCGTAGGAGAAGATTCGTTGGTATTTTGTCGTTTGCGTTATTATTCTTCGTGAGATATGAATAAGATGTTGTGGTAGTTGTACTAGCATCGTTGTGCTAACCCCTTCGGGGGTGAACATTTTGTTTATGTTCAGGATCCAGGAGAGCGGGAAAACAACCACTGGAGCTGCATGACGACGAGGGTGCAGAGTGATGTTCCGGCCGGGTTATTTATCTGTTGTTTATTCGTTATTTCAATAAGTACTCGAGTACGAAGTCATTTGTGATGGATTTGAATTTGGTGATGTATTATTGAGTTCCTGTTGAACAATTGTACTTTCAGTATTTGGTAAGAACTGTTGTATCTTAATTTCGTTATCTCCATTCGTTAGTACCTTTTAATGTCTGTTCAATTCTTCAGCCTTGTAAATCCTCATGTAAAGGATTTACGGCGCTGTAATATTCCTGAATATATCGGGGGTGTTACATCTGTACAGTATGGATAAAATAAATAAAGGACTGAGATGTCAGTATCGGTATAATTGTCGTATCTGGTCGATAGTTGCATTTGAGGATATCATGTATCAGGCTATCGTACTTTCGATATAGTGTATATCGTATAAGAATATTATTGGATTCAGTGTTTGTGTTCAGTGTGTCTTATGTTCGTTTTTGGTATGTCGAGACGTTGGACAAGAATAGCTGAAAATGGCTAAGTAACATTATTAGCGCACGCTAATAATCATGAGTAGCGCATGCTATCGTGCAGGTTTAGCGCACGCTACGAATATAAGATAACGCACGGTAATGCAGTCCGATCGGAAGAAATCTACGCGTGGACTAGGCCACTTTCGGCGCACGTTATGATAAGTCAACGGATGTTGTAATGTAGTGTTAGCGCACGCTAATGCATGTTGATTAGCGCACGCTAACTGTATATTGGTCAAAAGGAAATCTTGGATTTATTGGTTACTTTCGGCATGTGGGGTCACGAGCATCTTCGTGGTAGGTGTAGACTGTAGCAAGTCAACTGGTATTAAAAAAAAAAAAACTGGTATTAGCGGACGCTAAATTCAAGGACTTGCATACGCTAGACAGTGTAAGTTACGTACGCTAATTCATGGACATTACGTACGTAAGCACATGTACGAAACCAGACAGTAGCCTCTGGAATGCGATAGCGCACGCTAAATGTGTAACGCACGTTAATTGAAGATGTTAGCGTACGTTAATAATGTACAGTATATATATAAGTGCAGTTGGTTATTTTTCGTCATTTTCATCCATTTCTTCATGTGAGCCAATAGAGAGAGCCTTGAGAAGTATTTGAGGTTCCAAACACTGGATTAAGGTGGAGTTAATCATCCATAACAACATTTGAAGCTTGAAATCATTGGTGATTCTTGGAAATGGATTCAACCTTGTAAATCAATCCATTCCTTCAAAAAGGTTGAGATTATTGATCGGCGATTATAACCGGATGTTGTGGTCGTGTTCGAGTGTGTTCGTGAATTGCATGGTCAGGGCCGAGGAGCTCGTAGACGAAGGCATTGTGACTGGTAGCGGCTTCATCATCATCGTATTGGTGTCGAGGCAAGTTGTTACTTGCTCAGTTATAATGTTAAATAAATGATTTCAGTTTCATTTCTTTTATAATGCATATAGCGATGATTATTATTGTGAACTCTGGGTATTTGGATTGGATATCGTTCTTCCGATTCTAGGAGTTAAATTCATAATGTACATGATTTATTTCGGTTATTGGTATATTTGGGTATCGAGGATACATTGTGATCAAGATGAGGATTCGAGTATTTGTAGTTCATGATATGTTTGGATCGTCGAGCGTTGTGGATAATCATCGATGATGATTGGAGATCGAGGTTGCTCCCGAAGGACTCGGGGCAAGTATTCCATATTGATTATGGTTTAGTGTTATTTATTTTGGTCTCTTACATTTTCTTTCATGTTGTTGAGCATGGAGTCGTCCTAGTAAATTGTCATGTTGTCGTGCATGTTATGTTGTTCATGTTGATGAACGTGTTGATTTGCATATGTGTATGCATATTGTGTTGTTCATGTTGTGTAAATAATCCGATGGGATTATGAGGATCTATGCTGAGGGCGCGGGATCGAATGTCCACCGTGCGTTGGTTCGACGGGATCATCATGGGGATCTATGTTGAGGGCGCTGGATCGTTGGACAGGTTTTCCACCATGCGTTGGTTCGACGGGATCATCATGGGGATCTATGCTGAGGGCGCTGGATCATTGGATTACCAGTATTGTGTTGATGGAATCTTGTGAAATCGGATCATTGATTTTATCATGTGTTGTTGTTCATATGTGTATTGTTGGTTATCCACCTTATGCTGATCTGATATGATCAACAAAGGGATCTATGCTGAGGGCGCTGGATCGTCGGATTTCCATTGAGTATACATGATTGTTATTGTTGTGATCATATTGACGTGGTCATATGAGTATGCATTTGTAGGTCTTGTGTTAGGACCGTGTCCGTATTGCACTGATCTGTTCTCGGATTAGACTGATATGATTATCGTGGCACTTCATATCTCGAGGTATTTTCCGTATTTCCTTTGGTATTTGTCTTTGATGGACAATCGGCTATCGTTTTGGGATTTGATGATGTTATTCGATGGATCGTATTGGTCAGAGATGGTATATTTCCGTATCGTGAGTTGATGATGATAGTTTGAGAATCTTGAGTATTGTTTGAGGTACAATACAGATATCATGTTCGAGTTTATTGGTTAATCGAGTACAGGATGTGAAATGTGATAATGGTTATTCTGATGAGAATTACTTGAGTAAGTAAAGTTATGGCGGTAAGATTACGTTGGTCGTATTCTTATGTTGTATTCTCATTGGTATGTAATTATTAACGTGATGTGACGGTTATCATTGTTGGATATTATGGATGACCCCGTCGTGGGATTTCTTTTTAGGTTCTTGGAGTATCGAGCTTGTAGCGGTCGTAAAGAGACGAGCTTCCCGGAGGATACTGGCTAGGACGTGTTTTGTGCTTTGAGTTTCTTGACTCGTTCTTGTATTCCGCTGCTAGAGTATCTTTATGGTTGGTCTTTTTCCGCTGCGTGAGTATTTTGAAGTGCTCTTTCGGTATCTGGTAACTGAGATTACTTTGGAAATCGTTTTCTAAACTTTTGTGTGTCGGCTGTTTGGCCTTGCGATTTCAAATGAGTTTTTACGACGGTTTTTGTTAAATGGATTTTATAAACCTTTGTTCATTTTTAAAGATAGTACCGTTGTTGGCCTCATGGGCATTTGTAAATGTTTGCGAAAAATTCATTTAGTCTTGTGGGTTCCATCTTGGGGCCCACGGCGCTGTAATATTTCTGGTTATATCTGGGGGTGTTACAGAATATAGTATCGGAGCTTAGGTTGAGAAAACCTAGGCATTTTGGTCGCGTCATTCGAGTTGTCGATTGACTAATACTAGGGCCGTGAGTTTTTTTTGTTGTTCACTCGAGCTTGTGCGTTATGTGATTTACTAGCGTGGTGCTGGGTTTGTTGTAAACTTTTCCAAATGGTGTTAACGAGATTCTCTGGAATGAGATATATTATGTTCTTGAGTCGAACTGATTTGGCAAAACGTGTGTTTGAAAATATCTGTATCGAGTATTTCCTTGAGTTGAGACATGTGCCAGTATCACGGGGAATCGTCGGCTTCACGATCTGTAAGTATTTGGATTTTTGAATTTCATTGAGATTTATTGCCGTTCTAAGTTGATATGTTTTGAGATTCACCAGATATCATGCGTTACAGTATGAGATGTCAGAATTGGGACAGGATTGATGATTTGGGAAACTATGATTTTGGAAATCAATATGTCGGTTAAGTTTTGGAACGGAATTGTGCATTTGGGAGAAATGTTGTGCATGGTTGAGAAAGAACATGTAGTCATTTAGTTCATTTTATGATACATGAAACGGATTTTGAGCATTTAAAAATGATACTTTTCAAAATGAATATTTTATGGATTTTTTTTACTGAAAATGATTTTTGGGTCGAGACCCAATCGATTTTGAAATAGATTTGTAACTCAGGACTTGGAGTTCGAAAAGAGTTTTCTACTTTTTAAACTTCTTGTAATGCGGAACAAGATACGGGCTGAGACCCTAATGTTTCAAAGGAAAGCTTTTCTGTTTTCTAAAACTTCCGAGATTTGTAAAACTCTTTATCAATCGTTTATTTATTTTGTTCCTACCTTTTGAGGTTTTGGTTTACTTGTTCAAATGAAACTTCTCGGGTAGTCTTTCGCTGTATTTGATTTTTCGATTATTCAATGTTTTGTCATAGCATATTTGAGGTGATCCAGGATGGATTAATAATTGACGTTGCGAGTCATATGTGAGGAAAAAGGAGTTTTAACAGAATTTTTATATATTGAGATTTTGGAACTCTATCGTGTGGTTTTCCCGATGGAATATCGGTGGATATTGGTGACGAGCTAAACTGATAAACATAAGTATGGATATGGTCAAGCATTTGCATAAATCCCATTTTATTTAATCGTGTGTATTTGAAAAGAATTTTTATCGAGAACTTGACACGAGCGAGCCGGTGGGTTCGAAAATTTATTTCGTGGTCTTACCAAAATTTATGTTTTGAGTTTTGAAAATTTTGGAAGAACTTTTGAAATTTTGTCTTCTTGACGAGGCTATATGATTTCAAACTGGTTTTGAAAGTATGATTGATATACATACGCATTTGGTGCATAGTACATAAGATAGTGAAGTTGCGAGTGTGACTCACGAACTGGTTATGACATTCCTATGGTACGATGAATAGAGATCCGAACTTTGGTATGGTAGTAGCTCGACTTTACCATAGTGATCTTCGAATGATTTCTTTGTAAGTGCATATTTGGGGTTGTTGACCTCATGCTGGTTGTTTTGAGTATCGATTGGTCATTTCCACTCCATGTATAATTTGGATATGTTCGACGGGTTGTGATTGATTGTTCGTATGCCGAGGGGTATGCTCACCAGTCGGGTATGTTTATTGAGATACACTGTATGTGATTGGTGTGTCATTTTGAGAATGTTATTCTTTCGTATATTTGTTTCTGTGGTTCTGTGTTGATCGTGTTGGAGTTTATCACGTTGATGATATTCTCGATTGTGTTTTGACCTCTGGTTGGTCATATTGGAATTTATCATGTCGATGATAAATTCGGTTGATTGTTGATCATTGTTGGTGATCATCTGAGCGTTCGGATTTTGTGTCAACGTTTCGGGATTTGTATCGTTGTTTTGGGCAGTTGTTTCGCAGATGTATTGTATATTATTCGTCTTATCGGAATTGAGACCTGATTATGTAATTAGGCAGATAGAATTTGATTCGGGCATATTGCTTCATCCGAAGATGATATATTTTGTTGAGACTCAAGGAATTGTGATTGTAAAGTGTATTGAGACTTTATAGTGAGGTCACTAGCTAGTAGCTCAGGAGATCCTCGACTTTGCGCATTGGTAAGTATGCTGTTGTGGTTATTCTATAGTGATGATGATTGATCATTGTCGTGATGGTTTTGGGATATTTTGGGTTGAACGGTATGATTGTTTGTTTTATGACGGATTGCAAGTTTCGAGGACGAAACTTATTTTAAGTGGTGTAGAATGTAATATCCGGAATTTCTACTACTGTTGTTTGATATTATTTTATCCGAGTTATATTGTACAGCGTGGAATCTGTACAGTATGGATAAAATAAATAAAGGACTGAGATGTCAGTATCGGTATAATTGTCGTATCTGGTCGACAGCTGCATTTGAGGATATCGTGTATTAGGCTATCGTACTTTCGATATAGGGTATATCGTATAAGAATATTATTGGATTCAGTGTTTGTGTTCAGTGTGTCTTATGTTCGTTTTTGGTATGTCGAGACGTTGGACAAGAATAGCTGAAAATGGCTAAGTGTAACATCATTAGCGCACGCAAATAATCATGAGTAGCGCACGCTATCGTGCAGGTTTAGCGCACGCTACGGATATAAGATAACGCACGCTAATGCAGTCCGATCGGAAGGAATCTACGCGTGGACCAGGCCACTTTCGGCGCACGTTCTGATAAGTCAACGGATGTTGTAATGTAGTGTTAGCGCACGCTAATGCATGTTGATTAGCACATGCTAACTGTATATCGGTCAACAGGGAATCTTGGCTTTATTGGTTGCTTTCGGCATGTGGGGTCACGAGCATCTTCGTGGTAGGTGTAGACTGTAGCAAGTCAACTGATATTAGCGTACGCTAAATTCAAGGACTTGCGTATGCTAGACAGTGTAAGTTACGTACGCTAATTCATGGACATTACGTACGTAAGCACATGTACGAAGCCAGACAGTAGCCTCTGGACTGCGATAGCGCACGCTAACAAAGTCAGTTAGCGCACGCTAAGTGTGTAACGCACGTTAATTGAAGATGTTAGCGTACGTTAATAATGTACAGTATATATATAAGTGCAGTTGGTTATTTTTCGTCATTTTCATCCATTTCTTAATGTGAGCCGATAGAGAGAGCCTTGAGAAGTATTTGAGGTTCCAAACACTGGATTAAGGTGGAGTTAATCATCCATAACAACATTTGAAGCTTGAAATCATTGGTGATTCTTGGAAATGGATTCAACCTTGTAAATCAATCTATTCCTTCAAAAAGGTTGAGATTATTGATCGGCGATTATAACCGGATGTTGCGGTCGTGTTCGAGCGTGTTCGTGAATTGCATGGTCAGGGCCGAGGATCTCGTAGACGAAGGCATTGTGACTGGTAGCGGCTTCATCATCATCGTATCGGTATCGAGGCAAGTTGTTAATTGCTCAGTTATAATGTTTAATGAATGGTTTCAGTTTCATTTCGTTTATAATGCATATAGCGATGATTATTATTGTGAACTCTGGGTATTTGGATTGGATATCGTTCTTTCGATTCTGGGAGTTAAATTCATAATGTACATGATTTATTTCGGTTATTGGTATATTTGGGTATCTAGGATACATTGTGATCAAGATGAGGATTCGAGTATTTGTGGTTCATGATATGTTTGGATCGTCGAGCGTTGTGGATAATCGTCGATGATGATTGGACATCGAGGTTGCTCCCGAAGGACTCGAGGCAAGTATTCCATATTGATTATGGTTTAGTGTTATTTATTTTGGTCTCTTACATTTTCTTTCATGTTGTTGAACATGGAGTCGTCCTAGTCAATTGTCATGTTGTCGTGCATGTTATGTTGTTCCTGTTGATGAACGTGTTGATTTGCATATGTGTATGCATATTGTGTTGTTCATGTTGTGTAAATAATCCGATGGGATTATGAGGATCTATGCTGAGGGCGCTGGATCGAATGTCCACCATGCGTTGGTTCGACGGGATCATCATGGGGATCTATGCTGAGGGCGCTGGATCGTTGGACAGGTTTTCCACCATGTGTTGATTCGACGGGATCATCATGGGGATCTATGCTGAGGGCGCTGGATCGTTGGATTACCAGTATTGTGTTGATGGAATCTTGTGAATTCTCATCATTGATTTTATCATGTGTTGTTGTTCATATGTGTATTGTTGGTTATCCACCTTATGCTGATCTGATAGGATCAACAAAGGGATCTATGCTGAGGGCGCCGGATCGTCGGATTTCCATTGAGTATACATGATTGTTATTGTTGTGATCATATTGACGTGGTCATATGAGTATGCATTTGTAGGTCTTGTGTTAGGATCGTGTCCGTATAGCACTGATCTGATCTCGGATTAGACTGATATGATTGTCGTGGCACTTCATATCTCGAGGTTTGTTCCGTATTTCCTTTGGTATTTGTTTTTGATGGACAATCAGCTATCGTTTTGGGATTTGATGATGTTATTCGATGGATCGTATTGGTCAGAAATGGTATATTTCCATATCGTGAGTTGATGATGATAGTTTGAGAATATTGAGTATTGTTTGAGGTACAATACAGATATCGTGTTCGAGTTTATTGGTTAATCGAGTACAGGATGTGAAATGTCATAATGGTTATTCTGATGAGAATTACTTGAGTAAGTAAAGTTATGGCGGTAAGATTACGTTGGTCGTATTCTTATGTTGTATTCTCATTGGTATGTAATTATTAATCTGATGTGACGGTTATCATTGTTGGATATTATAGCTGACCCCGTCGTGGGATTTCTTATTAGGTTCTTGGAGTATCGAGCTTGTAGCGGTCGTGAAGAGATGAGCTTCCCAGAGGATACTGGCTAGGACGTGTTTTATGCTTTGAGTTTCTTGATTGGTTCTTGTATTCCGCTGCTAGAGTATCTTTATGGTTGGTCTTTTTCCGCTGCGTGAGTATTTTGAAGTGCTCTTTCGGTATCTGGTAACTGAGATTACTTTGGAAATCGTTTTCTAAACTTTTGTGTGTCGGCTGTTTGGCCTTGCGATTTCAAATGAGTTTTTACGGCGGTTTTTGTTAAATGGATTTTATAAACCTTTGTTCATTTTTAAAGATAGTACCGTTGTTGGCCTCATGGGCATTTGTAAATGTTTGCGAAAAATTCTTTTAGCCTTGTGGGTTCCATCTTGGGGCCCACAGCGCTGTAATATTTCCGGTTAAATCTGGGGGTGTTACATATTTGGTATGTGGACAGTGGCTGCAGCAACCATATGTCCGAAAATAAGAAGATGTTCGTTGATCTCGATGAATCATTTTCATCGGAGGTAAAGACTGGAGATGGAAAAGCACTTAAAATTATTGGAAAAGGTGCTGTTTCTATTCAGACAAAATAAGGGAAAGCCAATATCATCAAAGATTTCTTTTATGTGCCGGATTTAACTCAAAATTTATTGAGCATTGGCCAGCTATTGCATAAAGACTACAAGGTGGAGTTCAATAATGATCATTGTGTTATTATTGACAAGCAGAAGAAACTCACGATGGCAAGAATCAAGATGAGTCAGAATAAAGTATTTCCTCTAAACTTGCCACTAGCCGAGAAAGCTGCATTTCAAAGCATGACGGATGGAGATCATAATATCTGGCATATAAGGTACGGACATTTGAGCTACAAAGGCTTCAATTTGCTGAAAAATAAAAAAATGGTATTTGGGCTAAATTTGCTGAAAATAAAAAAATGGTATTTGGGCTACCAAATTTTCTAGACCATGATAGACCGTGTGAAGGATGCATTTTCGGCAAAATGCATCGGCTACCATTTCCAAAAATATCTTATAGATCCAAAGTCCCTCTCGAGTTGGTGCATGCAGATATTTGCGGCCCGACGCAGACTCCATCTCTCAATAATTACAAGTATTTTCTCTTGTTCGTGGACGACTACACCAGAATGATGTGGGTCTACATTCTCAACCAAAAGTCAGAAGCATTTCCAAAATTTTTGGAGTTCATAAGCTTGTGGAAAATCAGTGTGGAAGAAAAATAAAAATTCTTCGCACAGATCGTGGAGGAGAATTTATTGGAAAGGCCTTCATGGATTATTGCAAAGAAAAGGGGATCGAGAGGCAGTTGACGGTTAGATACAGCCCGCAACAAAATGGAGTCGTCGAGCGAAAAAATCGCACCATAGTGGAGATGGCTCGTAGCATGATGGCGGGTAAAGGACTACCAAAATCATTTTGGGCAGAAGGTGTAAATACAACCGTGTATATTTTGAATCGGTCACCAACAAAAGCGGTTCCAAATAAGACTCCATATGAGGCGTGGCATCGGAGGAAGCCTCAGGTAAATAATCTTAAAGTTTTTGGCTGCATCGCATATTCTCATATCCCATCTCCACAAAGAGAAAAATTTGATGAAAAAGGAGAAAAACTTATTTTTGTCGGTTATAGCGACGAGTCCAAAGGGTATCGATTATTGGACCCAAGGACAAATAAACTCATAATTTCTCGAGATGTTATTTTTGATGAAATGCAGTCGTGGAATTGGTTTGATGAAGAGAAGATTGCATCTCAGCCGCCACCTATTTTTTCACCAAAATTGATTGATCAACCGAGCACAAGTGAAGGAGCCGGCACATCAGGTAATGGAGATTTCGGTCCAGAGTCAGAAAGCCCTGTAAGAAATGTTCGAAGTTTAAGAGACATCTATGATTCATGTGATGTCGCATTTTTCACCTACGAGCCACAAACTTTTGAGCAAGCTGAAAATCAAGAAGTATGGCAAAAGGCAATGAATGAAGAAATTACTAGCATTGAAAAGAACATAACATGGGACCTCGTAGATCTCCCCGAAGGAAAAAGTGTGATCGGAGTTAAATGGATCTTCAAGACAAAATATAAGGAAGATGGCTCAATTCACAAGCATAAAGCTCATCGAGTCGCAAAGGGGTATTCTCAACAACCTGGAGTTGACTTCACGGAAACATTTGCACCAGTTGCTCGCATGGAGACGATACGAATTGTTCTCGCTGTTGCAGCACAATTGGAGCTACCGATCTACCAGTTGGATGTCAAATCTGAATTTCTCAATGGTGACTTGGAGGAAGAAGTTTATGTGGAGCAACCGGCAGGCTATGTTGTCGAGGGAAAAGAAGAAAAAGTTTACCGGCTTCGGAAAGCACTATATTGCCTAAAACAAGCACCGAGGGCCTGGAATAGCAAGATTGACCGTTATTTTCGATCAAATGGACTCGAACGAAGTCAAAATGAGCTGTCATTATACGTAAAGAAAGATGGGCAAGATTTTCTAATTGTTTGCCTTTACGTCGCTGACTTGATATATGTCGGCACTAATCCTTCTATGGTGAAAGAATTTAAAGAAGCTATGATGAGAGAATACGAGATGACAGACTTGGGTCTCATGAAGTATTTTCTTGGGATTCAAGTTCGACAATCCAAAGGAGAGATTTTTATCTCTCAAGAAAAATATCTTGACGAAGTGTTGAAAAAATTTCAAATGAGCAATTGCAAATCAATCTCAACTCCATTGGTAATTAATGAGAAATTGTAGCAAAATGATGGAGCGGAAAAAGTTGATGCAAAAATATATAGAAGCTTAGTCAGCTCATTGATCTATTTGACAAATACAAGGCCAGGCATTGTATATCCTGTCAGCTTGATCTCGAGGTTCATGCACGAACAAAGCAAGCTACACTATGCAGCTGCCAAAAGAATTTTGACGTATCTTCAAGGAATAAGAAAGCTTGGTATCAAGTATGTTAAAAAAAAAAGAAAATCAACTTATTGGATACAACGATAGCGATTGGGCTGGATCACTCGATGATCGCAAAAGTACATCTGGGTATGTATTTTGCTTGGGTTCGAAAATTATTTCTTGGCAATATAAGAAGCAGAAGATGGTATCACTCTCATCAGTAGAAGCCGAGTATATTGCCGCCACCGACGTCGCTTGTGAAGCTGTTTGGCTAAGAAGAATTTTAAATGATATTGAGCAAAAGCAGGAGGCCCCGACAACAATTCTCTATGATAATATGTCTACTATTGCAATGACAAAGAATCCAGTTTTTCACGCAAGGACAAAACACATTGAACTTCGACATCACTTCATACGAGATCTCGTGAATGATAAAAAAATTCAGTTGGAGTTCATCAACACAAATGAGCAGTTAGCAGATGGCTTTACTAAAGCAGTGAGTTCAGAAAAATTCGAGCACCTTCGAATAACCACTAACCTCTGGATTTTTTAATCGTAGAAGAGAGGAATTGGTTTGGGTCACTACTTATAACAAGAGAATAATCTCAAATTCATTAATCAAACCATATAATTAAAGATTTATGTAGAACGAGGTCAAGAAAACGGTTGAAAGGGTTGAAGAAGGGTTAAAACCTATCTCCGCATAGTACTGGCAAACACACAATAAGTGTTGTGAAACTTACATGAGCTGATGAGAAATCCTTCAAACTGGTGATAGTCGTCTTCACAAATCAAACTGATGAGAAATCCTTCAAACTGGTGCCTCAATCAAATTCTTGAATCGCTTTAACAATTGAGAAGGTGTATCGAGTGCTTCGTTCGGCTTTAATTTGCAAGAGAAGATGAATTTTTTGTGGAAACTAAATTAGGGGTTGATGGGAGGCGTGGAATTTTTTGGAAGAACTGATGAAGGCGGCTAAAAAATCCCAGCTCTACTCCCGCCTTTAAGAATAGTTTTTTTTCTTGGTTACAAATTAGGAATAGTTCACTTAATAATGATGAACTCGTTTTTTCTTTTAATTTTGTAATTTTTATTTTTCACCTATTTCAATGTTTACCGACGGTTTAATTAAGTTGTTGTAGTAATGTGTCACATTAAGACCAATAACGACGAAAGTTTCAGCCCATCATTAATTATTTGTCGTTAAATGTATGAATTCTAGTAGTGATATGTCTCGAAGTGTTTAACTTGTCAGCAGGTTAAGATCAAACATCAACGACCCACCGGAATGTTTAATCCACTTCCGATTCCTATATGGTAGTGGGAAGATATATCGATGGACTTTATCACTAATATGCCGAAGACCAGAACAGGGATGAACATGATTTGGGTGATAGTTGATCGCCTAACCAAGTCGGATCATTTTCTGGGCATTAAGGATACTTGGGGACCAGAGAGGTTGGCACGAGTGTTTATTGCGGAGATAGTCCGATTGCATGGTACACCGAAGACCATTATTTCTGACCGAGATGGTCGCTTCATGTCACATTTTTGGAAAGTGGTTCATAGAGCCCTGGGAACCGAGCTGAACTTTAGCACAGCTTATCATCCTCAGACTGATGGACAGTCCGAGAGGACTATTCAAACAGTGGAAGACATGTTTAGAGCTTGTGTCCTAGATTGGTCGACTGGGTGGGAAGTTCATCTACCGTTGATTGAATTCACTTACAACAATAGTTGGCATGCTTCCATTAAGATGGCACCTTTTGAAGCGTTATACAGGAGGAGATGTATATCACCCCTGTGTTGGGATGATTCATCAGACTTGATCGGGACGAATCCGGAGTTGATAGTACAGACTCAAGAGAAGGTAGCGTTGATTTGTGAAAGACTGTTGACTATCCAAAGTCGACAGAAATCTTATGCATACATGCGCCATCGCCCGTTGGAATTTGGAATCAGGGACCACGTGCTTTTAAAGGTTTCTCCTACTCGGGGGATTTTTCATTTTGGGAGAAAGGGAAAGCTGAGTCCGAGATATATTGGACCATTCGAGATTCTTGAAAGAGTTGGAGAATTGGCGTACAGGTTGGCCTTGCCGCCATCGTTGAGTCATGTTCATAATGTGTTCATGTATCACAATTACGAAAATACATACCAGATTCCAATCATGTCATCAATTTCAGCGAGATCGAAGTCGCTAAGGATGGCACGTTCGAAGAGAAACCAATCAAGATACTCGAGAGTTGAGTCAAACAATTGATAAATAAACCAATCACCTTGGTTAAATTTCAATGGTCGCGACACGGATTTGAAGAAGTCACTTGGGAGATAGAGGATAGTATGAAGTCAAGATACCCAGAATTATTTTCCTCTTATGTTTCGGGACGAAACTCCCTTTTAGAGGGAGAGTATGTAATATCCAGATAATTGTCGAGTATTTTCGTATGTATTTGAACCTTGTATTATTCGACTTTGTAATATTAATAATCGAACTGTGATTTTTTCCCGTATTCGTATTCCAACAGTCATGATCATATTAGGAAGAGTTTGTAAATTCATGCATACAGCTACGTCATAACGTACGTTAGCAGGTAAGCATAACATACGTTATGAGCAGAAGATAGCGTACGCTATGGACGAAGCATAGCGTACGCAACAGGCAGTCAAAAAGATCAGATTGGTCGGCGTATGGGCCAGCTTGGGATGGGGTCGGATAGGATAAGATTCCACGTGATCCGGGAAGCTTTTCGATAAAGCAAGTCAAAGAGGTATAATGTACACTAAAGGACTAAGATAGTGTACACTACACAGTGCTTATTACGTACGTAAAAAGTAATGGTTAACGTACCTTAATGAGGTCAGAAATGAGGCAGCATCTACTGTCGAAAGTTAACGTACGCTAAAGATTTCAGATAACGTACGTTAAGACGATAACGTACGTAATGCTGTGAGGTTAACGTATGTAAAGGTCTGAGTTTTATAAACATGGCAGCACCCCATTTCATTTCAGCTCGTTTCCTTTCATCCCTTATCCGAATCCTGAGAGTTCTGATAGCCTTCCCCCACATTATAAACATTGCTTAGCCTTTCTACTTGGTGATTGAAGTTGGGAAACATCTTAGTTTGGTGCTCAAGCCTACGGTGTCAAGTTCTACCGATTGTTTTCATCATTTCATCATGTAAGGTATGTTGACATTAAACTCAACCTGGAATTCGGTTTCTTGAGTATGTTACTGAGATTATTACATTTCAAGGATGTCGTAGTAATCAAATATCATGTTTTAGGAAGATTAGTTTGGTTATACTTGGATTGTTCTTCATTCTTAAGAGAATTGTGATCGAACCTTGGTATGTTGAACCCTATGACGTATTTTCTGAGATTGTGGTATGTTTTGGTCGAGTTGTATACCAATGTCATGTTAATATCATAACCTAGAGTTGAAGTGTTCAAGAAGATGAATTCTAGGAGTTTTCACCAAGATTATTTCGTATCTCGTAAGAGGTGTTTGAATTGATAAACTTCATTATATTCATGGTTAGAATGGATTGATTATGTTGAGGATAATCGAATTGAACCTAGAACATGGTTGTTTCATCTCCCTTCGAGAATTTGTTAGTATTCGTGTGATCATACTCTTGTTATGAATCACTATTTAGCCAAACTACTTTGGAAGTTGTTAATGGAGTTGGAGTAGGAAGATTGATGATATGCCTACCCTTGTTATAGTAGAAGTCGATATTCTTATCATCCACGTAGCATGATTTTGTAGAATCCAACTAGTGTTCATTCAATGATTTGATCGTGTAACCAACCATTCGTAAGATAGTGTGTTTGACCATAGTTGTGTACGATCAACGCTCATGTGTTACTTGTGTATCCATTAGTTTTATTACATTAGTTGAGTTTGTTGGGATTCGGTGCCTAAAACGAAGGCCCATAGGAAGCGGTAAAATGAAAATTAATTCGATCCGAATCCCTACGAGGATCAATCGAGCTACGTATATACAAATATCAAAAACGAATTCACAAGAGATATAGAAACTCACCCTTGTAGTCCGTTGATTAGATGGATTCCTTCTCTTGAGCTATTCCCCAAGCTTTAGGCGATCTCCCTGCAATTCAATCCGCTCCAAGCTCTTGAATGATTCAACGCCGAAAGCACCGCGTCTCTACTTGCCACGCGCCGAAGAAACGACCGTAACGACGATCACCTTGCTATCCTCCGAGGATACGGCTAGAGCTAAGTGATGAAGCTTCCAATATGAAATTATAACACTCTAAGTGTATAACTCATAATCTCCCTTTTATTTCTCAATTTTCCTCCAAGAAAAATCAAGAATTTGTGAAGAAAAAAAATGGAAGAAGACTTGGAGAAGATGATGAAGACTTTGAGAAAAGTTTTCTCTCTCTCCCTCACTCTCTCTCACGTTGGAAACAAAATGGGTATGAGTGATTGTCTTCTTTTTCCTTTTTATTCAACTCCCCACATGTAACAACTCATGCTAATAAGAATCAACCCCACCTATACAATTATAATGCATTAAAGTATGGAGACAAGAGTCCAAAAGGAAGGTGGCTTGAAATGGGGGGTGACCCATGTAGAAACCGAACGAGTTCGGTTCGTTTCGAACTCCCGTGAGTCCAAACAGATAAACTCCGATTTCGTTCTGATGTATTTATATCGATTAATTAATCCAATTAATTAATCATATTAAATACATAATAACATAATTAATTTCTCCAAGAAATAATTATATTCATGAATTAAATTAATCACCCGGTAATTTATTTAATTAATTAGGCCGTAAATTAATTTATCCATGAAATCAATTTAGACATCCAATGTCCCAAATTAGATATCCAATATCTAATATTCATAATGAGAGAATTAAGCTTGATTCATTCCGTCGTCAATCCTAATGCGCGACTCGGTAGGTCCGTCTCATTTAGCAATGGGAGGAACCAAAGAGTAGTAGCACCACCTAGCCAGCCTGGCGGCCTACACTGTACCCCAACTGAGAACGAATGATGGGATCATTCAAGAACCATTATGTCGTGAATACCAGTATACGTATAAACCCTTCTTTCAAATGTCCCGATCAAGTTATAGGATCACGGTCAGTCAAACCCTATCTGTACTTGACTCTATGCATGCGTTAATGCAAATCGAGATCGTCGAGCTCTCGTGTATGCAATACAACTAGCTCCAATGCTTTGGCCAAAGACTTATGACCTCATCTGCCAATAACCGCATAGGACATATAACCCGTTCACTAACAGGAGAAAGAAGTCTATCTTGGTATTCAGTAGGACCTGCTACTTGCCCATCAAGATGTACGTCAAGGTTGACCCCCGCCTCCCGGTTTACAGGGTCGAACTACTCTAATGAAAATATTGACGTCACAAGCACATCCCTACTAAATCCTCAAGTCGAAGGTTCACGAATACCTATTACAACCTTTCAATTCCGTCATTGACTGTCCCGGAGTGAAATCCGTGTGACGAATCGAGGGCGGGTCGGTTCGAGTATACTAATCCAATTAGCATACCTATAACGTGTGCTCCCACTAACCATTAGTGTTCGACAGGCACTCTCCATGTCAAAGAACACGTCATACAAGTCTTCACATAAACTTAACGTCCAGTCAAGTTTCATCGACTTGCGAACGATTAAGTATTTGAGCTATAAACCTTTCCAGTGCCGACCCCTTTATCCAATAAGGAGTGGAACGTTTTGCTATCAAATACACGAACTAGTTTCTGTATATATATATATATTTACGAGTTAGGAATGCCAGTAACTACCAGTAAATAAAGAAACTTCCATTGCCTTATATTAATGATTTAAATAATTACAAGTACAATGCCCTCACTCAACATCATCTGAGTGGCATTCGAGGGCATACTCCCAACAATCTCCTACTTGCACTCAATGCCACCCACTATGGTATCTAATACCCATGTTCTCCAGATTATGCTCCAAGCTAATATGAGAATGTGGCTTGGTCAGTGGATCAACGACGTAGTCGGCTGACTCTACTCTATGCAGCACAATGTATCTCTTTGTGAACAAATACTCTTATGAGATGATACTCTCTCAATATATTTGGTACTATTGTGAAACCTCGGCTCCTAGGCCCGTGCTACCGCTCTGGCAGAACATCACAAGGTGTCACGAGAAGTTTACCTAGTAACTTCTTAACCCTTCCTTTGGAGGCCTCCGAGGCCGCTTTATACTCAGCCTAACTGGTGGAATCAGCAGTCGCGCTATACTTGGCACTATGCCAAGATACTGCTATTCCATTAAGAGTAAATGTAGCTAGAAGTATACATATAATCGTCTTTCTATCCTTGGAAGTCCAATACAGTGAATCCCACCACATTCTGTTCTCCACCACCATATAAAAGAATCAGATTACTTAGTACTTATAAAGTACTTGAGAACATTCTTTACGGCGGTCTAATGTTCCCGGACTGGGTTAGCCCGAAACCTGCTTACCACGCTTCCAGCATGCGCAATGTCAGGTCTTGTACACAATAAAGTATATGTAAGGCTACCCACTGCCGAAGCATATGGTATATAACTCATTCCCTTTCATTGTTCCTCACTATGAGGACACATCTTCAAGGTGAGTTTTATTCCACGTCGCATCGGAAGGAACCTTATTTAAGATCTAATCTATATAGAGGGCTTGGGAAAAACTTATCATTCTCTTCGATCTATCCCAGTAGAGTCTAATCCCAAGAATATATGTTTCTTCTTCCAAGTCCTTCATGGAGAAAATTACTCAAAAGCCAAGCTTTCACAGAACTGAGCATTCCCACATCATTTCTGTAACACCCCATACTAGGCGGATATTACAGTGCCGTGGATCCCCGACTGGGACCCACCCGGCAAATGAAAATGAATGAATTACAAAGGATAAATGTAGTACCGAACCACATTACAACAGTAATTACTCCGATGAGGAGTTTAATTACAACACACCAGGACAATACCGAATACTAGTGAATTTTTTGGAAGAACTGATGAAGGCGGCTAAAAAATCCCAGCTCTACTCCCGCCTTTAAGAATAGTTTTTTTTCTTGGTTACAAATTAGGAATAGTTCACTTAATAATGATGAACTCGTTTTTTCTTTTAATTTTGTAATTTTTATTTTTCACCTATTTCAATGTTTACCGACGGTTTAGATAAGTTGTTGTAGTAATGTGTCACATTAAGACCAATAACGACGAAAGTTTCAGCCCATCATTAATTATTTGTCGTTAAATGTATGAATTCTAGTAGTGATATGTCTCGAAGTGTTTAACTTGTCAGCAGGTTAAGATCAAACACCAACGACCCACCGGAATGTTTAATCCACTTCCGATTCATATATGGTAGTGGGAAGATATATCGATGGACTTTATCACTAATATGCCGAAGACCAGAACAGGGATGAACATGATTTGGGTGATAGTTGATCGCCTAACCAAGTCGGATCATTTTCTGGGCATTAAGGATACTTGGGGACTAGAGAGGTTGGCACGAGTGTTTATTGCGGAGATAGTCCGATTGCATGGTACACCGAAGACCATTATTTCTGACCGAGATGGTCGCTTCGTGTCACATTTTTGGAAAGTGGTTCATAGAGCCCTGGGAACCGAGCTGAACTTTAGCACAGCTTATCATCCTCAGACTGATGGACAGTCCGAGAGGACTATTCAAACAGTGGAAGACATGTTGAGAGCTTGTGTCCTAGATTGGTCGACTGGGTGGGAAGTTCATCTACCGTTGATTGAATTCACTTACAACAATAGTTGGCATGCTTCCATTAAGATGGCACCTTTTGAAGCGTTATACAGGAGGAGATGTATATCACCCCTGTGTTGGGATGATTCATCAGACTTGATCGGGACGAAACCGGAGTTGATAGTACAGACTCAAGAGAAGGTAGCGTTGATTTGTGAAAGACTGTTGACTATCCAAAGTCGACAGAAATCTTATGCATACATGCGCCGTCGCCCGTTGGAATTTGGAATCAGGGACCACGTGCTTTTAAAGGTTTCTCCTACTCGGGGGATTTTTCCTTTTGGGAGAAAGGGAAAGCTGAGTCCGAGATATATCGGACCATTCGAGATTCTTGAAAGAGTTGGAGAATTGGCGTACAGCTTGGCCTTGCCGCCATCGTTGAGTCATGTTCATAATGTGTTCATGTATCACAATTACGAAAATACATACCAGATTCCAGTCATGTCATCAATTTCAGCGAGATCGAAGTCGCTAAGGATGGCACGTTCGAAGAGAAACCAATCAAGATACTCGAGAGTTGAGTCAAACAATTGATAAATAAACCAATCACCTTGGTTAAAGTTCAATGGTCGCGACACGGAGTTGAAGAAGTCACTTGGGAGATAGAGGATAGTATGAAGTCAAGATACCCAGAATTATTTTCCTCTTATGTTTCGGGACGAAACTCCCTTTTAGAGGGAGAGTATGTAATATCCGGATAATTGTCGAGTATTTTCGTATGTATATGAACCTTGTATTATTCGACTTTGTAATATTAATAATCGAACTATGATTTTTTCCCGTATTCGTATTCCAACAGTCATGATCATATTAGGAAGAGTTTGTAAATTCATGCATACAGCTACGTCATAACGTACGTTAGCAGGTAAGCATAACATACGTTATGAGCAGAAGATAGCGTACGCTATGGACGAAGCATAGCGTACGCAACAGGCAGTCAAAAAGATCAGATTGGTCGGCGTATGGGCCAGCTTGGGATGGGGTTGGATAGGATAAGATTCCACGTGATCCGGGAAGATTTTCGATAAAGCAAGTCAAAGAGGTATAATGTACACTAAAGGACTAAGATAGTGTACACTACACAGTGCTTATTACGTACGTAAAAAGTAATGGTTAACGTACGTTAAGGAGGTCAGAAATGAGGCAGCATCTACTGTCAAAAGTTAACGTACGCTAAAGATTTCAGATAGCGTACGTTAAGACGATAACGTACGTAATGCTGTGAGGTTAACGTATGTAAAGGTCTGAGTTTTATAAACATGGCAGCACCCCATTTCATTTCAGCTCGTTTCCTTTCATCCCTTATCCGAATCCTGAGAGTTCTGATAGCCTTCCCCCACATTATAAACATTGCTTAGCCTTTCTACTTGGTGATTGAAGTTGGGAAACATCTTAGTTTGGTGCTCATGCCTACGGTGTCAAGTTCTACCGATCGTTTTCATCATTTCATCATGTAAGGTATGTTGACATTAAACCCAACCTGGAATTCGGTTTCTAGAGTATGTTACTGAGATTATTACATTTCAAGGATGTCGTAGTAATCAAATATCATGTTTTAGGAAGATCAGTTTGGTTATACTTGGATTGTTCTTCATTCTTAAGAGAATTGTGATCGAACCTTGGTATGTTGAACCCTAGGACGTATTTTCTGAGATTGTGGTATGTTTTGGTCGAGTTGTATACCAATGTCATGTTAATATCATAACCTAGAGTTGAAGTGTTCAAGAAGATGAATTCTAGGAGTTTTCACCAAGATTATTTCGTATCTCGTAAGAGGTGATTGAATTGATAAACTTCATTATATTCATGGTTAGAATGGATTGATTATGTTGAGGATAATCGAATTGAACCTAGAACATGGTTGTTTCATCTCCCTTCGAGAATTTGTTAGTATTCGTATGATCATACTCTTGTTATGAATCACTATTTAGCCAAACTACTTTGGAAGTTGTTAATGGAGTTGGAGTAGGAAGATTGATGATATGCCTACCCTTGAAGTCGATATTCTTATCATCCACGTAGCATGATTTTGTAGAATCCAACTAGTGTTCATTCAATGATTTGATCGTGTAACCAACCATTCGTAAGATAGTGTGTTTGACCATAGTTGTGTACGATCAACGCTCATGTGTTACTTGTGTATCCATTAGTTTTATTACATTAGTTGAGTTTGTTGGGATTCGGTGCCTAAAACGAAGGCCCATAGGAAGCGGTAAAATGAAAATTAATTCGATCCGAATCCCTATGAGGATCAATCGAGCTACGTATATACAAATATCAAAAACGAATTCACAAGAGATATAGAAACTCACCCTTGTAGTCCGTTGATTAGATGGATTCCTTCTCTTGAGCTATTCCCGAAGCTTTAGGCGATCTCCCTGCAATTCAATCCGCTCCAAGCTCTTGAATGATTCAACGCCGAAAGCACCGCGTCTCTACTTGCCACGCGCCGAAGAAACGACCGTAACGACGATCACCTTGCTATCCTCCAAGGATACGGCTAGAGCTAAGTGATGAAGCTTCCAATATGAAATTATAACACTCTAAGTGTATAACTCATAATCTCCCTTTTATTTCTCAATTTTCCTCCAAGAAAAATCAAGAATTTGTGAAGAAAAAAAATGGAAGAAGACTTGGAGAAGATGATGAAGACTTTGAGAAAAGTTTTCTCTCTCTCCCTCACTCTCTCTCACGTTGGAAACAAAATGGGTATGAGTGATTGTCTTCTTTTTCCTTTTTATTCAACTCCCCACATGTAACAACTCATGCTAATGAGAATCAACCCCACCTATACAATTATAATGCATTAAAGTATGGAGACAAGAGTCCAAAAGGAAGGTGGCTTGAAATGGGGGGTGACCCATGTAGAAACCGGACGAGTTCGGTTCGTTTCGAACTCCCGTGAGTCCAAACAGATAAACTCCGATTTCGTTCTGATGTATTTATATCGATTAATTAATCCAATTAATTAATCATATTAAATACATAATAACATAATTAATTTCTCCAAGAAATAATTATATTCATGAATTAAATTAATCACCCGGTAATTTATTTAATTAATTAGGCCGTAAATTAATTTATCCAATAAATCAATTTAGGCATCCAATGTCCCAAATTAGATATCCAATATCTAATATTCATAATGAGAGAATTAAGCTTGATTCATTCCGTCGTCAATCCTAATGCGCGACTCGGTAGGTCCGTCTCATTCAGCAATGGGAGGAACCAAAGAGTAGTAGCACCACCTAGCCAGCCTGGCGGCCTACATTGTACCCCAACTGAGAACGAATGATGGGATCATTCAAGAACCATTATGTCGTGAATACCAGTATACGTATAAACCCTTCTTTCAAATGTCCCGATCAAGTTATAGGATCACGGTCAGTCAAACCCTATCTGTACTTGACTCTATGCATGCGTTAATGCAAATCGAGATCGTCGAGCTCTCGTGTATCCAATACAACTAGCTCCAATGCTTTGGCCAAAGACTTATGACCTCATCTGCCAATAACCGCATAGGACATATAACCCGTTCACTAACAGGAGAAAGAATTCTATCTTGGTATTCAGTAGGACCTGCTACTTGCCCATCAAGATGTACGTCAAGGTTGACCCCCACCTCCCGGTTTACAGGGTCGAACTACTCTAATGAAAATATTGACGTCACAAGCACATCCCTACTAAATCCTCAAGTCGAAGGTTCACGAATACCTATCACAACCTTTTGATTCCGTCATTGACTGTCCCGTAGTGAAATCCGTGTGACGAATCGAGGGCGGGTCGGTTCGAGTATACTAATCCAATTAGCATACCTATAACGTGTGCTCCCACTAACCATTAGTGTTCGACAGGCACTCTCCATGTCAAAGAACACGTCATACAAGTATTCACATAAACTTAACGTCCAGTCAAGTTTCATCGACTTGCGAACGATTAAGTATTTGAGCTATAAACCTTTCCAGTGCCGACCCCTTTATCCAATAAGGAGTGGAACGTTTTGCTCTCAAATACACGGACTAGTTTCTGTATATATATATATATATATATATATATATATATATATATATATATTTACGAGTTAGGAATGCCAGTAACTACCAGTAAATAAAGAAACTTCCATTGCCTTATATTAATGATTTACATAATTACAAGTACAATGCCCTCACTCAACATCATCTGAGTGGCATTCGAGGGCATACTCCCAACAATCTCCTACTTGCACTCAATGCCACCTACTATGGTATCTAATACCCATGTTCTCCAGATTATGCTCCAAGCTAATCTGAGAATGTGGCTTGGTCAGTGGATCAACGACGTAGTCGGCTGACTCTACTCTATGCAGCACAATGTATCTCTTTGTGAACAAATACTCTTATGAGATGATACTCTTTCAATATATTTGGTACTATTGTGAAACCTCGGCTCCTAGGCCCGTGCTACTGCTCTGGCAGCACATCACAAGGTGTCACGAGAAGTTTACCTAGTAACTTCTTAACCCTTCCTTTGGAGGCCTCCGAGGCCGCTTTATACTCAGCCTAATTGGTGGAATCAGCAGTCGCGCTATACTTGGCACTATGCCAAGATACTGCTCTTCCATTAAGAGTAAATGTAGCCAGAAGTATACATATAATCGTCTTTCTATCCTTGGAAGTCCAATACAGTGAATCCCACCACATTCTGTTCTCCACCACCATATAAAAGAATCAGATTACTTAGTACTTCTAAAGTACTTGAGAACATTCTTTACGGCGGTCTAATGTTCCCTGACTGGGTTAGCCCGAAACCTACTTACCACGCTTCCAGCATGCGCAATGTCAGGTCTTGTACACAATAAAGTATATGTAAGGCTACCCACTGCCGAAGCATATGGTATATAACTCATTCCCTTTCATTGTTCCTCACTATGAGGACACATCTTCAAGGTGAGTTTTATTCCACGTCGCATCGGAAGGAACCTTATTTAAGATCTAATCTATATAGAGGGCTTGGGAAAAACTTATCATTCTCTTCGATCTATCCCAGTAGAGTCTAATCCCAAGAATATAGGTTTCTTCTTCCAAGTCTTTCATGGAGAAAATTACTCGAAAGCCAAGCTTTCACAGAACTGAGCATTCCCACATCATTTCTGTAACACCCCAAACTAGGCGGATATTACAGTGCCGTGGATCCCCGACTGGGACCCACCCGGCAAATTAAAATGAATGAATTACACAGGATAAATGTAGTACCGAACCACATTACAACAGTAATTACTCCGATGAGGAGTTTAATTACAACACACCAGGACAATACCGAATACTAGTGTATTTTATATGAAGATAAAATACACAACACTGAATGAAACAGAGTATCCAAATGAAAATATGCAGCGGAAGATAAATGACAATAATATGAATAACTGAAAGATCGGGGCCCCCTACTAATACCACTGGGACTCCTCGACGTCAGCGTGTTCTCCCCGTGCTTTTGCCTTGCCAAGACCTGAAAAACAAAATCCCCAAACGGGGTCAGTTACAAAGAACAACAATCCTCCAGAGTTGAATAAACACAATCATATAATATGTAGTATAAACCACAAGTTCGATTAAAATGAAACGGTTAGATTATAACCCAATCTTGTTGAAAACAAACGCAATCAAACATGCTGTATGAATCAACTAACAGTACGGCTCAAAGGGTGGAGCCACACTACGCCCGGGATGGAAATGTGTCCGTGCACAAGCCACCAACGAGTATCAATCGAATACACGCGTGGTCTTGTGCCTAATCAGTCTCACGAAGCAATCGACTCGTGTGCACAGTCCAATGTGAGGCCAACAACCAACACACGACATAAATGTGCCCGACATGAAAATCCTACACATACCAACCGGCACGCCAGTATGACCTGGAATGCCACGATATAACAAAAGTGACATCGGAAACGAATAATGACTCACCGAGATAAAATGATAGTGAAATGAATGATAGCTCAACGAAAAGATTGGAACCGTCGTTCCTTGTGACTAAAGTGATTAATTGACAATGACAAGTTTTAATATGGTTAACACAATGATGAATGAGTTACGATTATGAATGAACAACAACAAAAGGAAATGAATATCCTTTTAACCGAGTAAGAATCAACTTACTCAACACCGGTGACAATTATCCTTCCACGAACAACGTCCTAATTGAGATATCGGTCGCTCGAACAACCTTGAATAATAGAATTACCAACAATCCGTTCAATATACGAATTAAACGCGAATATAACGAACTCAAAACGTCGATACGACTAAACCAAGTCCATTGAGGCATTAAATCAAACACGTTGCGGCCAAACTCCGATTGTTTATAATCAAACCTCAATATACCAATATCAAATCCCCCAAGAAGTGTTTCAAACCAACAAAACATCTTCAATACGATTAATAATCCAAAACGAATATCCAAACACGTGATTATAACGATAATTAATCGAAAACCCCCAATTCCAACTCGATATTCAAAGTGTTCTTGAATAATCCCTCAATAATCCAATGAATCATTATACAAACTCATAATCATATACATATCCCTTCATATAACATGATTATAACGTCCAAAACATCATATCTCAACACAAAATCGAAACCCAAGATGTTGAAGAAATTACCTCTTGAAGATCCAACCACTTCGATCCGATGAACACGAGTTAAATCGAGTATCCGAGCTTCCCAAATGAATGAGGATGATGAAAATCTAACACTCAAGTGATTGAGGATGGAAAAATCCCTCTCTCAAGTCTCTCTCTCGGAACAAAATGAAGAAAGAATGAAAATGATGAAAAATGTCCCGGTCGAGTCTTTAAATACTGCCGGAAGTTACGGCCGTAACTCGGCCCTCTTACGGCCGTAACATTCCAAGTCAACGGCCTTACGGCCGTAACCGGCCAACTCGTACGGCCGTAACTCGGCTTCGTCCGAAAGCCTGCCGACAGACTTACAGCCGTAACCGTTCCTGAGTTACGGGCGTAACCCGCCTTCGTCAAAAACATCCGTCGACACCCTTACGGCCGTAACCGCACACCTTACGGCCGTAACTCGGATGATACGGCCGTATCCGGCCATACTTACGGGCGTAAGCCCTCTTCGTCGAAAACGACCAGGCACCCTGCCTGCCGCGTACGGCCGTAACCGGCCAAGCCTTACGGCCGTACCTTCCTCGACTTACGGCCGTATGCCGCAACCCTTACGGCCGTAAGTCACCCTTGGTCGACAACACCCGAAATTTACGAACACCACTTACGGCCGTATCCTCACCTTCTTACGGCCGTAACTCGTCTTCGGCCAAAATGCACAGGCGGCTCTTTGGACCACGTCTGGCCGTCAGAAGCCCGACTTTACGGCCGTACCCGCTGAACTTACGGCCGTATCCCGGAACCTTACGGCCGTAACTCAATGCTGGCCAAAGTGAATAAATTCGATAACTTCGATTCCTCGCTACGACTGATGAATGATCCGACATATCATACGAATGTGAAAATGAACAAGTCTAACACAAGCCAAGGATGATACTCCCATCTCGGTCTCTAAACGGAGATGAAATGACGATCGGTAACTGATATAAGATTACAACATGCCAACAGTGAACGCAAATGAATGAATCATGAATGATGAGCGATCATTAATGAGTGAAAATTACTGAGTGATAAATACAGACTGATAATTACTAAATGGTAAAGGATGAATTACAACCGGGTATTACATACTCCCCCCCTTAAAAAGAGTTTCGTCCCCGAAACTAAGGGTCAAACAACTCGGGATAACTCTCCCGCATACTCTCCTCGGTTTCCCAAGTGGCCTCTTCGACTCCATGTCTAGACCACTGAAACTTAACCAAAGGAATCGCCTTATTCCTCAACTGTTTGATTTGCCGCTCTAACACTCGTATGGGACGCTCCTCATACGAATGATCATCTGCGATCTCGATTTCGTCGAACTGAAGTATGTGACTCGGGTCGGCAACCTATTTCCGTAGCTGAGAGACGTGAAACACATTATGAATTCGGCTCAACGCCAGAGGTAAAAGCCAATCGATAAGCTAACTCGTCTATTCGATCCAGAATCTCAAACGGTCCAATGAATCTCGGACTCAACTTTCCCCTCTTCCCAAAACGGAAGATATTACGACTCGGGATTACCTTGACCAAAACATGGTCACCCGTCTCGAACTCTAATGGTCGACGACGATTACCTGCATATGATTCCTGTCGACTCCGAGCGATCAACAACGACTCCTGATCAAAGCTACCTTCTCACCGGCGGCTATAAGCATATCGGGCTCGGTGCCGATTGATTCTGATGGGTCGTCCCAACACAAGGGAGATCGACAACGACGACCGTACCAGGCCTCGTAAGGTGCTACCTGAAACGAAGAGTGCCAACTATTATTGTACGTGAATTCGATCAACGGTAGTTGGGCTTCCCAATTATCTTCTAAATCGAGGACGCATGCCCTCAACATGTCCTCCGATGTCTGAATAGTCCTCTCTAATTGTCCGTCGGACTGAGGATGAAAATAGTAACGAGATTAAGCTGAGTTCTCATAGCACGATGAGCTGATTTCCAAAATGAGACACGAATCGTCCGTCACGATCAGAAACGATACTTTTAGAAGTACCGTGCAATCTCACTATCTCTTTGATGAATAGATGGGTAAGTCTCTCGGGACCCCACGTATCCTTAATCTCAAGGAAAAGAGCTGATTTAGTTAAGCAGTCCGCGATCACTCAGGTCGTATTCATGCCACGACGACTCGTCGGCAACTCGTGATGAAATCCATAGAAATGTCTTCCCACTTCCATTCTGGAATAGGGAGCGGTATCAGCATACTCGCCGGTCGCTGATGTTCCATCTTGACTTGCTGATAGGCTAAACATCTAAAAACAAATTCCGCGACTTCTCGCTTCATATTACTCCACCAGAAATTTTGTTTCAAGTTCTTGTACATCTTGCTAGACCCCGGATGAACCGGATAAGGGGTAGCATGAGCTTCTCTCAAGATCGAGTTTTTCAACTCATCATTCGCCGGTACGCACAACCGATTCTTAAATCTCAAGAGTCCATCCTTGTGGACCACAAATCCAGGGGCTTTCCCCTGTGCCTCATCCTCGCGGATGAGCAACAAAATGAATCTGAACCCTGATTCTCCCTGAGTTCCTACTCAAGTGATGATGAAATCTCTAACATACAAAGCTGTCCCTGAACTCGCTAAAGCCGGACCTCGATCTCGGGTCTAAGGAATTCCTGCTGAAGCTCCTTCTGAACTGTTAAATGAGCAAGAATCTGCTCTTGAACGGACTTACGACTCAAGGCGTCGACGACAACGTTCGCCTTGCCCGGGTGGTAAAGGATCTCGATATCAAAATCTTTGATTAGTTCCAACCACCGCCTCTGTCGCATATTTAACTCCTTGTGAGTAAATATATACTTCAACTCTTGATATTGGTGAAGATCTGACAGGTGATGCCATAAAGGTAACGACGCCAAATTTCCAATGCGAAAACCACGGTTGCTAGCTCCGGCCGTGGGTTGGATAATTAACCAGCTAATCCGAGGAAACTTCGGATTTACTTAACATCTTTCGGAGGTTGCCAATCTCGGATAGCCTCCGTCTTCTGAGGGTTGACACGAACTCTGTCAGATGAATTTATATGCCCAAGAAAAGTCACTTCGGACATCCAGAACTCACATTTGGAAAACTTTCCATAAAGTTGCTCTCGTCTCAACACGTCGAGAACCTGATGAAGATGAACCTCGTGTTCCTCTCGGCTACGAGAATAAATCAAAATGTCATCGATGAAGACAACAACAAACTGATCTAAAAGGTCGATGAAAACCCGATTCATTAACTCCATGAATACCACATGTGCAATAGTTAGCCCGAACGGCATAACTACGAACTCATAATGACCATAGCGAGTACGAAACGCTGTCCTTGCGATATCCGACTCTCGAATCCGCAACTGGTGATATCCAGATCTTAAGTCGATCTTGGAAAATACTGAAGCTCCCTGAAGTTGATCTAAAAGATCATCAATACGGGGTAAGGGATACTAATCTGATCATCACCCTGTTCAACTCCTGGTAATTAATACACACACGAGACGAGCCATCCTTCTCCTTGACAGATCACACTGGTGCTCCTCACGGGGACGCAATCGGTCGGAGATAACCTTTCTCGAACTATTCCTCAAGTTGAATCTTCAACTCCTGCATTCTGGTCGGGGCCATCCGATACGGTGCCTTCGATAAAGGGGACGCACCGGCTCCAACTCACTCCTGAATTCCACTACTCTATATGAAGGCAACCAGATAACTCGTCTGGAAATACATCGTCAATCGATGACAATCATACCACAAATGATTGAACATTTCGATTGCCCTAGAATGGTCAATCGATAAAAAGTGATACAATGAATGATTGAACAGCTCGATTGCCTTAGAAAGGCCAATCGATGAAAATGATGCAATGAATGATTGAATAACTCGATTGCCTTAGGAAGGTCAATCGATGAAAATGATACAATGAATGATTGAATGACTCGATTGCGGAATCTATCTGCTTCCTCCATAATAATAATTCTACTGGAACAACGGGGATTACTTCCCTGAAGCACACATTCGACAACCAACGACGGAAAGATAGCGACCAAATGCTAACAAACACTGAGGATAGTATCAAGACGATCAAACCACTAATACCGAAGATTACATCGTCCTAAGATAAATTCACCACGATTAGGCCCACCAACTAATCGCGGTCATTACGCTTAATTCGGTATGATTTCCGAAAAATCTTTCATCGTCAGGTAGACCGATGGTAAGAGGTCCACAAGCAATAGGACTATCCCAAAATAAGTCTATTCAAACATGATTCGAAAATGAATGAATGCGGTGTACCAGCATCAAAAGGTACACACAGGTTGAAATAAAATTACGAGTATACCTGAAATCATTCGGGCCACCGGATCTTCGATCCTCCTCATCACATGAATCTGGGACTTGCCGGCCCCCGAACCGGACGCTCCCGTCTGATAAATACGAGCTCCAACTCTATTTGCTTTCATTGTCTTAAACGACGTTGATAAAGCATTCTGATCCTGAAACGCTGATTGCTTCGGGGCCTGAGATGCCGCCGGAGCCGACTTGGAGTCCTTTCGGCAAAAACAGGCCTTATGCCCAAAATTCCCACAATTATAGCACGTGATAGACGGTTTCAGACACTCAGTGCTGAAATGACCCGGCGTTCCACAATTGAAACAGGTGATGGCCGAACTGGCCGCTCGGGACTGAGATCCCGCACGATTATGCGCCGTAGGAGGTCGCTCAGAAACGATAGGACTCACACGAGATTTCTTGAAGGTTGACTGACCGCCTTCGGGTTGATTACGCTTCGTTGATTTCTTGCTGACAGATGAAGGTTGTTGTTCAGCACTTTCCTTAGCAGCCGGCTCATACGGGAGAGTTCTCTCGATTAATCCGGCCAGAGTGGCGCAATGATGATTGAGCAACTGCACATGGGTCATCATGGCCTGCATAAAAGTGAGTGGATCAACCCGAACATCTTCTGATCGAGCCGAGTCCTGGGCACGATTTCCCGACAGCGAGTGATTACTTCCCGGGTTTCGGCCCGCACCGCGGCCTCTCCCTGTGCATCCTCTGACAGCTCTCCCCATACTGAAGTAGGAAGGTCGCATAATGATTATATTTCCCGCATGATTATCACTTATGATTATGTCATGAGATGATGAAAATGAGTATACATGCTCTAATTTAGTGATTATATGAATGATTTACTGAAGTGACATGATTATCTGATGAAATTCTTGAAATGATTATCTTGAATAACTTAACAAAATTAATAGTATGATCATCCAGATCGACAACTGAGTAATGAAACGAATTGACTAATTAATGAATTAACATGATCGTCCTGATCATTAACTGAGTAATGAAATGAATTAAGTGATTGATGAGTTAACAAGATCGTCCTAATCACAATGAATGATGATGTTTGAGGATTGTTAAATGATGAATGATGAATGAATGACTATTGCCAGAAATTATACCATGGCGTTAGAAATCTTACAGTTCTTCCGGTCTGATTGGCTCGGCATTTGCACAGGTCACACGTGACGCGAAAGTCCAATGATACTAGTTTGATGACGATGATTTCAAATGAGACATGACTCGGAAGGTAGTATTCAAAACCACGCTCCGATACCAACTCTGTAACACCCCAAACTAGGTGGATATTACAGTGCCGTGGATCCCCGACTGGGACCCACCCGGCAAATGAAAATGAATGAATTACACAGGATAAATGTAGTACCGAACCACATTACAACAGTAATTACTCCGATGAGGAGTTTAATTACAACACACCAGGACAATACCGAATACTAGTGTATTTTATATGAAGATAAAATACACAACACTGAATGAAACGGAGTATCCAAATGAAAATCTGCAGCGGAAGATAAATGACAATAATATGAATAACTGAAAGATCGGGGGCCCCCTACTAGTACCACTGGGACTCCTCGACGTCAGCGTGTTCTCCCCGTGCTTTTGCCTTGCCAAGACCTGAAAAACAAAATCCCCAAACGGGGTCAGTTACAAAGAACAACAATCCTCCAGAGTTGAATAAACACAATCATATAATATGTAGTATAAACCACAAGTTCGATTAAAATGAAACGGTTAGATTATAACCCAATCTTGTTGAAAACATACGCAATCAAACATGTTGTATGAATCAACTAACAGTACGGCTCAAAGGGTGGCGCCACACTACACCCGGGATGGAAATGTGTCCGTGCACAAGCCACCAACGAGTATCAATCGAATACACGCGTGGTCTTGTGCCTAATCAGTCTCACGAAGCAATCGACTCATGTGCACAGTCCAATGTGAGGCCAACAACCAACACACGACATAAATGTGCCCGACATGAAAATCCTACACATACCAACCGGCACGCCAGTATGACCCGGAATGCCACGATATAACAAAAGTGACATCGGAAACGAATAATGACTCACCGAGATAAAATGATAGTGAAATGAATGATAGCTCAACGAAAAGATTGGAACCGTCGTTCCTTGTGACTAAAGTGATTAATTGACAATGACAAGTTTTAATATGGTTAACACAATGATGAATGAGTTACGATTATGAATGAACAACAACAAAAGGAAATGAATATCCTTTTAACCGAGTAAGAATCAACTTACTCAACACCAGTGACAATTATCCTTCCACGAACAACGTCCTAATTGAGATATCGGTCGCTCGAACAACCTTGAATAATACAATTACCAACAATCCGTTCAATATACGAATCAAACACGAATATAACGAACTCAAAACGTCGATACGACTAAACCAAGTCCATTGAGGCATTAAATCAAACACGTTGCGGCCAAACTCCGATTGTTTACAATCAAACCTCAATATACCAATATCAAATCCCCCAAGAAGTGTTTCAAACCAACAAAACATCTTCAATACGATTAGTAATCCAAAACGAATATCCAAACACGTGATTATAACGACAATTAATCGAAAACCCCCAATTCCAACTCGATATTCAAAGTGTTCTTGAATAATCCCTCATTAATCCAATGAATCATTATACAAACTCATAATCATATACATATCCCTTCATATAACATGATTATAACGTACAAAACATCATATCTCAACACAAAATCGAAACCCAAGATGTTGAAGAAATTACCTCTTGAAGATCCAACCACTTCGATCTGATGAACACGAGTTAAATCGAGTATCCGAGCTTCCCAAATGAATGAGGATGATGAAAATCTAACACTCAAGTGATTGAGGATGGAAAAATCCCTCTCTCAAGTCTCTCTCTCGGAACAAAATGAAGAAAGAATGAAAATGATGAAAAATGTCCCGGCCGAGTCTTTAAATACTGCCGGAAGTTACAGCCGTAACTCGGCCCTCTTACGGCCGTAACATTCCAGGTCAACGGCCTTACGGCCGTAACCGGCCAACTCGTACGGCCGTAACTCGGCTTCGTCCGAAAGCCTGCCGACAGACTTACGGCCAGAATGCCGTTCTGAGTTACGGGCGTAACCCGCCTTCGTCAAAAACATCCGTCGACATCCTTACGGCCGTAACCGCACACCTTACGGCCGTAACTCGGATGATACGGCCGTATCCGGCCATACTTACGGGCGTAAGCCCTCTTCGTCGAAAACGACCGTGCACCACTGCTGCCGCGTGCGGCCAGACCGCCAAGCCTTACGGCCGTACCTTCCTCGACTTACGGCCGTATGCCGCAACCCTTACGGCCGTAAGTCACCCTTGGTCGACAACACCCGAAATTTACGAACACCACTTACGGCCGTATCCTCACCTTCTTACGACCGTAACTCGTCTTCGGCCAAAATGCCTGGGCAGCCTGCTGGACCACGTACGGCCGTAACCGGCCAGCCTTACGGCCGTACCCGCTGAACTTACGGCCGTATCCCGGAACCTTACGGCCGTAACTCAATGCTGGCCAAAGTGAATAAATTCGATAACTCCGATTCCTCGCTACGACTGATGAATGATCCGACATATCATACGAATGTGAAAATGAACAAGTCTAACACAAGCCAAGGATGATACTCCCATCTCGGTCTCTAAACGGAGATGAAATGACGATCGGTAACTGATATAAGATTACAACATGCCAACAGTGAACACAAATGAATGAATCATGAATGATGAGCGATCATTAATGAGTGAAAAATACTGAGTGATAAATACAGACTGATAATTACTGAATGGTAAAGGATGAATTACAACCGGGTATTAGAATTTCCTATTAGTAGAATCTCATCTACATATAGTACTAAGAATGCGATCTTGCTCCCACTAATCCTCTTGTATACACAAGGTTCCTCTTCATTTTACACGAAGTCAAACTCTTTGACCGTCTTATCAAAACAAAGGTCCCAACTACATGAAGACTACTACAATCCATTTCATGGAGTCTACATCCACCATTGCTTAGTCGTGGGTCGGTCTCTTGTTTATCACCTGGAACCTCGTGGAAACCCAGTTCCGCCAAGTGCATAAAACTATGCCTCTCAGGTAAATGAGACGCCCTAGTAGACCAATGAGGTGGTTGTACTTGTGTTTCAGAAGGTTCGGTTCCATTTTCTTACACAGGTGTCTCCTGAGGAGTTTCATTGTATTCTTCCAAAGAAATATTTCTACCTGCTCCGCCTTCCTGAATGAATCTCTTCTTCCAGGAAGTGTGCTTGTTAAGCAACAATGATCTTTCGATCTTCGGACATGTAGAATAGATATCCCATCATCCCAGATGGGAATTCAATGAAACGTCCCTTCGCAGACCTAGCTTCCAACTTCTCCACCTTAGTATTCTTGACATAGGCGGGACATCCCCAAATCCTAATATGATTAAGACTTGGTTTCCTGCCCTCCCACATCTCATGTGGAGGTTTAGGAACATATTTGGAAGGACATCTGTTCATGATGTAAGCGGCAGTCAGGAGTGCATACCCCCACAGGTAAATCGGTAAGTCAGTATAGCCCAGCATGGAACGGACCATGTTCAACAAGGTCTGGTTCCTTCTTTCTGACACACCATTTAACTGAGGAGTACCTGGAGGTGTTAGTTGTGAAACTATTCCATGTTCCTTAAGGAACTCGTCAAACTCCGTACTCATATACTCGGCACCTCGGTCCGACCGAAGTGCTTTGATATGATTACCAGTTTTTTTCTCGACTAGGGCCTTGAATTCCTGGAATTTCTCAAAGGCCTCGGATTAATGTTTCATTATGTATACATAACCATACCTAGTATGATCATCTGGAAACGTAATGAAATATTGATATCCATCACGTGCTGCTTCCAAAGCACCACATACGTCGGTATGGATTAAACCCAGTTTATCAGCGGCTCTTTCAAAAGTCCCTGTGAAGGGGGATTTAGTCATTTTGCCTTTAAGGCAAGATTCACAAGTAGGAAGGGATACAATACCAATGGACCCATAAGTCCATCTTTTTCCATCTTGTAAACCTTGGTCTGACCAACATGACCAAGTCTAAGATGCCATTTCAAAACTTGATTGGTTTCATCCCTACCATGTTTTCTAGCCATAGTATTCACAACTAATTTGTTGCTGAGATTTAGCTGATACAATCCATTCAACAATGTAGCAGTACCCACTAGTTTATTTCTAAAATAAATTTTGCAGGAACCATCACCAATGAAAAATGAAAAGCCTTTTCGGTCCATGACTGGAATGGATACAATGTTTTTGTGCCCCTTGGGCAAAACAAGTACATCTTCTAATGTCAAAACAAATTCGGATTCTAAACCCAAAAGAAGTGATCCTATGTCGGTCGCCTCGACACTATTCCCGCTTCCGACTGTGATCATAACTTCTCCAGCTCCAAGCTCCCTACTTTGTTCCAGATCCTGATTCACGGTACAAATATGAGAACTAGCACCAAAATCCAGTATCCAGGAAGTAGAAAATACAGTAGCAGAATAATTTGTTTCCAAAACTATAAGTTCTGTACCTGAAGTGCCATGAAGAATCGGACAGTCTCTATCCCAGTGGCCCAGCTCACTGCACTTGAGACAAGCATCCTTCTTCTTCTTGTTTTTCGGAACCATCGGGGCCTTGCCCTTTCCCTTAAGGTTCTTAACTTGTGGTCCTGTTTGCTTCTTGGTCTTTTTCTTCTTATTCTTAGACCTCCGAGGTCCAGAAGAAATCACAAGAGCAGACTCCTTCATCCGCGGAGTCTTCATCTGAGACTGAGCGGTCACAAGTTTATTCATTAGCCCAGCTAAATTACATGCAATCTCATTGCAGTTGATGTTCATAACAAACTGTGAGAAGGATTCAGGGAGAGACTGTAGGATAAGGTCGGTTTGGAGAGAAGTATCCATTTTAAAATCAAGAGCCTCCAATCTCTCGATCATGGATATCATTTTGAGGACGTGTTCCCCAACTTTCTCACCTTCCTTCATCCTTGCACCGAACAGTTGCTTGGATATCTCATATCTAGTAGTTCTGCTATGCTCACCATAAAGCTCGGTTAAGTGAGATAGAATCTGCCTAGCAGAAGTCATTTTCTCATGAGATCTCTAAAGCTCATTAGACATCGAAGCTATCATATAAGCACGAACTTTCACGTCATCCTTAACCCACTTTTTGTGGTTTTCAATCTCTTCCTGATTGGCTCGGGTCCGCACAGGAGGCGCCGGAATGTCCGTTTCCAAGACGTATCCCAGTGCCTCTATACTGAGGACAATCATCAGATTGCGGAGCCAATCCACAAAGTTAGGTCCCATTAAGGTGTTCTTTTCGAGTAGAATTGTGAGTGGATTAATTGTCATATTGAGATTTGAGTCTGCATTAAGTATGATAGATTAATTAGTGACTCATTCAACTATGTTCTGAGTATAGAATTAAGGTCTTTTTTATTCTTGTTACCCAGCTCCCACTATTTCTATCGGAATAACACACTCCCTTGTGAAATCCGGAAGTATCGTCGCTCTACTTCATAGTGGTGATCGAGTTCTTTATAAATTTTAATAGAGGGCAACTGAACAGGTTTCTAGTCTATTAATTTTCATAAAGTGGTGTCCAACAACAACCCATCTAATGGATGATTCGATCTTCTTTTTCCCCTTGTTCACTCCCCTCAACCTATACGGTTTCTATGGTTCGTGAACAAGTTAAGTTTATACCATCGACGCAAATCAGTTTCATAATTGAATCTTATCCAGCAACTTATCACGTTTCTAGGGATAAAATTTGCTCCAACCGAAGGCATCCAATGCCCTCCGGTAATTTATCCATCCTCCCCGAACGACTACCCCGATAACTCGGAAGCATAGCACATCCGGTTTGGATTTTAATTTCCCGAAAGCTCGATGGAGGGAAGGAAAACCTTGAAACCTTATAAACTTAATAATTTGTTGTGGGAGAATTATCGCGATTAATATTACACTTTGCACATTAATTCATTTAAGCGCGTTTGTAGCATTCATACAATATGAACAACCATTCACAACCTAGTTGCTACCAACATGTGGTTCATGGACCGTTCCTAGAAAACAAAAACTCCGTAATCTAATTACAAGTCTTCGTCTTGAATCTTCATCTTCTCGAAACGGATCTTCCTCCGGTCTTCGTCATTACATATAAATTTTACATTGAAAATTGCATCCTAGATACAAATATTTTTAGTAAAATAAATAGGCTCAAAACGGCATTTACAACCCAATCGAATAAAACGAACAATTCAAAAAACTAAGTCCACGAACCACATCCCCATTCAAAAGCATTCATCCAATAAATACTATATAAATTGAAAGCGTAGAGATACATTGATCCAATCAACAATACGAACCGATCCAATTGATTCATTCAAAACGAATTAATCCAATTAATTCAAACAACCATCAATTTTAACTTGTTCCGGACGATAAAATATTTCATTAAATTAATTCCCCTAAGATTAAAATTACCATAATTAAATCTTAGTCAAATTAAATCCAATTTAATTTGTGGAAAATTAATTATCGAACGAAATATAAAAAACGGAGTCGAAAAACACGGCCGGAGCACTGCCCAGCAAGCTGGCCAGCAGGATGCCGATCAGGACCGGCAGGGACCGAGACCATTGCCAGGCAGCGGCCGAGAGGCTGCCGAGCATGTCCGGCAGGGGCTGGCAGACCGCGGTCCAGAGTGGCAGACCGCGAGGCAGCGCCCGGACAGCTCCAAGCTGCCGGGTCCGTTTACGTTTTCGGCTCGTTTTTTTGCCCCGATTCCAAAAATAATATTTTTCTAATCTTTATATTACTCATTTAAATCAGTTTTTCAAAAGAAAAATAGATTTATATTGTAACATAAAATCATGAAAAAATAATTTTTAGATGAACAATAGAAAATCAACGATTAATACGATTATGATTCCAAATCATATACCATCTAATCAAGCATTCCAAATGTCAATATCGTATATACGATCGCAAGACCTATGCTCCGTTACCACTATTGGGATTCGGTGCCTAAAACGAAGGCCCAGCGGAAGCGGTAAAACGAAAATTAATTTGATCTGAATCCCTACGAGGATCGATCGAGATATGTATATACGAATATCAAAAACGAATTCACAAGAGATATAGAAACTCACCCTTGTAGTCCGTTGATTAGATGGATTCCTTCTCTTGAGCTATTCCCCAAGCTTTAGGCGATCTCCCTGTAATTCAATCCGCTCCAAGCTCTTGTATGATTCAATGCCGAAAGCACCGCGTCTCTACTTGTCACGTGCCGAAGAAACAACCGAAACAACGATCACCTTGATATCCTCCGAGGATACGGCTAGAGCTAAGTGATGAAGCTTCCAATATGAAATTATAACACTCTAAGTGTATAACTCACAATCTCTCTTTTATTTCTCAATTTTCCTCCAAGAAAAATCAAGAATTTGTGAAGAAAAAAAATGGAAGAAGACTTGGAGAGGATGATGAAGACTTTGAGAAAAGTTTTCCCTCTCTCCCTCACTCTCTCTCACATTGGAAACAAAATGGGTATGAGTGATTGTCTTCTTTTTCCTTTTTATTCAACTCCCCACATGTAACAACTCATGCTAATGAGAATCAACCCCACCTATACAATTATCATCCATTAAAGAATGGAAACAAGAGTCCAAAAGGAAGGTGGCTTGAAATGGGGGGCGACCCATGTAGAAACCGGACGAGTTCGGTTAGTTTCGGACTCCTGTGAATCCACACAGATAAACTCCGATTCCGTTCCGATGTATTTATATCGATTAATTAATCCAATTAATTAATCATATTAAATACATAATAACATAATTAATTTCTCCAAGAAATAATTATATTCATGAATTAAATTAATCACCTGGTAGTTTATTTAATTAATTAGGCCGTAAATTAATTTATCCAATAAATCAATTTAGACATACAATGTCCCAAATTAGATATCCAATATCTAATATTCATAATGAGAGAATTAAGCTTGATTCATCCTGTCGTCAATCCTAATTCGCGACTCGATAGGTCTGTCTCAGTCAGCAATGGGAGGAACGAAAGAGTAGTAGCACCACCTAGCCAGCCTGGCGGCCTACACTGTACCCCAACTGAGAACGAATGATGGGATCATTCAAGAACCATTATGTACTTGACTCTATGCATGCGTTAATGCAAATCGAGATCGTCGAGCTCTCGTGTATCTAATACAACTAGCTCTAATGCTTTGGCCAAAGACTTATGACCTCATCTGCCAATAACCGCATAGGACATATAACCCGTTCACTAACAGGAGAAAGAATTCTATCTTGGTATTCAGTAGGACCTGTTACTTGCCCATCAAGATGCATGTCGAGATTGACCCCCGCCTCCCGGTTTACAGGGTCGAACTACTCTAATGAAAGTCTTGACGTCACAAGTGCATCCCTACTAAATCCTCAAGTCGAAGGTGTTAGGAGTATGCCCTCGAATGCCACTCAGAGGATGTTGAGTGAGGGCATTGCACTTATAATTATGTAAATCAATTATATAAGGCAATGAATGTTTCTTTATTTACTGGTAGTTACTGGCATTCCTAACTCGTAAATATACATATAGAAACTAGTCCGTGTATTTGAGAGCAAAACGTTTCACTCCTTATTGGATAAGGGGGTCGGCACTAGAAAGGTTTAAAGCTCAAATACTTAATCGTTCGCAAGTCGATGAAACTTGACTGGGCGTTAATTTTATGAGAAGACTTGTATGACGTGTTCTTTGACAAGAAGAGTGCATGTCGAACACTAATGGTTAGTGGGAGCACACGTTATAGGTATGCTAATTAGATTAGTATACTCGAACCGACTCACCCTCGATTCGTCACACGAATTTCACTCCGGGACAGTCAATGATGGAATCGAAAGGTTGTGATAGGTATTCGTGAACCTTCAACTTGAGGATTTAGTAGGGATGTGCTTGTGACGTTAAGATTTTCATTAGAGTAGTTCGACCCTGTAAACCGGAAGGCGGGGGTCAACCTCGACGTGCATCTTGATGGGCAAGTAGCAGGTCCTACTGAATACCAAGATAGAATTCTTTCTCCTGTTAGTGAACGGGTTATATGTCCTATGCGGTTATTGGCAGATGAGATCATAAGTCTTTGGCCAAAGCATTGGAGCTGGCTGTATTAGATACACGAGAGCTCGATGATCTCGGTTTGCATTAACGCATGCATAGCGTCAAGTATAGATGGGGTTTGACTGACCGTGACCCTATAACTTGATCGGGACATTTGAAAGAAGGGTTTATACGTATACTGGTGTTCACGACAGAATGGTTCTTGAATGATCCCAATCATTCGTTCTCAGTCGGGGTACAGTGTAGGCCACCAGGCTGGCTAGGTGGTGCTACTACTCTTTGGTTCCTCCCATTGCTGACTGAGACGGACCTACCGAGTCGCGCATTAGGATTGACGATGGAATGAATCGAGCTTAATATCTCGTTATGAATATTAGATATTGGATATCTAATTTGAGACATTGGATGTCTAAATCGATTTATTGGATAAATTGATTTACGGCCTAATGGATTAAATAAATTACTGGGTGATCAATTTAATTCATGAATATAATTATTTCTTGGAGAAATTAATTATGTTATTTTGTATTTGATATGTTTAATTAATTGGATTAATTAAACAATATAAATACATCGGAACGGAATTGTAGTTTATCTGTTTGGACTCTCGGGAGTCCGAAACGAATCGAACTCGTCCGATTTCTTCTAGAGGCCGGCCCCCACCTTGATTTCCTACCTTGATCATTGTCTTGTTTTCTTGTTGGAAGACTTTTGACATATGAGATTTCATATCTCTTATTATAAGGTTAAAGGTGATTTTGTGGGTGGAATCTTATCTTGTGAATGATTTTAAGACCAAAATAAAACTCTCATTCTCACAACCTTGCAAGCTCACGGCAGCCTCATTTTGGAGAGAGTGGGAGAGAAAACTTGGTCTTGTGTTTTTCATCATTCACATTTTCTTAGAGAAAAATTGTTGAGAGATATATTATACACTTAGAGTGTAATAATAAAAGCTTCATCACTTGATTCTAGCCGTAACCTTAGAGGTTAATCGAGTGTTGTTGTTCCGATCGTTTTTCCGGTGCGTGGCAAGTAGAGACGCGGTGCTTTCGGCGTTGGATCGTTCTAGAGCTTGGAGTGGATTGGATTCGTAAAGATCAATCAAAGCTGGGGGAATAGCTCAAGAGAAGGTTAGCATTTAATCAACGGACTTCGAGGGTTAGTTTCTTATGACTCTTGCTATTCGTTTTGATATTCGTATATACGTAGCTCGATCGATCCTCGTAGGGATTCGGATCGAATTAATTTTCGTTTTACCGCTTCTGCTGGGCCTTCGTTTTTAGGCACCGAATCCCAACAGTGGTATCGGAGCGTAGGTCTTGCGATCGTATATATGATATTGGCATTTGGAATGCTCGATTAGATGGTGAATGATTTGGAATCATTTTAGTCATAATCGTGGTATATGTTTTACGTTCCTTGTAGTTATATTTTCGTAATTTTATGTCTAAATATAAATCTTAAATTTCTGGGAAATATGATTTATATTGAAGATATGAAAGTCGGAAAATATTGATATTGGATATCCGGTCGAAAATCTAGCCCCGAATCGTCGTCGGACGACTTTTTGGACAAAAAGGGTAATCTGGCCGAGAGTGACTCGACCGTGTCCTGGGTGACTCGGTCGTGTCCGGCAGTGTGGCCAAGTCACTGCCAGGCAGACTCGACCGTGTCCTGGGTGACTCGGTCGTGTCTGGCAGTCTGGCCAAGTCACTGCCAGGCAGACCCGACCGTGTCCTGGGTGACTCGGTCGTGTCCTGGCCGGCATCTTCCGAGCGTGACTCGGCCATGCCAGGCGTGACTGCCGGTAGGCTGCCGAGGGTGACTCGGTCATGCTGGCCAGTTTTCACCCCGACTCGATTTTTCTGTGTATTCTTGAAAATTAATCTCCCACATGTTAAATTGGATTTAATATGATTAAAATGATTTATTGTATTTCATTTTATAAGGGAAATTTGATTAATTGGAATATTTATGGTCGACCGAATTATTTTGAACGTTATCATATTACCGATTGTGTGAATCGATTGGATCGGTTCGTATTGTTGATTGGATCAATGTACCTCTACGCTTTTCATTTATATAGTATTTATTGGATGAATGCTTTTGAATGGGGATGTGGTTCGTGGACTTAGTTTTGAATCGTTTGTTTTATTCGATTGGGTTGTAAAGGCTGTTTTGAGCCTATTTATTTTACTAGAAATGTTTGTATCTAGGAAGCAATTTTCGATGTAAAATTTATATGTAATGACGAAGACCGGAGGAAGATCCATTTCGAGAAGACGAAGATTCAAGACGAAGACTTGTAATTAGATTACAGAGTTTTTGTTTTCTAGGAACGGTCCATGAACCACATGTTGGTAGCAACTAGGTTGCGAATGGTTGTTTCATATTGTATGAATACCACAAACGCGCTTAAATGAATTAATGTGCAAAGTGTAACATTAATCGCGATAATTCTCCCACAACAAATTATTAAGTTTATAAGGTTTCAATGTTTTCCTTCCCTCCATCGAGCTTTCGGGAAATTGAAATCCAAACCGGATGTGCTATGCTTCCGAGTTATCGGGGTAGTCGTTCGGGGAGGATGGATAAATTACCGGGAGCACATTGGATGCCTTCGGTTGGAGCAAATTTTATCCCTAGAAACCTGATAGGTTGTCGGATAAGATTCAATTGTGAAACTGATTTGCGTCGATGGTATAAACTTAACTTGTTCACGAACTATAGAAACCGTATAGGTTGAGGGGAGTGAACAAGGGGAAAAAGAAGATCGAATCATCCATTAGATGGGTTGGTGTTGCACACCACTTTATGAAAATTAATAGACTAGAAACCTGTTCGGTTTCCCTCTATTAAGATTTAGAAAGAACTCGATCACCACTATGAAGTAGAGCGACGATACTTCCGGATATCACATTGGAGTGTGTTATTCCGATAAAAATAGTGGGAGCTGGGTAACAAGAATAGAAAAGACCTTAATTCTATACTCAGATCATAATATAACAAGTCACTAATTAATCTGTTATACTTAATGCAGACAAATCTCAATATGACAATGAATCCACTCGCAATTCTACTCGAAAAGAATACCTTAATGGGACCTAACTTTGTGGATTGGCTCCGCAATCTGATGATTGTCCTCAGTATAGAGGCACTGGGATACGTCTTGGAGACGGACATTCCGGCGCCTCCTCTGCGGACCCGAGCCAATCAGGAAGAGATTGAAAACCACGAAAAGTGGGTTAAGGATGACGTGAAAGTCCATGCTTATATGATGGATTCCATGTCTAATGAGCTTCAGAGAGCTCATGAGAAAATGACTTTTGTTAGGCAGATTCTATCTCACTTAACCGAGCTTTATGGTGAGCACAGCAGAACTGCTAGATATGAGATATCCAAGCAACTGTTCGGTGCAAGGATGAAGGAAGGTGAGAAGGTTGGGGAACACGTCCTCAAAATGATATCCATGATCGAGAAATTGGAGGCTCTTCATTTTAAAATGGATACTTCTCTCCAAACCGACCTTATCCTACAGTCTCTCCCTGATTCCTTCTCACTGTTTGTTATGAACTTCAACTGCAATGAGATTGCATGTAACTTAGCTGGGCTAATGATCAAGCCGTGACCGCCGCCTCGATGAAGACCCCGCGGATGAAGGAGTCTGCACTTGTGATTTCTTCTGGACTTCGGAAGTCTAAGAATAAGAAGAAAAAGACCAAGAAACGGACTGGACCACAAGCTAAGGACCTTAAGGGAAAGGGCAAGGCCCCGATGGTTCCAAAGAACAAGAAGAAGAAGGATGCTCGTCTCAAGTGCGGTGAGCTGGGCCACTGGGCTAGAGACTGTCCGATTCTTCATGGCACTTCGTGCATGTAACTTTTAGTTTTGGAAACAAATTGTTCGCCATCGTATTTTCTACTTCCTGGATACTGGATTCTGGTGCTAGTTCTCATATTTGTACCGTGAATCAGGATCTGGATCAAAGTAGGAAGCTTGGAGTTGGAGAAGTTATGATCACAGTCGGAAGCGGGCATAGTGTCGAGGCGACCGACATAGGATCACTTCTTTTGGGTCTAGAATCCGGCTTTGTTTTGACTTTAGAAAATGTACTTGTTTTGCCCAAGGGCCACAAAAACATTGTATCCATTCTGGTCATGGACCGAAAAGGCTTTTCATTTTTCATTGGTGATGGTTCCTGCAAAATTTATTTTAGAAATAAACTAGTGGGTACTGCTACATTGTTGAATGGATTGTATCATCTAAATCTCAGCAACAAAGTAGTTGTGAATACTATGACTAGAAAACGTGGTAGGGATGAAACCAATCAAGTTTTGAAATGGCATCTTAGACTTGGTCATGTTGGTCAGACCAAGGTTTACAAGATGGAAAAATATGGACTTATGAGTCCATTGGGATCAGATCCCTTTCCTACTTGTGAATCTTGCCTTAAAGGCAAAATGACTAAGTCCCCCTTCACAGGGACATTTGAAAGAGCCGCTGATAAATTGGGATTAATCCATACCGATGTATGTGGTGCTTTGGAAGCAGCACGTGACGGATATCAATATTTCATTACATTTACAGATGATCATACTAGGTATGGTTATGTATACTTAATGAAACATAAATCCTAGGCCTTTGAGAAATTCTAGGAATTCAAGGCCCTAGTCGAGAAACAAAGTGGTAATCATATCAAAGCACTTCGGTCGGACCGAGGTGGCGAGTATATGAGTATGGAGTTTGACGAGTTCCTTAAGGAACATGGAATAGTTTCACAACTAACACCTCCAGGTACTCCTCAGTTAAATGGTGTGTCAGAAAGAAGGAACCGGACCCTGTTGAACATGGTCCGTTCCATGCTGGGCTATACTGACTTGCCGATTTACCTGTGGGGGTATGCACTCCTAACTGCCGCGTATATCTTGAACAGATGTCCTTCCAAATACGTTCCTAAAACTCCACATGATATGTGGGAAGGAAGGAAACCAAGTCTTAATCATATTAGGATTTGGGGATGTCCCGCTTATGTCAAGAAGACTAAGATGGAAAAGTTGGAAGCTAGGTCTGCGAAGGGACGTTTCATTGGATTCCCGTTTGGGACGATGGGATATCTATTCTACATGCCCGAAGATCGAAGGATCGTTGTTGCTTTACAAGCACACTTCCTGGAAGATGAGTTCATTCAGGAAGGCGGAGCAGGTAGAAGTATTTCTTTAGAAGAATACAATGAAACTCCTCGAGAGACACGTGTGCAAGAAACTGGAACCGAACTTTCTGAAACACAAGTACAACCACCTCGTAGGTCTAATAGGGTGTATCATTTACCTGAGAGGTATGGGCTTGTGCACTTGGAGGAGCTGGGTCTCCATGAGGTTCCAAGTGATAGCCAAGAGACCGACCCAACAACCTATGACCAAGCGATGGTGGATGTAGACTCCGCGAAATGGCGTGAAGCTATGGAAGCTGAGATAGACTCGATGCATGTCAATCAGGTCTGGACTCTAGTAGACCGCCCCAAGGGCATAGTGCCTATTGGGAACAAGTGGATCTACAAGAGAAAGACTGATGGTGATGGCAAGGTTGACGCCTATAAGGCCAGGCTTGTGTCAAAGGGTTATACCCAAAAGGAAGGGATCAATTACCACGATACCTTCTCGCCCGTAGCCATGATCAAGTCTATTCGCATGATGCTTGCTATAGCTGCCTACCATGATTATGAGATATGGCAAATGGACGTAAAGACGGCTTTTCTTAATGGATTCCTCGAGGAAGAAATCTATATGGAGAAGCCTAAAGGCTTTGTGTCCGAAGTCGATATTCAGAAAGTGTGCAAGCTTCAGCGTTCCATTTATGGACTGAAGCAAGCGTCGCGTAGTTGGAACCTTCGTTTTGACGAGGCAGTCAAAGAGTTTGACTTCGTGCAAAATGAGGAGGAACCTTGTGTATACAAGAGGGTTAGTGGGAGCAAGATCGCATTCTTAGTACTATATGTAGATGACATTCTACTAATAGGAAATGATGTGGGAATGCTCAGTTCTGTGAAAGCTTGGCTTTCGAGTAATTTCTCCATGAAAGACTTGGGAGAAGCTACTTATATTCTTGGTATTCGACTCTACCGGGATAGAGCGAAGAGAACAATAGGTCTTTCCCAAGCCCTCTATATAGATAAAATCTTAAAGTGATTTAAGATGGATGATTCTAAAAGAGGGTTCCTACCGATGCGACATGGAATAAAACTCACCTTGAAGATGTGTCCTCAAAATGAGGAACAACGAAAGGAAATGAGTAATATACCATATGCTTCGGCCGTGGGTAGCCTTATGTATGCTATGTTTTGTATAAGACCTGACATCGCGCATGCTGTAAGCGTGGTGAGTAGGTTTCAGGCAAACCCAGGTAGGGAACATTGGACTGCCGTAAAGAACGTTCTCAAGTACTTAAGAAGGACTAGAGATATGGTTCTGATGTATGGCGGTGGAGAATTGGATGTGGTGGGATTCACTGATTCGGACTTCCAAGGACTGAAGAACAACTCGATGTCCACTTCTGGCTACATATTTACTCTTAATGGAGGAGCAGTATCTTGGCGTAGTGCCAAGCAAAGCGCGACTGCTGATTCCACCTGTCAGGCTGAGTATCAAGCAGCCTCGGAGGCTTCCAAGGAAGGGTTCTGGATTAAGAAGTTTCTGGGAGAACTTCAAGTGATACCATGTGCCGAGTCGCTGTTCATTTGTACTGCGACAACGACGGAGCTGTAGCGCAGGCCAAGGAGCCGAGGTTTCACAACAGCACCAAACATATTGATAGGAAGTATCATCTCGTAAGAGAATTTGTTTGCAAGGGATATATTGTGCTGCACAGAGTAGACTCGGCCGACAACGTCGCCGATCCACTGACCAAGCCACTTTCTCATACTAGCTTGGAGCGTCATCTGGAGAACATGGGTATTAGATACCATAGTGTGTGGCATTGAGTGCAAGTGGGAGATTGTTAGGAGTATGCCCTCGAATGCCACTCAGAGGATGTTGAGTGAGGGCATTGCACTTGTAATTATGTAAATCAATTATATAAGGCAATGAATGTTTCTTTATTTACTGGTAGTTACTGGCATTCCTAACTCGTAAATATACATATAGAAACTAGTCCGTGTATTTGAGAGCAAAATGTTCCACTCCTTATTGGATAATGGGGTCGGCACTGGAAAGGTTTATAGCTCAAATACTTAATCGTTCGCAAGTCGATGAAACTTGACTGGGCGTTAAGTTTATGAGAAGACTTGTATGACGTGTTCTTTGACAAGAAGAGTGCATGTCGAACACCAATGGTTAGTGGGAGCACACGTTATAGGTATGCTAATTAGATTAGTATACTCGAACCGACTCACCCTCGATTCGTCACACGGATTTCACTCCGTGACAGTCAATGATGGAATCGAAAGGTTGTGATAGGTATTTGTGAACCTTCGACTTGAGGATTTATTAGGGATGTGCTTGTGACGTCAAGATTTTCATTAGAGTAGTTCGACCCTGTAAACCGGAAGGCGGGGGTCAACCTCGACGTGCATCTTGATGGGCAAGTAGCAGGTCCTACTGAATACCAAGATAGAATTCTTTCTCCTGTTAGTGAACGGGTTATGTGTCCTATGCGGTTATTGGCAGATGAGATCATAAGTCTTTGGCTAAAAACATGTGTCATTAGCACACTCTCACAGCAGCTCAATCACAAATGCCACAAACTGATTAATCAGAAAACACAGCAACAAAGCATCAACTAGTTTACAAATAAATTATGGCAATTTCAAATCTGTTAAGCCTGACACCAAGGAGTATGGAATCATTTCCACCAAAGTAACCTGCCTAGAGCTCAAAATTCTCGAAAAGATAGCATTCCTACCTTTACTTGATCATTATCCTGATCCCAGCTGAAAGAGCTGAGGCCTGAGAGGAACATAATTCAACAAAGAGTTAGATACGACCTACGGAGCACTTGATACAGGAGTTGGTGTGTTGACTGCAGGAATTAGAGATGGTATTTGCTGAGACGGTGTAGAGGTCGCTGCATTTGATAACTAAAAAAGAAATCACGAATTAAGCATTAAAAGATGACCTTTGCAAGAAGGTATTAAAAAAAATTGTACTCGTTAAACCTAAAAGGACCAACATAATGGGTTACATAGGAACAATGGCACAAACTAAATCAGTATACCAACACAAAGAAGCATAACCAAAATCGTCTAGGACTAAGAACTAAACAAGACAACAACAATATGTTCGCGTTCTTCAAATCAGAACTAACCAAGATCCATGGAATAATTAAGGCTCATTGTTAAGATCAACACCAACTACACGAGCTCGTGATCATGAAAATGGTACAAAACTTGCTATAATGTACAATCTTATCCAAAAGCTCCTAGAATTGAAACATTCAGTAATATTTCAATAAAAATCACATGATTTCACCCATTCCAGTTTATTTCCAGTTCATTTAATCCCGTGAGAACATACTATTATCGAAATCATTGAATAGCAGAATACTAACATTTAAAAATTCAACTATAATCACTCTTTCAGTCCTCAAACCATCGCACATACATCGCATCATATCAAGCCCATGACCCAAATTCATTGCGGTAGAATAGGTCGAAATGAAGAACTGAATCACCCCCGCATAAAAAGAAGCAAGTAGGGTGCGGCCCAGTGCACAAAGCATCCCCGTGCAGCGAGGTTCCAGTGAAGGGTAATAATTTAACTGACTGAAAAAATATAAGAGAAAGTAAAATAACTCAACTCTTACTGCAAAACAATGACCGGATCTGAAGAATTCTGGTGGTGCACGTGCACCACGAGGTTATACTTAAATCTGCTTATGACCATCATGTCCAGAATCCTTGTGGGATGACACAAAGCTAAGATCGGAATGCAAAACTAAAAAAGTAAATCAAGGCTTCTTCAAAGGATTTAAGTAAAATAAAACAAAAAAAGTGGACAAAACAAAAGGTCACATCATTGAGAACTTTGAAGAAGGGTTATCATTATATGTGGTAAGAAGTACGATAATCATTCCTAGTGTTAAAATAATGTACAATTATAAAACTAGAATTACCTTCTTCGATACATCATTATCCATTGAATAAGTTTCCCAAGATTCAGATTCATCCTGCAAAGAACTCTTTGTGATTAACCTACTGTAATTATGACTCAATACGAACTTGCAACTTATGTTCTTCTAATTATTAGCCAATAACATGTTAGGCAACATATAAAGAAGATAAAAAAACTCCCAAGTTTTTTACTAGTATACAGCTGAGATTATGGTGGATCGACAGAAGCCACGGAGGTTGATGAAAGCAGAAGAGCAGTGAAGAAGGAGAAGGAGAATACGAATTTGCAACTTATGTTCTTCTAATTATTAGCCAATAACATGTCAGGCAACATGTGAAAAAATAACTCAACTCTTAAACCAATTCAAATACTACAAAATAATGACCGAATATGAAGAATTCTGGTGGTGCACGTGCACCAGGAGGTTATACTTAAATCCGCTTATGACCATCATGTCCAGAATCCTTGTGGGATGACACAAAGCTAAGATCAGAATGCAAAGTTAAATAACTAAATCAGATATTCCTCAGAGGATTTAAGTAAAATAAAACAAAAATGGTGGATAAAACAAAAGGTCACATCATTGAGAACTTTGAAGCAGGGTTATCATTATGTGTGGTAAGAAGTTCGATAATCATTCCTAGTGTTACAATAATGTGCAATTATAAAACTAGAATTACCTTCTTCGATACATCATTATCTAAGTTTCCCAAGATTCAGATTCATCCTGCAAGACAACACTTTGTGATTAACCTACTGTAATTATGACTATATACGAACTTGCAACTTATGTTCTTCCAATTATTAGTCAATGACATGTTAGGCAACATATAAAGAAGATAAAAAAACTCCCGAGTTTTTTACTAGTATACAACTAAGATTACGGTGGATCGACAGAAGCCACGGAGGTTGATGAAAGCAGAAGAGCAGTGAAGAAGGAGAAGGGGAGCATAGAAGCTCTAGAAACATAGTTTTTGTGGTGTTTGTAGATGTAAAAAGGAAAACCCTAGCCCATCCTCCATGTGAACATTTCTTAGCATAAACGACCATGGACAATCGCCGGAAAATAAAACAAAAAACATTCGACATCGGAGATTTGTATCGTATGCAGAGAGACTAACCTTCTCAAGGTTGCGAATTTCGGAGGAAATAAGCGAAACGGGGCGCGTCCGCTTCGCAATGCTCTAAAGCTGCTTCAATTCCTCAATGTCCAACGCCAAATCATCACCGTTCGCCATTGTTACGTTTGCTCTTGCAAATTGGGAATTAGTTTGCTGAATTACGTTCGTCACTCCAAGAAGCAAATACGGGAGAGAAGCATGAAGAAGCAGATACGAGAGAGAAAAATGAGAGAGACGACTTCCAAAAGAAAAGAAAATACCAAACCCTTCGGATGGAGAGTGAAAGGGTGCGAGAGAGAGAGAGAGAGAGAGAGAGAGAGAGAGAGAGAGAGAGAGAGAGAGAGAGAGAGAGAGAGACGCTGAGCATTGAGAGAGTGGGAGAGTGAGAATGAGGAGTGCGGCGCACAAGCATCACACTTAGGGTTTTGTTTTATCCTAATAAAAGTAATTAGGCAGTTTAATGAAGCTAATTGAACGGAACTACGTTTTCAAATTTAACTGAACCCACTAAGGGCTCGTTTGCTAAGGGCCTGTTTGGTAGGTTGGTTTTGTTAGGTTAGTAAAAATAATCTGGGATTTTCTACTCGTTTGATACCTTAGTTTTTTAACAAGTCAAATCTTAATGGCCCGTTTTATATGTTGGGCCCGAGCTTAAAAGTACTGTTCCACTTGCTCACTGGAACTGGCGAGGGACACCCGATATGAGAAAGCTGACTTCAACAGTGCATTCCCACTTTTACACCTACTCCAAAAACACCCTTCCCCTCATTTCCATTTCACCGTTCAATCGCCCATCGTCTTCATTATTTCAGAAAGACGACCCTACTTGCAGATCGCCCATCTTCTTCACTATTTCGTAAAGACGACGACGCCGGTGAAACATCGCTAGATCGCTAGATCGCTTCGCTCGTAAAGACGATTTACCCTACTTGAAGACGACATCGCTAGATCGGCTGCGTTGATCAAGGAGTTGCTTCGACTGCCGATCAAGGAGTTGCTTCCACCGCCCGCCTCCCTATTCTTCAAAGGTACAAAGTTTTCCCTATTCATAGGTATGGAATATTTTGCAAAATCGACTGCTTTTTTTTTTTTTTACTTTGAAGAAGACTCATAAATTGCGAAAAATTCGAGTCTTTCGATTTCGAGTTTTTTTGCAAAGTAAATTGTTTTTCCCCTATTTTTCAAAGAGTTCTTAAGATTTCAAAAGATAGAAAAATAAAAAATGTTACTTTGCAAAATTTCTTCTGTTTTTGTAAATATTTTGCAAAATTGCTTCGTAGGTATGGAATATTCATAGGTATGGAATATTTTGTAAATATTTTGTAAATATTTTTGCAAAATTGCTTCTGTTTTTGTAAATGTTTTTCCCCTGTTTTTTTTTTACTTTGAAGAAGACTCATAAACACTTCAATTTGATGTTTGACAGGTGATATTGTTAAGTATAGAACTCGGTGCATTAAATTTTTCGGATTTGATGTTCTGCTCGGTGAATTAAATTTTTCGGATTTGTAGAACTGAACTTGTGTGTTTTTCTTCTTACGTCAGTGGATTTGTTGTAGTTGTATAAATGAGTAGGTTATTTTAAATTTTGAAGGCCTATTAATAATCGATTGTTCAGGTTGCAACCTTCCTATGAGAATCTGAGAACCACATAAGAAAAATGCCACGGAATAGGGATTCAGATGTGGAAATTTACAAGATTGTCGACGAGATAATCACTTCATTCTTTAACCAGATGTTTTTGGTTATTGATATAATAAAAAAAAGATCTGCTAGGAAAAGAATGCGTGTTTCAGAGTCTCGCCCATACGGCATGATTGAGAGGTTCCCTGCTCAGGTTCAGCACCTACATAGGATGGTTCATGTAACTGATTCTGATTGCCTCAATAATCTTAGAATGGATCGAAACGCATTTGGCAGATTGTGTAGATTACTGAGAGACGTAGGAGGCGTGAGTGATGGGAGATACGTAACCGTAGAAGAACAATTAGCAATATTCCTAGGGATCCTTGCCCACCACAAAAAGAATTGTGTGGTGAAGTTCAATTTCTGGAGGTCGGGCCAGACAATTTCCCATTATATTCATGTAATTTTGCATGCAATAATAAAGTGCCATAGATTGTTCTTGGTTAAGCCAACTCCTGTTCCTGACGATTGTGCTGATCCTAGGTGGAAATGGTTTAAGGTAATAACTCACCATTATGTTGTGAATTATTATAATGTACAGAACATATATTTATTTCACAATTTGGGTTCTTGTAGGGTTGTCTAGGCGCATTGGATGGCACATATATTAATGTGCAAGTACAAAACACAGACAAGCCAAGGTATAGAACTAGAAAAGGTCAAATATGTACAAATACCCTTGCAGTTTGCGATAGAAATCTACGTTTTGTGTACGTGTTGCCTGGATGGGAGGGATCGGCAGCTGATGGGAGGGTGTTGCGGGATGCTGTGATTCGTGAAAATGGATTGAAGATCCCAAGGGGTAAACTTTTGTGGAGCTCTTTATAATAGCCACAAAATTCTGTTTTTCGAATTTTAATGTATTTATAAACTGGCCTAATAAGATCATTGTTATATTTTCATCATATAATTCTTAGGCACATACTACCTTTGTGATAATGGGTACGCAAATAGCGAAGGCTTTCTAACCCCGTATAAAGGAGTGAGGTATCATCTCAAAGAGTGGGGCCCAGAGTCCGCACGACCTCAATCTCCAGACGAGATGTTCAACATGCGTCATACTAAAGCCCGGAATGTTATTGAACGTGCATTCGGGATTATGAAGATGTGCTGGGGAATTCTTAGGAGCGCATCTTACTACCCTGTGAAAGTTCAAAATAGATTGATAATGGCATGCTTTTTGATTCACAATTTTATTCGGAATGAGATGGCCCATGACCCGATAGAGGACTTGGTTGATGAACATGGTGATGAAGGTACAAATGAGGACCACGACCAAGAAGATGACTACGTTGATGCGGTTGAGAACACTGCTGAGTGGAATCAATTTAGGGATGCTTTAGCGCACGATATGTGGCAAAATTGATAATGTGATATTGAAACTTGTTAAAACCGAATGTGTGTGTGTTTTATCATCATGTACTTCTCCTGTTAAGACCGAATTGTATTGGGATTGCTATATATGCTCCTGTAATTCTATGCATTATTACCATATGATTTTGATGTGTGATTGTTATCACTCATTTTGCCATTATTCTACATGTAGCAGGAACTTCTTGAAAAATGAGCTGTATTCCTGATTGTTGGTGTGGGACGGGTAAAATGATAGTTAGATGTGCAAGGAAGGATGCGAAACACCCCGGTCGTTATTACTACAAATGTCCAGGCGATAAGGTCCACGAAGACGATTTTTTTTGGTGTGATGACTACCACTTGAGCGATCCAACCGGATATATTCCAGACTATGTTCGTGCTCAAACTTACCCCCTGAGGTCCACTCAAACCTCCCCTCATTTATCACGCAGCCAAGTTAATAGGCATGCTGAATTTACAAATGATGCCCAATCGTAGAGAATTCGGGCGAGTGCGCATGCAAAGGAAAGAGTCGAACTGAAGAGTGAACTATTTCTGCTAATTGAGCGTGCATTCATGACAATTGTTCTTGTACTTTTTGGTATCGTTCTAGGTCGGTTAATGTGAACCAAGTTTATCATCATATACTTTTGTTGCCATTTCGCTTCGTAGTTCTGTTGTGTATCGTCGTCAATGTTATGAAATGGTTTTTTTTTGTTTGGCTTTTCTGCTAAATTCTGAATATTATTAGGGCCGAATTTTTTTTTGTTCTGAATATTTTTTTGTCTTGCCCAGTATGGCTTTTTGTTCTGCTAAATGCTTTTTGTTCTGAATTTTTTTTTGTTCTGAATATTCTTTTGTCTTGCCATTATTCTGAATAATGTGAATGATATATATATATTATATCTTGCCCAGTATGGCTTTTGCTGGGCGGAATATTTTTTTGTTCTGAATATTTTTATGTCTTATTTTGGAAATAAGAAATGGATTTGTACTACTTTGAAGTACTGAACTAGGAAGTACTAGAAGTACTGATGAAAATGAAATAAGTACGGCTCTTGAAGTAAATAAGTACAACACTTGAAGTACCGGAGGAAAATGAAATATTACACCACTCATTTTAAGTTCAAGATTTCACCAACTAGGAAGTTATAAGACTAGAATTGCATTACATTGAGAAACTTATGGACCAAACTAGCAAATATTCAAAAGTTGCGAAACACCAAAATTGCTAGAATCTACTAGCAGTTAACCAACATCACAATTTAGCCAAAAACAAGAAATTCTTTGTGTTTCAATATATAAAACACTACACCGAAAGCAAACAAACAAGACTAATTTTCATATAATTAAACCCAACAAATCTAGGATGCATCACTACTTCCTCAACGAGGTGAGGATCCGCATCACATAGGACTCTCTTGCATCTTCAGGAAGTCCCATGAAAACGTCCAACTTCTCGATCTCTTTCGCTAGAAGATCACAGACATCAAACCTATCTTCCAACGAGAGCCCTTCAATAGAACCTAGGAGATCAAATGCCTCCTTTCTTTTGATGCTCACGTCAAAATCGTATCCAATGCGCTTGGCCAAGTCTCGAAGCCTTGCATCGCTTTGTCTCCAATCTCTCGCAAGATTTCACGTACACCCCGCATCTCATCACCTCGCCTTCCGTTTCTTCCCTTACGCTTTTCAAAGTTGATTATTCTTCCGGGTAGGGAGACACTATCAGAGTGCCCTCATGTGCGATTGTGTATCCATGTAAATATCATGATCTCCATGTGTGCCCATTGGAAAAGTGTCTCCTCAAGTGTATCAATGATGTCATTCCAAGCTTCCAATATATCTTCACCGCTTCACCGGCCGCTCTATCCTTCCCGAAGATGATAGTCCAAATCGTCGTAGTAAGGCCATGATTTGTAACGCATCAATCGTGCATTGTTATCAACCTAACTTAAATTGACAAATAAAAGAAGAACAAAATAAATAGAAAGCTACAAGATGTAAGCTATAAAAAATCTTAAAACATACTCTACGCAAGCTATAACAATTTACACTTGAGTTTAATGATTCTCATGCAACATACGATTGTGATTAGGATATCTACAAACAAGCCCTCGTCTCTAAATTGAAACAACTTGTCTTCTCCAAAAAAAAAAAAAACTTCGTTAGAGTCGAAATTTCTACTGTCCCATTTCAACTCGGCGCATTTCAAAAAAAAAAAACGAACAAACATATACAGAATTCACTCGGCTCCGAAAAAAAACGTGACAGTATACGAACAAACATATACGAACATATACGAACAAACATATACGAACATATACGAACATATACGAACAAACATATACGAACAAACATATACGAAAAAAAAAACGAACAAACATATACGAACATATACGAACAAACATATACAAACATATCTGATAAGTGGTAATTTTACCACTTATTTCTAGGATTTTATACTAGGTTTTTATCTCGTTTCGTGATTAATGTGCTCGTATTTGGCTTATTTATGATTAGTCGAGCCGTATTACGCGTTTGGGTTGGTTTTAGTGTGTTTGCAGGTTTTTAGAGCCAAAAGGACCCAAAACGAGACAAAGGACCGAGAGTCGAGTCAAACGGACGAAGAAACGGATTTTTGCGGAAAACAGAAGAACCTATCGGCTAGCCTATCGGCCGATAGGGGCGTCCGAAAGGAATTCCTGCCTATCGAGTGAAGAGATCGACGAAGCAACTATCGGCCAGCCTATCGGCCGATAGGCCAGGCCGAAAGGCTTCCCAGCGGACTCTCGTTTTGGACGGATTTTGACTCTTTTAGATAGATTTTATTTCCTAGATTAGGCTAATCGAATGTAACCCCTTAGCTATAAAAACACCCTTCTAGACCTAGTTTCAGCAGCCTTTATCATCTTGGATCATCTTCCATCACCTTTATCACTCTTTTATCATATTAAGCATTTTTACACTTTTTAGCAAGATTTATTCCTTTGATTCAAGAACTTTTGGAGGAGAATTATTATTGAAGACTCGGAGTTCATACGAACGGGTTGTAATCTCTCTTTCATATTAATAATATGCATTCTCCATTTATTTCTTGTTTAATTTCAAGTATGTCCGCTAATTCATTGATTGATTCTAGGGTAAGTAATTTTAATTGATGTTCACATGATGTTCCTTTGATTACCTTTTGACCTTTCATCATAGGCTTGTGTTCAAGTTGTGTTCAATCTCATGCTAGATTAAAGGGCCCTTAATTGATGCATGTTAGCTAATTGATTTTGTCCTAAGGAGTAATTGATTAGTGGAAATACTTGATACACAATATGATTTTATCTTGAGACCTAGCGGAGAAAGATAAATCATAGATAAATAAGTTGGTGCTTTTAAGTGATTTCAATCCTTTGAGTTCTCAAGGGGAAAAGGGTTTTAATTAACTATCTTTCTAGGTTGCCTTGATCTAATTCTAGATCGACTGAGTGATTATTTCTAGGATTGAATTAAAATTTGGGGAAAAGGAATCAAGTGATCTAATTGTGTGAACTCAATTAGATGATACTACCCTAGGATCAATTACCTTTCGACTTGTGATTTTATCTTGCTAATTTGCTTTATTTGCTTAATTTAGATATTTCATCTTTTATTTAATTTTTGTTCTTCGATTTTTAAAATTAGATAATTAGAATCAAAACAATTTTTCGGATTCCTAAATAGCAGTCAAATTTTGAGTAGAGTTAATTCCTTTATTTTCGACACATCAATTCCCTTGGGTTCGACACCTTGGAAATACTCCTAGGTTTTACAAATTTTAAAATTGATCGGATTTGAAAACCATACTACGCGAATCCAAGCGATCAATTTTTGGCGCCATTGCCGGGGAATTGATAGAAAATTAAAGGGAATAATTCGAAAAAGAAGAGATTGTTGCTTTAGGTAGTTTACTTTTATTATTAATATTCGATCTCGTTTCCTCACATCTTGTTTTCTTTTCCTTGTAGGCGGTGCATGATCACAAGATCCCAAGGAAAGAACTTATTTCCTTTGGACCCGGAAATCGAGAAGTCTTTGAGGAGGAAGAAGCAAGAAGCGAGAACCGAGACTCTTACTATACCTTTCGTTGATACCATGGCCGGCATTGTTGACCAACCACGAGAACTCGCTCGTCCCGAGAAGATCCCTTTGAATGCCCGCTTTCGACCTAAGCTGGACGATTATCAAGAATGAGGTTGGGGAAAGATTGATGCCAACAACTTCGAGCTTAAGCCGTCCCTCATTGCTACAGTGAAGTCTCAAACATACGGAGGGGGAGTGAATGAAGATCCAAACGCTCATCTTGAGTCGTTTTTGGACATATGTGCCACCATCAAGCAAAACGGAGTGCCTCCAGATGTCATTAAGCTCCGCCTATTCCGGTTTTCTTTAGAAGACGATGCGCTAGATTGGTACAAGAGCCTAGATCGGAAGGAAATTGGTACTTGGAGAGAGATGACCCGGTTGTTCTTAGCAGACGCTTCTATCCTCCCTCCAAGGTGCAAAAACAAATCAACGATATCTTGCGCTCGAGCAATATGAGGATGAATATTTATACGAGGCATGGATCCGATTCAAGAAGCTACTTCGCAAATGCCCACAAAGATGGAATTGACAAAGAGGAGATCTATATTCGGTTTTATCGGGGTTTGACGAGGAAGGCTAGAAGAGAGTTGGACTACTCATCGAAAGGGGGATTTCTGGCTAACGATTATGAAGAGGCCAAGAATCTCATTGAGCTAGCGGTCAACAATGATTATGAGGAGGTGACCGATCGGAAGATGACAAGAAGAAAGGTTCCAGCCGGTGACGAGGACGCCTACGGTGATTTGAAAGCAAAATTTGAAAAACAACAAAAAGAGCTTGAGATGCTAAGAAAGAATACTTTGGGAGTCAATTCAGTTTTTGAAGAGTTAAACGAGCCGATTGCAGTTAAGGAGGATGTGAACTACATGCAAGGAGGAAACTTCCGGCAAGGGGGAAATTGGGGGAACTCTTATCCGAACAATCGAAACCACCCTAATTTCTCCTATGCCAATCCGAACAATGCTCTCCAGCCACCACCGGGATTTAACGTGAAAAATGGGGTTATTCAAGAGCCGATTGCTAAGACACCTATGGAAGAGATGTCGAACGGTTGGAGGCGAGCCAAAAAGATTTTATTTATAATGTAGACAAGAGGTTCGGGGCTCTCGAGCATAGTGTGAAATCTATTGGAAACTCGGTGATAGCCTTGACTAAGCAGATGTCGATGGTGGAGACCCAAATGAGTCAAATGGCGAACGCCTGCCGGATTTCATAAGCCGGGCCATTTTCCGAGCAAGACTGAGACCAACCCGAAGACTCAACAATGCAACGCAATCGAGCTTCTGAGTGGGACAAAGTACAAGAATCATGGGGCCGGAGTTAAGGAATCTGAAACGAGGAGGTATTAGAAACGGGAATGTAAAGCGAGAAAGAAGATGGAATACAAGAGAACCTATCGGCCACCTTATCGGCCGATAGCCCAACCGATACCCATACAAAGATGCCAAGAAGTGAAGCCTATCGACCCACCTATCGGCCGAAAGGCTCTGAAGTTCGAATATGAAAGATTTTGAGGAAAAAGCTCCATTTCCACAGCGTTTGGCTAAGTCGAGATATGATGAAAAGCTTCAACAATTTATCGACATGTTTCAAAAGGTGAATATCAACATTCCACTTCTAGACGCTTTGAGAGACATGCCGGGTTACGTGAAATTCTTGAAAGACGCTGGCCAAAGAAGAGGAAGTTGAGGAAGTTTGAAACAATAAATATGACAGAGGAGTGTAGCGCTATCATTCAAAACAAACTCCCACTCAAGCGTATGATCCGGACGCTTTACTTTGACATGCATGATTGGCGACCAAACGCTCCAGAATGGGTTGTGTGATCTCGTGGCAAGCATAAATCTTATGCCTCTATCCATCTTTAAGAGGTTGAAGATTGGGGAGATGAAGCCGACTACCATTTCTCTACTCATGGCGGACCGGTCGATCACTTATCCGAGGGGAATTGTGGAGGATGTGCTCGTTAGAGTCCAACACATGGTCTTCCTACCGATTTCGTAGTTCTTGATATGCCCGAGGACGAAAATCAACCATTGATCTTTGGGAGACCGTTTCTAGCGACGGGAGAGCACTTATAGACGTCCAAGAGGGCGATCTTACTTTCCGGGTTAACGATCAAAATCTGAAAATTTCCATCTATGACGCGATGAAGAAGCCCGACGATGCGCCCGAGGAATGTTTTGAAATTGAGTCTATTATGCCGCCCCCGACCGACTTGTTGGAGCATTGTATTTCACACTCCATTTACTCACATTCTGAGGTTGATGAAATTTCCGAGGATTTGCCGGAGTATGTTCGAATGTTGGAGGCGAACGAGTCTCGACTTAATGAGAGGAGTGTATGCTATCTTGATATCAACAAACCCGTTCAAGGGGAGTTGTCACCAAGACCCGGGTTGAATGAGGTATCGTCTAGCTAAAGACGTTAAACGTAGCACTTGTTGGGAGGTAACCCAACGTATGTATGTATATTAGTTCGTTTTTTTTCGTTTATTTTCGATTTTTCGTTTGCGTGATTTTTGTAGTTTCTAGTTTCGTAGTAGCTTTGTTAGTTCTGTTAAGTTCTAATCCATGCATGCCGAGTTTTGAATACCTGCAGGTCTTTCATCGCCATATCCAAGCAAAAACGGGACCAAGTATGTGAAGTAGAACGAGCTGGAAATTTTTTTGAGACAGAAGATCCTATCGGGCGAGCATATCGGCCGATAGGCCCGGCCGATAGGCTGAGGAAAATTAGAAAAATTTTTATGTTACAAGCAGGGTCGACGGAATTCCACATCGACCGATATCCCGCCCGATATGAGCATGGTTAGAGACAGAAGTTCCTATCGGCCCACCTATCGGCCGAAAGGCCCGGCCGATAGGACATACCCGCCCAAGATACACTACGAGCTCGCCGACAAACCCGCCATTTCAGCCCACGGTGATCGGGTATTTCCATTAACAAAGCCACTCCTTTCTCTTTTCAAACTTATTCCTCCTTTGGGATGCGAAATAAGTTTGGGGGGAGGGAGAAGTGCGGCTTTGTTAATTTCTTTACGTGTGAGTACCTTGTTTGCTTTGTATCTTTATATGCTTGTGTTGGTGCCCGTTGTTTTTATTTGTGCTTATCATATTGGTGTTGCGTGGTTTTGGCTTTTTGTTGCTTAGTTTTTTTTTTGTAGATTTTTATGATCATTTTCGTTTGGTGTGTTTGCTAGTTTCTATTTTTTTTTCGTTAGGTCGTAGTAGTTTTTTTTAGATTTCATGTTTGCTTTTATTTGCTTTTCGTTGTTTGGTTTAGATAGCCTTGCTTGTCTTTAGTTTTTCCTTTTTAGTGAATTTTTCGTGCTTCTAATTGTGTGATACCGATGTTACAACACTGTTTTTCTCTCTGAAGAAACGGTCGAGTTTTAGTCGAGTTGTAGTTAGTAATTTCTGTTTTGCATAGTATTCATTTAGGTCCAAAATTTTTCGTGATTGTAGAGGTCTTGGCAGATAAGAGACGATACATACATGTTTTAAAATCACCGTCAATACGTTTGGTTACATCTTCCGGATAGTGAGTCGATCAAGCTTCACCGTGTTGGCACTTAGATAGAGTTTAGAGTCGGTCCATTTTCCCAAAAATTGAGATAAGTTGTTCTATGAAGGGAAGTCTAGTAACCGGGCATTCGCGTGACCCGTTGTTTACCCTCGCGTAAAACGACGACTGATTAGACTAGTGATTTAGATATTTCACATGTGCCAATGATAGGAACTTAGTAACCGGGGTATTCGCGTGACCATTGCTTACTCGCGTAAAACGGCGACCTTGATTCGGACATGCGGAAATTATATATTCGAGTTGTTTCTCCGCTGTAGACGGGAACTTAGTAACTAGAAGCATCCATGTGCCCCATGAGTGTCTTTTACGTCAAACGGTTTCCTAATACATGAGAATGGAAGTTCCACCCTAGGATTACCCCGATAAAACATCCCGAGATCCTAACCTAGTAGTCAACTCGAATCAAATTTTTGAACATATATATAAGGGAATACTGACCGAGGTTTATTTGTTATGAAACTCGTGAAAATTGTGCCACTAGACTGTGTAACGGGACGAACTAGCTTGTTTATTTTAGCCTTTCATATTGACGGTCGATTTGACTCACGTTTTGTTAATCTTTGAGCTGGATTTTCTTCATGAACGAATGATTAGGACTGAACTTGACTACTTTGCGGAATCATTATTCTGAGTGCAGCTCGCTTTTATGACAATCGGATTATTTAGAGAAAATTACAGGATAGTATTGATTAGGTTGAACACTATGAGTTGCACGATGATTCACGACTTTCTTTTTCTTTTCTTTTTGTTGTTCGGGACGAACAAGGCTTAAGTTTGGGGGGGTTTGATAAGTGGTAATTTTACCACTTATTTCTAGGATTTTATACTAGGTTTTTATCTCGTTTCGTGATTAATGTGCTCGTATTTGGCTTATTTATGATTAGTCGAGCCGTATTACGCGTTTGGGTTGGTTTTAGTGTGTTTGCAGGTTTTTAGAGCCAAAAGGACCCAAAACGAGACAAAGGACCGAGAGTCGAGTCAAACGGACGAAGAAACGGATTTTTGCGGAAAACAGAAGAACCTATCGGCTAGCCTATCGGCCGATAGGGGCGTCCGAAAGGAATTCCGGCCTATCGAGTGAAGAGATCGACGAAGCAACTATCGGCCACTTATCGGCCGATAGGCCAGCCAAAGGCTTCCCAAATGACTCGTTTTGATGATTTTGACTCTTTTAGATAGATTTTATTTCCTAGATTAGGGCTAATCGGGAATGTAACCCCCTTAGGCTATAAAAACACCCTTCTAGACCTAGTTTCAGCAGCTTTTATCATCTTGGATCATCTTCCATCAGCCTTTATCACTCTTTTATCATATTAAGCATTTTTACACTTTTAGCAAGATTTATTCCTTTGATTCAAGAACTTTTGGAGGAGAATTATTATAGAAGACTCGGAGTTCATACGAACGGGTTGTAATCTCTCTTTTCATATTAATAATATGCATTCTCCATTTATTTCTTGTTTAATTTCAAGTATGTCTGGCTAATTCATTGATTGATTCTAGGGTTAGTAATTTTAATTGATGTTCACATGATGTTCCTTTGATTACCTTTTGACCTTTCATCCTAGGCTTGTGTTCAAGTTGTTAAATCTCATGCTAGATTAAAGGGCCCTTAATTGATGCATGTTAGCTAATTGATTTTGTCCTAAGGAGTAATTGATTAGTGGAAATACTTGATACACAATATGATTTTATCTTGAGACCTAGCGGAGAAAGATAAATCATAGATAAATAAGTTGGTGCTTTTTAAGTGATTTCAATCCTTTGAGCCCTGGCGGGGAAAAGGGTTTTAATTAACTATCTTTCTAGGTTGCCTTGATCGGAATTCTAGATCGACTGAGTGATTATTTCTAGGATTGAATTAAAATTTGGGGAAAAGGAATCAAGTGATCTAATTGTGTGAACTCAATTAGATGATACTACCCTAGGATCAATTACCTTTCGACTTGTGATTTTATCTTGCTAATTTGCTTTATTTGCTTAATTTAGATATTTCATCTTTTATTTAATTTTTGTTCTTCGATTTTTAAAATTAGATAATTAGAATCAAAACAATTTTTCGGATTCCTAAATAGCAGTCAAATTTTGAGTAGAGTTAATTCCTTTATTTTCGACACATCAATTCCCTTGGGTTCGACACCTTGGAAATACTCCGAGGTTTTACAAATTTTAAAATTGATCGGATTTGAAAACCATACTACGCGAATCCAAGCGATCAATATCCCATTTAGCTTAGGCAATGTGACAGTATAAATTCACTCGGCTCCGAAAAAACGAAAAAAAAAAAATACAAAACTTCATAGACAGCTTCAAGATATATTCAGAATTACCTTCACAATTTGTTCCCACTGGTCATCCTCGACTTCGATCATGTGACGCCCATTTGAGTTGAAACCCACGCCACTACGACTCAAGATTCCACTGAGGGAATAATAGTTTTTTTTCCAAGAGCAGAGGCGTGAGTTGATGTGTGGAACTCCCTTCAAATCAGTCGTCGGAAACACCTTCTTTAGAGCTTCTTCCAGCTTGTTCAAGTACCCAGCCTTAAACCCATTGTCTGACTTCCATCCCTGCGCGATTAGTTCCTTCAGTGCGCCGATAAGAGTTGTTTCTTCCTCTAAAGACCAGCTTCTTCGACCAATACCCGTCTTCTTCATCCGCTGGCTTGCTCCGCTCCCACTGTCGTGAAGGGAGCTCATCCTCAGATCTTTGTTTTGCGACTATACCTCACACTGTCGGCGAAATTTCTCAGCTCCGCCGGCTAAATTTCTCAGCTTCCTCGGCGAAATTTCTCAGCTCCGTCGTGAAAGGAACGATTTTTAACTTTGTGAGGGAATGTGAGGGCTAAGCGGCGATGAAAGGGGAGGGATTAGGGCTACATTAGTTTAGTGAGGATAAGAGGGTAATTTTAAACAAGTGTGTTATAAATAAAATAGGCTACCAAATGGGATTTTATAAAGTGGCTGGATGTTTTAAATAGGCTACCAAACAACCTGTTAGAATCGTAACTCCTCATATCCTGACATACCTATGCTATTTTTATCCTAACCTGACATAACCCAACCAACTTACCAAACGAGCCCTAAGTTGTATGGAATAAAGCTTGATAAGATTAGCTGAGATTTCTTATATAATATAAGAAATTAATATCATATTTGGTACGATGTATTAAATTCTCTATAAAATGTAGATATCATGGTAGTTTAGTGAATTTATTAGTTGCAGTATTGTATAATATCACCTAATACCACCTCTTAGGTGGGATACGTAATACCAAAAATCAGTATTATTTATACGGGCCCGAATTTTATCAAGGGCTCTATACTTTATACCAAACAGAATATAAAGGTGTATTAGATATATTATATACCTTAATCACACATAGCAAACAAGTCCTAAATGAGAGAGGGGTATAAGCTCCGGGAGAGATTTAGATAGCGAGTGTTTGCCCCAAATTTTCTCCCAATTTTTTTGACCCAATGTTTGTTTTACTGCTTGTGTATTTGTTTTGCCGCTCTCACCCCATTTCAATAATTCGCTGTATATACTTTATTTTGTTTTTAGTTTTCTTAAAAAAATATCACAAATTTATTTTAATTTGTTGATATTTAATTATTAAATTTATTATTTTAATTATTTTATAAAAATTAACAGTTATTACAAGCTATTATTTTATCTAAGAAAATTACTAATAATTTTAATCAAAATTTATTAATTTTTGAATATTACTTTATTTTAAAATCTTTTTATTCTAAATTCTTTAAAAATATTCTAATATTTATAAAATATAAATAATTTGGTTATTTGATAGAATATTACTTTTTATATTAATAACTTCAATAATTTTATTCAAAGTAATTATTTTTAAAGTTAAATATTTATTAATTTTAAATAAAATTCAAAATTTTTTATTAATACTCTAAGGTAACATATCACATGGTGTTGCTGAGTGTCACACCTTTCATAGCTAGAGTAACATACATTTATGGATTTGGTAACACCTTAACCACAATGTTGTGATAGGTTCAAAATTTCATAGCTATGGTAACATCCAAAAAGGTAACACCCATGCCTAAATGTTGTACAAAGTCATCTATGGCGTAGTGACATGAGAGCTCGATGATCTCGGTTTGCATTAATGCATGCATAGCGTCAAGTACAGATGGGGTTTGACTGACCGTGACCCTATAACTTGATCGGGACATTTGAAAGAAGGGTTTATACGTATACTGGTATTCACGACAGAATGGTCTTGAATGATCCCAATCATTCGTTCTCAGTCGGGGTACAGTGTAGGCCACCAGGCTGGCTAGGTGGTGCTACTACTCTTTGGTTTACTGACTGAGACGGACCTACCGAGTCGCGCATTAGGATTGACGACGGAATGAATCGAGCTTAATCTCTCATTATGAATATTAGATATTGGATATCTAATTTGAGACATTGGATGTCTAAATCGATTTATTGGATAAATTGATTTACGGCCTAATGGATTAAATAAATTACTGGGTGATCAATTTAATTCATGAATATAATTATTTCTTGGAGAAATTAATTATGTTATTTTGTATTTGATATGTTTAATTAATTGGATTAATTAAACAATATAAATACATCGGAACGGAATTGGAGTTTATCTGTTTGGACTCTCGGGAGTCCGAAACGAATCGAACTCGTCCGATTTCTTCTAGAGGCCGGCCCCCACCTTGATTTCCTACCTTGATCATTGTCTTGTTTTCTTGTTGGAAGACTTTTGACATATGAGATTTCATATCTCTTATTATAAGGTTAAAGGTGATTTTGTGGGTGGAATCTTATCTTGTGAATGATTTTAAGACCAAAATAAAACTCTCATTCTCACAACCTTGCAAGCTCACGGCAAATTCATTTTGGAGAGAGTGGAGAGAAAACTTGGTCTTGTGTTTTTCATCATTCACATTTTCTTAGAGAAAAATTGTTGAGAGATATATTATACACTTAGAGTGTAATAATAAAAGCTTCATCACTTGATTCTAGCCGTAACCTTAGAGGTTAATCGAGTGTTGTTGTTCCGATCGTTTTTCCGGCGCGTGGCAAGTAGAGACGCGGTGCTTTCGACGTTGGATCGTTCTAGAGCTTGGAGCGGATTGGATTCGTAAAGATCAATCAAAGCTTGGGGAATAGCTCAAGAGAAGGTTACCATTTAATCAACGGACTTCGAGGGTTAGTTTCTTACGACTCTTGCTAATCGTTTTGATATTCGTATATACGTAGCTCGACCGATCCTCGTAGGGATTCAGATCGAATTAATTTTCGTTTTACCGCTTCCGCTGGGCCTTCGTTTTTAGGCACCAAATCCCAACAGAAGGTTCATGAATACCTATCACAACCTTTCGATTCCGTCATTGAATGTCCCGGAGTGAAATCCGTGTGACGAATTGAGGGCGGGCTGGTTCGAGTATACTAATCCAATTAGCATACCTATAACGTGTGCTCCCACTAACCATTAGTGTTCGATAGGAACTCTCCATGTCAAAGAACACGTCATACAAGTCTTCACATAAACTTAACGTCCAGTCAAGTTTCATCGACTTGCGAACGATTAAGTATTTGAGCTATAAACCTTTCCAGTGCCGACCCTCTTATCCAATAAGGAGTGGAACATTTTGCTCTCAAATACACGGGCTAGTTTATATATATATATACGAGTTAGGAATGCCAGTAACTACCAGTAAATAAAGAAACTTCCATTGCCTTATATTAATGATTTACATAATTACAAGTGCAATGCCCTCACTCAACATCCTCTGAGTGGCATTCAAGGGCATACTCCCAACAGAGTTGTCGCTATTTTCCTATTGTTTAAGGTTCGAGGTTTGAGAACAGTTGATCGAAGAAACGACCATCGAGTTTGTTGAAGTCTTGAAGTGATTATTCCTTGCCATATTTCAAAGGCAAGTACCTTAATTATATTTACGTATTGATGTCGGTTATGTTGTTATTATATTGTGCATATGTGTTGTGATTGTTTGTCCACCATGCGTTGGTCCGACGGGATCATCGTGGGAATGTATAACTGTGTGTGCTGGATCGTTGGACAGGTATTTTCACCATGCATTGGTCCGATGTGATCATCATGGGAATCTATAGCTGTGTGCGCTGGATCGTTGGAATACCACGAGTATGTTGAGATTGATATGATATGTTGTACATTGTTACTGTTTCTCGTTGGAGAGACTTGTCGTGATTATTGTCGATATTATTGATGTTATTATTCAGGGATTGTTGAATAAACCCTTTTTGCATAATTATCGTACGTGTGCTAGTATCGTTTTGCTAACCCCTTTGGGGGTGAACATTTATTTTATGTTCAGGATCCAGGAGAGCAGGAAAACAACCAGTGGAGCTGCATGACGACGAGGGTGCAGAGTGATGTTATGGCCGGATTTAATTATCGGATGTTTGTGTTGTTTTAATTACGTACTCGAGTATATTGTCGTTTGTGATGTTGGATTTGGTCATGTATTAAAGTTCACCATTTGACGTTTGTCTTACCGTTTCAGACTCGTATTGTATTTTATTTCAGCTACCATTGTTTGTTGGTATTTGTTATTGTCATTTCATTTCCTCAACCTTGTAAATTCTTACGTAAAGGATTTACGGCACTGTAATATTTCTGAATATATCGGGGGTTTTACAGGAGAAATATATATTTAGTGTTGGTGCAATATTGGTCGGTATCGCCGTTTGGAAATGGAGTTATCAAACTCTTTCGCATTGCAGAAGCGATTTCAAGTGCGGAAAGTAAATGACACAAGATTTATAGAGGTTTGGCCAAACGTGCCTACGTATCTTTTTCTATAGGATGAAGATCAACCTCTGCACCTCTTTTCTATCGGTCGAGGGATTACAATTATAATCTCGTCTTATATTGGTCCGAGATAAACCGTAATACACTTGCCTTTATTGTAATACACGAGATTTTTATTTTTCAGTTGCCCTGAATTATTTGTCATTTGGTTCTGATTATTTGTTTCGTTACAATTATGTGGGATACGTTTTTCCATGATGCACTGTATGATGTGTTCTGTTGTAGTGTTCTTAAATACATACTTGTGGTATGTTATGTTTCGTAATTTGCTCGTTATTGTTTGGAATCATAACCGGTGCGTTAGTGTAACCGAAACGTTGTCGAATGCCTGATCGGGCTGTCGGAGTTGGCCACGGCCGCACGTTTTGGAGCAGGGACTCGCCTGGCCGAGTTACGGCCGTAAGGTGCTGGTTACGGTCGTAAGTGATCGGCAGGCACGGACTGGACGAAGGCCGGTTGCGACCGTAAGGCGTGATCGGCTACGGCCGTACGGGCGCTAGACAGCATTCGGATGAATGCCAGTTACGACCGTAAGGTGTGATCGGTTACGGCCGTAATTTTAAAAAGATAGTAAAATCGATAGTAAAATTATAATGTATGCTGAAATGGGTAAACTCCCTCTGATGAATATATCTCCCAATTAAATATATAACAACTCCCCTTATTTAAATATCGATTTTGAAAATATCAAAGATAAAGATACCAATTGATGAAATATTTAATTTTAATTTTTGGGGATCCAACTGATAGTTGATTTTTCTTTTGAAATATAGACGATATTTGCAATGTTGATTCCTTTAGGAATCCAAAATTTCTTAATTTTTATCGTCCGACGTGGGCTTTTGCAATTTGAAATATGATGCCCAATTTTTAAACATTTACCGCAATGGGGTATTTTCAAGTTTAAGGATTCGGTTTTATTATGCGGTTTGAATCCTAACCCCTATTTGTTTAATGTATATTTTTGAACAGAAAGCATATTTTCAAATTTCTCGTTTCCGAGAGAAAATTTGTTCGTTAAATTTTTAAGTTCGTCTTGAACTTTCTAAAGATCATTCTTTAATTTATTTTCGATATCAAGACAATTTGAATGATCGATTTCTAAAGATTTCCTTTTTTCAAGAATTTTTGGAAATTTCGGTTTCCAATAATTTATTTTTAGCCTGAAGGAATTTTATTTCGGATAAAGCATTTTGAAAATCAGTATGTAATAATTCGAATGCTTCAAATATTTTATCTTGAGAGAATATACTTACCTGACTTTCGACGTCGCTTTCGTCGAATGAACTTCGTGCCATGAGAGCGAGATTATTTTGATTGAAATAATCATCTTCATCTTCATCGCTCCATGTTGCAACGAGTACTTCCTTCTTAGGATTTTTGCCTGGGCAATTTTTAGCAAAGTGGCCTGGTTTACCACAGATTCGACAGTTGTTGTCGAATTTCTTAGATTGGCCCGATTTGGTGTCCTTCTTTCCCCTGTTCAATAAGTTTTGAAACTTATTAATATTCTTGGCATAATATGCCGATTCTTCATCACTTTCATCGACCGGGATTTCTTCTTTGCGAGAAATCTTAACTTTCATAGCTATTGATCTTTCCTTCGGCTTCGATTTTGCGTTCCGAGATTTTAGTACAATCTCGTAATTAATTAGCGAACCAACGAGGGTGTGAAAATTAAGATTCTTCAAATCTTTCGATTCCATAATCACCATCACCATGCCGTCCCATTCCCTAGGTAGTGATCGTAGGATCTTCTTTACTTTTTCACTACTCGAAAGGGGTTTTCCAAAACAAGCCAATCTATTTGCAATGACCGAAAATCAGTCGAGCATTATTGTAATGGATTCGTCGTCTTTCATTTGGAATAGCTCGTATTCATGGAGAAGCATGTTTATTTTCGTTTCCTTGACTTGAGACATTCCTTCATGTGTTACTTCTAACACTCCCAAATCTCTTTGGCACTTTCACACGAAGATATCCGGTTGTGTTCTTCTGGATTTAGAGCACAATATAATAATTGCGTTGCTTTGCAATTATAGTGGTCATTTTTTCAATCGGAATCATCCTATTCTTCAAAACTTTTAAGCATATCGTTGGATTTGATTGGGATTTTGGGATGAACAGATATGACTTTCCATAGCTCGATGTCGTAGGATCGAATGAATATCGACATCTTCTTTTTCCATGTCATGAAGTTCGATCTATCAAAAAATGGTGGTCGATTTAAAACAAGACCTTCGACCGGGGCAAGTTGAAATGCCATAGGATCTTCTCTCCTTGGAGGTTAAGCCGATTTATATATGGTTACCTGCTCCGATACTAATTGTTGGTGCAAGATTGGTCCGTATCACCGTTTGGATATGTAGTTATAAAACTCTTTCGCGTTGCGGAAGCGATTTAAAGTGCAGAAAGTAAATGACACAAAATTTATATAGGTTCGGCCAAACGTGCCTACGTCCTCTCTCCGTATATTTTTCTATAGGATGAAGATCAAACTCTGCACCTCGCTTCTATCGGTCGAGGATTACCGTTACAATCTCGTCTTATATCGGTCCGAGATAAACCATAATACACTTGTATTTTTGTCGGTCCAAGTTAAACCGTTTTATTTTCTATCGGAAAAAGAGCCAACCTATCTAGCTTTCTATGGGTACTAGACAAACCTCACGTGGATATAGGTTGCGATTGTAATAATGTCGGATCCTTGATCCTAATAACACCAAATCCATCTAATCCTTTCTTTTCGCTCGTGTATGTTTTCGTGTATAACACTCAAACACTTATCAATATAAGCTCAAATACAACAACAAGAATGTTTACAATGATATCACAAGTATAGATGATTTGCTCAGAGTTGTTATGTGGTTGATACTAAATGGTTTGGTATTTATAGGCAATTTCCTCCAACTAGCCGTTACTGCTAGACACAGTTTAGCGTGTGCTAGCCTCTTACTTTAGCGTGCGCTATTGCCCTGTTACGTACGTTAATATGCATGTTGTGTATGTTACCCGCACTTTCCTTCAGTCCAGTAGCTTCTGATACTTTCAGTTAGCGTGTGCTAGTATTCTCTCGTAGCGTGCTCTAATATCTCGTCATTGATTGCGTTATATATCGGTTTGTAACTTTTGACTTCAGCGCCGAATCTTCCAACGTTCATCTTGTTTGAATTCAAATGCTATTTAGCTTGTGCTGAATATCATTCATAGCGTGCGCTATGTCTATGTCAGTGTATACGACATTCCATGTTGAAAGTACAAAACAACTCTCTTGAATGGGATAAAACTCGATAATGAATATTTGGAATAAAATATTCCAACAATCTCGATAATGAATATTTGGAACAATACTCATTATCACAAGTATAGATGATTTGCTCATAGTTGTTGTGTGGTTTGATACCAAATGGTTTGCTATTTATAGGCAATTTCCTCCAACTAGCTGTTACTGCCCGATGCAGTTTAGCGTGCGCTAGCCTCTTACTTTAGCGTGTGGTATTGCCTGTTACGTACGTTAATATGCATGTTGCGTACGTTACCTGCTCTTTCCTTCAGTCCAGTAGCTTCTGATACTTTCAGTTAGCGTGCGCTAGTATTCTCTCGTAGCGTGCGCTAATATCACATCATTGCTTGCATCATATATCCGTTTGTAGCTTTTGACTTCAGCTCCGAATCTTCCAACGTTCGTCTTGTTTGAATTCAAATGCTCTTTAGCGTGCGCTAAATATCATTCATAGCATGTGCTATGTCTATGTCAGTGCATACGACATTCCGTGTTGAAAGTCTTCACAACGGTCACATTCTGCGATAGCCTGCGATAACCTTCACCTATAGCGTGCGCTATGTTCATCTTGTAGCGTGCGCTAGTCTTGATCTCTAGCGTGCACTAAGCATGTCATCTGCAGTCGACTTTTCTGACTCGTCTGATCAGGTAACTTTACTGACCCGTCTGATCAGGAAACCTTTTCCTTCTCGTCTGCTCAGGTGACTTCTTTATTATTTTATTTTGCTTCCTTGTTGTTTTTCCTTGTTTAACAACTAATCATCAAAACTCGATAATGAATATTTAGAATAAAATATTCCAACAATCTCCCCATTTTTGATGATTACAAAACAACACTCTTGAAATGAATAAACCTGCAAAATATAAAAACTACAGGTCAAAGTTTTCGGCTTTGTACGTTTCGTTAGTTCCTTCCCATCTTTTCTTTTCTTCTTTTCAACTACTTCTCATTTTCCAACTCCTTTTCTTTTTCATCTTTTCGACTTTCTCCTTTGTCCTTTCTTGATCGGTATATGTTTTTATTTTTCTCATCATTCTTCCATGACTCTTTTTCTTCCATTCTTTTATTTTTCTCCCCTTATACCATTCTTCTTTTATACCATTCTTCTCCCCCTTTTTTTATCAGCAAAAAGTGCATATAAGATGATAAAATCGATAGTAAAATTATAATGTATGCTGAAATGGGTAAACTCCCCCTGGCAAATTTATCTCCCCATTAAAAATATGACAACTCCCCTAATTTAAATATTGATTTTGAAAATATCAAAGATAAAGATACCAATTGATGAAATATTTAATTTTGATTTTTGGGGATCCAACCGATAGTTGATTTTTCTTTTGAAATATAGACGATTTTTGGAATGTTGGTTCCTTTAGGAATCCAAATTTTCTTAATTTTTATCGTCCGACGTGCGCTTTTGCAATTTGAAAAATGATGCCCAATTTTTTAAACATTTACCGGAATGAGGTAATTTCAAGTTTAAGGATTCGGTTTTATTATGCGGTTTAAATCCTAACTCCTGTTTGTTTAACATATATTTTTGAACAGAAAGCATATTTTAAAATTTCTCATTTCCGAGAGAAAATTTATTCGTTAAATTTTTAAGTTCGTCTTGAACTTTCTAAAGATCATTCTTTAATTTATTTTCGATATCTAGACAATTTGAATGATTGGTTTCTAAAGATTTCCTTTTTTCAAGAATTTATGGAAATTTCGGTTTTCAATAATTTATTTTTAGCCTGAAGGGATTTTATTTCGGACAAAGTATTTTGAAAATCAGTATGTAATAATTCGAATGCTTCAAATAATTCATCTTGAGAGGATGTACATACCTGACTTTCGACATCCCTTCGTCGAATGAACTTCGTGCCATGAGAGCGAGATTATTTTGATTGAAATCATTATCTTCATCTTCAACGCTCCATCTAGCAACGAGTACTTCCTTCTTAGGATTTGCGCCTCAGTAATTTTTAGCAAAGTGGCCTGGTTTACCACAGATTCGACAGTTGTTGTCGAATTTCTTAGATTCGCCCGATTTGATGTCCTTCTTTCTCTGGTTCAATAAGTTTTGAAACTTATTAATATTCTTGGCATAATATGCCGATTCTTAATCACTTTCATCGACTGGGATTTATTATTTGTGAGACATCTTAGCTTTCATATCTATTGATCTTTCCTTCGGCTTCGGCTTTGCGTTCCGAGATTTTAGTACAATCTCGTAATTAATTAATAAACCAATGAGGGCGCTAAAATCAAGATTCTTCAAATATTTCGATTCCATAATCGTCGTCACCATGCCCTCCCATTCCCTAAGTAGTGATCATAGGATCTTCTTTACTTTTTCACTACTCGAAAGGGGTTTTCCAAAACAAGCCAATCCATTCATCATGACCGAAAATCGGTCGAGCATTATTGTAATGGATTCATCGTCTTTCATTTGGAATAGCTCGTATTCGTGGAGAAGCGTGTTTATTTTCATCTCCTTGACTTGAGATCCTTCATGTGTTACTTCTAACATCTTCCAAATCTCTTTGGCACTTTCACACGAAGATATCTGGTTGTGTTCTTCCGAATTTAGAGCACAGTATAATAATTGCATTGCTTTGCAATTATAGTGGTCATTTTTGCAATCAGGATCATCATATTCTTCAAAGCTTTTTAAGCGTACCGTCGGATTTGATTGGAATTTTCGGACCAACGCATATGACTTTCCATAGCTCGATGTCATAGGTTCGAATGAATATCGACATCTTCTTTTTCCATGTCATAAAGTTATATCCATCAAGGAATGGTGGTCGATTTAAAGAAAGACCTTCGACCGGGGCAAGTTGAAATGCCATAGGATCTTCTATCCTTGGATGTTAAGCCGATTTATATGTGGATACCTGCTCCGATACCAATTGTTGGTGCAAGATTGGTCGGTATCTCCATTTAGAAATGGAGTTATCAAACTCTTTCGCGTTGCGGAAGCGATTTAAAGTGCAGAAAGTAAATGACACAAGATTTATAGAGGTTAGGCCAAATGTGCCTACGTCCTCTCTCCGTATCTATTTATATAGGATGAAGATCAACCTCTGCACCTCTCTTCTATTGGTCGAGGGATTACCGTTACAATCTCGTCTTCTATCGGTCCGAGATAAATCGTAATACACTTGTCTTTTTCGGTCCAAGTTAAACCATTTTTATTTTCTATCGGACAGGGAATCAACCTATCTAGATTTTTATGGGTACTAGGCAAACCTCACGTGGATATAGATTGCGATTTTAATGATGCTGGATCCTTGATCCTAGTTACACCGAATCCAATCTTATCCTTTCTTTTCGCTCGTGTATGTTTTCCTGTATAACTCTCAAACACTTATCAATATAAGCTCAAATACAACAACAAGAATGTTTACAATGATATCACAAGTATAGATGATTTGCTCAGAGTTGTTGTGTGATTTGATACTAAATGGTTTGGTATTTATAGGCAATTTTCTTCAACTAGCCATTACTACCAGACACAGTTTAGCGTGCGCTAACATCTTCCTTTAGCGTGCGCTATTGCCCTGTTACGCACGTTAATATGCATGTTGCGTACGTTACCCGCTCTTTCCTTCAGTCCAGTAGCTTCTAATACTTTCATCTAGCGTGCGCTAGTATTATCTCGTAGCGTGCGCTAATATCACGTCATTGCTTGCATCATATATCCGTTTGTATCTTTTGACTTCAGCTCCGAATCTTCCAAATGTAACACCCCGAGATATTCGAAGTATATTACAGCGCCGTGGACCCCTATGTGGGACCCACCAGGCTAAAACAAGAAAACACCACTCGACTAACCGTCTCGGTTAGCGAGGAAATACACATTAACAATACAACAAATAACAACACGCCCGGAGCAACTGGCGTAATAAACATCAACAGACAAATATAGTAGCTTCAACGAATAACAATCACAAGTCGAAGAGAAAAGCCTAAGTACTCGCGAGTACAATCTATAAGTTTAGGAAGTGGGCAACAACCATATCGAATGGAACAACGGAAATAAAAGGACTCAAATACACATGTCAACGACCTTGGCCAGCATCCTCGTACTGTCCCAGCGCCCGCTCGTCCAACTGATCATAACCTGAAATCCATAACAAGAATTTCCCTAAAATGGCCCCCCAAAGGGGTTAGCAATTACGCTCGTACAACTAATCAAGGCAAACCATCCGCTTACACATTTCATAGTACAATGCACCAATTCATTTCAAAACCAAAACCAGACATGTCTTTTCCGGAAACAAACAGTCAATCAACTTGCCATGAATCCAGGGTTATACCATTAGATGCCCTCGAGGCCCCGTGAGACCCTCCCGAGGTGAGCAAAGCAAACACAATATACATCACCATTTTATGTTAAGAATAAATTTCCGAAAATACTTGCCTTGAATAATTGATGACGCAACGAACGGAGAGAAATTCACCGACAAATGCTAGGAAACAACGAAACCGAACCTAACGATTTGAAGAATACAATTACAACCATTTCCAAATGAATACGGAAAAGGAATACACCCGAAAACCCGTCTACGATTCAGGTATATTCGTACAAGAACAATAATGAGGGCGGACCACAACCAAACCCTCTCGATTACAAAAATACCACGAACTATACCATGAATCCGTAGGAAAACCAAGAATACCAATAAGATTAATCATATTCATCATGAATTAATAAAAAATATGGAACGAATTCAACAATAAAACCGAAAACCCCCAATTCACCCAAAAGTAGGGTTCTTAGAAGATTTACCTTGATTTGGATGGAGGAAGACGTTTACGGTGATGATAAACTACACTAGGAACACAATACTTGATTCCCCAAGGATTTCCACAGGCAAACCTTGAAGAATCGCTCAAATATCTCTAAGAACACTCGCTGCGGACGGAAGGAAGAAATGAAGAAAATGTCGCGAATGCAAGGTCAACTCAGGTTTATAAAACCTGACCTCTTATTACGTATGTTAACGTACAGTGGTTAACGTACGTTATGCACATTACATACGTAACACACAGGCGTTATCGTATGTAATGGCTCGACAGAACAATCTGCTCAAATCGCTGATGCCGTTAGCGTACGCTACATCAGACGACTTAGCGCACGCTATAAGGAGGTCTTACGTACGTAACACCAGCATGTTTACGTACGTAAGGACTTGGCCAAATCTGGGCAGACTCCATGTACAAAACACTGAAGGTCTTAACGTACGTTACCACCAGGGCATTACGTACGTTATGTGCGTGTCGATAGCGCATGCTATGAAGCATGCATAACGCACGTTATGCATGTAGCAGTTCAGCACTGCTGAACAGAGTTAGCCGCATCTGGCGGCCCAAAAACGATATGCAACTCAAGGACAGATTCCAAAAACGTAAACACGAAATAATCATGACAACGAAGTTAACCGCTGAAGGAGAATACAATTCCGACTATCGAGGAATCCGGGAAACAACAAGGAAAGTAAAATTCCCTAAACTTATAGGAAATTACAAAACGGCCCAAACGTCCGAAAATCATGATACGACGTCGGATCAATAAACCAAAACTCACAACACGAACAACTCAACCATACGAACTCGTACAACCAAAGAAATCACAAAATCGAACGGGTTCTATGAGAATTGAATGTCCATGCAACAATACATGACAAAAGACGGAATAATATCAAAACATCTCCGAAACTCGTCCAAATGGAGAAACTCCAAGAATAAAATAGATTCAATATGTCGAAACGGTTACAAGCGAGTTGCTAAAAATGAAAAATACACCAAAAATCAGAATACTGGAGAAACAAAAATGCGGATATTACATTCTACCCCTCTTAGAATAAGTTTCGTCCCGAAACTTAAGAAACAAACAACTCGGGGTACCTAGCACACATGCTATCTTCGGTTTCTCAAGTTGCCTCCTCGACACCATGCCTCGACCACTGCACTTTGACTAAAGGAATGGTCTTATGCCTCAGTCTCTTCTCACGGTGCTCCAAAATCTTCAGGGGACATTCCTCGAAGGTATTATCCGTGGCGACATCGATCTCACCATAGTCGATGACGTGACTAGGATCCGGGATATATTTCCTCAGTTGGGAAACATGGAAAACGCTATGAACATGGCTCAAGGCTGGGGGCAATGCCAAATGGTAAGCCAATACGCCGACTCTCTCGAGAATCTCGAAAGGTCCAATAAATCTAGGACTCATCTTCCCCTTCTTCCCGAAGCAGAAAACTCCCCTCATCGGCGACACCTTTAGCAAAACGTGGTCTGCCACCTCGAACTCCAAAGGTCGACGACGGACGTCGGCATACGACTTTTGTCGACTCTGAGCAGTCAACATCCATTCCCAAATCATTTCCACCTTCCCCTCGTCTCTAAAGCGATATCCGGTTCGGTCCCAACCAAATCGGACGCCTCATTCCAACAAATCGGCGATCGACATCGCCGCCCATAAAGCGCCTCATATAGTGCCATCCGAATTGATGCATGCCAACTATTGTTGTACGAGAATTCGATCAATGGCAAATGCTCCTCCCAGTCATTGCTCCAGTCGAGAGCATAAGCACGCAATATATCCTCGAACGTCTGGATAGTGCGTTCCGACTGTCCATCTAATTGAGGATGAAAAGAGGTACTCAAACGTAACTGAGTACCCAACGCCTTATGTACCGCCTGCCAAAAGTGAGATACAAAACGACCATCCCGATCCGAGATAATAGACTTCGGAGTACCGTGGAGTCACATAATCTGCGCAATAAACACACGAGCCAACTTCTCCGGGCCCCAAGTATCCTTGATGCCCAGAAAATGTGCCGACTTGCTCAGATGATCAACAATCACCCAAACCATATTCATGCCCGAGCTCGATCTCGGCAAACTCGTAATGAAGTCCATCGATATATCTTCCCATTTCCATTCCGGAATGGGAAGTGACTGCAATAACCCGGCCGATCGCTGATGCTCGATTTTGACCTACTGACAAGTCAAACATCTCGCTACAAACTGTGCGACCTCTTCCTTCATGTCATTCCACCACAAATTCCTTCTCAGATCCTTGTACATCTTACTCGAACCAGGATGAACGGAGTAAGGCATTGCATGGGCCTCCCGCAATATACTTTGCCTCAATTCCGAGTCGTTCGACACACAGACGACTCTGGAAGCTCAATACCCATCTTCATGAATCACAAATCCAGGAGACTTTCCCTTAAGAACATTCTCTCGGATTTTAATAATCATCGGATCCTCCAGCTATTTTAGTTTAATTTCATCGACCAGATACGACGAAATCTCTAAAGCACAAAGTTGTCCTACGGCTCCAGGCAACGAAATCTCAACACTCAACTCAATCAAATCCCATTGAAGCTCAGTTTGAGACGTAAGGATCTCAAGTGTACACAACGAGGCCGGTTTCTGACTCAAGGCATCGGCCACGACGTTCGCCTTGCCCGGATGATAAAGGATTTCGAGGTCATAATCCTTAATCAACTCTAACAATCTCCTCTACCTCATATTCAACTCCCACTGAGTAAATATGTACTTTAGACTTTTTTGATCGGTAAAAATATGACATGCAGAGCCAAAAAGATAGTGACGCCAAATCTTGAGCGCAAATACAACTGCCGCTAACTCCAAATCGTGAGTAGGGTAGTTAAGCTCATACGGCCTCAACTGTCTCGACGCAAATGCAATAGTTTTGCCATGCTGCATCAACACACACCCAAGACCCTGACTCGAATCATCGCTATAAACGGAAAAACCCCCATTGCCACATGGCAACGCCAAAATTGGGGCTGAAATCAAACGTCTCTTCAGCTCCTCAAAACTCGATCGCTCTCGTCATTCCGCATTTAACTTCTGACTTCCGAGCAACTGCGTAAGTGGCCGAGCTAGTTTCGAGAAACCCTCGACGAACCTAGGGTAGTAGCCAGCCAAGCCCAAGAAACTACGGACCTCCTTCACGTTCTTAGGCGGTGCCCAATCCAACACTGCCTCTACCATCTGCGGGTCCACACGAACTCCCTCGGCTGAAATCACGTAACCTAGAAACATCACTTCCTTCAGCCAGAACACACATTTCGAGAACTTTGCATAGAGTTGCTCGGTCCTCAAAATGTCTAACACTAGTCGCAAATGATACGCGTGTTCCTCCTCATTCCTCGAATAAATAAGGATATCGTCAATGAAGACGATGACACACTTATCCAAATACTCGATAAAGACCTTGTTCATCAACTGCATGAACATGACTGGTGCATTAGTTAACCCGAAAGGCATAACTACGAAGTCATAATGTCCGTATCTCATCCGAAAAGTTGTTTTCGGCACATCGGACTCCTTCAGCCGAAGCTGATAGTACCCCGATCTCAAGTCGATCTTCGAGAATACTGCAGCTCCCTGCAACTGATCGAACAAGTCATAAATCCTCGTCAGAGGATACTTGTTCTTGATGGCCACCTTGTTTAGCTCGCGATAGTCGATACACAAACGCAGTAAACCATCCTTTTTCCGAAAAAACAAAACCTGTGCGCCCCAAGGCGAAGCGCTCGGTCGAATATACCCCGACTCAAGAAGCTCACTCAACTTCTTCTTCAACTCGGCCATATCTGAAGGTGCCATGCGATACGGCGCCTTTGAAATCGGAGCCACACCCGGCTCTAACTCGATAGCAAACTCTACCTCACGGTCCGGTGGCAACCCTGGTAACTCGTCAGGAAAGACGTTAGGAAACTCACTAACAACTAGAATCTATGAAAGCTCGACTCCACCACTCTCCGCGTTCAAGGCGTAGCACCAATAACCAGTAAACCCCTTTCGAAGGAGGCTCATCGCCTTCAAGGCGTTAATTACGAACTTCTGGCTTCTCTTTCGCCCCGTGAAAGAGTGCTCAGTGCCGTCCTCGGCTAGCATGGTGACGATCCTCGTGTGGTAGTTCATGATTGCACCATGCCACTCGAGCCAGTCATCCCTGTGAACCAAATCCTTACCCTTAATACCTACAACAATAAGATTAGAGAACCAAGCCCTCTCACAAATAAACACAGAACAGTCTCGGACCTCTCAATCGCCAACGATTCTATCACCACTAGGAAGTTTAACGACGAAAGGCTCGCATGGCGATAAACAGTTAAGACTCAAACGGCACACACACTCCAGAGAAATGAATGAATGCGTAGCACCCGAATCAAAAAGCACACTGACAGGATGGGAATGGATGTGAACGGTACCTATCGCCACGGTGGCCGCTGGATCATCGGCCCTCCTCATCTCATAGATACACGGATGGGCGGAGCCGACACTGGAAACTCCCCCTCTAGCGGGCTGACCCCGACCTCCCCCTGGCTGGCACTCGGTGGAGACTGCGGAGCAAACGAGCCTGGTTCACACTCGGCTCCCTAGGCGCTGGATGAGAAGAACGGGCACCGTAGATCTGTCTGATCTGTTCACAAAAGGAAGCCTTGTGGCCTGACTGACCACAAGTATGACAAGTCAACTACGGACGAGGACACTCTCGGTTCTTATGGCCCGACAAGCCATAGTTAAAGCATATGAGTTCACGAACGGAGGTTCTACCAGCACCTCGAGAACTCCCAGAAAAATGAGCCGAACCGCCCACAAGAACATTCACAAACTGAGATTTCTACTGGCCTCCGCCCATGTGACCAGAAAAATTTCCGACGGACTTCTGCTTCTTGCTCTCATGAGCCGCTTCACTGGCCATCACCGACATATCATACGCAAGAACCCTACTCTGATAATCCTTTAAAGTAGTACAGAAGATCCCAGACATATAGTTCCGAATTAACAGTTTCATCCGTCTGGAAAATTGAAAAATTTTGTCGCTCTCCTCGACAACTTGGGTCTTCACGTAGCCCAACTCCTTGTTGAAATCGGCAATAGCTTGAGATACAGGAATATCTCGCGGTTGAGCATCATAGAAGGCATGGATTCGAGCCTGTCTAACCGGCCACGGGCAATACTCAGTCTCCATCAGGTCCTTGAATTCCGACCACGAAGCAACATGATCCTTAGGCCCAACGGCCTCCCACCAATCAATAGCGTCCCCAGTGAGAAAATACTGGGCGATAGGAACCTTGTGGTCCTCGGGACAGTTGGTGGCAATGAAGACTTTGGATATCTCCTTGATCCATCCCTCCCAACCAATCGGGTCTGAGGCTCCCGTGAACTGAGGAGGATGCATCTTGATGACATCCTGAAGCCAACGGTCAGCTCCATCCCGAGCAGCATGGGCCGGATTCTGAACTGCCTGGGCTATCGCCGCCATTTGGTTCACCATTTGTTGCATAACAGTCGCAACACCAAGTTCAGCGCCATCTTGAGAAGAAGCATGGCCATGCCGGTCACCGGTACTGCCGGCTCCCGAAGAATGCGACGTGGCCGCCCCACATCCCCGGCCGCGTCTACGGCCACAACCACGACCACGGCCTCTTCCAGCATCCATATTGGTGTAAAAAGGTGGCAAAAAGCAACTTGATGATAAGTAAGAAAGGAAAAACACCCACGATTCATGAAACAGAAATATGGTACGAGAAAACAAAGAATCGAGTAAGGAAAACTTACGAGCACTGAAAGTACCGAGATGATGTTAGCGGTGTGACGATGTTCAAAACAAAACTCAACTAGGCCCAAATAACTGGCAAGCCTAGGTATCTATAAACCTTGCTTCTCTGATACCATTTTCTGTAACACCCTGATATATTCGAAGTATATTACAGCGCCGTGGACCCCTACGTGGGACCCACCAGGCTAAAACAAGAAAACACCACTCGACTAACCGTCTCGATTAGCGAGGAAACACATATTAACAATACAACAAATAACAACATGCCCGGAGCAACAGGCGTAATGAACATCATCCGACAAATATAGTAGCTGCAACGAATAACAATCACAATTCGAAGAGAAAAGCCTAAGTACTCGCAAGTACAATCTATAAGTTTAGGAAGTGGGCAACAACCATATCAAATGGAACAACGGAAATAAAAGGACTCAAATGCACATATCAATGACCTTGGCCAACATCCTCGTACTGTCCTAGCGCCCGCTCGTCCAACTGATCATAACCTGAAATCCATAATAAGAATTTCCCCAAAACGAGTCCCCAAAGGGTTTAGCAATTACGCTAGTACAAGTAATCAAGGCAAACCATTCGCTTACACATTTCATAGTACAATGCACCAATTCATTTCAAAACCAAAACCAGACATGTCTTTTCCGAAAACAAACAGTCAATCAATTTGCCTTGGCAACAGGGCTATACCATTGATCCCACTAGAGGCCTCTAAGGACCCTCCCGAGCTGGCCATATCATAAAACAAATCACGCATGCGCATCGCCTTGGAAACAGGGCTATACCATTGATCCCGCTTGAGGCCTCTAAGGACCCTCCCGAGCTGGCTAGCGAAATAAACTCATGAATCCAGGGCTATACCATTAGATTCCCTGGAGGCCCCGTCGGACCCTCCTGAGGTGAGCAAATCACACACAATATACATCACCATTTCATGTTAAGCATAAAGGTTTCTGAAAATACCTGCCTTGAATAATTGACGATGCAACGAACGGAAAGGATATTCACCGACGAACACTAGGAAATAACGGAACCGAACCTAACGATTCAAAGAATACAATCACAACCATTTCCAAACAAATACGGAAAAGGAATACACCCGAAAACCCACCTACGATTCATGTATATTCGTACAAGAACAACAACGAGGGCGGACCACAACCAAACCCTCTCGATTACGAAAATACCACGAAATATACCATGAATCCATAGGAAAACCAAGAATACCAATAAGATTAATCATATTCATCATGAATTAATCAACAATATGGAACGAATCGAACAATAAAACCGAAAACCCCCAATTCACCTAAAAGTAGGGTTCTTAGAAGATTTATCTTGATTTGGATGGAGGAAGACGTTTACGGTGATGATAAACTACACTAGGAACACAATACTTGATTCCCCAAGGATCTCCACGGGCAAAACTTTAAGAATCGCTCAAATCTCTCTAAAAACACTCGCTGCGTACGGAAGGAAGAAATGAAGAAAATGTCGCGAATGCAAGGTCAACTCAGGGTTATAAAACCTGACCTCTCATTACGTACGTTAACGTACAGTGGTTAAGGTACGTTACGCACATTACGTACGTAACACATAGGCGTTAGCGTACGTAATGGCTCGGCAGAACAATCTGCTCAAATCGCTGATGCCGTTAGCGTACGCTGTTAGGAGTATGCCCTCGAATGCCACTCAGAGGTTGTTGAGTGAGGGCATTGTACTTGTAATTATGTAAACCATTTATATAAGGCAAATGAATGTTTCTTTATTTACTGGTAGTTACTGGCATTCCTAACTCGTAAATAAACATATAGAAACTAGTCCATGTATTTGAGAGCAAAACGTTCCACTCCTTATTGGATAAGGGGTCGCACCGAAAGGTTATAGCTCAAATAGTTAATCGTTCGCAAGTCTATGAAACTTGAGTTGGTGTTAAGTTTATGTGAAGACTTTTATGACGTGTTCTTTTAAATGGAGAGTGCCCGTCGATCACTAATGGTTAGTGGGAGAACACGTTATAGGTATGCTAATTTGATTAGTATACTCAACCGACTCACCTCGATTCGTCACATGGATTTCACTCCGGATCACAATGACGGAATCGAAAGGTTGTGATAGGTATTCGTGAACCTTAGACTTGAGGATTTAGTAGGGATGTGCTTGTGACGTCAAGATTTTCATTAGAGTAGTTCGACCCCGTAAACCTAAGGCGGGGTCAACTCGACGTGCATCTTGACGGCAAGTAGCGTGTCCCATCAATACCAAGATAGAATTCTTTCTCCCGTTAGTGAGCGGGTTATATGTCCTATGCGGTTATTGGCAAATGAGATCATAAGTCTTTGGCCAAAGCATTGGAGCTAGTTGTATTAGATACACGACAGCTCGATGATCTCGATTTGCATTAACGCATGCATAGCGTCAAGTACTGATAGGGTTTGACTGACTGTGACCATATAACTTGATCGGGACATTTGAAAGAAGGGTTTATACGTATACTGGTATTCACGACAGAATGGTTCTTGAATGATCCCAATCATTCGTTCTCAGTCGGGGTACAGTGTAGGCCACCAGGCTGGCTAGGTGGTGCTACTACTCTTTGGTTCCTCCCATTGCTGACTGAGACGGACCTACCGAGTCGCGCATTAGGATTGACAACGGAATGAATCGAGCTAATTATCTCATTATGAATATTAGATATTGGATATCTAATTTTGGAACATCGATGTTTAAATCGATTTATCGATAAATTGATTTACGGCCTAATGAATTAAATAAATTACTGGGTGATTAATTTAATTCATGAATATAATTATTTCTTGGAGAAATTAATTATGTTATTTTGTATTTGATATGTTTAATTAATTGGATTAATTAAACGACATAAATACATCAACGGAATAGGAGTTTATCTGTTTGGACTCACGAGTCCGAAACGAACCGAACTCGACCGTTTTCTAGCATGGGCCAACCCCCCACTTATTACCATGTGTGTGTATTGACTTGTCCCCATCATGGTTTTGGAATCTCATGTGATTGAGGGGACAAGTATCATATACATTATATGGGGAATCAAATCATGATATATGTATTTGTATTCATGTGGGTTGAATAAGAATATATACAAGACTTTGATCTCTCATCCTCACAATACTTCTTGGCATTTACGTATCATTGAGTTTGAGAGAGAGAGAAAATTGTTTTCTCTTTAGTCATCTTCTTCTTCAACCTTGTTCTTGTTTTTCTTAGAGAAAAATATCAAGACATAAAGAGAGAGTAAGATTAAAACACTTAGAGTGTAGTAATCTTTACATATATAGCTTCATCACCTAGCTCTAGCCGTATCCTCGGAGGATAGCAAGGTGTTGTCATTCCGTTCGTTTCTCCGGCGCGTGGCAAGTAGAGACGCGGTGCTTTCAAGGCTGGATCGTTCAAGAGCTTGTTGAATAGCTCAAGAGAAGGTTACCATTTAATCAACGGACTTCGAGGGTTAGTTTTTACAACTCTTGCTTTTCGTTTATATATTCGTATATACGTAGCTCGATCGATCATCGTAGGGATTCGGATCAAATTAATTTTCGTTTTACCGCTTCCGCTGGGCCTTCGTTTTAGGCACCGAATCCCAACAGTGGTATCGGAGAGTAGGTCTTGCGATCGTATATATGATATTGGCATTTGGAATGCTTGATTAGATGGTGAATGATTTGGAATCATTTTAGTCATAATCGTGGTATATATTTTTACGTTCGTTGTAGTTATATTTTTCGTAAGTTTATGTCTAAATATAAATCTTAATTTCTTGGAAATATGATTTATATTGAAGATATGAATGTTGAAAATATTGATATTGGATATCCGGTCGAAAATCGAGCTCCGAATCGTCGTCGGACGACTTTTCGGACAAAGGGCAGGAAGCTGCCAGGGTGACTCGGCCGTGTCTGGTGACACGGGCCGTGTCAGGCAGCCTTCAGGCCACTGCCAGGCAGACCCGACCGTGTCAGGAGACACGGGCCGTGCCTGGCCGGTAGCTGCCGAGCGTGACTCGGCCATGCCAGGCCAGTCGGCCGGAAGGCTGCCGGCAGTGACTCGGCCATGGCAGGCCACTTTCGTCCCGCTCGATTTTTCCGGGTAGTCTTGAAAATTAATCTCCCGCATGTTAAATTGGATTTAATATGATTAAAATGATTTATGGTATTTCATTTTATAAGGGAAATTTGATTAATTGGAATATTTATGGTCGATCAATTATTTTGAACGTTATTATATTACCGATTGTGTGAATCGATTGGATCGGTTCGTATTGTTGATTGGATCAATGTATCTCTACGCTTTCCATTTATTTAGTATTTATTGAATGAATGCTTTTGAATGGGGATGTGGTTCGTGGACTTAGTTTTTGAATCGTTCGTTTTATTCGATTGGGTTGTAAAGGCCGTTTTGAGCCTATTTATTTTACTAGAAAAATTTGTATCTAGGATACAATTTTCAATGTAAAATTTATATGTAATGACGAAGACCGGAGGAAGATCCATTTCGAGAAGACGAAGATTCAAGACGAAGACTTGTAATTAGATTACGGAGTTTTTGTTTTCTAGGAACGGTCCATGAACCACATGTTGGTAGCAACTAGGTTGTGATTGGTTGTTTCATATTGTATGAATGCCACAAACGCGCTTAAACGATTAATGTGCAAAGTGTAACGTTAATCGCGATAATTCTCCCACAACAAATAATTAAGTTTATAAGGTTTCAAGGTTTTCCTTCCTCCATCGAGTTTTCGAAATTGAAATCCAAACCGGATGTGCTATGCTTCCGAGTTATCGGGGTAGTCGTTCGGGAGGACGGATAAATTACCGGAGCGCATTGGATGCCTTCGGTTGGAGCAAATTTTATCCCTAGAAACCCGATAGGTTGCTTGATAAGATTCAATTGTGAAACCGATTTGCGTCGATGGTATAAACTTAACTTGTTCACGAACCATAGAAACCGTATAGGTTGAGGGGAGTGAACAAGGGGAAAAAGAAGATCGAATCATCCATTAGATGGGTTGGTGTTGGACACCACTTTATGAAAATTAATAGACTAGAAACCCGTTCTGCCCTCTATTAAAATTTATAAAGAACTCGATCACCACTATGAAATAGAGCGACGATACTTCCGGATTTCACATGGGAGTGTGTTATTCCGATAAAAATAGTGGGAGCCGGGTAACAAGAATAGAAAAGACCTTAAATTCTATACTAACATAATTGAATGAGTCACTAATTAACTGCTATACTTAATGCATAAATCTCAATATGACAATGAATCCACTCGCAATTCTACTCGAAAAGAACACCTTAATGGGACCTAACTTTGTGGATTGGCTCGCAATCGATGATTGTCCTCGATAGAGGCACTGGGATACGTCTTGGAGACGGACATTCCGGCGCCTCTGTGCGACCCGAGCCAATCAGAAGAGATTGAAAACCACGAAAAGTGGGTTAAGGATGACGTGAAAGTCCGTGCTTATATGATGGCTTCCATGTCTAATGAGCTTCAGAGCTCATGACTTCGCTAGTGCATTTTATCTCACTTAACCGAGCTTTATGGTGAGCATAGTAGAACTGCTAGATATGAGATATCCAAGCAATCGTTCGGTGCAAGGATGAAGGAAGGTGAGAAGGTTGGGGAACACGTCCTCAAAATGATATCCATGATCGAGAGATTGGAGGCTCTTGATTTTAAAATGGATACTTCTCTCCAAACCGACCTTATCCTACGGTCTCTCCTCGATTCCTTCTCACGCTTGTTATGAACTTCAACCGCAATGAGATTGCATGTAATTTAGTCGGGCTAATGAACAAACTTGTGATCGCCTCGGATGAAGACTCCGCGGATGAAGGAGTCTCGCTCTTGTGATTTCTTCTCGACTTCTAAGTCTAATAATAAGAAGAAAAAGACCAAGAAGCGGACTGACCACATGCTAAGGACCTTAAGGGTAAGGGCAAGGCCCCGATGGTTCCAAAGAACAAGAAGAAGAATGATGCTTGTCTCAAGAGCGGTGAGCTGGGCCACTGGGCTAGAGACTGTCCGATTCTTCATGGCACTTCAGGTACAGAACTTTTAGTTTTGGAAACAAATTGTTCTGCTACAGTATTTTCTACTTCCTGGATACTGGATTCTGGTGCTAGTTCTCATATTTGTACCGTGAATCAGGATCTGGAACAAAGTAGGAAGCTTGGAGCTGGAGAAGTTATGATCACAGTCGGAAGCGGGCATAGTGTCGAGGCGACCGACATAGGATCACTTCTTTTGGGTTTAGAATCCGGCTTTGTTTTGACTTTAGAAGATGTACTTGTTTTGCCCAAGGGGCACAAAAACATTGTATCCATTCCGGTCATGGACCGAAAAGGCTTTTCATTTTTCATTGGTGATGGTTCCTGCAAAATTTATTTTAGAAATAAACTAGTGGGTACTGCTACATTGTTGAATGGATTGTATCATCTAAATCTCAGCAACAAAGTAGTTGTGAATACTATAACTAGACAACGCGGTAGGGATGAAACCAATCAAGTTTTGAAATGGCATCTTAGACTTGGTCATGTTGGTCAGACCAAGGTTTACAAGATGGAAAAAGATGGACTTATGGGTCCATTGGGATCGGATACCTTTCCTACTTGTGAATCTTGCCTTAAAGGCAAATGACTAAGTCCCCTTCAAAGGGACATTTCAAAGAGCCGATAAATCGGGATTAATCCATACCGATGTATGTGGTGCTTTGGAAGCGACGTGACGGATATCAATATTTCATTACGTTTACGAGATGATCATACTAGGTATGGTTATGTATACTTAATGAAACATAAATCCGAGGCCTTTGAGAAATTCCAGAATTCAAGGCCCTAGTCGAGAAACAAACCGGTAATCATATCAAAGCACTTGGTCGGACCGAGGTGGTGAGTATATGAGTACGGAGTTTGACGAGTTCCTTAAGGAACATGGAATAGTTTCACAACTAACACCTCCGTGTACTCCTCGGTTAAATGGTGTGTCGGAAAGAAGGAACCGGACCACTGAACATGGTCCGTTCCATCTTGAGCTATCTTGACTTGCCGATTTACCCGGGGGTATGCACTTCGATCGCCGCGTATATCTTGAACAGATGTCCTTCTAAATCCATTCCTAAAACTCCACATGAGATGTGGGAAGGAAGGAAACCAAGTCTTAATCATATTAGGATTTGGGGATGTCCCGCCTATGTCAAGAAGACTAAGGTGGAAAAGTTGGAAGCTAGGTCTGCGAAGGGACGTTTCATTGGATTCCGTCTGGGACGATGGGATATCTATTCTACATGCTGAAGATCGAAGGATCATTGTTGCTTTACAAGCACACTTCTGGAAGATGAGTTCATTCAGAAGGCGGAGCGAGTAGAAGTATTTCTTTAGAAGAATACAATGAAACTCCTCGAGAGACACTGTGCAAGAAACTGGAACCGAACTTTCAAACACAAGTACAACCACCTCGTAGGTCTAGTAGGGTGTCTCATTTACGAGAGGTATGGGCTTGTGCACTTGGAGGAGCCGGGTCTCCATGAGGTTCCAAGTGATAGCCAAGAGACCGACCCAACAACCTATGACCAAGCGATGGTGGATGTAGACTCCGCGAAATGGCGTGAAGCTATGGAAGCCGAGATAGACTCGATGCATGTCAATCAGTCTGGACTCTAGTAGACCGCCCCAAGGGCATAGTGCCTATTGGGAACAAGTGGATCTACAAGAGAAAGGCGATGGTGATGGCAAGGTTGACGCCTATAAGGCCGGGCTTGTGGCAAAGGGTTATACCCAAAAGGAAGGGATCGATTACCACGATACCTTCTCGCCGTAGCCATGATCAAGTCTATTCGCATGATGCTTGCTATAGCGCCTACCACGATTATGAGATATGGCAAATGGACGTAAAGACGGCTTTCCTTAATGGATTCCTCGAGGAGGAAATCTATATGGAGCAGCCTAAAGGCTTTGTGTCCGAAGTCGATATTCGAAAGTGTGCAAGCTCCAGCGTTCCATTTATGGATCAAGCAAGTGTCGCGTAGTTGGAACCTTCGTTTGTGAGGCGGTCAAAGAGTTTGAATTCGTGCAAAATGAAGAGGAACCTTGTGTATACAAGAAGGTTAGTGGGAGCAAGATCGCATTCTTAGTACTATATGTAGATGACATTCTACTAATAGAAAATGATGTGGGAATGCTCGGTTACGTGAAAGCTTGGCTTTGAGTAATTTCTCCATGAAAGACTTGGGAGAAGCAACCTATATTCTTGGTATTCGACTCTACCGGATAGAGCGAAGAGAACAATAGGCCTTTCCCAAGCCCTCTATATAGATAAGATCTTAAAGCGATTTAAGATGGATGATTCTAAAAGAGGGTTCCTACCGATGCGACATGGAATAAAACTCACCTTGAAGATGTGTCCTCAAAGTGAGGAACAACGAAAGGAAATGAGTAATATACCATATGCTTGGCCGTGGGTAGCCTTATGTATGCTATGTTGTGTACAAGACCTGACATCGCGCATGCCGTAAGCGTGGTGAGTAGGTTTCGTGCAAACCCTGTAGGGAACATTGGACTGCCGTAAAGAACGTTCTCAAGTACTTAAGAAGGACTAGAGATAGGGTTCTAATGTATGGCGGTGGAGAATTGGATGTGGTGGGATTCAGATTCGGACTTCCAGGGCGAAGGGCGACTCGATGTCCACTTACGGCTACATATTTACTCTTAATGGAGGAGCAGTATCTTGGCGTAGTGCCAAGCAAAGCGCGACCGCCGATTCCACCTGTCAGCCGAGTATCAAGCAGCCTCGGAGGCTTCCAAGGAAGGGTTACGGATTAAGAAGTTTCTAGGAGAACTTCAAATGATACCATGTCTTTGAAATTTGCTGTTCATTTATCTTGCGACAACGATGGAGAGTGTAGCACGTGCCAAGGAGCCGAGGTTTCACAACAGACCAAACATATTGAGAGGAAGTATCATCTCGTAAGAGAATTTGTTCGCAAGGGATACATTGTCTTTGCATAGAGTAGACTCGGCCGACAACGTCGCCGATCCACCGACTAAGCCACTATCTCGGACTAGCTTGGAGCGTCATCTGGAGAACATGGGTATTAGATACCATAGTGTGTGGCATTGAGTGCAAGTGGGAGATTGTTAGGAGTATGCCCTCGAATGCCACTCGGAGGTTGTTGAGTGAGGGCATTGTACTTGTAATTATGTAAACCATTTATATAAGGCAAATGAATGTTTCTTTATTTACTGGTAGTTACTGGCATTCCTAACTCATAAATAAACATATAGAAACTAGTCCATGTATTTGAGAGCAAAACGTTCCACTCCTTATTGGATAAGGGGGTCGGCACTGGAAAGGTTATAGCTCAAATACTTAATCGTTCGCAAGTCGATGAAACTTGACCGGGCGTTAAGTTTATGTGAAGACTTGTATGACGTGTTCTTTGACATGGAGAGTGCCTGTCGAACACTAATGGTTAGTGGGAGCACACGTTATAGGTATGCTAATTGGATTAGTATACTCGAACCGACTCACCTCGATTCGTCACATGGATTTCACTCCGGATCACAATGACGGAATCGAAAGGTTGTGATAGGTATTCGTGAACCTTCGACTTGAGGATTTAGTAGGGATGTGCTTGTGACGTCAAGATTTTCATTAGAGTAGTTCGACCACCTTAAACCTAAGGCGGGGTCAACCTCGACGTGCATCTTGACGGCAAGTAGCAGTCCTACGAATACCAAGATAGAATTCTTTCTCCCGTTAGTGAGCGGGTTATATGTCCTATGCGGTTATTGGCAAATGAGATCATAAGTCTTTGGCCAAAGCATTGGAGCTAGTTGTATTAGATACACGGCTCGATGATCTCGATTTGCATTAACGCATGCATAGCGTCAATCTGAATATGGTTTGACCGACCGTGACCTATAACTTGATCGGGACATTTGAAAGAAGGGTTTATACGTATCTTGGTATTCACGACGAATGGTTCTTGAATGATCCCAATCATTCGTTCTCGATCGGGTACAGTGTAGGCCACCAGTGGCTAGGTGGTGCTACTACTCTTTGGTTCCTCCCATTCTTTGGCCGAGACGGACCTACCGAGTCGCGCATTAGGATTGACAACGGAATGAATCGAGCTAATTATCTCATTATGAATATTAGATATTGGATATCTAATTTTGGAACATTGGATGTTTAAATCGATTTATTGGATAAATTGATTTACGGCCTAATGAATTAAATAAATTACTGGGTGATTAATTTAATTCATGAATATAATTATTTCTTGGAGAAATTAATTATGTTATTTTGTATTTGATATGTTTAATTAATTGGATTAATTAAACGACATAAATACATCGGAACGGAATAGGAGTTTATCTGTTTGGACTCACGGTAGTCAAGAAGCAGACGAACTCGACCGTTTTCTAGCATGGGCCAACCCCCACTTATTACCATGTGTGTGTATTGACTTGTCCCCATCATGGTTTTGGAATCTCATGTGATTGAGGGGACAAGTATCATATACATTATATGGGGAATCAAATCATGATATATGTATTTGTATTCATGTGGGTTGAATAAGAATATATACAAGACTTTGATCTCTCATCCTCACAATACTTCTTGGCATTTACGTATCATTGAGTTTGAGAGAGAGAGAAAATTGTTTTCTCTTTAGTCATCTTCTTCTTCAACCTTGTTCTTGTTTTTCTTAGAGAAAAATATCAAGACATAAAGAGAGAGTAAGATTAAAACACTTAGAGTGTAGTAATCTTTACATATATAGCTTCATCACCTAGCTCTAGCCGTATCCTCGGAGGATAGCAAGGTGTTGTCATTCCGTTCGTTTCTCCGGCGCGTGGCAAGTAGAGACGCGGTGCTTTCGGCGTTGGATCGTTCAAGAGCTTGGGGAATAGCTCAAGAGAAGGTTACCATTTAATCAACGGACTTCGAGGGTTAGTTTTTTACAACTCTTGCTTTTCGTTTATATATTCGTATATACGTAGCTCGATCGATCATCGTAGGGATTCGGATCGAATTAATTTTCGTTTTACCGCTTCCGCTGGGCCTTCGTTTTAGGCACCGAATCCCAACATACGCTACATCAGACGACTTAGCGCACGCTACAAGGAGGTCTTACGTACGTAACACCAGCATTTTTACGTACGTAAGGACTCGGCTAAATCCGGGCAAACTACCTGTACAAAACACTGAAGGCCTTAACGTACGTTACCACCAGGGCATTACGTACATTATGTGCGTGTCGATAGCGCACGCTATGAAGAATGCATAACGCACGTTATGCATGTAGCAGTTCAGCACTGCTGAATAGAGTTAGCCGCATCGGGCGGTCCGAAAACGATACGCAACTCAAGGATAGATTCCAGAAATGTAAACACGAAATAATCATGACAACGAAGTTAAGCGCTGAAGGAGAATACAATTCCGACTACCGAGGAATCCGGGAAACGACAAGGAAAGTAAAATTCCCTAAACTTATAGAAAATTACAAAATGGCCAAGACGTCCGAAAATCACGATACGACGTCGGATCAATAAACCGAAACTCACAACACGAACAACTCAACCATACGAACTCGTACAACTAAAGAAATCACAAAATCGAACGGGTTCTATGAGAATCGAACGTCCATGCAACAATACATGACAAAAGACGGAATAATATCAAAACATCTCCGAAACTCGTCCAAATGGAGAAACTCCAAGAATAAAATAGATTCAATATGTCGAAACGGTGACAAGCGAGTTGCTAAAAACGAAAAATACACCAAAAATGAGAATACCGGAGAAAGAAAAATGCGGATATTACACCAACGTTCATCTTCTTTGAATTCAAATGCTCGTTAGCGTGCACTAAATATCATTCATAGCGTCTATGTCAGTGCATACGACATTCCGTGTTGAAAGTCTTCACAACGGTCACATTCTGCAATAGTGTGCATTAACCTTCACCTATAGCGTGCGCTATCTTTATCTTGTAGCGTGCGCTAGCCTTGATCTCTAGCGTGCGCTAAGCATGTCATCTGCAGTCGACTTTTCTGACTTGTCTGATCAGGTAACTTTACTGACCCGTTTGATCAGGTAACTTTTCCCTTCTCGTATGCTCAGGTGATTTCTTTATTCTTTTTTTTTTGCTTCCTTATAGTTTTTCTTTGTTTAACAACTAATCATCAAAACTCGTTAATGAATATTTGGAATAAAATATTCCAACATTTAGTAGGATTTCATTTTTTTTGAGAACTATGATTTGAGTTTGTTGTTTATTACATTCCTTTCCTTCTATTGATTAAGGAACCACCACCCATTTCTTATGAATAAATAATTAGTTTTGTTTAATTAATTTGTTCATATCTCCATGTTATTCTCAAATTTCCCTATTTATGTTAAGGATGTGTTTGAACATATATATTCTTTTATTGGTAGCCGACTAAATTATTTTTTATTTGGATACAAGGATATGGCTCGTCGTAGAACACCACCGACAACAATGCCGAAAAAAATCATGATCAAGAGGTAGACCTGACTGCCGCCCTGTTGCAAAACATGATCGCTGCTTTGCAGAATCCGCGTCTACCTATGGCTAATGCTAACAACGCTAATGCTATTGTGAGTGTGATTGAGTAATTTCATAGATACCTTCCATCAACCTAATTGACGTGATGGAGCACTGGTTGTGGAAGAATAGATCCGAAGCTTGGAGAACGTATTCACTCACATAGCCTATGATGATCGGCACAAGATCTCTTGTGCAGTGTTTCAGTTGACAGGGGATGTCGGTCATTGGTGGAAAGCTCATAAGCTGACTCATAACGAGGATGAAACTCTTGCAGTGACTTGGGACCAGTTCAAGGAGTTGATCATACAGAAGTACTTTTCCAAGTCATACCGGGATTGGAAGGAAACTAACTTCCTAGAGTTGAAACAAGGTACAATGACTGTGGAGGAGTAAAAATGTAAGTTCAACCAATTGTCGAGGTTCCCTATTGATTTGCTGGAAAACGAAGAGAAGAAGATCAGAAGGTTCGATGGGGGTTTGCACCGGGAAATTAGAGGTATTCTTGCTGGGACAATGATCCCCACTTCTGGTGGAAGTTGTCGAACGGGCACAAGCTATATCATCTCGTTTGGGATTGGACTCAACCACTCAAAAGTGGTCAAGCCTATTGGTAAACATAAACGGCATTCCCAAGAGATAGGGAAAGGAAAATTCACTGCTAAGAAAGGAAAGGCTGGGGTAACACCTATAATAAAGCTTCTTTCAGAAGAACCCCTTGCGCAAAATGTGGTAGGAATCATGGTGGAGAATGCCTCTATGGAAAATTTGTTTGTTACTGGTGCAAGGAACCGGGACATATGGCACATGAATATCCTCAGCAGAAGAAGGGAGATAATAGTAAAGACAATAATAAGAAGGGTAAGGCCCGCACCTTTGCTATGACTTAGGAGGAGGCAGATCAGGATGCTAGTGCAATGAAACCTGCGCCCAGTGTCTCAAACTCACCTGCTATAGTTCTATTTGATTCTGAAGCCAAACACTTGTTTATATCTGCTAAATTCTTAGATCGAGTGAATCGTGTTTGAGTAGTTTGTGATGGTAATCAGGATGTTAGTATACCCTCTGGAGAAATAATTCGTGTGTGATTTCTTTTCTTGTGGTTTGTATTCTTTATAACTTGCATGATTCTGTCTGATGGTGTGTTGATATTTACATACAGGAGAAATGATTAAGGGATGCCCATTCTTACTTAAAATACCCACCATTTCATATCAATATCCTTTGCTAGCCTCGTTAAGCCTTTAGCCGTGTTTTTGTTCGAAAAACCGCATCTTATAGCTCCATATTTAAAAAGCCATAACTTACCCAAGTGTTGGTGCTCGTAAGAGCATGAGAGGGTATATTTGAAAAATGAGGGTGTGCAATGTTTGTGGTGTATATAGTGTAATAAATGCCTTATCCATTTGATGTTCATAATTACAATGCAATGCTCTCACTCTCTCATCCTGTGAGTGGCATTCGAGTGCATATTCTTAACAGAGATATAGGTTCATATTAATAAGATAACATATCTTTAAGTTATATATGATTGAGCAAATGAGACTTACATTCATAGGTCGGGCGAGAATGGCAACCGCACAGCGATACTAGTCACTTACATTGACATTGATCCATATCAACTCTATAATGCAAGAACCATTTACTCGGAGAAGCCTTCTCAATCTAAGCTTCGATACCATATTTTGTAATACCCCAAGATATTCGAGGCATATCACAGCGCCACAAATCTTTATGTAAGGATTTACTAGGCTATTTACCAAAAAACAATAGATATAGATTCCTCTCCCTTGAGGATCTATGTGAAAAGACCTTAACTCGAGAACCGAACTATAATATTAATTTTCGTAATAACAAAGCCCTAACATGGGCTGCTGGGGTCAAATTACTTGACTCTTGGATTGATTAGTGCCGATGCCATTTCCTTATCTCTGCACTGATCTTGTGGTTGCTCCTCTGCCCGCGAGTACCTGGACACAGAAAATGTATCCACACCTAAAGAGGTCTACAATTTCAGGTGCAAGTAAAACAGATACATGAATCATACTTCACAAGTGTCACATAACATCACACGTAAAATTCCAAAACGTATTTGAACATCCCGAGGGTTTTTGAAGGCTTTATTTTAAATGAGATCATTTGAAATCCGAAATATTTTTAATGACCTCGGGTAATTTTTTTGAATGCACTTGTAATATCCTAGAATTTCACTATGATTTTTCGCATTATTTTATCTGAGTTGTACTGTACAGAGTAAGATCGATAAAGTATGGATAAATAATTTTGGGTACTGTGACAGTCGTGCCAGTATATCTATCGAGCTTATTTTAATTTTAGGATATTACATGCTTCATATGCTTTTCGATGTCGGATATACTGTATGAGTATTTGTACAATTATTGTACTTGGTCGACGATTGCATTTGAAGGTATCATGCATCAGAAGTATCGTATGAGAATGTTATCGGAACGAGCATATGTATTCAGTATGTCGCGTGTACGTATTCAGTATATTGAGACAGCAGACAGGAGCAAAAATGGCTAAGTATGGAAGCCATTACGTACGTTCAATAATGGAGCTTACGTACGTAACTAAGCAAGCTTAACGTACGTTAAGTTGTGTACACAACGTACATTAAGAAAGGAATCAGATGGGTCCAAGCTGTGGTTGGCAGGTGGGCCCGGTGTCGGCAGCTTTCGGCGCGGATGTGGACAGGCGAGTCAACCTCGAGCCTTACGTATGTTAAGGATGGAGCATTACGTACGTAAACAAGTAAAATACTGTAGCAAGTCAACCGCTACATTACGTACGCTATGGAAAGGAAGCTACGTATGTAATGCATACCACAAAATAAGACAGTGAGCTGTGGATGCCGATAACATACGCTATATAGGACATGTAGCGTACGTTAGGAGGGCTTACGTACGTTAATAATGGGCATTAACATACGTAAAGTGCTGGACGGATTATATAACTAAGGTCGGTCTTTCATTCCTCACGAGAGGAAACACATGTTTTCCTCCCAAACTTCATTCCTCCTCACCCCTGATCTTATTTCCGACCCTCATACATTGGTTAAGACCTTGATGAGTTGATTAGAAGATTGAAACTTAGAATTCTTTATGTTTTTGGAAGTGCTTGATCATTGTAGTTCTTCTTCAAAGGGTATGTTGGATAACTCCTCTCTTTGATTCGAATTTTGATATTGTAGTTGATGTTCTTCTTTGTATAATGATGGTTACGGTGTTGTTGTTGTTATTCTTGAGGTTGTATGAATTGTATATTGAGGAACAAAGTGATGTATGCCTTGGATTATGAATTATATGATGGTTTAGAAGATAGAACCCATCGGATTACGTCGTTTTGTTGGCTACAAACATGATTATGGATTAATTCATGTTCTTGAAGAACTCCTGAGTTATATGTCCGGATTTTACGGAAATTTAAAAGATTACGGTTAATTTTGGTATATGGTTATTCGTGATGAAAACCGGTAAGTGAATTTATATGAATTTACAAGGATGAGCTGTGTTAATCCGTAAGTAAGATTTAAGTCGGGATTTAGAATGTTGAGAAACTTGTTAGGATTTATTGATTATCGAATTGCGGCTTGTATTCATATTGTTTGAATTGTAATGGTTTGGTTTTGTATGATCGAGATATCATTGAACCGTTGAGTTTGATTGGTTGATTATCTCGATTGTCGATTGTTATCGAACGTATCATTAATTGATCATTGCATTAGGTTGCGTTAAGTGATCGTTGATGATTAACTGTTGTGCTGCGGTTGAGATTGGAGAATGCATGGATCACCTTGGTCGGGGCTGAGGAGCTTATATATGAATACGACGGGATTGGTAACAACTTCATCGTATCGGTATCGAGGCAAGTTATGCTTGATCAGTTCATAATGTTTAATAAATGGTTTCAATTTCATTTCATTTATGATTCATATAGCAATGGTATTATGGAATATGAATTGTCGGGATGAAGGTATGCATATTATGCTTATATAAATCATAATGTGTATGATTTTAAAGATGTCTAGTAGAAATAGATAAGTGAATTATATTTGGACTATTGTGCGAGAAGTTAAATATCAAGGCTAGTTATCATTGAACTCGAGATAGTGGCTTGGAATTAGTAATGGACTGTACTTTATTTTGGATTATTCGGATAACCGTGTATTCATTCAGGGATGTTGGTCGTGGAAAGGTTAGCGTCCCCAGCTTGAGGTAAATAATATTGCTAAATTATGACAATAATCCTGTTGCATTATAGCATGTGTGTGTCGATGTTTCATGTGGTGAATGTGCATCATTGTTTGTTACATTTTATGATGTGCTCTTTCTATGAGCTGTAATCTATTGGGCCGATGTGTTGGGGGATAAGACCTAAATGGCACCCATGTTCCGGGGTATTCCTGTGTGGATAATTTTGTGACCCTTGGTTGCGACCTTGGGATATTTTGTGATTGCATGTAATGTGTTGGGGGATAAGAGCCAAATTGGGCACCCACATTCCGGAGTATTCCTGTGAGATGCTTCCGTGACCCTTGGCTGCGGCCTTGGGGTTTATGTGCTAATATTATATGCATTGTTGAGCATGCTGTGAACTGTTGTCTGACGGAAATACGACGTTGTGGTCGTGTCAGTCTTTCATGATTGAGTTATCGTTGCTTACTTGGAAAGTCTTCTGATCCTTGTTGGATATGCGTTTCTTTGAGATTTGTTGTCATGTTGTATCGTGACATATCTAGAGTCAGATACATTCTGATTGGTCATGTGTAGGATTTTCAGGGCGGGAACGTGTAGCATGTGTTGGTTTCGACCTCATATTGAACCGTGCACACGAGACGTACTTTGTGAAGCTGATTAGGTACGAGACCAGATGTGTATCTGATCAATATCCGTGGTTGGATTGTACGCGGACACATTTTCGGATCGGGCGTATCGTGACGTCCATCTTGAGTCTTATTGATTGGTCGTTCATAGTCCATGTATAATCGGATCTGTTCGATAGTCGGGTTTGTCTTCGAGATCCCATATATGTGATTTGTATATGGTTGACGATTTTATTCTCTCGTGTATCTGTCCCCGTTGATCCTTTACCGATCTCGTTTGGAGTTACCATATCGTTGGTAATCTCGTTTGTTATTGATTCCCTACTGATCTCGTTTGGAGTTATCATATCGATGGTCAACTCGTTTGTTATTGACCCTTCATTAATCTCATCTGAAGTTCACCCTATTGATGGTCAACTCGTTCGTTATTGACCCTTTGTGTAACACCCCCAAACCCGCTCAGGGATATTACACGCCGTAGACCCTCTCCTCGGGGATCTACCAGGCTGATAACTAAAATCAAACATCTAAACCTCGCCTTTAAGGCTAAAATGACTCAGTAGACCGATTTGGTCTTTCAATAAATACATACAACTCAATTCCAAACACATACCCACGCAGGGGTCAAATACAATAAACTCCCGTACAACGGGGAAAAGATCTTGCAGCGGAAAGAAAATACAACTAGACCAAAACGACGTCAACAGATCCTCGTGTGATTAGTATCGTTCATCTTTCATCATCCTTCGTGCCGACCACGTGTTATGCTCCAAACACGAATGCAAAAATAGACATCCACCCCCCGAATACTCGGGGGTTAGCAAAACTCCACTGTTTTGCTAGTGCAAGTACAAGTGCAAAAAAATACGAGCCATACAATACAAGTTCCAAGAACAATGATAATCAGGAATCCTCAAAGATCCAAACGTAAAGAAAAGTACTTCCCGAGGCAAGAGTCTGGGTAAACATTTCCAAAACCGAAAGATCGCAAATAAGGGAAACAATTTACAAAACAGTTTAAAATGCCATCGAGAGTTTTAATAGAAAACAATTTAGGATTATAAAATCCTTCTCTTTCCAAAAGATCGATAGGGTCACAGCCCAAACGTTTGTTTTCGCAAATAGGAAATCACCAACAATTTACAGGGTCAAAGCCCAACATCACGTGTCCTCAACGGACGTAAAATCAACGAAACATAATCACGCACGCGCATCGCCTAGGACCGGGACGCTACCACCGACATCCCACTCGAGGCCTCGAAGGACCCTCCCGAGCTGGCTAGCGAAACAAATCACACACATCTCACGGTTGGATCAATCGCTTGTTGCATCCTGGCCACATGATCACATGCCATGTGCCACCGTAGATTATCTCAGGCTCTCACGGTTGGATCAATCACTTGTTGCATCCTGGCCACATGATCACATGCCATGTGCCACCGTAGACCTTCAACCATATCCACACAGTCACGAAACGAGATTGAAAACGAGACTAACTTCCCGAACTTAAGGGAATTTCGAAGGAGTCTGAATGTTCAACAATCACGAAACGAGATCAACAAAAACTGAACAATCAAACGATCGAACCACAAAGATCGAGACAACAAAAATCGAACGATCATGTTCGAATCACAAAGAACAATAAAGTTCAAACAACAACTCCCAGGACGATCTGGTGAGAACTACAAGACATGCATTGCCGAAGATCCACAGGAAAGGGAATAGCGATTGAAAAGTCACAACGACAACGAGTTATTCCGAAATAACACCACACTCGTTCGATCAACAAAAGCAAGGAGCAGGGCAAGCTCAGAAATGTCAACGAACATAAATGAGTCGACAGAGTCGAAAACACAAGAGTTCCAAAGCCGATCCACTTCGAATAAGAGAACTAGTAAAACCAGATGATGTCACTTCCGAACAAGGTTCACAAGAATCGAACCGAACTCGAAAAAAGTCACAGCGATAACCAGATTGACCCAAAACAAGATCACAGCTCGTTCCAACGACGAAACCGAAATACAGAACAAGTTCAGAAAGTATCAACAAACACGAGCGAGTCGATAGACTCAAGAAAGAGAAAATGCAGGAGTCTAAAAACAACACGGGTACTACATTCGACCTCTTATAAAAGAAGGTCGCCCCGCAACTCACAACAAATAAATCAAGGTGACGACACAACAAGCAACCGATGAAAAATCCTTCAAAGGCCTCTCAAAGCCGATTCGATATCTCTGTCTTTGAGCGCGAACTCCGAAAGTCTCGGTAGCCAATTCACAAACCGGATTCGGTGTCCTCGAGTCCACACTTGAAATGTGTCATCGGCGAAAGACAATTTACACGTGCATGCCCGGCACATCACGATTGAAACGTCTCGGCTCGGCATACGAAAATATAAATGCTCGATACAATGGATCAAAACACCGCAAAACAACATACCGAGATGCCAACTCGGCACAACAAGGAATCATAATACAGATCATATACAACGATTATCATCGTAAAATAATACACACAAACACTTCAAAGAACGGTATCGTTCGGCGACCTCAACGGCGAACGATAACCAAGACATAATTACAACCATCATGAAACAATCATACATGTACACAAATGTACAACTCAAGCTTTAACAACCCACACTCGTGCGACAACACGCAAATCACCACGAGGTGATAACAAGAAACACCGATTCACACCTCTCACGGAGGGCTAGTACAACAAATGCGTGGCAACGCCTCGACGTTCATGCCACCAATTCGATCATAATTCGAGGTTAACACCGTAACGAAAGTTCGAAAACCATACACGCATTTCCGGTCCGCAAGCAGAATGATAGGTTTTAAAAATGAAAACCACCTTTTGAAAACGTTTGGAAACAACATGATCTTGAGTATCATTTTACAAAAAGTAGTGCAAACACCATTATCGAGACTTTGAAAATCATCTTGCGTTTGAACAAAAATGAGGACACCTTTCCTTTAGTGAAAAACTTTCAAAATATTCGACCCTTGGGTCTAAGCAATCGCATTTGAAAATATCTCAAAAAAATATTTTTGGTCCTCAACCGAAAATTTTTGAAATGTATTGCGGCATTAGAAAACACAATACCGCGAGAAAATAATTCGCTTTAAAAGTACGTCTCGAATTTCAATTTTCTAAGATACTCAAGGTTTTCAAAAATAATTCAATGGGTTAGAATGCCCAAAAAGGTCGATGACGGTAGTACTTATCAAAACTCACAAAATCAATTGAAAACACCCCAACTAACGTCAAAGCGGTCAAGGCCAACTACTCGGTTTAAGGAATAGTTTTTAGAAATAAAACTCAGTCGGTATAATACCGTAAATCATTTCAAAGGTACTCACTCAGCTGATAAAAGGAATAAAGTCAAACATGCACAATCCATCAACACTACTCCTCATATGAACGAAGTATGAGAGTCAAATAGTCGCGTATCAAGAAATCAAAATCCATAAGAGGATTCCGTCACTTAGCAAATAAATCATAAAAATAGCTAGTGTCACACGAGGCACAACACAAAGAAGGGAGACTTACAGCCACAGGTCGCACGAAGATGATGATCGCCCCACGATACTACTCACGACCAACAAACTCAGACGACGCGTCGCGACACGACTCAGTCAGATAAAATCCGACGAGACAAAAACTCGATAGACACCACTGACCCGACAGCCTAGGTTTCCACAACCTAATCTCCGATACCATTTATGTAACACCCCCAAACCCGCTCAGGGATATTACACGCCGTAGACCCTCTCCTCGGGGATCTACCAGGCTGATAACTAAAATCAAACATCTAAACCTCGCCTTTAAGGCTAAAATGACTCAGTAGACCGATTTGGTCTTTCAATAAATACATACAACTCAATTCCAAACACATACCCACGCAGGGGTCAAATACAATAAACTCCCGTACAACGGGGAAAAGATACTGCAGCGGAAAAGAAAATACAACTAGACCAAAAGCAGCGTCAACAGATCCTCGTGTGATTAGTATCGTTCATCTTTCATCATCCTTCGTGCCGACCACGTGTTATGCTCCAAAACCCGAATGCAAAAATAGACATCCACCCCGAATACTGGGGTTAGCAAACTCCACCGTTTTGCTAGTGCAAGTACAAGTGCAAAAATACGAGCCATACAATACAAGTTCCAAGAACAATGATAATCAGAATCCTCAAAGATCCAAACGTAAAGAAAAGTACTTCCGAGGCAAGAGTCCAGGTAAACATTTCCAAAACCGAAAGATCGCAAATAAGGGAAACAATTTACAAAAGCAGTTTAAAATGCCATCGAGAGTTTTAATAGAAAACAATTTAGGATTATAAAATCCTTCTCTTTCCAAAAGATCGATAGGGTCACAAATTCAAACGCTTGTTTTCGCAAATAGGAAATCACCAACAATTTACAGGTCAAAGCCCAACATCACGTGTCCTCAACGGACGTAAAATCAACGAAACATAATCACGCACGCGCATCGCCTAGACCGGACGCTACCACCGACATCCCACTCGAGGCCTCGAAGGACCCTCCCAGTGGCTAGCGAAACAAATCACACACATCTCACGGTTGGATCAATCGCTTGTTGCATCCTGGCCACATGATCACATGCCATGTGCCACCGTAGATTATCTCGTGCTCTCACGGTTGGATCAATCACTTGTTGCATCCTCGCCACATGATCACATGCCATGTGCCACCGTAGACCTTCAACCATATCCACACAAATACACAAATAACATATCATATCAAGGATATTCAAACAATTCGCCTGGAGGCATCAAACACTTAGCAAAACACCACGTCAATTCACAACGCACCGAAATGAAATAATATACGCCCACACAATACTAAGTGCAACATGAACACCAAGCATATACATAGAATTCACATAGTTATTCACGAACCACACCAATCACAAAACACACACGGTTTTGAAAGGGGCCTTTAACGAGGCTAACCAAATCTTTTGAAAACTCATTTCAAACAAACAAACAAACCAAGACGATCACCAATCATCATATCCGCGAAACAAGAAATGTATGGACAAGGTACTTGCCTCAAACCGCACGCAAGTATTCCGACGAACACGGCTCAACCGAAAGCTTCGAAACGCCCAATGCTATCGAAACGGAAGACGACGACGAACGAAAGGGTTCAACACGGTTTCTTCGCAAGAAACACGACCCTAACATCATACAATCAATAAATCATCGACCATACGAGGAAGAATAATCGTAGAACGCCCGAAAACCCCTCTAAGACATTTTACCGACACCTTCAAGGCGTCGGTCAAGGACTCAACTCAAACAACGAATCGATACGATCCAACCATGGAATAACAAGGGAAATGATATAATACATCTAAATAATCATCAATCCATCAAAATCCTAAGTTAAATCGGATTAAACGGACGAAATCGAACAAAATACCCAAAATCCCCAAAATCTCCCAAAAATGGGTTTTAGAAGATTACCTTGAGTGATTCAAGTGTTAAGATCCGTAGAACACGCGTTAGATTGATTATCCGAGCCTCACAACCGAAAAGAAATGATGAAAATCGACCCGGATGAAGAACTCTCCCCCTCTATCTCTCTCTCGCGACTCGGTGCAAAAGTGGAAAAGAAATGAGTCGCTCACGCTCGTAACCACATTTATAGTGTAACACGAGACCACTATCGGCCGGCCTATCGGCCGATAGGCCCAACCGATACCCTATACAAAATGCCGGTAGAGTCTATCGGCCCCCTATCGGCCGAAAGGCTCTGGTGCCCGACATTGTGACGCCTTCCACTAAAACGACCATATCTCTCTCGTCCGACTCCGATTGACTCACCGCTTGAACCATTGGAAAGCTAACTCGATGTTCTATAATATTGCAAGATTTATAATTTTTGGAGTTACCAAAAATTAATGGTTATCTAACAAAGACGAACTCATACAAAGAAAAGACGTATAGAAATCCCGAATTCAACAAAACGACACCGAAACCCGAACCTGAATACGAACCGAAGATACGGTTACGAAGTACTCACAAAGACGAATCTAAGAGCTAGTAGGACACACAATTCCGACCACCCGAAGGCTCGAAATTCGACAACGGAAGGTAATTACCCCAAACTTTGGGAAATTACGAAAATGGCCCAAATGCCCGAAAATCACGATACGTGATCGAATAACCAAACCGAAGTTCACAACACGTCTAACAAAGTTAAACGGACTTGCGGAAACTCAAAGCAGTTTCGGTCGAGATTCGCAAGAATCGAGCTCAAGTGCGGAAAAGTCGCTAAAAAGCACGGAACTCAACAAAACAACACCGAGACGAACTCGGATGACAAAAAGTGAAGAATTAATCATTCTCGAAATGACGAAATGGTCATGAGCGAGTCGTCAAAACGGACTTCCGCCGAAAAAAAGAAAATTACCGAAATTCGAAATTGCGGATATTACATTCTACCCTCCTTAAAAGAAGTTTCGTCCCGAAACTTAAAACAAGTAGGGGGAAACAATATACCCTGCCAGGAAAACTCGACGAGATACGCAAAAACCGAAAACTCGCGCCCGACGGCGAAACGCTGCAAGAAACGCAAAGAGACATACGGCGCGAAAACACGCTCCACGACGACCAATACCACGTCGCCGTTAGGAACATACGAAAGTCAACAAGTGACAAGCGTCAACAAACAGATAGTATAATCCAGTCGATTATCCAGACAATCACAAAACACAACGAACGAAAATCAACAGGATTGACCCACCCAACGGTACATCAATCAAAACGTGGCCAACCGCTGAACAAATACAGAATTCCACCGCCCAAGGGTTGGAAGATTGAAAACGAGACTAACTTCCCGAACTTAAGGGAATTTCGAAGGAGTCTGAATGTTCAACAATCACGAAACGAGATCAACAAAAACTGAACAATCAAACGATCGAACCACAAAGATCGAGACAACAAAAATCGAACGATCATGTTCGAATCACAAAGAACAATAAAGTTCAAACAACAACTCCCAGGACGATCTGGTGAGAACTACAAGACATGCATTGCCGCAGATCCTCATGAATGGGTATAGCGATTGAAATGTCACAACGACAACGAGTTATTCCGAAATAACACCACACTCGTTCGATCAACAAAAGCAAGGAGCTGGGCAAGCTCAGAAATGTCAACGAACATAAATGAGTCGACAGAGTCGAAAACACAAGAGTTCCAAAGCCGATCCACTTCGAATAAGAGAACTAGTAAAACCAGATGATGTCACTTCCGAACAAGGTTCACAAGAATCGAACCGAACTCGAAAAAGTCACAGCGATAACCAGATTGACCCAAAACAAGATCACACTCGTTCCAACGACGAAACCGAAATACGAACAAGTTCGAAAGTATCAACAAACACGAGCGAGTCGATAGACTCAAGAAAGAGAAAATGCAGGAGTCTAAAAACAACACAGTACTACATTCGACCTCTTATAAAGAAGGTCGCCCCGCAACTCACAACAAATAAATCAAGGTGACGACACAACAAGCAACGGAGAAAAATCCTTCAAAGGCCTCTCAAAGCCGATTCGATATCTCTGTCTTTGAGCGCGAACTCCGAAAGTCTCGGTAGCCAATTCACAAACCGGATTCGGTGTCCTCGAGTCCACACTTGAAATGTGTCATCGACGAGAAAGACAATTTACACGTGCATGCCCCGGCACATCACGATTGAAACGTCTCGGCTCGGCATACCGAAAATATAAATGCTCGATACAATGGATCAAAACACCGCAAAACAACATACCGGAGATGCCAACTCAAAGACAACAAGGAATCATAATACAGATCATATACAACGATTATCATCGTAAAATAATACACACAAACACTTCAGCAACGACGGTATCGTTCGGCGACCTCAACGGCCCGAACGATAACCAGACATAATTACAACCATCATGAAACAATCATACATGTACACAAATGTACAACTCAAGCTTTAACAACCCACACTCGTGCGACAACACGCAAATCACCACGAGGTGATAACGGTAAACACCGATTCACACCTCTCACAGAGGGCTAGTACAACAAATGCGTGGCAACGCCTCGACGTTCATGCCACCAATTCGATCATAATTCGAGGTTAACACCGTAACGAAAGTTCGAAAACCATACACGCATTTCCGGTCCGCAAACAGGAATGATAGGTTTTAAAAATGAAAACCATCTTTTGAAAACAGTTTGGAAACAACAGTTGATCTTGAGTATCATTTTACAAAAAGTAGTGCAAACACCATTATCGAGACTTTGAAAATCATCTTGCGTTTGAACAAAAATGAGGACACCTTTCCTTTAGTGAAAAACTTTCAAAAATATTCGACCCTTGGGTCTAAGCAACTGCATTTGAAAATATCTCAAAAAAAAAATATTTTTGGTCCTCAACCGGAAAATTTTTGAAATGTATTGCGGCATTAGAAAACACAATACCGCGAGAAAATAATTCGCTTTAAAAGTACGTCTCGAATTTCAATTTTCTAAGATACTCAAGGTTTTCAAAAATAATTCAATGGGTTAGAATGCCCAAAAAGGTCGATGACGGTAGTACTTATCAAAACTCACAAAATCATTTGAAAACACCCCAACTACCGTCAAAACGGTCAAGGCCAACAACTCGGTTAAAGGAATCGATTTTCGAAATAAAACTCAGTCGGTAAAATACCGAAAATCATTACAAAGGAACTCACGCAGCGGATAAAAGGAATAAAGTCAAACATGCACAATCCATCAACACTACTCCTCATATGAACGAAGTATGAGAGTCAAATAGTCGCGTATCAAGAAATCAAAATCCATAAGAGGATTCCGTCACTTAGCAAATAAATCATAAAAATAGCTAGTGTCACACGAGGCACAACACAAAGAAGGGAGACTTACAGCCACAGGTCGCACGAAGATGATGATCGCCCCACGATACTAATCACGACCAACAAACTCAGACGACGCGTCGCGACACGACTCAGTCAGATAAAATCCGACGAGACAAAAACTCGATAGACACCACTGACCCGACAGCCTAGGTTTCCACAACCTAATCTCCGATACCATTTATGTAACACCCCCAAACCCGCTCAGGGATATTACACGCCGTAGACCCTCTCCTCGGGGATCTACCAGGCTGATAACTAAAATCAAACATCTAAACCTCGCCTTTAAGGCTAAAATGACTCAGTAGACCGATTTGGTCTTTCAATAAATACATACAACTCAATTCCGAACACATACCCACGCAGGGGTCAAATACAATAAACTCCCGTACAACGGGGAAAAGATACTGCAGCGGAAAAGAAAATACAACTAGACCAAAACGACGTCAACAGATCCTCGTGTGATTAGTATCGTTCATCTTTCATCATCCTTCGTGCCGACCCTGTGTTATGCTCCAAAACCAGAATGCAAAAATATACATCCACCCCGAATACTCGGGTTAGCAAACTCCACTGTTTTGCTAGTGCAAGTACAAGTGCAAAAAAATACGAGCCATACAATACAAGTTCCAAGAACAATGATAATCAGGAATCCTCAAAGATCCAAACGTAAAGAAAAGTACTTCCCGAGGCAAGAGTCTGGGTAAACATTTCCAAAACCGAAAGATCGCAAATAAGGGAAACAATTTACAAAACAGTTTAAAATGCCATCGAGAGTTTTAATAGAAAACAATTTAGGATTATAAAATCCTTCTCTTTCCAAAAGATCGATAGGGTCACACCAAACGTTTGTTTTCGCAAATAGGAAATCACCAACAATTTACAGGGTCAAAGCCCAACATCACGTGTCCTCAACGGACGTAAAATCAACGAAACATAATCACGCACGCGCATCGCCTAGGACCGGGACGCTACCACCGACATCCCACTCGAGGCCTCGAAGGACCCTCCCGAGCTGGCTAGCGAAACAAATCACACACATCTCACGGTTGGATCAATCGCTTGTTGCATCCTGGCCACATGATCACATGCCATGTGCCACCGTAGATTATCTCAGGCTCTCACGGTTGGATCAATCACTAGTTGCAAACTGGCCACATGATCACATGCCATGTGCCACCGTATACCTTCAACCATATCCACACAATCACACAAATAACATATCATATCAAGGATATTCAAACAATTCGCCCAGAGGCATCAAACACTTAGCAAAACACCACGTCAATTCACAACGCACCGAAATGAAATAATATACGCCCACACACAATACTAAGTGCAACATGAACACCAAGCATATACATAGAATTCACATAGTTATTCACGAACCACACCAATCACAAAACACACGCGTTTTGAAAGAGGGCCTTTAACGAGGCTAACCAAATCTTTTGAAAACTCATTTCAAACAAACAAACAAACCAAGACGATCACCAATCATCATATCCGCGAAACAAGAAATGTATGGACAAGGTACTTGCCTCAAACCGCACGCAAGTATTCCACGAACACGGCTCAACGGAAAGCTTCGAAACGCCCAATGCTATCGAAACGGAAGACGACGACGAACGAAAGGGTTCAACACGGTTTCTTCGCAAGAAACACGACCCTAACATCATACAATCAATAAATCATCGACCATACGAGGAAGAATAATCGTAGAACGCCCGAAAACCCCTCTAAGACATTTCTGGACACCTTCAAGGCGTCGGTCAAGGACTCAACTCAAACAACGAATCGATACGATCCAACCATGGAATAACAAGGAAATGATATAATACATCTAAATAATCATCAATCCATCAAAATCCTAAGTTAAATCGGATTAAACGGACGAAATCGAACAAAATACCCAAAATCCCCAAAATCTCCCAAAAATGGGTTTTAGAAGATTACCTTGAGTGATTCAAGTGTTAAGATCCGTAGAACACGCGTTAGATTGATTATCCGAGCCTCACAACCGAAAAGAAATGATGAAAATCGACCCCGGATGAAGAACTCTCCCCTCTATCTCTCTCTCTCGCGACTCGGTGCAAAAGTGGAAAAGAAATGAGCCGCTCACGCTCGTAACCACATTTATAGTGTAACACAGCAGACCCTATCGGCCGATAGGCCCAACCGATACCCTATACAAAATGCCGGCAGAGAGTCTATCGGCCCCCTATCGGCCGAAAGGCTCCTGGACGGTGCCCGACAGTGATCTTCCACTAAAACGACCATATCTCTCTCGTCCGGACTCCGATTGACTCACCGTTTGAACCATTGGAAAGCTAACTCGATGTTCTATAATATTGCAAAGATTTATAATTTTTGGAGTTACCAAAAATTAATGGTGATCTAACAAAGACGAACTCATACTTAGAAAAGTCGTTTAGAAATCCAATTCAACAAAACGACACCGAAACCCGAACACGAATACGAACCGAAGATACGGTTACGAAGTACTCACAAAGACGAATCTAAGAGCTAGTAGGACACACAATTCCGACCACCCGAAGGCTCGAAATTCGACAACGGAAGGTAATTACCCCAAACTTTGGGAAATTACGAAAATGGCCCAAATGCCCGAAAATCACGATACGTGATCGAATAACCAAACCGAAGTTCACAACACGTCTAACAAAGTTAAACGGACTTGCGGGAAACTCGAAGCAATGGTTTAGTCGAGATTCGCAAGAATCGAGCTCAAGTGCGGAAAAGTCGCTAAAAAGCACGGAACTCAACAAAACAACACCGAGACGAACTCGGATGACAAAAAGTGAAGAATTAATCATTCTCGAAATGACGAAATGGTCATGAGCGAGTCGTCAAAACGGACTTCCGCCGAAAAAAAGAAAATTACCGAAATTCGAAATTGCGGATATTACACTTTGTTGGTCCCCAGAATGATGAAGACTATCCTCACTGTACCAACACGAGTCTTTTCTAGCACGCTTTGTCCTCACTCACGCGCACCTGAGAAACTTCCCAGGGGGGCACCCATCTCATAACTACTCCAGGCCAAGCACGCTTAACTTCAGAGTTTCTATGAGATGGCTACCAGAAAAGAAGATGCATCTTGTTGGTAGGAGTTGTCCAAATCAATTCATTTAACCACTTTCTAGTGCAGATCTCACAGGTCGAATCGCAAGCTGCGCCTCGCGCATTTTTAAGCTCATGCAGGCAGGATGCTGGACCGGAGCCCAACACCCTTCATTACTCTCGTTTGAAGTTCACCCTATCGATGGTCAACTCGTTTGTTATTGACCCTTTATTAATCTCATTTGGAGTTCACCCTATCGTTGGTAATCTCGTTCGTTATTGATCCTTATTGATTCCGTTTGGAGTTTGCCTTACCATTGGTATTCTCGGTCGTTGTAGATCCTTTATTGATATTGTTGGGATTTACCATATCGTTGGTATTCTCGGTTGTTAATCCTTTGTTGATCTTGTTGGAGTTTACCATATCGTTGGTATTCTCGATTATTGATCCTTTATTGATCTTGTTGGGATTTACCGTATCATTGGTATTCTCGGTTGCTGATCCTTTATTGATCTTGTTGGAGTTTACTGTATCGTTGGTATTCTCGGTTGTTGATCCTTTATGGATCTTGTTGGGATTTACCGTATTGTTAGTATTCTCGGTTGTTGATCCTTTATTGATCTTGTTGGAGTTTACCGTATCGTTGGTATTCTCGGTTGTTGATCCTTTATTAATCTTGTTGGGATTTACCGTATCGTTGGTATTTTCGGTTGTTGATCCTTTATTGATCTTGTTGGAGTTACCACATCATGGTATTCTCGTTCGTGGTTGATCCTTTGTCGATCTTGTGTGGATTTATCATGTCATTGATATTCTCGTTCTGATGCATTGGTTGGTTATTATTATTGATTGTGTGAGCATTCATACTTTGTATTGATATCCGGGACTTGCCATTGTTTCGGGACAGTTGATCTACAGATGTATTATGTGATATCGGTTTTATCAGAATTGGGATCCGATTGTGCAATCCAGCAGCAGAATCGGACATGGCCAGATTATTCCATATTGGAGATATGTTTATATTTGAGAATCTTGGTATAGTTTCGGATACAGTACAGATGGTTATTTTCGAATTCATTCATCACTTGAGAATGCGAGGTGCGAATTGAGGTAAGGGTTGAATTGATTTGGGATTCCACGGATTGGTAAGGTTACTACGGTAAGGTTACACTGTAAATATTCTTACCATGTAATTACATTGATATGTAATTGTATTTGATGATGTGATCGTTATCATTGTTGAGTATTATGGCTGACCCCGTCATGGGCTTTATCTTTCAGGTACTCGGAGATCGAGCTAGTAGCGGTCATGAAGGAATGAGCTTTCCGGTGATACTGGCTATGGCATGGTTATTGGGATTTGAGTATTCTTTTCTGGTTTTATGATTCAGCTGCAGATGTATTTAATCATGTCTCTATCTGCTGCGTGCGAAATTTTATAATGGCTTTCAATATTTTTCCAACTCGTGTATACTTTCTAAATGTCCCTTTGGCGTCTTAGCCTTGTGTTTTCACATGGTATTTTATGACGGTATTTGGGAACTATGTTTTGTGAAACATTTGGGTATTTAAAACATTACCGTCTTTGCCTCATTGGCGTGTTTGAAATGTTTGCGAAAATGATTTTAGCCTTGTGGGTTCCATTGTAGGGCCCACGACACTGTAATATTCCCAGTTGGCTTTGGGAGTGTTACAGCACCGTCTTTCAAATGTTCATGTCAAATCAAAACATTTCCAAATCATTTTTAGGGTTCGTGTCCCATTTCAAATGAAACTCCATGTCAGATCACAGGGACCCAAGGTCTAACAAAATCAAATATTTATAAATCATTGGGGCCCTTGGCCCAAATCCATCACTTTTACCAGAATGAGGGTCCGCCAACCAGATTGCTTTTCACAATTGGCCCTAAGGTCATTCCTCAACCGCACATGTAGGTTCACAAAATCATCGCACCCGTGGGTTCACGGTATCCAAGACATGCAGGCCTCGACAGATATCGCCTGGTAGGATGATCCTTGGCCCCAACTGTCGTGACACCAACCCTTCCAAAGTAAAGGTTTCAAGCGTGTCAAACACATATGGTTGGCATCAGTGACTCGACACATAATAAGTATATGTTGGCCACTAAGTATACAATAAACAACTTAGAAAGTAAGAGCACAATAAGTTGTATGATTTTCAAAGTTAACTACGTGCATAAGTATGTCGAGTGAGTTGCTATAAATACCACAATTAGGTGTTCTCCTATTTGCTTGATGCGTACAGGGTTTTACAATGTATAATAATAAATCACAATAGAATGAAAACAATAAAGACTGAAAGTAAATAACACGAAGTTTAAAGGGGTTCGAGGTAAACCCCTCGACGTCCACTGGTCCTCCATACAAGAGTAAAGAATTTATTAAAATCAATACATACACAACTACGTGACTTTAATTAAACCTCTCTCTGTATCATTCACACAGTTTGATAAAGGGAATGTAGCTTTCACCGTTCAAGCTCTTTTTGAGTCGCTTCTTCTCACACATATTGAAGCTTCGTCTACAATGTTATTATTCCCACACAGGTCAGAATACGCAAGTATCTTTAGTCCACACAGGGATAATGATAATCTTAATGGTAATGGTAGAACAAATGTCTAACAGCAGCTAGATCTTTGATGAACATTCACTGTATGCTGTGCTGTTTGCTTTTAGGACTTGTATATTTATTCACTTGATTACTGCAGTATGCTCATGAAATATATGACTCTTGTAAAGCTAGATTGTTAGAGTAAAACTGTCAGAGTTTTCACAAGAATGAATAGATGCTTGTTCTATTTAAGTCATCTAGCTTGGGGCTATTTATAACCTTGGAAATGTATTCATTATAAATGTAGCCGTTGTTGGTTGGTGAATTGATTGGCGGCTGCTGAATGTTTAAATTAAAGTAGATCGCATTTAATGCTCCAAAAATCCTTTCTGTCTTTGCATTAAATGCTTTTCAGAGAGTTCAGACTTGTCTCTCTCTAGTTGCATTAAATGTTGTCCTATCAGCAACAAATGCTGCTTTAACCGTGAATACTTTATGAATAAACAATGTTTACAACTGAACTTATGATTGTCGCGTATGCACAATCTTACAGAGTGTAGTCTAGATTGAGTATTACTTAATCTATGAACTGTTCGCAGACATGTTCTTACAGCTTTAATACTTAACAAGTTTATACTTTGTTCAAATATGACAAAAGCTTTGTAAAGAAACAGTAAAACAGTAAGCTTAGATTATGAGATGTAATCTTTCAAGAAAACAAGATTTATTGATATGGATGGTAAAATTACAAGTTCTTGAAAAGATAAAAACACAAAACAAATACTACCTACTTTATTGGTAAGCTAACAGAAGAAACAAGTACAGCGTATAGGCTAATAGGCTAACTCCTATACTGAGAATATCTCCAAGGCCTTTTGTCAGGATCATTAGCATTTCTTTTCCACAAATTTACTAGGGAGTCCTTGCCTCGATCCCGATAGATACTCCTTCCTTCAGGGGTTTGATCGTACACAAAGATCCAGTCTTCGGATGAGTGATCCGTTCTCCTTTCTAGTGCCTGGATTTCATCAGCATTTGTAGATGGAGCCTTCCTTCCACTAACAGCCTTGAGAATTCATTTGCGGCATCCTCCAGTGTTTTGAATTTGTTGAACATGGAAGATTCCCTGATGAGCGTACAGAAAAATCTCATTAGTTCATTTTTGTTCCACTTCTTCAGATCATTGGCTGAAGGATGTCGGTAAGTGGGCAGTAGAATCTCGGATGGCTTTCACACATTGTTCTTCCAAGAAAAGTTGGGATCCTGGAACTCAGGTCGAGTTCTAGATACCATGTATTCTCTTGAAGCTTGACTTGACTCGGGTGAGGCCAGTCTACCAATAGCAGCAGCAACACTCTCTTCCAGTGCTGTTTCCATCTCTCTCTTTCTCTGTCCAATCTCCATATCCGTCCAACCTCTCTATCTTCTTTCCCCCTTTTTGGCATCATCAATATCTGATACCTTGGTATGAATCTCCTGTAGGAGCTTCATGGACTCGTTCTGTTTGGTCGTCAGATTATTGACTTTCTCAACCAAAGTACTGAGCATCAGAGACATATCGTCTATCTTTTGGTCGTGGTCAGTGAGCCTGGTGTTGGTATGGTGAAGGGCGGCAACCATTTTGGACTCAACAATCCTGAGATTTTCTTGTTCTTGCCTAAGGATTTTCTCCTGATGCTGCTTGAGTTGATTGAGCGCTTGCCACAATGATGTGGGCATCAGGCGGAACGCATCCTCAACATTGTTGATTGCAGACTTCAACTTGGGGAGCTCATTCTGGGCAGTCTCTCTCATCCAATCAAGTTCTTTCCCAACGTCATAAAGTTCCTTTATAGCATCTTGTAGGAACACTGTATGTCGGCCGATGGCATGGAGTTGCTCTATGCGAGCTTCGGTGCGCAGGGATCCAGGATACGCGATCTTGGAATCCTCAGGTTCTCCAAGTTGATAGAGAACCACATGATGATAGGGTTGTCGTGGTCTGTCTTCTGGTACGAAACCATCATCAGAATCTGATTTGGAGTTAACAGAGGTGGGTGATATAGGAGCATCTGGAGCAGGCTCTTCGGAAGCAGGGTCTTCAGGAGGAGGTGCTATAAAATCAGTCTCAGAGACAAGAGGGTCTGATTCCTCCTGTTTAGATTGCTCGTCGGTATCGGAAGCCTATGAGGGACTGAATCCTCCTATCGAATCCCAGCTTCCGCCTGATCTGGAAGAGGGACAAAATCCTCTTGGTGGATGGCGCGATTGGCGTATTCATGTTGTGGGACAGGCTGGCCATCTTGTCGGGGAGCAGCTTTCTCTTCAGTGGTGACAGGAGGGACTGATTCCTCTTGTTGCTATTCATTGGCAGCTTCTTGTTGTGGGGGAGGGGATTTTGTCTGTCAGATTTCCCCTGACCCTGTTGGTTCATGAATTTGGCTATTTCAGCTTCCCCGGCCTCTTCACGGCTGATCGTTAGACCAGCCTGTAGGGCATCAACGTCATCGTCCGAGTCAGGGTCAAAGTGGTGGCTGTTGGATGGAGCTTTGTCACTGGACTGTGACTTCCCTTTGAGTCTAGCCTTCTCTTTCTCCTTGAAATAGTCAGATATCAGCTCCTGGAAAGAGTGATCCTCCCAGCGGATCAAGACTTCGATGTTCTGTGTATCCGTGACCTCCAGAGCAAATTATTCCTCATCCTTGCAGTGGGCCCAGTGGTATAGGGTGTCATACGGGGTGACCCTATAGGACTTCTAGATTTTGAAGCGTTCGTATTCTTGCTCGATTTGTACCTAAAGGAGAGTATTATTTATTATGTCAATTGGGGAGGGACTCGGTATAGTAGTTGGGTCTACCATCAAGATATGATGCTCAATAGGTATGGGATCCTGTTTCGGAGAGGGATCTCGAACAGGGGATGGTAACTTGTGGGGAGAGGGACTTTGTATAGGGGTGGGTAACCTATTAGGAGTAGCGGATTTTGGCTCCGAAGGGGCAGCCGACTTGCCAGAACCCTCCAGCTTGGCAAATAGTTGATCATCCGTCATAGCCGCCACAGGCTCGGGATCAGCTTTTTTTGCAGCAACTGTTTCTGTCATAGGGGTTGATCTCTGGGGGATAGATTCAGCTATTGGAATAGAAGGAACATCTACAGTGGTTGCGGTAGTCACTGTAGCCTCGGCCTTAGAATACTTCTTTGTCTTCTTCTTATTCTCTACAACATGAGGTGACCGGCTGTTAGAGACACTCCTCTTCCTTTTGTTTTCCTCGGTCAAGATTATCACATTGACGTCCCTCGGGTCACTTGAGATCAGCATGCTTTGAGGGTGCGACCTCTTAGCAATCAAGGGAGACTTGTTGAAGATATTAGATTTCATTCCACCAATGAATCTTTCGGGTCCAATCTTCTTGGCATCGGCAGATTGCTTTACTCTGCAGTGGGTGAGGATGTAGTTCAAGATGAGGCCGAAAGATTTCTTTAAAGCCTCAGGTTTTGCAGTCTCTTCTTGAATCATCTTCACTAGAATTTAGCACCAGTTAATCTTTTATCTAGACGTGATGGCTACCATAATCCTGAAGCGTAGGTTAGTGCACATTTTGAAAGCTCCTGTCCGGTTCTCAATTATCCGACAATAGAAGTCATGAAGATAAGCACATGGCAGACATAAATTTTTTTGTGTTATGAGGGGTGGACATTCTTTACCCTCTCATCACCGATGAACAACCTCCAGTAGGCTATTAACAAACTCTCCGACCCGAAGATCTCCAATTCTTCCATTTTCAGACCATCAGATGGTAGTCTGTACAGTTTCTCAAGCAGTTCTTTGTCCACAGAGACCTCAATCCCTTGAACAGTTGCAGAGATTTCAGAAATTTCTCCTCCTCTTATGTGAGATGAGTACTGTATATCATTGACATCGGGATTTGGTGTGTATAAATATATATATATATAATAATATCCCTTACATTTGGAGTAAACATTCCACTCCTTATGAAGATAGGAAGATAGGCACTGGAGGTGTTTAGCGCTTGAATGCTTAACTAGTTGGCATTGCAATACCCGGTTGTGAATTCATTAATTTTCATTCAGTAATTGCCAATCAGAAATTTTTCACTCAATAATAATCATTCATCATTCATATTCATTCATTTCGTGTTCATCATTCGGCGTATCTTGGAGTCGTGTATCAGTTGTTATTCATCATTCATCTCTTCGGGATCAAAACAAGATTATTTTCATCATTATTTTCGTAATTGGTAGCCTCTGTGTTGGGAGTATCATTATTGTTTCACCGATTGGACGTGACTTATTATCGTGTAAGTCGCGCAGCTCGTGCGGCATTCCAATTTTTGGGCAGTGCACTTTGGCACTCAACAGGGATGCACGTGCATGACACACGAGCAGGTACTCGTGCGTGGCAACAGAGTTGGTCAGTGCACTTTGGAAATCATCAGGGACACACGAGCATGACATATGAGCAGGTGCTCGTGCGTGATGCTCGTGCATGAGATCAGTGGCGGGGCAGTGGCCTGGCGCATGACCAAACACACGGACATTTGGTCGTGCGTGTTGGTCGTGCGTCACTGGAGTATTTAGGGGGACAGACGGGTTTTTCACCTCATTTCACCCCTTTCTCTCCTTCTTCTCGCAGTAGTCGGGCGATCCGATTAGGGTTTGTGGTTATGATCAATTATAATCCATCCAATCATGTTTTGGGAAGGCTCTATGTGATCATATCAACATCTAATTCTTCTTCTTCGTCGAATCAAGGTAATTCTCTTGGTTTTCCTAGAATTGTCCATTTTGGGAGTTTTGGTTTTGATTTCATTTTCTGTCTGATTTTAATGGATCGATTGAAGTTATTACATATTGCTAGACATGTTCGATGGATTATATATCCATATCTTCGATTTGTTCAACCCGATTGATGATTCTTAGGTTCTTGAGGAACTTTGAACATTTAGTGTTCGATGAAATGTCTCAAAGAGTTTCCTTCGATCGTTGTGTTGTTTTCGATTGTTATTGTGTTATTGAATGAATTGTATTTCATTCAAGGTTGTTCGAGCGCTTGTGTTTATCGGAGGACGTCGTTCGTTGTTCATGGAAGGAATTCATCGCCTTCGGTTGAGGCAAGTTTTATACTTGTACTAGTCAATGAGATTAATGTTATCATATATGTGTATGAATGTGTTGTATCATTCCGAGACTTAGTCTCTTCATAAGTTCATTGATATCAGGGGATCATTCGATACGATACTCTTCGGAAATTATGCCAAAAGTTTATTATAATTCATTAATGGCTGGTTCAAGGCATTGAGATACTCGTTGTTAATGTTATTGTCGATCGCTGGTTCGCGGTATCGATGTATCGATTGTTGTTGTTAATATTGATGTCGATCTAAGACATTGTTGTAATCATTTTTATTAATGTTGGCGTCCTGTCACTCATGTTGTGTTGGCCGATTGAAGGCATTGTCGTATTTGTTCTCATCTTCGTCGTCGGTAATCGATTAAAGGTGCCGAGGCATTCATTTGTGTCATTGTTATCGATTGGCCGTTCTAAGGCAATCGAGGTGTTCAATCATTTATTATATCATTGTTATCGATTGGCCGTTCTAAGGCAATCTAGGTGTTCAATCATTCGTTGTATCATTGTTATCGATTGGCCGTTTTAAGGCAATCGAGGTATTGAATCATCCACTACATCATTGTGATGGAATGACCATTCTAAAGGTAATCGAGGTATTGAATCATCCGCTGCATCATTGTGATCGAATGACCATTCTAAAGGTAATCGAGGTATTGAATTGGGACCACCGAGGACTGTGCCCATCCGTGAGTCATTGTTGTCGCGTTGGCCGACTCAAGGCATCACACTATTATTCTCGTGAATTCGGTAAACTTTGAATCGTTGCCGATTGTGGTTTATGATCTCATTATGGGTAAGCTTGGGGATTGAACCTTCGCGGTTGGTTTCCCAACACCTACAACTCAGTAGGTCACGGTCATGTTTATGATCTCATTATGGGTAAACTTGGGGCTTGAACCTTCGCGGTTGGTTTCCCAACACCTACAACTCAGTAGGTCATGGTCATGTTTATGATCTCATTATGGGTAAGCTTGGGGCTTGAACCTTCGCGGTTGGTTTCCCAACACCTACAACTCAGTAGGTCACGGTCATGTTTATGATCTCATTATGAGCTTGGGGCTTGAACCTTCGTGGTTGGTTTCCCAACACCTACAACTCAATAGGTCACGGTCATGTTTATGATCTCATTATGGGTAAGTTTGGGGCTTGAACCTTCGCGGTTGGTTTCCCAACACCTACAGTTCTGTAGGTCACGGCCATTGGATGGTCTCATTGTGATACGGCTTCATGCTGTGGCTTCGGCCCTCATTATTACAGCTTCGGGCTGTTTTGGTTTCAGGTGTTTGTGATATTTGACAGCTTCGGTTGAGTGGCTTTCAGGCCTTTGTGATGTATTGGTAATTTCATTGGAGCCTTCGGGCATTGTGATTCATAATTAATTCAGTTCTGGTTTGGTTCATGCCGTGTAATTCATTTTGGTACTCTATGATTATGATTCGCCATTGGGCACTTATGTTCTAACCTGTTGAACAGGTATTAATAGTATGTCGTGGGCATAGTGTTTCACGAATGCCTTTGGATACATATCATGTTATACATGTATTTGATGTTCATTATCTGGATGACTGACCCTGTGGGGGCGGAACATATTTTCATGTTTTAGGTGCTTGCGAGGAGAGAGTTGAGACACAGGGGCATGATGATGGTGACGAGGCATTCAAACGATACTAGTCCGAGTTGTTCACGTTGGTCATTCAGTTGGAGTGTTCTACAGTTTGTCAGTCATTGTCATTATGTATTACCCAAGTAGATGCTCGTGGATGTTGTTGTATTTTTATTTTTGGCCATGTAGGCCCATCGTTGTCGTTGAAATTCCTTACCGGAATATTGTGTAGGATATCATAGTAGGGACTGTGATCTCCCTTGTTGGTTAATTTTAATGTATTTTAGTCATGTTCGCCTGGTGGATCTCCCGGTGTGGGGTCCACGGCACTGTAATAACCCAATGGGATTTGGGGGTGTTACAAAAGATGGTATCAGAGCTATGGGTGGTGAGATACCCCGATATGTGAGGTATGTGGCTCTACCGATGCGGTAGTAGTGGGACTGTCAGGTTGTGACAATCTGGAAACTCGGGTTTTGTGAGCCGTGAAATTTGTACGACTGCACGAGTCATTCATTCATCAAGTTGTCATCAGTGAAGACTAGTATCGCGAGACCTCGAAGCTTCGTATGACATGTGTAAGGACTCGATTCTCTTTATGTTCATACATTCTTTATGTCATTAATTATACATGCTTTGTTGAAACCTATATGTGATATTAGTGTTATGATTGATTCATGACTAATTGTTTTGGAGCACGTGTGACCTGTGTAAGCGTTAAGGATCAACTCATTCATCAATTAACAATCCTCAATAATCATTTTTGATCTTGTCGATCATGTTAATTCATTAATCGCTCAGTCAATCTCATTACTCAGTTGTTGATCTTGTGGATCAAATTATCAATCATGTTAACTTGTTCAAGATAATCATTTCAGGAATTTAATCAGATAATCATGTTACCTCACCTGATCTTTCATGCGATCTTATCATATTCCGGCGTCATGTTGACGATCATTTTACTGCATTATTAATACATTCATTTTGATAAGCGTGTATGCTCATTATTATCATTCCGTAACGTAATCATAATGCGATATTCATGCGGGATCTATAATCATCATGTGACTTTCCTGCTTTAGTATGGATAGAGCTGTCAGAGGACGCAGGGGAAGAGGCCACGGTGCGGGTCGAAACCCGGGATCTCATGTGAATGCCCGCGCGAATGCGGGGGATAACATTGGTTCAATAGTTAGCGATGCTACTCATTCACTGTCTGATAATCATTCACTATCAGGGAGTCGTACCAGAGAAGCAGCTCAATCAGAAGGTGTTTGGCTGGACCCATTCATATGTATGCAGGGCATGATGTGTAACACCCTAAACTAGGCGGATATTACAGTGTCGTAGATCCCCGACTGGGACCCACCAGGCAAATGAAAATGAATGAATTACACAGGGTAAATGTAGTACCGAACCACATTACAACAATAATTACTCCGATGAGGAGTTTAATTAAAACACACCGGGACAATACCGAATACTAGTGTATTTTATATGAAGATAAAATACACAACACTGAATGAAGCGGAGTATCCAAATGAAAATCTGCAGCGGAAAATAAATGACAACAATATGAATAACTGAAAATAACGGGGCCCCCTACTAGTATCACTGGTAGGGGTGGCATTTCGGAACCGAAAATCCAAAACCGAACCGGAAAACCCCGAAAAAAGAACCGAAAAACCGAAACCGAAGAAGACCGAACCGAAAAACAAAAAAACAGAACCGAACCGAACTAATTTGGTTCGGTTCTCGGTTCGGGGTAGAGCGGAACCGAACCGAACCAAAATGGACCGAAGTCAAATTTCAACATACTAAAATGACTTTGTTTTTGTGATTTTGGTGTGTTTCGAATTTTAGTATAATTCGTTTTCCTTTTGTAAGACCCTCATGGGTCCAAGAATGACCGATAATATGCTCATGAATTTGTGATTCAATTAATTTAGGTTGAGAGAATGAGCTACTGTGATTTACGATTGTTATATATTTTGAGATATTTGGAAATTGCAATGCAACTCTAGCTTTTATCTTGAACATATATATAACTATTGTTGGCTTGTTGTTATATATAACTTATTCTATTGCATATAATATTTGAATTTATATTGTGAAGAACCGAAAAAACATCAAACCAAATCGAAACCGAACCGAATATTTATAAAACCGAACTTAACCGAACCGAACTTCAAAAAGAACCGAACCAAACCGAAACCGAATATTTGGTTCGACTCTCGGTTTCGGTCAAAAACCGAACTGAATGGAACCGAGTCCACCCCTAATCACTGGGACTCCTCGCCGTCAACATTCTATTCCCGTGCTTTTGCCTTGCCATGACCTGAAAAACAAAATCCCCAGCCGGGGTCAGTTACACAGAACAACAATCCTCAAGGGTTGAAAATACACAATCATGATATATCTGAAGTTATGAAATATCCTTAGTTATGAATTACGCTGAAGAGGAGTATCATAGTATGCCCGTAGTGTTCTGTGCAAGTGTATAAGACGGATGACCGGACATACCCGTCCTTGTACCTAATTAGTCTCACGGAGTTAATCTTTACCGTGTGCACAGCCCAATGTATCACTCCCAATACATGGCCATCGCGTGCCCGACTAAAAATTCCACACATCCGCACCCGGCCACGCAATATGAACCCAGAAGGTCCTATGAACGAGAATGACCATAATGAATATCAATGAATAATAATAATCTGACAAAGTCAAGAATGACTCACCGAGATGAAAGTAATAATGAAGTGATTGATAGTTTCAATGAAATGATTGGAACCGACGTTCCTCGTTAATGAAGTGATTATTTGACAATTACAAGTCTCAATATGATTAATACAATGATGAATGAGTTATGATTATGAATGATCAACAACAAAAGGAATGAATATCCTTTTAACCGAGTAAGAATTAACTTACCCAATACTGGTGACAATTATCCTTCCACGAACAACGTCCTAATTGAGATATCGGTCGCTCGGACAACCTTGAATAACACAATCACCAACAATCCGTTCAACAAACAAATCAAACACGAATATAACGAACTCAAAACGTCGATACGACTAAACCAAGTTCATTGGGGCATTATATCGAACATTTTGTAGCCAAACTTCGATTGTTTACAACCAAACCTCAAAAATACCAATGTCAAATCCCCAAGAAGTGTTTCAAACCAACAAAACATCTTCAATACGATCAATAATCCAATATGAATATACAAATTCGTGATTACAACAACGATTAATCGAAAACCCCCAAATCCAACTCAATATTCAAAGTGTTCTTGAATAATTCTTTAATAATCCAATGAATAATCGAACATATCCATAATCATGCGTATATCACTTCATACGACATGATCTTAACATCCAAAACATCATATCTCAGCACAAATCGAAACTCCAAGAGGTTTGATGAATATTACCTTTGAAGATCCAAGTACTTTAATCCGATGAAATCGCGTTAGATCGACAATCCGAGCTTCACGATCGAAAGGAGATGAAGAAAAACCAAGTATTCGAGTGATAGATGAAGAAAATTCTCTCCCTCAAGCCTCTCTCTTGGAACAAGGTGGATGAAATGAAGAAAATGAATTGATTTCGCTGAAAAAAACGCAGTTATAGGGTTGACTGCCCTGTGTGTCGTGGCTCAGCCGAAGTGTGCCGCGGCACAGGGCCAAAAATGCCCCCCAGTGGTCGGTAGTGTGCCGCGGCACGGACGAGTGTGCCGCGGCAGTGTCTCAGCAGTGTGGTGCGGCCCTGCCGGCATGTGCCGCGGCACAAGGTACAGACGGGTTTGGCCGAAAATGCAATACGAGTGTGCCGCGGCCCGGACAGGTGTGCCGCGGCCCTGCCGGCATTTGCCGCGGCACAAGGTACAGAGAGCTTGGCCAAAAACTGGAAAATGTGTGTGCCGCGGCGCACACTCCTTGTGCCGCGGCCCACACCCCCTTGGGTCCTAAAATGATGAAAATGACCCGGGAAGGGAATAAAGGCAATAGGAAAAGATATTTGGGAACCAATAACACGAAATGGAAGTACGGAAACACCAAAACGGTGGTTCCAAGCCATGATTACAAGGGTTCGTCCAACAAGAACACGATTTAAACAATGAAGAGATTTGAAATGACATGAACTCCAACGTCAACAACGACTAATGAATCAATTACCACGATCAAGATAATACTCTTGTCTCGATTCCCAAGTAAGGTTGAAACAATGAATAATATCGATACACAACTCGAAGTTATTCCGAATGGTGAACACAGGTGAATGATTATAACGAGTGAAAAATTACATAGTGACAATTACCGAATGAAATTACTGAATGATAATGACTGAATTAAGACCGGGTATTACATGATGGCCCAGATGACGCGTCTGATGGAGACCATGCAGACCTCGATGGTTCGTGGTCCACCACAGCAGGAATTCCAAGTGCCTTTTCATGAACATACTGGAGGAGTGAGTGAGATTAATGGCGATTTCTCTCGTCAGAGGATGCCTACTTTTGACGGTTCATCAGAAGCAGTTGATATTGTTCATTGGCTTGAGCATTTTAATAAACTCTTCGACATGGTTTAGTGTCCGGAAGAGAGTAAGGTTTCAGTAGCGGCTTACTACTTGAGTAAGGATGCTTATTCTTGGTGGCTTTCTGTGAAACCCACCGATCGTGATTGTGTTTTGAGTGGGTTCAAGACTCTCATGTTAGAGAGGTATTATCCAGCTCCACTTTGTGAAGCCGAGTTATCAGAGGCTTTGAACCCCGAACCCATTGAGGACGAGGGTGTTATTGTCATTGCTGAGAAGTTTCATGGACTACTTCAGTTTGCTTCGTCAGTTATCCGTACTGAGGCGGATAAGATCAAGTGTTTTAGCAAGAGGCTAAATCCGCATTTGAGGATGTAGTTGTTCAATCACAATTGTAATTCACTTAGTGAGTTCATCGAGAAGGCTCCTGGAGCAGAGCTTTTGATCAAGGAGCTTACTCAGAAGCACCCTTCAATTTCTTCTGGTGGGAGGACTAGGATGCCGGTTTGTTCTGAGGGACATCGGGCTCCGACGTCCAAGAGGTCGTTTTCTAGTCGTCTTCATGCTGAGAAAGCATCTTCATCTCAGACGACGAGTTCGACTGTTGTTTGCTTTAACTGTGATACAATAGAACATCGCTGTACCCAGTGCTCGATGCAGACCGTTGTTTGTTTTCTGTGTGGGAGGTAGGGACACCTTCAGAAATACTGCAGGAGTTATAGTGCCGGTAGATCTCGAGAGGTCTCACAAGCCTCGAGAGATTTTGTCACTCCAGCCCGTGCTTCATCCAATGGGTCCTATCAGGCTTTGAGAGCCCGAGGTAAGGACATTCATCACCGGTTTTGAACAAGTTAATTCTTGCTCGGTAATAGTATAATCATTCATTTCATCATCGTTCATTCATTCGTATAATTCATTCATCATATGGCAATCACGTTGAGACTTATAATTATCAAACTAATCATTCACTTCACGGGGAACGCCGGTTCCAATCATTTCATTTTAGCTATCACTCATTACGTTATCATTTCACCCCGGTGAGTCATTCTTTATGCTTGTTGGATTTCGATTCATTATCATTCATTGCGATCATTCCTGTTCTTGTGACCTTCCGGGATCATATTGAGCAGTGAGTTCAGATTTGGGTCTTCCTTGAATCGATGAGATCAAGGAGATCGATGATATGGAAGATATCGACGTTGAGTACATTTGAGATATAGCCTTGTTTTTTTCGGACGATTGTGTAACTCAATCCGTATTAATGTATCGTGGTTGTGGATCATTTATTTTGGATCTATTTTATAATGATCGTATTTGAGAATCTTGAGATTTTGAGATCGTTCGATGCATTCGTTTTTGTTCTGTACCCGAGATTTTGTGATAATCTGGGTAATTGTTCATTGTGATTCAAGACGTCAAGTAGTGAGGACTTGGGCGTGCGATTGATATGGTCCCGAGGACTATATGTGCGTTGTCGCTTTTCTTTTGAGGCGTGAGTCAGTGCTTATATGGGGGTTGGCCCAGTTATGCAGGCGAAGTGGTTCGCGTTAAGGAGTATTCCGGGAGATGTCATTTTCATATTGTGATGGATAGTTCATATACTGAGTTGTTTACCCTTAGTTTCAAGGACGAAATTCTTTTTAAGGGGGGGGAGTATGTAATACTCGGTTGTGAATTCATTAATTATCATTCAGTAATTGCCACTCAGAAATTTTTCACTTAGTAATAATCATTCATCAATCGTATTCATTCATTTCGTGTTCATCATTCGGCGTATCTTGGAGTCGTGTATCAGTTGTTATTCATCATTCATCTCTGTTCGGGGTCGAAACGAGATTATTTTCATCATCATCATCATCGTAATTGGTAGCCTCTGTGTTGGGAGTATCATTATTGTTTCACCGATTGGACGTGACTTATTATCGTGTAAGTCGCGCAGCTCGTGCGGCATTCTAGCTTTTGGGCAGTGCACTTTGGCACTCAACAGGGATGCACGAGCATGACACACGAGCAGGTACTCGTGCGTGCTGCTCGTGCGTGGCAACAGAGTTGGTTAGTGCACTTTGGCGATCATCAGGGACACACGAGCATGACACACTAGCAGGTGCTTGTGCTTGCTGCTCGTGCGTGAGATCTATGGCTGGGCAGTGGCCTGGTGCACGACCAAACACACGGACATTTGGTCGTGCGTGTCGGTCATGCGTCACTGGAGTATTTAAGTGGACAGACGGGTTTTTCACCTCATTTCACCCCTTTCTCTCCTTCTTCTCGCGGTAGTCGGGCAATCCGACTCGGGTTTTTGGTTATGATCGATTCTACTCCATCCAATCATGTTTTGGGAAGTCTCTAGGTGATCATATCAACATCTAATCCTTCTTCTTCGTCGAATCAAGGTAATTCTCTTGGTTTTCCTAGAATTGTCCATTTTGGGAGTTTTGGTTTTGATTCCATTTTCCGTCCAATTTTAATGGATCGATTGAGGTTATTAGATGTTGTTAGACATGTTATATAGGTTTTATATCCATATCTTCGATTCGTTCAACCCGATTGATGATTCTTAGGTTCTTGAGGAACTTTGAACATTTTGTGTTCGATGAAATGTCTCAAAGAGTTTCCTTCGGTCATTGTGTTGTTTTCTATTGTTATTATATTATTGAATGAATTTTATTTCATTCAAGGTTGTTCGAGCGCTTGTGTTTATCGGAGGATGCCGTTCGTTATTCGTGGAAGGAATTCATCGCCTTCGGTTGAGGCAAGTTTTATACTTGTACTAGTCAATGAGATTAATGTTATCATATATTTGTATGAATGTGTTGTATCATTCCGAGACTTAGTCTCTTCATAAGTTCATTGATATTAGGGGATCGTTCGATACGATACTCTTTGGCAATTATGCCAAATGTCTATTATAATTCATTAATGGCTGGTTCAAGGCATTGGGATACTCGTTGTTAATGTTATTGTCGATCGCCGGTTCGCGGTATCAATGTATCGATTGTTGTTGTTAATATTGATGTCGATCTAAGAAATTGTTGTAATCATTGTTATTAATGTTGGCGTCCTGTCATTCACGTTGTGTTGGCTGATTGAAGGCATTGTCGTATTCGTTCTCATCTTCGTCGTCGGTAACCGATTAAAGGTGCCGGGGCATTCATTTGTATCATTGTTATCGATTGGCCATTCTAAGGCAATCGAGGTGTTCAATCATTCATTGTATCATTGTCATCGATTGGCCGTTCTAAGGCAATCGAGGTGTTCAATCATTCATTGTATCATTGTCATCGATTAGACGTTCTAAGACAATCGAGGTGCTCAATTACTCATTGTATCATTGTTATCGATTGGCCGTTCTAAGGCAATCGAGGTGCTCAATCATTCGTTTTATCATTGTTATCGATTGGCCGTTTTAAGGCAATCGAGGTATTAAATCATCCGCTGCATCATTGTGATTGAATGACCATTCTAAAGGTAATCGAGGTATTGAACCATCCACTGCATCATAGTGATCGAATGACCATTCTAAAGGTAATTGAGGTATTGAATTGGGACCGCCGAGGATGGTGCCCATCCGTGAGTCATTGTTGTCGTGTTGGCCGACTCAAGACAGCACACTATCATTCTCGTGAATTCGGTAATCTTTTAATCGTTGCCGATTGTGGTTTATGATCTCATTATGGGTAAGCTTGGGGCTTGAACCTTCGCGGTTGGTTTCCCAACACCTACAACTCAGTAGGTCACGGTCATGTATATGATCTCATTGTGGGTAAGCTTGGGGTTTGAACCTTCGCGGTTGGTTTCCTAACACCTACAACTCAGTAGGTCACGATCATATTTATGATCTCATTATTATGGGTAAGCTTGGGGCTTGAACCATCGAAGTTGGTTTCCCAACACCTACAACTCAGTAGGTCACGGTCATGTTTATGATCTCATTATGGGTAAGCTTGGGGCTTGAACCTTTGCGGTTGGTTTCCCAACACCTACAACTCAGTAGGTCACGGTCATGTTTTTGATCTCATTATGGGTAAGTTTGGGGCTTGAACCTTCGCGGTTGGTTTCCCATCACCTACAGTTCAGTAGGTCACTGCCATTGGATGGTCTCATTGTGATACGGCTTCATGCCATGGCTTCGACCCTCATTATTACAACTTCGGGCTGTTTTGGTTTCTGGTGTTTGTGATATTTGATAGCTTCGGCTGAGTGGATTTCAGGCCTTTGTGATGTCTTGGTAATTTCATTGGAGCCTTCGGGCATTGTGATTCATAATTAATTCAGTTCTGGTTTGGTTCATGTCGTGTAATTCATTTTGGTACTCTATGATTATGATTCGCTGTTGGGGACTTATGTTCTAACCTGTTGAACAGGTATTAATAGTATGCCGTGGGCATAGTGTTTCACGAATGCTCGGTTCTTACCTTTGTTTGTGAGCATCTCGTATTATTATTATCATTATACAGTTTCATTCTGCCTTTGGATACATATCATGTTATACATGTATTTGATGTTCCTCATCTGGATGACTGACCCCGTGGGGACGGAACATGTTTTCATGTTTTAGATGCTTGCGAGGAGAGAGTTGAGACACAGAGGCATGATGATGGCGACGAGGCATTCGAGCGATACTAGTCCGAGTTGTTCACATTGGTCAGTTAGTTGGAGTCTTCTCCAGTTTGTCAGTAATTGTCATTATCTATTACCCGAGCAGATGCTCGTGGATGTTGTTGTATTTTTATTTTTGGCCATGTAGGCCCATCGTTGTCGTTGAAATTCTTTACCGGAATATTGTGTCGGATATCATAGTAGGGACTGTAATCTCCCTTGTTGGTTAATTTTATAAGTTTATAGAAGATTGTCCGATCATCTTCCGACGCATGATACGTAGTGGCACGATGTTTTTGGTGCTCGGGATTTTCCTAAAGTTTAGATCATTTTTATCCAATATTTAATCAAAGAACTTCAAGGGTATAATTTTTAATTCATACATTGATTTGTTATATTCGTATATCCGATGCTTGATCGATCTTGTTTTAGGGGTTCAGTTGATTGATTAGATCAATATTTTTTTGATTTAAAATTATAATTGTTTTAATCGTTAGCGTTTAATTATTCGTTAATTTTTTTTCATGATCTTATGTACAATATAAATCTACTTTTTAAAAAAAAACTGATTTATATGAGAAGTATATAAATTAGAAAAATATTATTTTTGAATTCGGATGAAAAGAGGAGCTGTAAAAGTGGCGGGACCCGATAGCTCGGGGCTGCCGAGACACTGCCGGCAGTGACCTGCCTGCTCTCGACAGGCAGTGGCCAAGAGGCAATGATCCTCTCATCCCAGGCGCGGCAGTTGTACCGGTCCGCAGGCTTGGCCCGAGCATATTTTTCTGACTTTATTTTTTATATTTTATATTTAGTTAATTAATTTTCCACAAATTAAATTGGATTGACTAAAATGTAAATATGGTATTTTTATTTTTAAGGGAAGTAATTTAATGAAATATTATATTCGTACGGAACAAATTAAGATTATCGGTTGTGTGAATTAATTGGATTAATTGTAATAGATAGATTAATTTTATATTGATCGGATGAAAAATATTTATTTAAGCCATTAATTTTATGTAATTTATTGCATTTTTTTAAATTTTATTCGATGGGGTTGTAAAGGCCGTTTTGAACCAATTTATTTTATTAGAAAAAATTATATCGGATGCAACTTTTATTAATGTAATAAATTAGCTATGACGATGAGCCAAGGACGAACCACATGAAGACGAAGATTCAAGACATGTAATTTGATTACTTTATAATTCTATCCAGTCGATGATGACTCGGTACTTAAGAACGGTCCATGAACTGCATGGTGGTAGATTTATATTGTGGACATATTGTATGACAAACAAACCGACAGACTTCGCTCATAAACGGATTATTATGCAAAGTGTAATGCATGATTACGTAATACTCCCAGTTACAAACACTAAGCTATAAAGGTTAAGAGGTTTTCTACCCTCCGTCAAATTCATGGAAAACTAAAATCTAAACCGAAACACTATTCTTCCGAGTATATCGGGGTAGTTTTTTGGGGCGATAAATTCTTAAAGTTCCTTAGCCTTCGGCTATGACAAATCAAACCCCTAGAAACTATATGGGTTGCCAGGTAAAATTCAATTGCCAGACTGATTGGAGTTGACGGTTTAAACTTAGATATTTCATCAAGCCATATATACCGTATGGGTTGAGGGCAAGTAAACTATGGGTAAAATAAGATCGAATTATCCATTAGATTGGTTGATGTTAGATGCCACTTTACAAAGAATGATAGAATAGAAACCGAATGGTTACCCTATGCTAAACTTTGTAAAGATCTCGATCACCGCTAAGAAGTCAACCATGACTTCCGGATTCCATATGGGAGTGTGTAATACTGGTAAAATAGTGAGAGATAAGTTATGAATTAAGAAAGTCCTTAAATTGGTTACTCGGATCATAATTAAACAATCACTAACAAATCTAAAATTATTCTCTGTAGTTAACAACAACACTCTCAAAATGACAATGAACTCACTCGTTATTTTATTTGAAAAGAACACTTTTATTAGACCAAACTTTTTGGACTGGCTCTGCAATCTGAGGATAGTCCTTAGTATGGAGATTCTGGGCTACATGTTGGAGGCATACATCCCATCCGATCCTGTAAGGACCTGGACTAGCCAGGAAAAAATTGATGCCCATGAAAAATGAGTTAAAGATGATGTCAGGGTTCGAGGTTTCATGATGGCCTCAATGAACAATGAGCTTCAAATTCTCATGAGAACATGCCCTCTTCAAGGGTAATTATGGGACATATTACTGAGTTATATGGGGAGCACAGTCGAGATGCTCGGTATGAGATATCGAAATAGTTATTTGGTGCTCAGGCGAGAAAGTTGGGGATCACATCCTCAAAAAGGTATCTATGATCGATAAATTAGAGGCTCTTGATTATAGGATGCATGCTTCTCTCCAAATCGATCTTATCTTACAGTCACTTCCTGATTATTCTCTCAGTTTGTAAGGAACTTCAACTGCAAGGAGATTGCTTGTAACTTGGCTGCACTGGTGAACAAACTGAGTACGACACAGTATCAGATGAAAACTAGTCCGAAGGAGGCTGCACTTGTAATTTCTTCTAGGCCTTGGAGGTCCAAGAATTATAAGAAGAAAGGCAAGACGCGTTTTAAGCCAAAAGGTGGGGTACAAAAAGATAAGGGCAATGCCCTTCATAGGGACTTTTGAAAGAGCTTGTGAGAAACTTATATTGATCTATACCGACGTATGTGGCCCTTTTAAAGTGGCACGAGATGGCTTTCAGTATTTCATTACATTAGCAGATGACCATACTAGGTATGAGTTCGTGTACTTAATGAAACATAAATCCAAAGCCTTTGATAAATTCAAGGAATTTAAGGTCTAGTTGAAAATCAAATAGGTCATCATATTAAAGCACTTTAGTCGGACCGAGGTGGTGTGTACAAATTTTGATGATTTATTAAAAGAACTACGAATAGTGTCACAATTTATACCTCTAGATACTCCACAATTAAATGGTGTGTCATAAGAATGAAACAAACCTTGTTGGACATGGTTCACTCCATGCTTAACTATACTGATTTGTTGATTTATCTGTGGGGTTATGGGCTCCTTAATGTTGCATATATCTTCAGAAAATGTCCTTCCAAATCCGTTCCAAAGACTCTACATGAGATGTGGAGAGGTCAGAAGCAAAGTCTTAATCATATTAGGATCTGGGGACGTCCTGCTTATGTCAAGAAGACTAAAGTAGAGAACTTGGAAGCTAGACATTGTAATATACGCATAATTTATTATTTATGTATGTTATTTTGGTCGTATTCTATTGAGAATTGATTTATAATTTCCATGTTGTATCGCTTGGCATTTGGAATCGTGTGTATATTGGTGATGGTATTGGAACGTTGATTGTTAGTAATTGTCGAGTTCTGTGATTATTAAGATATGTTTGTTCTAACCGGACTTTGTGGTTTTAATGCTGGGAAGTAGCAGTTAGCATACGCTAGACTGTATTGCTAGCGCACGCTAACCATGTATCCGTAGGGCATGCTACTCTTGTTCATAGCGCACGTTAGGCCGTATGGGGAGTAGGCTTTCTGGATTCTGGGATGGTTCATTAGCACACGCTAATAGTAGGCTACCGTACGCTATTGAGGTATATTAGCGCACGTTATAGGTGTTGGTATCGCACATTATCTCGGCCTGGAAGTAAGGACAGAATGTTTCTGGGGTCTGGACACAGACAATTAGCGCACGCTATCATTGGAGCTAGCGCGCGTTAGTGACAGTATATAATGCACGCTAACTTATATGTAGCGCACGCTAGCGAAGTCAGACAGAAGGTTCTGGACTGCCGACATTGTCCATTAGCGCACGCTATATCTCGGCCGTAGCGTGCGCTAATCACGACCAGTATAAATAGGCATGCATATTCTAGAATTCGTCATTTCCCACCCCTCTCTTCTTCGCCGACTTGAGCGATCTTGAGCATAGGATAGTGTAGGTTTTGACCGGATTTCACCGTCCAACTATGTTTTTGAGTTCCTAGTATCAATTTAACAACATCTCATCAACTTTCATCGTCCGAATCGAGGTAAATTTCTTTCTAACCCTAGTTCTTCATATTTTAGGTTTTTTGTTGAGATCTTCAATTCTAATTCATTTTAGCTTTGATTTATAATGGATTATGATGTTGTAATCCTTAAACCTTGCGTTTCTTTCAAGTCTACGTATTTCGTCTCGAGTTTTCATCCATTAAAAGGAATATGAATGACTCCGCCTTCATAGTGTTTGATAGTTTGTACCCAAGAGTAGAATCTGAAGAAAATCATCCTGTTTCCGTAGTGTTGTGCTTGATTCGGTATCTTGTTATGCTAGGACCAAATCGTTTAAGAAGTTCGGATCGTAGGCCTTTCTGTTCATCATCTTATGTAATTGTTCTAATCAAGGTAAGTACTTTGATTGCGTTTAATGTACTTCGTGTGAATATGTGAAAATGTGATTTTGTGAAAAGTAATGATTTTAGAAATAGTGGTTTGTGCCATGTGGTTTCTGAGTGTGTGTGAACCTAGTTAAAAACAGTGAGGGTCCCCTTAGATCCGCTAGGTCGCGTTCCCTACAGATCACTCAGTGGAGTTATACAACTAGAAAGGGCCTGACGAGGACTCCCTGGGGCGTGTATTCTCGCGTGAGGTACAGGGTCAGTACAACTCGAGAGGTTGTTTTGTGATGATGATTGTGGTATTGTATTCAAAATATATGTGATGGAACTGTGATTTCTATTGTTTATTCACTTGTAGTACATACTCTGGAATCGTTGTACTTTCACCGGCTTCTTGCTGACCCCTTCAGTGGTGCATATACGTGTTGTGTATTCGGGTACAGGTTCAGTAGGCGAGCCAGCACAGGGCAGACACGAGCTCAGAGGGAAGCATTGATATCATTAATTATTTTGAGTCTGTGGTCGTCTTGTCGTGGTCATAGTGGTATTTTAGTTTTGTACTCACGCGGGTACTATCATGTATTTTATAATGTGTTGTCGTTGGTGGTTGTTGATGTTGTGGATCAGTTTTGATGGTTATATCAATTATGATCCTACGGGATAATGTATTGAGTTGTTTCGTGATGTATGTCGTACTGAAGTTTATTTTGGTTTTAAGTGTGTGAATGTCTCATTTTTGTTGTTTGTTAATGTATTTTTATGTTGGTCGAAGTCTGGTAGGTTCTCCAAAAAGAATCTGCAGTGCTGCAATATCTCCATAAGTCATGGGGGTGTTACATAATATGGTATCAGAGCTTAGGTTTATGAATACCTAGACTGTTGGTATTTTTGGGTCTGTTAAAGTCGAGTCAGTCGTTTGTTCATGATATCATTGGGTTGCTGCCACCTCGTGCCGTCTGTACTGCGAGTCTCTTCAGAAATTAATTGTTCCTTATTCTTGGGAGTAATCGTTTATGTAATCGAATAAATTGTTGTTGTTGTAATTATGTCCCTCTTGAACTATTTCTTATCCCTAAGTATGCCTAGAGGTAGGACTACTCGCCGATGCGGCCGTGGCCATGGTAGAGAAGCGGCGCCTGAGTCAGAGATGTCCATTTCAAACTCGGCATCTCATTCTGTGGCTAGATCAGATCCGATTCCATCGGGAGGGGCAGGTGTGAGTGCAGAGGCCGACGTGCCTAATGTGCTCCAACAAGTTGTGACTCAAGTGCATCAATTGTACCAAGTAGTGCAGAACATTATTGCTAGCAAGACTATTGAGGATCGATGGCTTAAAGAAGTTATGAAGATGAATCCTCCCAGATTCAATGGTTCCAGTAATGCAAACAACTGGGTGTTAGATTGGTACCGCCACTAGAAGGGGGGTTGAATAGTGCGGATAAGAGTATTGTACTCTTTTCGTGCAGAAGCAAAAGTATCGGAGTAATAAAAGTGCATAAAAGAAAGAACACAAGGAATTGTTCGAGAGGTTCGGCTATTAACGAAGCCTACGTCCCCTACCTAGTTTTATCGACTAGGACTTTTCTTAGAACTTGGAATTGCACTTTCTAGTTTAGTGCCAACTTCTTACAACTTCTTGATTTCCGGGCTCAAGAACAACCTCACAAAAACACTCTTGTTTTTCTAGGTACAAGATAACCTATACACAAAATAAATGCGAGTAGGAACTCGACTTTCACGATATATCGCTCTTAGATACAAGAATGAAGATTGGAAATTATAGAACAAATCTTCTCGTATCACAATCTAGAATAAGTATATCTCTCGAAATGTTTGCTTGATATTGCTTGAGTATGCTAGTAGGCTCAGAATGCTTGTGTATCTTCAATCTCCATGAAGTTGGCTATTTATAGCCTTCTTGAGCTCAATTTCCCGTTGGAACAGTTTAACTGGTTACGTACGTTATATGCTGAAGGTTACGTACGTTATGAACGTTACGTACGTTATATGTTCCGAATAGCAGCCGTAACGAAAGTGAAGAAACTGTCCAGTGAGATATGATAGAATGCGTTACGTACGTTATGAACCTCATGGTTACGTACGTAATATTCTGGTCAAAGATCCGTTGATTGAGACGACTTGTTGCAATGGCTAGTGGATTTTCCAACGGTCAGAATAATTCAAGCATTACGTACGTTAGATAACTCTGGTTACGTACGTTACCTGTACAGACAAACATACGAAAACAGTGAGTGTTACGTACGTTATAATAGATGAGTTACGTACGTTAACTGTACTAAAAACTTGCAGACAACTGTGAATGTTACGTACGTTAATGCGGTTTGTGTTACGTATGTTAACTGAAGAGAAAATATGTTTTAAGTCAATTTTTGTTTTAATAACACATCATCAAAATGATCTGAAAGATATTGTTCCAACACTGGGATCATTAGTTAGTTGAGCTGGAGAAGATCTTTGATGGTATTGGCTGCCCTGAAGGCAAGAAAGTTTCAATTGCCCAATATCTGACGGTTGATGACACCTCGGATTGGTGGAGGGCTGTTAAACCTAGAGATCATGATGCCACATGGGGAGAAATTAAAGAACTAATGGAAGCACAATATTGTCCGGTGCCTGTACGGCTATCCAGAGTCAGTGATTTCTTTAGAGCTCAAACCGAAGACGTTCCTATTTCCATGGCAATCAAGGAGTTCAACAAGCAGTTAGTGTATGTCCAAGATCAGGTCAGAGATGAAACAGCTAAGATACTTTATTTTGATGCTAGAATGAAACATGAAGTTCGGAAGTATATGGCTAGTTTTGGATGTGCTACGTTAAGAGAATATCAAGATAGAGCATTCGTATGAGATGGTTACAGTACCGTTTCAAATGGATCCTAACTCAAAGAATCCGAAATTTTCTGGTAGCTTTCGAGGAAGCGGATCGCGTAGGACTCAATCTTCTGTGCAGTTATCCGTTGGTTCCCTAGTGGAGGAGCGCAGAGAGCTTGTTTTAATTATGGAAATCTAGGACATGTCCGTTTTTGTTGTCCATCACGCCCCATCGACTGCTTTAATTGTGGGAAGCAGGGACACCAAGCGTCATATTGTGAGACAACGAGTAGAGTCCTTGCTAATCAGTCTCCTACTCCGGCGGGCACAATTACGGGTCAGCCAACTCCGAGTGTCGGGCGCGGCAGCGGCAGAGGGGAAATCGAGCATAAAGATACTCCAAGCACTAGATCGGGCCCTCCTCGATTGTATGAGATGAGATGGACTGATGATATAAGGGCTGCTACTGTGTTAGGTATCGTTCATATTTAATTGCATCCAGTAGATGTGTTGTTTGATTCTGGAGCATCTCATTATTTCATATCTTTGTCTTGTGTATGTCGTTTGGGTCTTGAGGGCCTATCTGTGTGTGAACCTTTTATTGTTGGATTATTGAGTAGGGAAAGAATAGTTGGAGATCAAGAGATTTTAAGTTGTCCTATAACCATCGGCGGTAGAGATTGGCCATCCGATTTAATTGTGATTGATATGAAGGGAGAAGACTTGATTCTGGGTGACGATTAGTTAGATCGTCATAGGGCAGTGGTGGATTATCATCGGAAGATAATTTCGATAGTTGCACCAGATGGTACCGAACACATCTTTGAAGGACAAAAACCAGGTACTTCAAGAAAGATTGTTCGAGCCATGAAGGTAATGAAGTTTTTGCGACAAGGTTGTACTAGTTATTAATGTTATGCATTAATGTTGGAGATTGGTGAGGTGCAGTTATCCTCTATTCTAGTTGTGAATGAATTTCTGGATGTATTTCCAGATTATTTGCCCGGATTGCCGCCGCACCATGATTTGGACAAGGGTTATATTCGACCAAGTGCGTCTCCATGGGGTGCACCGGTATTGTTTGTAAGGAAAAAAGACGGATCTTTACGGTTATGTATTGACTATCGTGAGTTGAATAAACTTACTATCAAGAACAAGTATCCATTGCCGAGAATTGATGATCTATTTTATCAACTACAAGGAGATACGGTTTTCTCAAAGATTGACTTGAGATTGGGATATTATCAATTGCAAATTTGGGATTCAAATATTCCGAAGACAACATTTCGAACGAGATATGGGCATTATGAATTCGTGGTTATGCCTTTCAGTTTGACTAATGCTCCGACGGTGTTTATGCAGCTTATGAAGAAGACCTTTATCGAATATCTCGATAAATTTGTGGTGGTGTTTATCGATGATATCTTAATATATTCCAAGAGCGAATCGGAGCATGCCGAACACTTAAGAATAATGCTGAATATTTTGAGGACTTATAATCTTTATGCTAAATTTTTTAAGTGCGAGTTCTGGGTGAAAGAAGTAGCTTTTCTTGGTCATATTATATCGGCCGAGGGTGTTCGGGTAGATCCTCAAAAGAATGAAGTGGTTTTAGAAAGGGAACCCCTATGGTATGTCAATGAAGTTTGGAGTTTTCTGGCATTAGCCGATTATTATCGTCGATTTGTCGAAGGTTTCTCAAAAATTGCTCGACCACTCACTCAGGTATTATAGAAAACTCAGAAGTTTGAGTGGAGTGACGAGTGTCAGAAGAGTTTTGATTAGTTGAAGAAGAGACTGACTATGTCACCGATTCTAACCTTACTGCAGGGAACGGAGGGTTTCGTTATTTTTAGTGATGCTTCTAAACAAGGATTGGGATGTGTATTGATGCAAAATGATAGGGTAATTCCATGTGCGTCTCGACAGTTGAAGCCGTATGAGATGAATTAACCTACTCATGATCTTGAGTTACCCGCTGTGATGTTTGCGTTGAAGATCTGGAGACATTATTTATATGGTGCTTCTTGTCGGGTGAATGTCATTGCCAACACCTTGACTCGTAAGTCAATTGTGTTGCAAAGAATGGAATTACTTATCATTCAGACAAAGCTCAGACGAGAGATAATTTATTTGGAGATTGAAGTTTGGCTTCAAGTAACTCAAGGACAATTACGTTTTCTTGAGATCACATCCTCAGTGATTGAAGATGTTAAAACTAAACAAGGGGAAGATCCTTTATTAGTTCATCCATGAGATGATGTTGTTAAAGGAAATGCACCTGGATTTATGATTTATGAAGATGGGGTTCTTCGATTTCAATGCAGGATTTGTGTACCAAATCAGGATAATCTTAAGCAAGTAATTTTGAACGAAGCACATTCTACTTCGTACTCGATTCATCTAGGTATGAGTAAAATGTATAAATATTTGAAGAAGAGTTTTGGTGGCCGAACATGAAGAAATACATAACGGAGTATGTGTCGAAATGTTTAACTTGTCAGCAAGTTAAAGCTGAACATCAAAGACCTGCCGGAAAATTTCAGCCATTACCGATTCCAGAATGGAAGTGGGAGGACATCGCGATGGATTTTATTGTAGGAATTCCAAGGACACGAAATGGAATGAATATGATTTGGGTAATCGTTGATCGATTAACCAAGTCAGCCCTTTTTGTAGGCATTAAGGAGACTTGGGGACCAGAGAAATTAGCTTGTTTATTCATTGCAGAGATTGTGAGACTTCATGGTACCCCAAAGAGTATTTTTCAGATCGTTATGGACATTTTGTATCACATTTCTGGCAAGCAGTACATCGAGCACTCGAAATTGAATTGAATTTTAGTACCGCTTATCATCCTCAAACGGATGGACAGTCGGAGAGAACCATCCAGACATTGGAAGATATGTTAAGGACGTGTGCCTAGAATTAGAGAGAAGATTGGGAGATTCATTTATCGTTAATCGAATTTGCGTATAATAATAGTTGGCATAGTTCGATTGGTATGGCCCCATTTGAAGCATTATACGGGAGACGATGTCGATCGCTACTTTTTTGGGATGAATCGTTTGTATTACTTGGAGTAGAGCTAGATTTGTTAATTCAAACGAGGGAAAAGATTGCTTTAATCCTATAAAAGCTATTGACTGCCTAGAGTCGACAAAAGTCATATGCCGACATTCGACGTCAACCATTAGAGTTTCAGGCAGAAGATCATGTGTTGCTGAAGGTATCACCAACTCATGGAGTCCTTCAGTTTGACAAGAAAGGGAAGCTCTGTCCTCGTTGTATTGGTCCTTTCGAGATCCTGGATAGAGTAGGTGATGTGGTTTATCGACTGGAGTTACCTCCAACGCTCAGTCACGTTCATAATGTGTTCCATGTTTCACAATTGCGTAAGTATGTTTTCGATCCTATCCATGTTATTGATTATAAAGAGATTGAGGTAAATGATGATGTTACATATGAAGAGAAACCGGTATCCATATTAGAGCGACGAGTTAGACAATTGCGATGGAAGGAGATTCCGTTAGTAAAGGTTCAATGGTCTAAACATGGGGTTGAGGAAGCTACGTGGGAAACCGAAGATAGTATGCATACCCGATATCCTGAACTATTTGAATCTTAAGTTTCGGGATGAAACTTTTTTTAGGGGATAAGGGTATAATATCTATGTATTTTATTATTTATGTGTGTTATTTTGGACGTATTTTTTTGAGAATTGATTTATAATTTCCATGTTGTATCGCTTGGCATTTGGAATCGTGTGTATATTGGTGATGGTATTGGAATGTTGATTATTAGTAATTGTTGAGTTCCGTGATTATCGAGATGTGTTTGTTCTAACCGGACTTCGTGGTTTTAATGCTGGGAAGTAGCAAGTAGCCGATGCTAGACTGTATTGCTAGCACACGCTAACCATGTATCTGTAGCGCACTCTACTCTTGTTCATAGCGCACGTTACGCCGACTGGGCAGTAGACTTTTTGGATTCTGGAATGGGTCATTAGCGCATGATAATAGTAGGCTAGCGTACGCTTTTGAGGTAGATTAGTGCACGTTAGAGGTGTTGGTAACGCGCACTATCTCGGCCTGGCAGTAAGGACAGAATGTTTCTGGGGTCTCGACACAGGCAGTTAGCGCACGCTATCATTGGAGCTAGTGCGCTCTAGTGCTGGTATATAACGCACGCTAACTTATGTGTAACACACGCTAGCGAAGTCAGACATAAGGTTCTGGACTGCCGACATTGCCCAATAGCGCACACTATATCTCGGCCCTAGCACGCGCTAATCACGACCAGTATAAATAGGCCTCAATGCTCTAGAATTCGTCGTTTTCCCCATCCCTCTCTTGTTCTCCGATGGTTGAGCGATCCTGAGCATAGCATAGTGCGGGTTTTGGCAAAATTTCATCTTCCAACTACCTTTTTGAGTTCCTAGTATCAAGTTAACAACATCTCATCAAATTTCATCGTCCGAATCGAGGTAAATTTTGTTCTAACCCTAGGTCTTCATATTTTAGGATTTTTGTTGAGATCTTCAATTATAATTCATTTAAGCTTTGATTGCTAATGGATTATGATGTTGTAATCCTTAATCCTTGCGTTTCATGAAGTCTATGGATTTTGTTTCGAGTTTTCATCCGTTAAAAGGAATTTGAATGACCTCATCTTTGTAGAGTTTGATAGTTTCTCCCCATAGTGTTGTGCTTGATTCGGTATCTTCTTGTTCTAGGACCAAATAGTTGGAAAAGTTCGGATTGTAGGCCTTTCCGTTCATCATTTCCTGCAATTGTTCTAATCAAGGCTCGTACTTTGATTGTATTTAATGTACGGGTTATTATACAAACAGGTTACTAAAGTTTACCAAAAATGACAATTTTCTTACTAAAGTTTTTTTTTGTTACAAGAAGGTTACTAAAGTAAACGGGTTTGTCAACTGGGTTACTCAAAGATTAAAATCTTACACAAATATAACTGCGAGAGTGGGTAACCGGATGATTACCGGTTCCCCTTGTCCACGTCAGCACCATGGTTTTAAATGTTACAAAGAAGTTACTATAATTTACGGGGTTATTAAATAGGTTACTGAACTTTACAAAAAGTTACTATGCGTGTTTTTTTTTTAATTATTTTTTTTTTACTTTTAAGTTTTCTCCTTCGCATGTCTTTGTATATTTTCATATATTTCTATCCGTTCTTATGCGTTTATGTACGTTTTTCTCTCTTGTCATACTTTCTTTACATTGTTTTACGTTTATGTACGTTTTTATCCAGTTTCATACGTTTTTGTCTATTTTTGTACATTTTCATTTGTTTTCGTATATTTTCATACGTTTTCATAGGTTTTCATAATTTTTTTATTACATTTGTGGGCGCATTTACACGCTTGTGTACGTTTCATAGGTCTTTTTACGTTTTCATACTAGTTTTACATTGTTCTACACCTTTGTATGTTTTATACGTTTGTATGTTTTATACTTGTTATGTTTTATACGTATGTAAAAATGTGTATAAAAACGTGTATAAAAAGTGTGTAAAAATATGTGAAAACGTGTAAAAACACACAAAAACGTATGAAAATGGAAAAAAACGTAAGAAAAACACAAAAAAAACATCTGAAAACGAAAAAAGTAAAAAAAAAAAGCAGATAAAAACGTAAGAAAAACATACAAAGACGTAAGAGAAACGGACAAAACGTAACAAAAAAGGATGAAAGTGTAAGAAAATGGGCGAAAACGTATAAAAATGAACGAAAACATATAAAAACGTATGAAAACGGAAAACCCGTGAGAAAAAAGTTCAAAAAACGTAAGAAGGACGGAAAAAAATGTATGAAAACCAAATTTTGAGTTAAGTATAACTGGTCATTAGGATAAAGGACTAATAGTGTAACGACAGTTAGTCTAAGGGACCATTTTTTAAATTAACGAAAAAATTAACCTGTAGTAGAAGGTTAAAACATACAGAGTAACTTATATAACCGGTTACAAAACTTGAGTAACCTCTTTGTAACAAAAAAAAAATTAGTAAAAAAATTGTCATTTTTGGTAAACTTTAGTAACCTGTTTGTATAATAACTCTTTAATGTACTCCGTGTGAGTATGTGAAAACATGATTTTGTGAAAAGTAATGATTTTAGAAAAAGTGGTTTGTGCCATGTGGTTTCTGAGCGTGTGTGAACCGAGTTAAAACCAGTGAGGATCCCCTGGGATCCGCTAGATGATGACTCCCTGGGGTGGGTATTCTCGCGTGAGGTACAGGGCCAGTACAGCTCGGGAGGTTGTTTTGTTATGATGATTATGGTATTGTATTCCGGAATATATGTGATGGCACTGTGATTTCTATTTGTTTATTCACTTGTAGTACATACTCTGGAATCATTGTACTTGCACCGTCTTCTTGCTGACCCCTTCAGCAGTGAATATACTTGTTGTGTATTCAGGTACAGGTTCAGTAGGCGATCCAGCACAGGGCGGGCACGAGTTTGGCGGGCAACATTGATATCATGTAATATGTTGAGTCTGTGGTCGTCTTGTCGTGGTCAGAGTTGTATTTTAGTTTTGTACTCGTGCGGGTACTGTCATGTATTGTATAATGTGTTGTCTTTGGTTGTTGTTGATGTTGTGGATTAATTTTGATGGTTATATCAGTTATGATCCTACGAGATAATGTATTGAGTTGTTTCGTGATGTATGTCGTACTGAAGTTGATTTTAATTTTAAGTGTGTGAATGTCTTGGTTTTGTTGTTTGTTAATGTATTTTTATGTTAGTCGAAGCCTTGTAGGTTCTCCAAAAAGAATCTACGGCACTGTAATATCTCCGTAAATCAAGGGGGTGTTACAGACATGTGAAGGGTTGATTTATAGGATATGCAGAGGGATTACAAGAGATATTAATTCTACATGCATGAAGAGCATAGGATTATCATTGCTTTACAAGCACACTTCCTTCAAGATGAGTTCATTCATAAATGAGGCGCATGTAGAAATATTTCTTTAGAATAAATAAAAGAAACACCAAATGAGACACATGTACGCGATATTGGAACAAGACTTTATAAAATACAAACACAATCTCACAGGTATAATAGAGCTTCTCATTTACCTTAGAGGTATGGCTATCTGCATCAAGAGGAAGTGGATCATCATGAGATGACATAAAGTAGCCAAGAGAATGATCTTTCTACATATGATCAAGCGATGGTAGATATAGACTCCACGAAGTGGCGAGAAGTTACTGATGTTGAGATAGACAATATGTATGCTAATCAGGTCTGGACTTTAGCAGATCTTCCTAATGGCATAGTGCCTATTGAGAATAAATAGATCTACAAGAGAAAAATTAATAGAGATGGTAAGGTTGATACCTATAAGGCCAGACTTGTGGCAAAGGATTATTCCCAAAGAGAGGGAATCGATTACTTCGAGACCTTCTTGCCTGTAGCCAAGATTAAGTCTATTCGCAGGATATTTGCCATATCAGCCCACTTAGATTATGAAATATGGCAAATGGATGTGAAAATGGCATTCCTAAATGGATTCCTCAAGGAGGAGACCTATATAGAATAGCCTAAGGGACTCATATCTGAAACCAATATTTATAAAGTATCGAGGCTTCAGCATGCCATTTATGGACTGAAGCAAGCTTCATGAAGTTAGAATCTTTGTTTTGATGAGACAGCCAAATAGTTTGATTTTGTCCAAAACGAAGAGGAGCCCTGTATTTATAAGAAGTTTAGTGGGAGAAAAATTACATTCTTAATACTACATACAGATGACATTCTACTTATAGGAAATGACGTAGGAATGCTCAGTTCTATGAAAACTTGGCTTTCTAATGAGTTCTCATATGAAATACTTGGGAGAAGCCACCTATATTCTAGGCATTCGTCTCTACCGGGATATAACGAAAGGAATGTTATGTCTCTCCCAATCCCTCTATATAGAAAAGATCCTAAAGCAATTTAGGATGGAAGATTCTAAAAGAGGGTTCCTACCTATGCGATATGGTATAAAACTTTCCTTAGAAATATGTCTTTAAAGTGAGGAAGACAGAAAGAAAATGAGTAAGGTACCCTATGCTTCAGCAGTGGGTAGCCTCATGTAGGCTATGATTTGCAATAGGCTGGATATTGCCTATGCTGTGAGCGCAATAAGTCAGTTTCAGTTAAATCCAGGGTAGGAACATTGGACTGCTGTAAAGAACATTCCTAAGTACCTGAAAAGGACTAAAGACTTGGTTCTTACACAAGATGGTGGAGAAATTAAAGTGGAGGGTTATACCGATTTGGATTTTTTGGGAGACATGGATGTGAAGATGTCCACATCAGGGTATATCTTTACTCTGAATGGTGGAGAAGTATATTAGAGAAGTGACAAGCAAAGCGCGACCGCAATCCCATATGTCAAGCCGAATATCAAGTAGCCACAGAGGCTGTGAAATAAGCATTTTAGATTATGAGGTTACTGTGGAACTTCAAGTGGACCCTGACTCAAATCAGCCTGTGGCACTGTTTTGCGACAATAACGTAGCTGTTGCACAAGCTAAGGAGCCTAGATCTCATCACAACACTAAACATATTGAGAGAAAATATCATTTTGTTAGAGAAATGGCTGAGGAGGGGAATGTTAAGCTGCAGAGAGTAGATATAACAAATAACATTGTGGATCACTGACCAAGCTACTATCTCATATGGTAGTGCAACATCTGGAGGAATATGCCCTCGAATGCCACTCAGAGGATCAGAGAGTGCAGCATTGCATTGTAATTATGAACATAAATTGAACAAGGCATTTGTTATTGCAATATTAGTCTATATCATCGGCCTCATGATTTGATATATAGAATAATAGTCCTTGCATTTGAGATCAAACATTCCACTCATTATGAAGATAAGGAGATAGGCATTGGAAGTGTTTTGGGCTCTATAGCCTAACTGATACGTAAGTTGATAAAACTTAACTGGGAATTAGGTTTAGACAAGACTGGTATAACATATACTTTCACATGGAGAGTGCATGTATTCACTAAGGGTTAGTGGGAGCACACGTTATAGGTATGCTAATGGGATTAGTATACTCTGACTCGACTCTTGATTAGATCACATGGATTTCACTCTGAGATAGTCAATGACTGAACCGAAAAGTTGTGATAGGTATATGTGAACCTTTAACTTGAGGATTCCGTAGTAGATATGCTTGTGACATTAAGTTAGTCACTAGAGTAGTTCGATCCAATCACCGGCTGGTGGGGTCAACCTCAAAGTGAAACTTAGTGAGCACGTAGCAGTCTCTACTGAATACCAAGATATGATTCTTTTGCCTGTAAGTGAGCAGGTAAATGTCCAATGCAGTTAGTGGCAAATGAGATCATAAGTATTTGGCCAAAGCATTTACAGCTAGTTGTATTTTATACACGAGATCTCGGTGATCTTGATTTGCATTAACAATTGCATAGAGTCAAGTTACAATAGGGTTTAATACTACCGTGACCCTGATACTTGATTGAGACATATGTTTGAAGGGTTTATACGTATACGGTGTTCATAACATAAAGGTTGTTAAATGATCCTAATCGTTTGTTCTCAGTTGGGTCACAGTGCAGGCCACGGAACTGGCTAAGTGGTGCTAACAGTCTTTAGATCATTCTATACCAACTGAGACGAACCTACAGAGTCGCCGCACAGGATAGACGACAGATATTAAGGTTAGGAATCGACGAATAGGTTATGAAGGTACCCCACTCGGCAAGATCCCCCTTTATCGATCGAACCGGGCAGCAGGACCGAAGATCACGTCTTTTAGCACTAACCCCCTTTCTTGCGGACATCAAGCGCTGATGCAAACAATGTAGCTGCTTTTTTCATTTCCGGTTAGCGCTTATCTTAAGGCTCTTCAAGACCTTTCTCTTCCCCGGGGGGACGTTCTTCTTTCTCTTCCACACGAAGAATCCCTTTCCTGTCATGCGATGGCTACTAGGGCAGCAGGTAAGTAAACTCCGAGCTATGTGCCATTAGTTCGTATCGCACGAGTCGGATCCCTTGGTAGGCTCCGACCTAAATGGGAAGAGAGGTTGCTTCTCAACCCCGGTTTACTAGTTCTTTTGAGAAGGTTGAAAAATAAAACCCAAATGAACTACTTGACCTTGCCTTTGAATCTATCACTTGCATATCAGGGACAACCGATGGTATTATATTTAGCTTATACTCTCTTGGTTAATATTGAACATTATATGTCTAATTTAATTTATTAGATAAATTAAATCAGTCTCATGAATTAAATAAATTACTGGGTAATTAATTATATTCATATTATTTCTTAGAGAATTTATATTTAATATAATTAGTTTATTCGATTAATTAATTGCATTAATATTGAAACGTACCAAATATTTATCTGTCAGACTAGATACACGATTGTCCGCTTCACGGACCGAAACGAACCAAACTCTTAATAATTGTGGCTTGGTCGCCCCCTTCTTTTATCATGGTGAATTATCACCATATTTTGGCATGGTGCTAACTTGATAAGATTTGGTGGGATTTAATAATACACTTGGTGTATTATTTATCTTAAGCTTTTGATGTGTTGTGGAGGTGGAATTATTTATAGTATATTTCGAGAGGAAAATATTATCCATAAAATACATAAAATATTTATAAAATTAAATACAAGTTAATTCTATCTACTTCTAGTCGTATTTTTCGATAATAAGTTGATAAAAAAAATTTCGATCATCTTCCGACACGTGATACGCAGGGGCACTGCATTTTTGGTGCTCGAGATTTTGCTAAAGCTTGGATCATTTTTTATTCAACATTTAATAAAAAAACTTCAAGGATTAATTTCTAATTCATACTTTGATTTATTGTATTCGTATATACGGTGCTTAATCTATCTTGTTTAAGGGGTTCTGTTGATTGATTAGATCAATATTTTTAGTCCACTACACTTTCGATTTTAGGCCACGAATCTCAACAGTGGTATCAAAGAGAGGTTTACGCGACCGTATCAATGAAATTCGCATTTGGAATACTCACCGACTTTGTATTAGTTGGCATTAAGTTCAAGTTGCAACCATATAAATAGTGGTATTAAAACGCCACACCTTAAAGTTATTGGGTCTAAAATCATTTTTGCATATGGTCTTATTCCATTTGCAAGTTGAAACATGTTGAAACATAGTAAAATATTTCTGAAAAGCACGCTAGTGTGAACATGTTCTCAACGTTTAGTAAAACATTTATGGAAAGCACGCCAGCGTGAACATGTTCTCCATTTTAATTGTTAATGTTTAATTATACGTCTAAAAGTTTATTTTTCATGATTTTATATTACAATATAAATTTATTTATTATTTAAAACTGATTTATATGAAAAGTATAAAAATTAGAAAAATATTATTTTGGAATTCGGGATGAAAAGACGAGCCAGAAAAATGGTCGGACCTGGCAGCTCGGGCTGCCAGACACTGCCGGCAGTGAGATGCCTGCTCTCGATATGCAGCAACCGAGAGACAATGATTATCTTGACCCAGGCCCGACACAACTGCCGGCCACGGGCTTGGCCCGGGCAGATTTTTCTGACTTTGTTTTATATTTTATATTTAGTAAATTAATTTCCTACAAATTAAATTGGGTTTAATCTGACCAAAATATAAATATGGTATTTTTATTTTTAAGGGAATTCATTTAATGAAATATTTATATTCGTCCGGAACAAATTATAATTACCGGTTGTGTGAATTAATTAAATTAATTCTAATGATAGATTAACTTTATATTGATTGTATCAATATATTAGATTATTGTACAAGCCATTACTTTAATGTAATTGTAAAGGTCATTTTGAGTCAATTTATTTTATTAGAAAAATTTATATAGGGTGCAATTTATATTGATATAATTAATAAGATTTGACGAAGAGCCGAGGACGAACCACCATGAAGACGAAGATTCAAGACATGTAATTTGATTAATTTGTAATTTTATAGAGTCGATGATGACTCGGTACTTAGGAACGGTCCATGACCTGCATGTTGGTAGATTTAGGTTGTGGATATTTTCATATTGTTTGACAAATAAACAAACCCATAAATTGCGCTTATAAACGGATTAATGTGCGAAATATATTATATGATCGCATAATACTCCCACTAAGAAAAGGTTACGAGGTTTTCTACCCTCCGTCAAACTCAAGGAAAACTGAAATCTAAAGCGAAATATTATTCTTCCGAGCATGCTGGGGCAGTATTTTGGGGAGGTCGATAAATTCCTAGAGTGCATTAGCCCTCGGTTGTGACAAATCTAACCCCTAGAAACCGTATGGGTTGCCAGGTAAGATTGAATTGCCAGACTAATTGGAGTTGATGGTTTAAACTTATATAATTCATCGATCAATATGCACCATATGGGTTAACGGCAAGTGAACTAGGGGTAAAAGAAAATTGAATCATCAATTAGATGGGTTGGCGTTAGATGCCATTTTATAAAGAATGATAAAATAAAAACCGAATGGGTTGCACTCTATGAAACTTTGTAAAGATCTCGATCACCATTATGAAGTCAACCACGACTTTCGGATTTCACATGGAAGTGTGTAATGCCGATAAAATAGTTGGAGCGAAGTTATGAACAAAGAAAGTCCTTAAATTCGTTACTCGTATCATAATTAAACAATCACTAACGAATGTAAAACTATTCTCTGCAGTTAACAACAACACTCTCTCAAAATGACAATGTACTAACTCGTTATTTTACTTGAAAAGAACACTCTTACTGAACCCAACTTTATAGACTGGCTACGCAATATGAGGATAGTCCTTAGTATGGGAATGTTGGGCTACACCTTGGAGGCGTACCTCCATCGTCTCCTGCAAAGACCATGACTAATCAAGAAAAGAGTTGATGCCCATGAAAAATGGGTTAAAGATGTTGTGAGGGTCCGAGGTTTCATGATGGCCTGAATGAACAATGATCTTCAGATGCTCATGAGAACATGTCCTCGTCAAGGGCGATTCTGGCACATCTAACTGACCTCTATGGGGAGCACTGTAACACCCCAAACTAGGCGGCTATTACAGTGCCGTGGATCCCCAACTGGGACCCACCCAGCGAATGAAAATATATGAATTTAATAATATAACTGTAGTACCGAACCACATTATATTACCAATTACTCCGATGAGGAGTTTCAAATACAATACACCCAAAAATATAGAATACATATATATTTCATATGAAAATGAAATATACAACACTGAATAAAATGAACATCCAAATGGAAACTGCAGCGGAAATACAAATGAAGAAACATGAATAACTGAAAGGACACGGCCCCCGTACTAGTATCACTGGGACTCCTCGCCATCAACATTCTCCTCCCGTGCCTTTACCTTACCATGACCTGAAAACAACATCCCCAACGGGGTCAGTTATGTAATATCCGCGTTTTCTATCCTTGGTAATTTCTATTTTTGGTGCATATTCGTTTCGGACAACTCGCCTGGCACTATTTTGTAATTCTGAACCTATTTTATTCTTGGAGTTTTTCCGTTTAGACGGGTCTTGATAATGTTTTTACGTAATTTCATCTCGTGTTATATTCTGTCGCATGTGTATTCGTTTCTCGTTAAATTCGTTCGATTTCGTCGTTTTCTTATTTCCATGAGTTCGTATGCTTATGTAGAGCATGTGGCGAGTTTCGGATTGTTAATCCGACGTTGTGTCGTGACTTTTCGGTTGTTTGGGCCGTTTTTGTAATTTCCTAGAAGTTTAGGGAATTTGTCCCTTATTCGACTTTGGTTGTGTACCTCAGATCGTTTTGGGTTCCGTACTTCCATTTCGTGTTAATGTTTCCCAAATATCGATCCCTGTTGTTTTTATTCTCTTTCCGGATCATTTTTCGCCAATTTGGGACCCGAGGGGGGGTGTGGGCCGCGACACAAGAATAGTGAGCCGCGGCACACACATCGCCCAGTTGTTGCCTAAACAAACTGTACCGTGTGCCGCGGCACAAGGATTGTGCGCCGCGGCACACAGCCGAGTCAGTGCCTCGGCACACTTGTCCGGGCCGCGGCACACCCGTGTGACACTTGCCGGCCAAAATCGACTGTATCGCGTGCCGCGGCACAGTCCGGCTGTGCCGCGGCACAACGAGCGGTCATCCGACCACTGGGCACAATTTTTGGCTCTGTGCCGCGGCACAGTTTAGCTGAGCCGCGGCACACGGCGCGGTCAGCGCTATATCTGCTTCTTATTCAGCGAGAATCGCCCATTTCCTCCCCCTTCTTCAACCGTGCGAGAGAGAGAGAGTCTTGAGAGGGAGAGTTCCTCCATACACCACATATTTGTGTAGATTTCTTCCTCTCTTTTCGATCGGGTGACTCGGATTGCGGATCTAACACGTGGTTTTCGGATTTGAGTGCTTGATTCTTCAAGAGGTAAGAATTCCTTTAACCCTAGTTTGATTTTGGGGAGGGTTTGGTGGTAATCTTGTGTTTTAATTCGAATTAACCGATGTTGTTATTAGGTTTTGATAGTATTCTCGCGACCCATGGTTTTCTTGTTTTTGATTGGGATGAAATCCCGTTGTTTTACCATTGACCGATTTCATTTCCTTATGCACTCTTGGTGTCCGACGAATTGTCCCAACGGGTAGAATTAGGATTAATTCTTACCTTTCCGCATTATTGAGACTTGTGTATACCGTTATTGTGTTAGGATTGGATTTGGGAGGATTGTTCGGACCGAAACCTATTCCGTCGTCGTTTCCTTCGTTTCGTTTCATTCAAGGCAAGTACATGTATTACATTTCGTTATGTATATTGTGATTTTCGAAATGAATGATGAATGGTGAATTTTTGGGTGCGTGAGATGTGTTCCTTCCACCCGGAGTGTCCGACGGGATGTCTGGGGGTCGATACTAAGGGGTACGGCCGCGGAAGGGAACTTGTGTGCGTGTGTGATTGAACTTCCACCCGGAGTGTCCGACGGGATGTCCGGGGGTCGATACTAAGGGGTACGGCCGCGGAAGTGGTATCCCACTCGGAGTGTTCGACGGGATGTCTGGGGGTCGATACTAAGGGGTACGGCCACGGGATACCAGTTGTGATTTTGTGATATCGTGATGATTGGAACTGATTTGATTGCCAATGTAGTATTCCGGAATATATATTTGGCAAATGACCTATGTTTGAGATGATTGGGTAAAACCGTATTTTTGTATATAATGTTGTGTAATTATGTACTTGCACTAGCTATTCGAATGCTAACCCCTTAAATGGGGGAAATGCGTCTTATGCATTTCAGGTACCGGGAGAGCTGAGGAGCAGGCACGGGGCACGCACGCGAAGGTTGGGATGGGTTGATGATAGTGGCTCGAGTCTGTATTGTTTATTTTTATGTTTTGTCATTGCATATGTCGAGTATTGGAGTTAAACTGTTTATTCTTGAACTTGGTTTAAGTCCCCTGCGTGGGCAACGAATTGATAATTACATTATGTTTTATGTACTCCGTTGAAATGTTTTGGCCGAGGCCACGGCCCTATTTACTTTCGAGTGCATCTTTTGGGGTTTTCTTTGTGGTTATTTGTCATGTGTTAGCCTGGTAGACCTCAAGAGGGTTCTACGGCGTGTAATGTCCCATTTGTGAATTGGGGTGTTACATTTATGGTATCAGAGCCAGGTTTTGAATACCTAGGCTGTCGGTGAATTTTTGGATCTGTCAGTTGCGTCGTTAGAGTCAGTCGTTGAGCCTAATATCATCATGCTACCGTCTTTCCGTGCGACCCGTGGCTGTAAGTCTCCTCGAACTCTTATATCTCTGTAATTCGTTTTCTTGCGCTGTTCGGAATCGTGACTTGTGTTACCAACTTTGTGAATTGTGAATCTTTCTGATCTTGTCCTTTTCTTACTTCCTTCAGTATTTTGAGAGGTCGTGGTAGACCGGCTAGGGGACGCGGCCGAGGCCGTGGTCGGGCTGCTGATAATGAGGAGGGCTCACTTTCTCAGTCCTCTGCGGACTCAGCCTCTCACTCAGTGCCGTCGGGTAATAATGCCGACGCCTGGCTCTTGCCAGACTTCAGATTGGTAGCCCAACTTACTCGAATAGCTCGGGGTGGACGCGAATCCGCCCCCGACACCGGAAGAGGAGGCTAGTAAGTGGCTTCAGACGGTGACTAAGATGCACCCTCCTCGTTTCTCCGGATCCTCTGACTCCCTCGGTTGGGAGAATTGGCTCTTTCAGTTGTCCAGGACCTTCGATGCCGTAGCTTGTCCTGAAGACAGGAGGGTACATATTGCCCAGTACCTCCTGGATAAGGAAGCTGCGGAATGGTGGGAGGCCGTTGGGCCCAGAGACCGTCGAGCTACTTGGGAGGAATTCAAGGCTGCTATGGAAGCAGAGTATTGTCCGCCGCCAGTCAAGGAGCGCAGAATTGTGGAGTTCTTCACCGCTACACCTCAGGACGTGCCTATTTCTCAGGCCATCATTACTTACAATCAGCAGTTGGGTTTCGTGAGAGATCAGGTGAGGTCGGAGGCCGATAAAATCCGTTACTTCAATATGCGCATGAAGCCGCATATTAGGCAGAGTATGGCACCGCTCATGTGTGCCACTTTGAAAGAATACCAGGATCGCGCCCTAGCGATCGAGATGGCGGTTCCGGAATCAGAGTCGGTTTCGGAAGCTAAGAAGCAGAAGACTACCGGTGGATCCTCGACCGGGAAGGGCGGTCAGTTTTCGAGGTCTCGTTCTGCTCCCATACCTGGGAAGAGGTCGTTCCATCAGGCCGGTGGATCTCAGGGTAACCGTTCAGTTCAGTCCGTCGCTTCGGGTGTCAGGGTTTGTTTTAACTGCAACCAATATGAGCATTTGATGAAGGATTGTCCTTTCCCCCCCGTTGCTTACTTCACTTGCGGGCAGACCGGGCATCGGGCGGCTCATTGTGAGAGAGCCACCATGGTCGCTAGAGTTCCGACTACCACTACCGATCAGAGGGATCATAATACTCCAGCTACTCAGGTTCCGCAGGGTTCGGGTCGCGGTAGAGGTCGGGGACAGCCGGATCGCCGCGCAGCCTCGAGCTCGGGTTGATCCACCCCGACCGTATCGGATGAGGCGCACTGAGGAGGCGAACATTCCTGGCGTCAGGTACCACTAAAATCCTTACTCATCCAGTTTCCGTGCTTTTCGATTCGGGTGCAACCCATTCCTTTATTGCGTCGGATTGTGTGAATCGTATTGGCTTTGACTGCTTGTTTGAGTGTGAACCGTTTGTGGTGGGTACGCCTAGCGGGGATCGTATGATTGGGGACCGGGAAGTTAGGGATTGCCCCGTGAGGATCGGGAGCCGAGATTGGCCCTCGAACCTCATCGTTATCGACCTTAAGGGTGAGGATTTAATCCTCGGGGACGATTGGTTAGAGCGTCACGGTGCTATCATGAACTATCGGACTCGTACTATCTCGATCGTGGCCGAGGATGGCACCGAGCATACTCTCGTCGGCTGTAAGCCGGGTAGATCGGGAAGCGTGATTAGCGCCTTGAAGGCGATGAAACTTCTGAACCAGGGCTGTGTCGGCTACTGGTGCTATGCCCTGAAGGCGGAAGATGGTGGAGTTGACATGTCGTCAATTCCAGTTGTTAGTGAGTATCCCGATGTCTTCCCAGACGACTTACCGGGATTACCACCACAGCGAGAGGTGGAGTTTCCTATCGATCTAGAGCCGAATGCAGCCCCTATTTCTCGAGCACCGTACCGTATGGCACCGTCGGAGATGTTAGAGTTGAAGAACCAGTTGGGAGAATTGCTAGATAAAGGGTATATTCGACCGAGCGCATCGCCTTGGGGTGCGCCCGTACTTTTCGTTAAGAAGAAAGATGGGTCGCTTCGTTTATGCATCGACTATCGAGAATTAAACAAGCTGACCATCAAAAATAAATAACCTATTCCCAGGATTGACGATTTGTTTGATCAGCTTCAGGGGGCGACAGTCTCTTCGAAGATTGATTTGCGATCGGGCTACTACCAGTTGAGAATTCGGGACGTCGATGTCCCGAAAGCCGCCTTTCGGACGAGATATGGCCATTACGAGTTTGTGGTTATGCCTTTCGGGCTAACCAATGCCCCAGCAGTGTTCATGCAGTTGATGAACAAGGTTTTTATTGAGTATCTGGACAAATTCGTAGTCGTTTTTATCGACGATATTCTTATCTATTCACGGAGTCGGGAGGATCACGCCTTACATCTCCGAATTGTATTAGACACTTTGAGGACTGAGCAGTTGTACGCGAAGTTCTCTAAGTGTGAGTTTTGGCTCGAGGAAGTGACGTTCCTCGGGCACGTGATTTCAGCAGAAGGAGTTCGGGTAGATCCACAGAAGATAGAGGCAGTGATGGCTTGGGAGCCGCCTAAGAATGTGAAGGAGGTGAGGAGTTTTCTGGGTCTCGCCGGCTATTACCGCAGATTCGTTGAGGGATTTTCTAAGATCGCTAGACCACTCACTCGATTGCTCCAAAACTCGGAAGTTCGAGTGGACTGCAGACAGGGGCAGGCCTTTGACGAGTTAAAGAGACGTCGACTACCGCGCCCGTTTAGCATTGCCTCGGGGAACGAGGACTTCGTAGTGTATAGTGATGCTTCGGGCCTTGGTCTAGGTGTGTTTTGATGCGAGAGAGATAGAGTGATTGCTTATGCGTCCCTCAATTGAAACCTTATGAAGTAAACTACCCCACGCACGATTTGGAGTTAGCTGCGGTCGTTTTCGCCTTAAAAACTGGAGGCACTACCTCTATGGGTCATCATGTAAGATTTTACGGATCACAAGAGTTTGAAGTACATCTTGACGGAAAGAGTTGAACATGAGGCGGCGTAGGTAGTTAGAGTTAATTAAAGATTACGACCTCGAGATACTTTACCATCCTGGTAAGGCCAACGTAGTGGTGATGCGTTGAGCGAAAACCGATGGCTTTGCGGATGTTAGAGGTACTTACACCGCAGAGTAAGATCCGGCGAGATTTCATCCGTCGAATATTGAGGTTTGGGTTCGAGAGTTCGGGCCGATTATGTGCATTAGAGATCACTTCGTCCTTGACTGATGATATCAAGGCGAAGCAATATGACGATCCGTTTATGGTCCAGCTGAGGGAGGATGTGAGGAAAGGGAAAGCCCCTGGATTTGTGGTTCACGATGATGGAGTTTTGAGGTTTCGCGAGACTTTGTGTACCATGTGATAATGAGCCGAGACAAGATCTTGAGCGGAGCTCATACCACGCCCTACTCCATACATCCTGATACGAGTAAAATGTACAAGGGCGTGAGGAGTAACTCTGTGGAGTAATTTGAAGATGGATGTTAGCGAGTTTGTGGCGAAGTGTTTGACTGTCAACGAGTTAAGATTGAGCATCGGCGACCATGAAGCTGTTACGACCACTTCCTATCCGGAGTGGAAATGGGAGGATATTTCTATGGATTTCATTACCAATATGCCCAAGACTCGGACGGGAATGAACATGATTTGGGTCGTTGTTGATCGACTAACCAAATCAGCTCATTTTCTGAGTATAAAGGACACTTGGGGGCCGGAGAGGCTTGCACGAGTGTTTGTTGCGGAAATAGTGAGATTGCATGGGACCCCTAAGAGCATTGTTTCGGATCATGATGGCCGATTCATATCACATTTTTGGCAGGCCGTTCATAGAGCTTTGGGAACCGAGTTGAGACTTAGTACATCCTACCACCCTCGGCGAGACGGGACAGTCGAGCGGACGATCTGACACTAGAAGATATGTTGAGAGCATGCATTAGATTGGAAGGATGATTGGGAGACACACTTGCCGTTGATCGAGTTCACGTATAACAATAGTTGGCATGCCTCGATCAAAATGGCACCATTCGAAGCGTTGTATGGAAGGAGGTGCATATCACCGTTGTGTTGGGATGATACGTCCGAGCTAATCGTACTGAGCCCGATCGATAGTTGAGACGAGGGAGAAGATTACCCGATTCGTGGTAGATTCTTTGACGGCCCAAAGTCGGCAGAAGTCTTATGCCGATACACGTCGCCGACCGTTGGAGTTTGAGGTGGGAGATCACGTCTTGCTTAAGGTGTCGCCGACACGGGGAGTTTACCGCTTCGGTCGGAAGGGTAAACTTAGTCCGAGATTTATCGGGCCGTTTGAGATTTTAGATAGAGTTGGAGAACTCGCGTATCGGTTAGGCTTGCCGCCGTCCCTGAGCCACGTGCATAACGTATTTCATGTTTCCCAGCTTAGGAAGTACGTATCGGACCCTAGCCATATTATTGATTTTGGAGAGGTCGAGTTGGGGCCCGACATTACCTTCGAGGAGAAGCCGATTCAGATCTTAGAGCGTCGGGTTAAGCAACTCAGGCACAAAACCATCCCTTTGGTCAAAGTGCAGTGGTCGAGGCATGGATCCGAGGAGGCCACGTGGGAAACAGAGGAGAGTATGAGGTCGAGATACCCCGAGTTATTCGTATTGTAAGTTTCGGGACGAAACTTATTTTTAGGTGGAGATAATGTAATATCCGCGTTTTCTATCCTTGGTAATTTCTATTTTTGGTGCATATTCGTTTCGGACAACTCGCCTGGCACTATTTTGTAATTCTGAACCTATTTTATTCTTGGAGTTTTTCCGTTTAGACGGGTCTTGATAATGTTTTTACGTAATTTCATCTCGTGTTATATTCTGTCGCATGTGTATTCGTTTCTCGTTAAATTCGTTCAATTTCGTCGTTTTCTTATTTCCATGAGTTCGTATGCTTATGTAGAGCATGTGGCGAGTTTCGGATTGTTAATCCGACGTTGTGTCGTGACTTTTCGGTTGTTTGGGCCGTTTTTGTAATTTCCTAGAAGTTTAGGGAATTTGTCCCTTATTCGACTTTGGTTGTGTACCTCAGATCGTTTTGGGTTCCGTACTTCCATTTCGTGTTATTGTTGCCCAAATATCGATCCCTGTTGTTTTTATTCTCTTTCCGGATCATTTTTCGTCATTTTGGGACCCGAGGGGGGGTGTGGGCCGCGGCACAAGAATTGTGAGCCGCGGCACACACATCGCCCAGTTGTTGCCTAAACAAACTGTACCGTGTGCCGCGGCACAAGGATTGTGCGCCGCGCACACAGCCAAGTCGATTGCGTGGCACACTTGTCCGGCCGCGGCACACCCGTGTGACACTTGCCGGCCAAAATCGATCAGACCGCGTGCCGCTGGCACAACCCGGCAGCTGCCGCGGCACATGCCGAGTCCGAGCCGCGGCACACTTCGGATGAGCCGCGGCACAACGAGCGGTCGGCCACCACTGGGCACAATTTTTGGCTGCGGCCGCATACGATTTAGCCGAGCCGCGGCACACGGCGCGGTCGGCGCTATATCTGCTTCTTATTCGGCGAGAATCGCCCATTTCCTCCCCTTCTTCAACCGTGCGAGAGAGAGAGAGAGTCTTGAGAGGGAGAGTTCCTCCATACACCACATATTTGTGTAGATTTCTTCCTCTCTTTTCGATCGGGTGACTCGGATTGCGGATCTAACACGTGGTTTTCGGATTTGAGTGCTTGATTCTTCAAGAGGTAAGAATTCCTTTAACCCTAGTTTGATTTTGGGGAGGGTTTGGTGGTAATCTTGTGTTTTAATTGAATTAACCGATGTTGTTATTAGGTTTTGATAGTATTCTCGCGACCCATGGTTTTCTTGTTTTTGATTGGGATGAAATCCCGTTGTTTTACCATTGACCGATTTCATTTCCTTATGCACTCTTGGTGTCCGACGAATTGTCCCAACGGGTAGAATTAGGATTAATTCTTACCTTTCCGCATTATTGAGACTTGTGTATACCGTTATTGTGTTAGGATTGGATTTGGGAGGATTGTTCGGACCGAAACCTATTCCGTCGTCGTTTCCTTCGTTTCGTTTCATTCAAGGCAAGTACATGTATTACATTTCGTTATGTATATTGTGATTTTCGAAATGAATGATGAATGGTGAATTTTTGGGTGCGTGAGATGTGTTCCTTCCACCCGGAGTGTCCGACGGGATGTCTGGGGGTCGATAATAAGGGGTACGGCCGCGGAAGGGAACTTGTGTGCGTGTGTGATTGAACTTCCACCCGGAGTGTCCGACGGGATGTCTGGGGGTCGATACTAAGGGGTACGGCCGCGGAAGTGGTATCCCACTCGGAGTGTTCGACGGGATGTCTGGGGGTCGATACTAAGGGTACGCCACGGGATACCGATTGTGATTTTGTGATATCGTGATGATTGAATCGATTTGATTGCCAATGTAGTATTCCGGAATATATATTTGGCAAATGACCTATGTTTGAGATGATTGGGTAAAACCGTATTTTTGTATATAATGTTGTGTAATTATGTACTTGCACTAGCTATTCGAATGCTAACCCCTTAAATGGGGGAAATGCGTCTTATGCATTTCAGGTACCGGGAGAGCTGAGGAGCAGGCACGGGGCACGCACGCGAAGGATGGGATGGCTTGATGATAGTGGCTCGAGTCTGTATTGTTTATTTTTATGTTTTGTCATTGCATATGTTGAGTATTGGAGTTAAACTGTTTATTCTTGAACTTGGTTTAAGTCCCCTGCGTGGGCAACGAATTGATAATTACATTATGTTTTATGTACTCCGTTGAAATGTTTTGGCCGAGGCCACGGCCCTATTTACTTTCGAGTGCATTTTTGGGGTTTTCTTTGTGGTTATTTGTCATGTGTTAGCCTGGTAGACCTCAAGAGGGTTCTACGGCGTGTAATGTCCCATTTGTGAATTGGGGTGTTACAAGTTACACATAACAACAATCCTCAAGAGTTGAACAATTACAATAATCACATAATTTAATTATGAAATGAGGTCTGAAGGAGGGGCATCATAGTACGCCCGAATGGGATGTGCAAGTGCACAAGTATGACGAGTGCCCGGCGTCCCGCATAAACACCTGCAAGACTTGGCCTAATTAGTCTCACGGAGGCACGTTACCGTGTGCACAGTCTAATGTGTCTGGATACCCGCGTATACACAATGACCTTAGTGTGCCCGACTAAAAATTCTACACATATACCACCCGGTAACGCTATACAAGCCCGCAAGGTCACAAAGACAAAAGTAACCATGATGAATAAGAATGAATAGAAATCTGACAAGGACCAAGAATGACTCACCGAGGTGAAATAATGGCGCATTGAGTGATAGCTCGAATGAAGTGATTGGAACCATCGTTCCTCGTGAATTGAATGATTAGTTTGATAATTACAAGTCTCAACATGATTGATATAATATGCATGAATTATACGTATAAATGAACAACAACGAAAGGAATGATTATCCTTTTAACTGAGTAAGAATTAATTTACCTCAATATCGGTGAAGAAACGTCCTTCCCCAAACAAACGTCCCTAATGGAATTATCGATCGCTCGAACAACCTTGAATAACATAATTGCCAACAATTCGCTTAATATATGAATCAAGCATGATCACAACCAACTCAAAGGGTCGATACAACAATCCAACTTATTGGGGTGATCTGACAAACACGTTGTAAACAACCTTCAATTGTTTACAATCAATCTCAATTATATTGATACCACGCCTATAATAGGTGATTCAATCCAACAAAACATCATCAGTACAATCAAAAATCCAATAGGAATATTCCATTTGAGATTACGACAATTTCTAGTCGAAACCCCAAAATTCTAAAGTCAAAACTCAAGGTGTTGTTGAACAATTCCCCAAATACTCAACAAATCCGAAAAATACACCAATAAATCCATAGGAATACATGTATCCAAGGTAGATAATCCATATTCAATATATTCCAACATAATAGCAATCTAACTTGAAGAGATCGGAAGGAAAACGCTCAAATCCAAAAATTCTAGATTCAAGAAAAGTTTACCTTGATTTGGTATGGAGAAGAAGATTAAATGTAGATTAATCTAAACTAGGAACTTGAAGATGATGCTAGATAATTTCAGCTCGAAGAACTCTTAACAAATCGCCCAAAATCGCCCGGAATGGATGAGAAATGAAGAAATGACGAAATGAGGGGTTAAGTGTCCTATTTATAACAAACTCAGCTTACCGCGCGCTCTCCTGTGAATAGCCTGCGCTAGCGGGTTTACCGGGTAGTCCAGTGAACTCTGCCTGCCATGTTAATATGCGCTACGTACTTGGTAGCATGTGCCAACACCTTCCTCTTAGCGTGCGTTAATCGAAGGTTAGCGTGCGCTACCTGATAGTTGGTGTCCAGTATCTGGATTACAGAACATACTGTCCTATGCCCTGCTCGCCTTAGCGTGCGTTACACCGATAACTTAGCGTGCGCTACTAACACAATTAGCATGCGCTACCCTCACATATAACGTGTACTACAAATTTCCAATTTAGTCCAGCACCTATTGGACTGCCTGCCACAATTACACAAGTAGCGTGCGCTAACGAAGGCCGATAGCATGCGCTACTGATACAACTAGCGTATGCTATTTTCCACTCATAGCGTGCGCTACGAAAACTCCAATTCAGTCCAGTGCCTTCTGGACTATCTGCCTCAATTGCACTAGCGTGCGCTAATGCTGAACGATAGCGTGTGCTACCATTACTCCATTAGCATGCGCTAAAAAGAGTATGTAGCGTGCGCTACTCTTCACACAGGCTGCCAACAACAATGATAATGATAGAGTTCTTGACTCGAATCTCAACAGGGTTGGACAACGAATGATAACTGATATACGATTCAAAAGTACGCCGAACGGTGAAACACAATGAATGAATATGAATGATAAATGACTATTAATGAGTGAAAATTACTGAGTGATAATTATTGAATGATAATAAATGAATTTACAACCGAGTATTACATGCTCCCCCCATAAAAAGAGTTTCGTCCCCGAAACTAAGGGTCAAACAATTCGGGATAACTCTCCCGCATATTATCATCAGTTTCCCAAGTAGCCTTTTCGACTCTGTGTCTAGACCACTGAATTTTCACCAAAGGAATCACCTTGTTCCTCAATGTTTGATTCGTCGCTCTAGGACTCGTATAGGACGATCCTCATACGAATGATCATCTGTGATCTCGATTTCATCAAACTGAATAATGTGACTCGGGTCGGTAATATACTTCCGCAACTGAGAGACGTGAAACACATTATGAATTCGGATCAAAGCCGGGGGTAAAGCCAATCGATAAGCCAGGCTGCCTAATCGATCCAAAATTTCAAATGGTACAATGAATACCTTGGCTCGGGGATACCTTGGCCAAAACGTGGTCACCTGCCTCGAACTCTAATGGTCGACGATGATTATGTGCATATGATTTTTGTCGACTCTGAGCGATCAACAAATGACTCCTGATCAAAGCTACCTTCTCGCAGGCGGCTATTAGCATATCGGGCTCAGTGCCGATTGATTCTGATAAGTCATCCCAACATAAAGGAGATCGACAACGACGACCGTACAAGGCCTCGTAAGGTGCCATCTTAATCGAAGCATGCCAACTGTTATTGTACGTGAACTCAATCAACGATAGTTGGGCTTCCCAATCATCTTTCTAATCGAGAACACATGCCCTCAACATGTCCTCTAACGTCTGAATAGTTCACTAAGATTGTCTGTCGGACTGAGGATGAAAAGCTGTGCTGAGATTTAGCTGAGTTCCCATGGCACGATGAACGAATTTCCAAAAATGTGATACGAATCGTCCAACACGATCATAAACGATACTCTTAGGAGTACCGTGTAATCTCACAATCTCTTTAATGAATAACTGGGTAAGTCTCTCAGGACCGCACGTATCCTTAATCTCAAGGAAATGAGAAGATAGTTAAACGATCCACAATTACCCAAATTGTATTCATGCCACGACGACTCATCGGGAAACTCATGATGAAGTCGATTGAAATATCCTCCCACTTCCACTCTGGAATAGGGAGCGGTTTAAGCATACCCGCCGGTCGCTAATGTTCTATCTTGACTTGCTGATAGTTCAAACATCTCGAGACAAATTCTGTGACTTCTCGCTTCATATTGCTCCACCAATAATTTTGTTTCAAATCCTTGTACATTTCGCTACACCCCGGATGGATAGAATAAGGGGTAGTATGGGCCTCTCTCAAAATCTAGTTTTTCAACTCGTCATCCACCGGAAGGCATAACCGGTTCTTAAATCGCAAAAGTCCATCCTCGTGGACCACGAATCCAAGGGATTTCCCCTGAGTGACATCCTCACAAATGCGCAACAAAAATGGGTCTAAACCCTGTTTCGCTCTGATCGCCTCCTCAAGTGGCGATGAAATCTCTAGCATACAAAGTTGCCCTTGCATTCACTGTAACCAGACCTCGATCTCAGGTCTTAGGAATTCCTGTCGAAGTTCTTTCTGAACAGTCAAACGAGCAACCATTTGCTCCTGAATGGACTTACGACTCATGGCGTCAGTGACAATGTTCGCCTTACCCTGGTGGTATTGTATCTCAATGTCATAATCTTTAATCAGTTCCAACCACCGTCTCTATCGCATTTTTAACTCCTTCTGAGTAAATATATACTATAAACTCTTATGATCGGTGAGAATCTAACAAGTGACGCTATAAAGATAATGTCGACAAATCTTCAACGCAAAAACCACGACTGCTAACTCCAGGTCGTGGGTCGAATAATTGACCTCATAAGGTCTTAGTTGTCGTGAAGCATAAGCAATCACTTTTCCGTTCTGCTTAAGTACACATCCAAGACCGTGTCCGGACGCATCACTATAAACCACGAATCCTTCCGTCCCTTGTGGCAAGGAAAAGACAAGTGCTGAAATTAAACGGCTCTTGAGTTCCTCAAAACTCTGTTGACACGCGTCAGACCACATGTATTTCTTATCCTTCCGCAAAAGGTTCATCATAGGTTGAGTGATTTTAGAAAACCCTTCCACAAATCGCCGGTAATAGCCTACTAATCCGAGAAAACTTCGAATTTCCTTAACATTCTTTGGAAGTTTCCAATCTCGGATAGCCTCCATATTCTGAGGGTCTACACGTACCCCATCTAATGAAATCACATGCCCAAGAAACGTGACCTCGGACATCCAGAACTCACATTTGGAAAATTTTCCATAGAGTTTCTCTCGTCTCAACACGTCGAGAACCTGATGAAGGTGAAGTTCGTGCTCCTCTTGGTCGCGAGAATAAATCAAAATGTTATCTATGAAGAGAACCACGAACTGATCTAAATAGTCAATAAAAACTCGGTTCATCAACTCAATGAATACCGTAGGTGCATTAGTTAACCCAAACGGCATCACCACAAACTCATAGTGCCCCTAATGTGTTCTAAACGCCGTTCTTGCGATATCCACTCATGAGTTCGCAACTGATGACACCCATATCACAAATCGATATTGGAAAATACTAAAGCTCCCTGAAGTTGATCTAAGAGATCATCGATGCGGGGTAGGGGGTATTTATTCTTGATCGTCACCCTGTTCAGCTCCTGGTAATCAATGCATAAGCGAAATGAACCATCTTTCTTCTTGAAGAATAACACTAGTGCTCCCCACGGGGATGCACTCGGTCGGATATAACCGTTCTTGGTCAAATCCTCCATTTGATTCTTCAGTTGCTGCATTTCGGTCGGGGCCATACGATACGGTGCTTTTGATAATGGGGACGTACTAGTCTCCAACTCTATCGTGAATTCCACATCTCTATGTGGAGGTAAACTAGGTAACTCGTCTGGAAATACATCGGCATATTCTCTCATTACAGGAATATCCGCCAACATCACTGATGATTTCTCGGTCTTGGTCATATATCACCAATAACCGACACACCCCTGATTGAGTAGATTTACTGCTTTCATCATATTAATAAATCTTACGGAACGGTTGTGGTTACCCCCCTGAAATACGCACTCGAATCCATCGTCTGAAATGATAGTGACCATACACTTATGAACACTAAGCATGGCATCATGACGATCCATATAATCAATACCCAAAATTGCGTCGTCTCTAGGTAAGTACACCACGATTAGGTGTGCCAGCCATTCACGGCCCTCAAGATGAATTGGACAGTTCTTAACTTCACGATCTCTGATAATTTTTCTACCGTCTGGTAGACCAATGACATAAGGTTCGCAACTAGTAGCACTATCCAGGTATAGTCTACTCAAACATGACTCGGAAATGAATAAATGTGATGCGCCAGTATAAAAAAGGGTACACATAGGTTGAGATAGAATTTCGAGTTTCCCTGAGATCATTTGGGCCTCCGGGTCGTCGGTCCTCTTCATCTCATAAATTTGAGGCTTGCCAGTCCCTGCACCGGATGCTCCTATCTGATGACTACGGGCTCCGTATTTATTTGCTCCCGTAGTTTTAAACGACGCGGACTAAGTAGCCTGATTCTGAACAATCGACTGCTTCGGGGTCTGAGATGCCGCCGGAGCAGGTCTGGAATCTCTTCGGCAGAAACGAGCCTTATGCCCGGCAATTCCACAATTGTTGCACTTGATATTCTAGCTCGGACACTTAGTGCTGAAATGACTCTGTTCACCACAGTTAAAACAGGTGATGGCCGAACTGGCTGTTCGGGACTGAGATCCCACAGGTTTAGGCACCGCAGGAGGTCGCTCAGAAAAAGTATAACCCGTGGGAGGCTTCTTGAAGGCTGCCTGACTACCCTCGGACTGATTATGATTCTTCTATTTCTTGCTAGCAGATGAAGGTTGTTGCTTAGCAATTTCCTTAGCGGTAAGCTCATAAGTAAGAGCTTTCTCGATGAATTCGACCAGAGTTACGCAATGATGATTAAGCAATTACATCTGTATACGAGGTTTCAACCTCTTACTGAAATACTTGATTTTATCCGCCTCAGTGTGGATAATGGATGAGGCAAAGGGGAGTAACTCCTGCAACTTCTCGACGATGGCGAGAACATCATCTTCCACTGAGGGGTCGGGACTGAGTAACTCTGATAACTTGGCCTCCCTGAGTGGGGCCGGATAATACCTTTCCATCATGAGGATCTTGAATTGGTCCCAAGTGCAATATCCGTCTGTGAGCTTCAAAGATAGCCACCAAGAGTGAGCGCTCTTACCTAGATAATAAGCCGCGACTGAAACTTTGTGTACCTCAGGACACTCCACCATAGCAAATAACTTCTCGAAATGTTCAAGCCAGTGAATAATATCCGCTGGCTCAGATGAGCCCTCAAAATTAGGTGGTCTCTGGCGAGAGATGTCGCCAATTATACTGCTCACACTCCTCTCTTGCCTCTGAGGTGGCGGTGGAGGGGCCTGTTGATTCTGAGCGGTTGAGTTCTGCATCGTCTCCATCAGACGTGCCATCTGAGTCATCTGGGCCATCATACCCTGCATAAGACTGAATGGATCAACCCGAACACCTTCTGATTGAGCTGTATCACGGGTACGACTTCCTAACAGTGAGTGATTATCTCTCGGTGAATGAGTGGCCTCATCAGCTGAGTTGGCAGCGTCACTACCAGTTGAATTAGCATTATTCCTCGTGTTCACACGGGCATTCCTACGAGCTCCCGGGTTTCGGTGCACCCGCGGCCTCGTCCCATGCGTCCTCTGACAGCTCTCTCCATACTGAAGTAGTAAAGTCACATGATAATTATAGATCTCGCATGAATATCGCATTATGATTATGTTATAGAATGATAATAATGAGCATACACGCTCTAACAGAATTGTTACATGAAGGGTCAACTGAGGTGACATGATTATTTGATGAAATTCTTGAAATGATAATCTTGAACAAGTTAACAAGATTGATAATACGATCCACAAGATCGACAACTGAATAATGAGATTGACTGAGTGATTAATAAATTGACATGAATCGACTAAATCCAAAATAAAATGATGAATGAGGATTGGTGACTGAAGAATGATGAATGAGTGATTTTTATTGCCAGAAATTATACCATGGTATCAGAAATCTTACTGTTCTTTGGTCTGAGGGGCTTGGCGCTTGCACAGGTCACACGGGACGCGAAAGTCTAATGATACTAGTCTGATGAATGATGATTTCAAGGAGACATGACTCGGAAGGGTAGTATTCAAAACTATGCTCCGATACCAACTCTGTAACACCCCAAACTAGGCGGCTATTACAGAATACACCTGGCGATAAAAATTTATGAATTTTATAATATAACTGTAGTACCGAACCACATTATATAACTGGGACCCACCTGGCGATAAAAATTTATGAATTTAATAATATAACTGTAGTACCGAACCACATTATATTATGAATTACTCCAATGAGGAGTTTCAAATACAATACACCCAAGAATACAGAATACATATATATTTCATATGAAGATGAAATATACAACACTGAATAAAATGAACATCCAAACGGAAACTGCAGCGTAAATACAAATGAAGAAACTTGAATAACTGAAAGGACTGGGGCCCCTACTAGTATCACTGGGACTCGTCGCCATCAACGTTCTCCTCCCGTGCCTTTACCTTGCCATGACCTGAAAACAACATCCCCAACGGGGTCAGTTTCACAGAACAACAATCCTCAAGAGTTGAACAATTACAATAATCACATGATTTAATTATGAAATGAGGTCTGAAGGAGGGGCATCATAGTACGCCCGAATGGTATGTGCAAGTGCACAAGTATGCTGAGTGCCCGGCGTCCTGTATAAACACCCGCAAAACTTGGCCTAATTAGTCTCACGGAGGCACGTTACCATGTGCACAGTCCAATGTGTCTGGATACCCGCGTATACACAATGACCTTAGTGTGCCCGACTAAAAATTCCACACATATACCACCCGGTAATGCAATACAATCCCGGAAGGTCACAAGGACAAAAGTAACCATGATGAATAAGAATGAATAGAAATTCGACAAGGACCAAGAATGACTCACCGAGGTGAAATAATGGCGCAATGAGTGATAGCTCGAATGAAATGATTGGAACCATCGTTCCTCATAAATTGAATGATTAGTTTGATAATTACAAGTCTCAACATGATTGATATTATGCATGAATTATACGTATGAATGAACAACAACGAAAGGAATTATTATCCTTTTAACTGAGTAAGTATTAACTTTCCTCAATACCGGTGAAGAAATGTCATTCCCAGAACAAACGCCCTTGAATAACATAATTACCAACAATTCGCTTAATATACGAATCCATCATGATCACAACCAACTCAAAGGGTCGATACAAAAATCCAACTTATTGGGGTAATCTGACAAACACGTTGTAAACAACCTTCAATTGTTTACAATCAATCTCAATTATATTGATACCACACCTCCAATGAGTGATTCAATCCAACAAAACAGCATGAATACAATCAATAATCCAATAGAAATAATCCATTCAAGATTACGACATCTAGTCGAAACCCCAAAATTCCAAAGTCAACACTCAAGGTGTTCTTGAATAATTCCCCAAATACTCAACAAATCCGAAAAATACATCCATAAATCTGTAGGAACACATGTATCCAAGGTAGATAATCCATATTCAACCTATTCCAACATAATAGCAAGCTAACTTGAAGAGATCAGAAGGAAAACACTCAAATCCCAAAAGTCTAGATTCAAGAAAAGTTTACCTTGATTTGGTGTGGAGGAGAAGATTAAATGTAGATTAATCTGAACTAGGAGCTTGAAGATGATGCTAGATAATTTCAGCTCGAAGAACTCTTAACAAATCACCCAAAATCGCCGGGAATGGATGAGAAATGAAGAAATGACGAAATTGGGGGTTAAGTGTCCTATTTATACCTAACCCAGCTTAGCGCGCGCTATCTCCTGTGATTAGCGTGCGCTAGCGGGTTCACTGGGTAGTCCAGTGAACTCTGCCTGCTGTGTTAGCGTGTGCTACGTACTTGGTATCATGCGCTAACACCTCCCTCTTAGCGTGTGTTAAAAGGTTAGCGTGCGCTACCTGATAGTTGGTGTCCAGTAACTGGATTCCAGAACCTACTGTCCTCTGTCGTGCTCGCTTTAGCATGCATTACACCGGTAACTTAGCGTGCGCTACTAACACAGTTAGTGTGCGCTACCCTCACACATAGCGTGCACTATGAATTTCCAATTCAGTCTAGTACCTACTGGACTGCCTGCCACAATTACACAAGTAGTGTTCGCTAACGAAGGACGATAGCGTGCGCTACTGATACAACTAGAGTACTCTATTTTCCACTCATAGCATGCGCTACGAAAACTCCAATTCAGTCCAGTGCCTTCTGGACTGTCTGCCTTAATTGCACTAGCGTGCGCTAATGCTGAACGATAGCGTGCGCTACTAGTACTCCATTAGTGTGCACTAAAAAGAGTATGTAGCATGCGCTACTCTTCACACAGGCTTCCAACAATGATGATAATGATAGAGTCTTGACTCGAATCTCAACAGGGTTGGACGACGAATCATAACTGATATACGATTCAAAAGTATGCCGAACGGTGAAACACAATGAATGAATATGAATGATAAATGATTATTAATGAGTGAAAATTACTGAGTGATAATTATTGAATGATAATAAATGAATTTATAACCGGGTATTACAAGCACAACTGAACTGCTCGATATGAGATATTGAAGTAGTTATTTGGTGCTCAGATTAAAGAAGGTGAAAAAGTTGGGGATCACGTCCTCAAAATGGTATCCATGATCGAGAGATTGGAGGCTCTTGATTTTAGGATGCATGCTTCTCTCCAAATCGATCTTATCTTCATTGTAATTCAAAAGTTATAATAAATTTATCTCCAAGTGGATCGGAGAAAAGTAGACTAGTACATGATTATCCCACCTCTGGAGTAAGTGTTGTGTGATTTACTGCTTTTAAATATCATACTTAACCGCCGCATCTATCTTAATTGTTGTATTAACAAACCAAGTCAGCTAAGTCATTTGTATATTTTTCAGCTGACATCTGAACTGCTTATAGCTTAGTTTTTAGCTAAGTTTGAAAGCCGACTATGTTTACCTAGATGCTGCGTATTACAGTTGAGTTTCAAAGCCAGTTCACTAAAGAAAAGTTTTAAAAGTCTATTCACCCCCTCTAGACTTTTACTTTACGTACTTGTGACCTACAACACCTACAACCAAAGATATGAAAATATGCAAACATAAGAGTCTTATTATTCCATTCTTCAAGCAGTTTTTTTGTGGTGTTTGTCGATGATATAACGGTTCTATGTATAACATGCTGTATTTGTTACTTTGCCCCAGAAATGTTGTGGTAACTTGCTTTCATCAATCATCATTATGGTGGCTTCTTTCAGTGTCCTGTTCTTTCTCTCGGCAATAACATTTTGATGTGGGGTTCGAGTTTTTGAATATTCAGGTTGTACGCCATTGTTCGCGCGGTATTGCTCTATAAATTGATTTGTAAATTTTGTACCTCTGTCGGACTGAATGGATACAATGCTCAGCCATTTCTTATTTTGTAGCTTTTTTAGGTGCTCAAGTAGCTTGTGAGTTTCTCTTTCTTATTCTTCAAGAAGATTGTCCATGTGTACTGGGAAAAATCATCAACAATCATAAGATAGTATTTCTTACCTCCCAGGCTAACAAGGTCCACAAGTCCATATAGGTCCGTATGCAATAATCCAGGACTTTGTGGGTCCACAAGTCCATATAGGTCCATATGCAATAATCCAAGACTTTGTGGGTCCACAAGTCCATATATGTCCATATGAAATAAATCCCGGACTCTTTGGGTTGAGAGAAATAATTTGCTCTTCACGGTTGTCTTAACTTGCTTGCCTTTCTGACAAGGTCCACATACATTGTTCTTTTAAACGATACATCAGGGAAACCTCTAACCATTCCTGGTCTTGCCAGCTTGTTGATGGTATTGAAGCTGATGTGAGACTTCCTCTTATGCCATTGCCAACTTTGATCTGCAGTGCGTTTGGCAACAAATAGGGGATTACAGCACCTGTAGCAATTCAATTAGCAACTTCTATGTTACTTGATCAAGATGTTGTGAGGATAATTTGTTTGGTCTTGATTTCCTTCACCCTACAGTTTTCCTGAAATAAATTAATTGAGAGTTGTTTGTCACATAACTGGATAACACTTAAAAGGTTGTACTATAGACCTTCAACGAAAGCCATATCAGCGACTTTCAATTTTCCAAAAAGCAGGGGTCTTTCCCTCTTGCTCATCCTTTGGATTTGTCATCGAATCTGACATTTAGACCACGCTCTTTTACATAATTAGATAACTTGTTGATATCTCATGTCATGGGTCGAGAACATCCACTGTCTAAATACCAGATGTTTCGTGGGTCCTTTGTTAGTAGTGCCTTTAGGTACCCAGACTTGACTCACAATAGTTTGTTTACTGTAGGACATTTTGAGTCCTCATTTCTTGTAAGGTCTACGTGGGGTAAATTGAGAGGTATGGTTCGTGTATGGTTGTTGTCTAGGCGGAGGAACCATTTCTATTTTCCTTATGTGTTGCCCTTGGGTCTCCAGTTGGATTCCCAGAGTTGTCGTTGATAGAATTGAGCAGCATCTTACTTGGGAGAGGACTTGGGTTTCTGTACCCGGTATTGAGTGCTTTATGCCTCGACTAATTATTCCACCGGTGTAGAGGTACAACATTCCTCTGTTGTTGTTTGTGATGCTATTGGGCACCGCTTCTTTTGTTCACATGTCTGGAAGCAGGAGGAGGATATTGTTGATATTGGGCACCGCTTCTTCTGTTCACATACCTGTAGGGTTGTGCTTTCCACTGCTTATGACAAGAGTTGGGTGGCAGAAGACAACATTTGTTCGCTGTATTGATGGCACAGCTGTAGCTTTGCCCTTTTCTACAGGAATGGATCTTAGAATCTTCTCTGTCTTGGGGCTTGGAATAGGTTCAACCCCTTTGACAAATACAATATCAGATTTTTCATTCGAGTTGAAGAACTTGTTGTATCCTCTTAGGAATACTTATTAGATTTTGATGATGTCATCTCTGTACTTATGATTTATTGAAATGTATACTCTAAATACTTGGCATTATAAAGAAGAACCAAATGAGTATCTTTTAGGAGCCATTGATGTAGTCTAAGATTGATCTGAAGTTAATCAGTTAAAAATAAGCTAGGTATAGAACCACCGATATATCATATAAGTTATCAAGCGACCTTTTTATCAGGTGAATTTTGGTCAACAGAAATATCAGTGAGGTTTGATCAAAACACTGTAGCAGCCGAGACACAGACAAGTTATCATCATCTCAGACGAGGTCTGGTCAACTCAAGTGTCAGTTGAAGTTTGACCATCAGATCAGAGAACATTCACCATATCAGAGAACATTCATGATCAGAGAACATTCGTCAGATCAGAGAACATTCATCAGATCAGAGAATACCATCAGATCAGAGAGGAGTTAAACATCATATCAGAGAACTTCTACAAAGTCATCAGAGAAGTTTTACATCAGAGAAGGTTGACCGCACATCTGGCAGGTCTGACCAAGAGATGTCAGATAAGTTTTCCAGACAAGATATCAGCCAAGTTTAAGAAAGTCAGTCCACGTCAGCAAGCGTTGAAGTCAACAATAATAGAAATTCACATGCAGAAGTAAGGAGACAAACCGAAAAAATTCCCGGAAAGTTAGGAATAAAATATTTCTTGAGATCCACGTACTGAAGACTTATGAATATACAAATCAAGAAAAGCGGCGCGACCAAAAGAATTCTTTCAAATGGTCAAAATTGAAAAGGGAATCAAGTGTTCAATGGAATGATAAGATAAACAAAAAAGTCCACTCTCCAATGGACGGATTTGTTACAGGAGATGCAATGGCTATGAAGGAAGCTCAAAGAATCGCACTATAAATATCTGAAGATCAGAATTGAGCAAAGTACGATGCGAACAATAGTTACAAGCAATCTAAGCAATCAAAGCAAACAAAGCTATCAAGAAAACCATAGCATCGTGAAGAGCCAAGTTTCAAAGATCATATTCTGAGAAGCTCTTGAAGTTGGAGAAGACAACACTCTTGTCTTAAAAGCTGAGTACGTGGTACTTCTATGAATGAGGTTCTTCAGAAGTTTGCGATTGATAAGGCATCCACGGTTTCTTGATTAGAAGGTGATAGACAGCTCGAGAGTTGTTGAGGCATCCATGGGTTTTCGATCAAGAGGTGCTAGGCAGTCAAGAGAGTTGCAACGGCCACGGGTTTCTATTGGTTGGAAGCTGTTGTGACTGAGATTTCATTGTAACAATCATTGTTGAACATTATAGTGAATTTATCTCCTACTTGTTGGGAGAGAAGTGGAATAGTAGAGGATTACCCCACCTCTGAGACCACTATAAGTATTTGTGTGTTTTATTGCATTCATCACACGTATTTGCTGCATTCATATTAACTGTTCCATTTAGTGGTCAACTATCTTCTGCATTGCTTAGTATTTACAGTTGAGATAAGTCACTTGTAGTCGATATAAGTCACCTGCTGTGTTACCAGCTGTGCTTCCGCACTACTCATCTGCAGCTAAGGCTTGTTAGCTGCATATTATACAGCTGAAGAAACTCACATGTATTTCAGGAAAAGAGTTAAATAAGTCTATTCACCCCCCCTCTAGACTTATTCTTGATGACTGTGACCTACAAGTGGTATTCGAGAGGTTGGTTCAATTTTACATAACCAGATCTATATAATTGAGTATATTTTAATCTCTCATATTATAATGGAACACATGCAACACATGCACTCTAGATTACCTGTATTTTCTATGGATGAATATGACCTTTGGAAAATAAGAATGCAGGCTCATCTGGCATCCATTCATGATGACATGTGGTGTATAATTGAGGATGGACCGTTCATATTTGAGAAGGACAACACACCAGAAGAAGTTGCAGCTGGGAAGCTAGGGAAGATCCCCAAGAAGAGAACCGAGATGTCTCCTGAAGAAAGAAAGCTGGCCAATCTTGACAACCGGGCCAGACATGTGTTATATCGGATTCTTGACAAGGCAACCATAGTCAAGATTAAAAATTGCAAGAATGCCAAATAAATCTGGGACACATTAGTTATAATGTGTGAGGGAACCGAGTTGATCAAGTAAAATAAGTTGTCAATTGCCACTCAAAAATTTGACAATTTCAAGACGCAGACTAGAGAAACAATTGACCAGGTGGACAAAAGATTCACTGAGATTATCAATGAAATAACCTCCCTTGGAAAGATATGGTAACAGGGAGATGGATATACAAGTTTTAAGATCTCTCAACCCTGAGTGGAGCATGAAAGCTGTATCCATGAGAGAATCAAAGGATCTCAACAAAATAAAGATACAGGAGCTGTTTTCTCATCTGAAGGCCTATGAGTTTGAGCTGCCCTGTTCATCATCTAATGAACCAACTGAACAAGGGATAGCATTTGCAGAAGAATCAACTGCAAAGAGCCTAGCTGAAGTCAGTCCCCCCAGGCCTCTGAATTTTGAAGAAGATATGGCTTTCATCATGCAGAGGTTCAGCCATTTCAAGAAAAACTATTCCAAGTACAAGAAGAATTACAAGGACAATACAAGTAGGAACCAGAAGGCTGGCAATTGGAAGGTGGAATGCTACAACTACCACAAAATAGGATACATCCAGTTTGACTGTCCAGAACTCTAGAAGAATGAAGGCAAAAAATATGTGGGCAGAAAGGAGGACAAAAGGAAAGCCTTTATTGGAGAAGATCAAGAAAGAGTCGAATCTAGCAGTGGATTCTTCTATAATGATGATGAAGACTACAATTGTATGATGGGCAACCTAGCTGGTGAAGAGAAAAGGTGTAAGGACTACTACCAAGTCACCTCAAGTTCAACAGGAGGAGGTGAAGAATGGTTTGTAGACTCTGGATGCTCAAGGCACATGACAGGAGATAAGAAGGTGCTCTCAAACTACATCAAAGAAATAGGTCCAGATGTAACCTTTGGAGATAGCTCTCAAAGTCAGACAAAAGGATTTGGGGAACTGCACAGAGCAAACATAACCATATCTAAAGTACATTATGTCAAAGGGCTCAAATACAACCTGTTGAGCATAAGTCAATTTTGTGATGAAAAGAACCTAGTACTCTTCACTATTTGAAAAGAACCTAGTAGTCTTCACTATCCTATCTAGAGAAGTGAAACTACAAGGATTCAGAAGAAAAGACGTTTACATGATAGATTGGAATACAGGCACTCCAAACACTTGTTTCCTATCAAAAACAATTGCTGAAAATGGATGGCTATGGCACAAGAGATTATGTTACCTTAAATTCAAAGCCATCAACAAGATAAGATCTCAGAAGTTAGTCAGAGGACTTCCGAAGGAAGTATTCAAGAAAGAAGCCCTCTGTGATGCATGTCAGAAGGGAAAGCAAACCAGAGCAACTTTCAAACCAGTTCAGCCTACCACTCTCACCACCAGAGTCTTAGATCTACTTCATATGGATCTCTTTGGCCCCATCAAGCCAAGGACATTTAGTGGAAGGAAGCATGCCTTAACAGTAGTAGATGACTACTCGAGATATACATGGGTTTTTTTTCTCTCTAAAAAGAGTGAAACACTAACAAAGCTTCCTGAGCTGATGAGAAAGATTCAGAATGAGAAATCCCTTTCCATCATCAAGATCAGATTAGGCAGAGGTGGAGAATTTCTCAATAAAGCAATCACTGAATATAGTGATTAAAATGGAATCCAGAATGAAGTCTCTGTCGCAAGAACACCACAGCAAAATGGTGTTGCTGAAAGAAGAAACAAAACCTTGAAGGAGGCTGTCAGGTCAACGATTGCAGAAGATGACCTGCCAAAAAGGTTCTGGACTGAAGATGTCAACACAGCATATCACGCTCAGAACATGAGTATGATAGTAGGAAGACATGGCAAAACTCCATATGAGGTTTGGAATGGCAGAATACCAACTGTTGCATACTTTCATATCTTTGGTTGTAAGTGTTTCATCCACAACAATGGTAAAATCCAACTGGATGATTTTGATTCTAAAACTGATGATGGTCTCTTTATGGGATACTCACAAATAAGCAAGGCATACAGAGTATTTAATAAAAGAACATTAGTTGTGAAAAAAACACCTCATGTTGTGTTTGATGAGTCTACTTTTGAGTACAGGAAACAGGTAGAATCAATTGAGAAAAAGCTCAACTCCGCCACCCTAGAAGAAGTTATCATCCATGGCTCGGGAATGATGGACTCACCTGAAGACCCCACTGTAGATCAACCAGAAGACCCAACTGCAGACCAGACAGGATCTTCAACCGTACATGTTCCAACAACAGTCGATAAAGACACACCTGCAGAGCATACAGGATCCCCATCTGCAGATGACAAGACCACAGCTGAACCAGATGCATTTCAAGAAGGCCAGAACCAAGTTGATGCAGAGAGAGACGAAGTTCACCAAAACAACTCAACAGAGGGAACAAACCCTGAAGATGATATCCCCAAATGTCGCAGATATCATCCCATCCAACAAATCATTGGAAACCTAACTGATGGAGTCAAAACTAGACAATATGCAGAACCAGTAGGAATGGCTATGTTCTCATGTTTCATCTCTCAGTTGGAACCCAAAACAACTGAACAGGCCTTGTATGACTACTCATGGATAATTGCAATGCAAGAAGAGCTTAACCAAAAGGATATGAACAATGTCTGGGAACTAACAGACAGACCAGATCACAAGAAAGTCATAGGCACCAAGTGGCTGTATAAAAATAAGTGTGATGAAGATGGATCTATTGTTAGGAATAAAGCCAGACTCGTTGCAAAAGGATATGCTCAATGTGAAGGAATAGATTTTGATGAAATATATGCACCTATAGAAATATTAGAAGCTATCAGACTATTCCTTGCATATGCAGTATTCAAGGATTTTGAAGTCTATCAAATGTACGTAAAAAGTGCATTTCTCAATGGAGTATTAGAAGAAGAAGTCTGTGGAGCAACCCCTGGATTTGTCAAAGGAGACAAAGTATACAAGCTTTTGAAAGCTCTATATGGACTCAAGGAGGCACCAAGAGCATGGTATAAGACACTATCTATGTTTCTGGAGAAGTATGGATTCAGCAAAGGAAAGGTGGATAAGACACTCGTCAGAGTGGAACATGAAGACCACATATTACTTGTTCAAATATATGTGGATGAAATCATGTTTGTCTCAACCAACCCTGAGCTATGTGAAAATATCAAGTCTCATGCAAGGAGAATTTGAGATGAGTATGATGGGAAAGCTAAATTTTTTTCTTGGTTTACAAGTCAAACAAGTTGGCAATGGAATCTTCATCAACCAAGCAAAGTATACAAGGGACTTAATCAAAATATTTGGCATGGACTCAGCCAAATCACTAAGAGTTCCCATGAGCACATCCATACACCTTGATGCATATGAAGGAGGCATTCCAGTGGATCCAACACACTACAAAGGACTAATTGGATCACTTTTATACCTCACTACAAGCAGACTAGATATTTCATATGCAGTAGGAGTGTGTGCCAGATTCCAATCCAAGCCGAAGCACTCTCACCAGGAAGCAGCTAAGAGGATAATCAGATATCTTAAGTCCACAATCAATGTTGGATTATGGTATCCTAAGGATGAAGACTTCGATCTCTCAGGATATTCAGATGCAGACTTTGCAGGATGCAAGATTGGTAGGAAAAGCACCAGTGGAACATGTGAGTTCCTTGGAACCAGACTCATATCATGGTTCAGCAAGAAGCAAGTATCTAACTCAATATCCATAACTGAGTCAGAATACTTAGCTGCAGGTAGCTGTTGTGCTCAAATTCTCTGGATCAAACAACAACTAAGGGACTACAACATCGTAGCAAATGAAGTTCCAATATGGTGTGACAACAACAGTGCAATTGCAATAATAAACAATATAGTTTTGCACTCAAGAAAAAAGTACATAGATGTCAAACATGACTTATCAGAGACCATGTGCTTAACAAGAGAGTAAGAGTGGAAAGAGTCATCACAAAGTATCAAATTACTGACATATTTGCCAAGTTAATACCAGAAGAAAGATTTCTGGAACTTAGCAGGAATCTTGCATTACTGGATTGGGAATCTAGTCTTAGATGAAGACCAGAAGAAAAGTCATCTAACCTGAAGAAAAGTCATCTGACCTGAAGCAGATAAGAGACGAGGAAAGTCACCTGATCAGGCCATACAAGGATCCGAAGGACAGACGAGGAAATCTAGCTGATATGAACCACATACAACATATCTCGCCTGATGCAGAAGACGAGGGAAAGCTAGCTGATCAGGGCACATAAGAAATTAAGATCACATCTGCATCAGAAGTCAAACGGTCAACCAGCTAAGTCTCTTATCCCTCGACCGACATATAATTATCTATTTACACGTGGACAAAACACATGATCACGTTACCTCCACGACATCCAATCAACTTCAACCATCACTCTTTATTTATCAAAATTCGGACTGCCGACTTGTTATTTTATTAATAAATTCAAAAGTATCTTTTCAACTGGGTATATTGTAATATCCGCAATTTCGAATTTCGGTAATTTTCTTTTTTTGGCGGAAATCCGTTTTGACGACTCGCTCATGACCATTTTGTCATTCCGAGAATGATTAATTCTGCACTTTTTGTCATCCGAGTTCGTTTCGGTATCGTTTTGTTGAGTTCCGAGCTTTTTAGCGACTTTTCCGCACTTGAGTTCGATTCTTGCGAATCTCGTTCGAAACTGCTGTTTCGAGTTTCCCGTAAGTTCGTTTAACTTCGTTAGACGTGTTATGAACTTCGGTTTGGTTATTCGATCACGTATCGTGATTTTCGGACGTTTTGGGCCATTTTCGTAATTTCCCAAAGTTTTGGGTAATTACTTCCGTTGTCGAATTCCGAGCCTTCGGGTGGTCGGAATTGTGTGTTCTCTTAGCTCTTAGATTCGTATTTGCGAGTACGTCATAACCGTACCTTCTATTTATACTCAGGTTCGGGTTTTGGGTTCGTCCGGGCCGTCGGAGTGGCCACGACCGAGTCACGGCCGGAGCAGGGCCTGGCCTGGCCAATTTACGGCCGTAAGGGCCGAGAGTTACGACCGTATGGCGCCTGGCAGCTTCCGGACGAATGCCAGTTATGGCCGTAAGGCGTGATCGGGTACGGCCGTATGAGCGTTGGGCATCTTCCAGACGAAGGCCAGTTACGGCCGTAATGTGTGCCAGTTACGGCCGTAAGTGTCCGGCAGGCGCTGGGCAGATTTTTTGACGAATGACGGTTACGGCCGTAAGACCTGCCGAGTACGGCCGTAAGGGCCGAGTTACGGCCGTAAGGCACTGCCGGTTATGGCCGTAACCCTGCCGGCTATATATAGCCTGGGCTCGGCCAGACTTCATTTTTACTCGTTTTTCTCCTTTTTTCGGCGGCTGGCGATGGGAGGCTCGGGAAATCGAGTTCTTGGTCGATTCTATTCATTTCCAAGGCATTTTGGAAGATTCTTGTTGATTATATCATCATCCAATCCGTGTTCTTCGTCGAATCACGGTATATTTCTTGATTTTCCTTCAAGTTGACTTTTTGGGAAATTTGTTCTTGATTTCGACTCTAGTCCGATTTTGATACATCGGTTGATGTAGTATGATGTTATTAATTGTGCTCTATGGGTTGTATACCTATATATCGAGTTTGTTTGACTCTATTGACGATTCGAGTGTTCTTGGGAATTATTGAACATTTAGTGTTCGATTAAATGTCCCAATGAGTTTCCCTTCGATAGTTTGTTGGGATTTCCGTTGTTTTGGCCTTGATTCTCGTCGTAACCATGTGTTATTGTTCCTTCCGGAGGTTTATAGGTGTTCGAGGATTCCGATGTTGAATCTCGTTCGTGTTTGACGATTCGTGTGGTGTTATTCACGTAGTAATTGCGGTGCTATCGCGTTCTTCATAATGTTCGGGAGTTCGGCGCCGTTTGACCGTATTTCATCCGTCGTCTTGTTGCGATTGTGGTTTCGAGGCAAGTACCTTGTCCATACTATTCTTGTTTTGTGGATATGATGATTGGTGATCGTCTTGGTGTGTTTGTTTGTTTGTTTGAATGGAGTTTTCAAAAGATTTGGTTAGCCTTGTTAAAGGCCCTCTTTCAAAACCGCGTGTGTTTTGTGATTGGTGTGTTTCATGAACGAGTATGTGACTCCTGTGGATATGTTTGGTGCTGATGATGCACTTGGTGTTGCGTGTGGATGTATATTGTTTCATTTCGGTGCATTGTGGTTTGACGTGGTGTTTTGCTAAGTGTTTGATGCCTCTGGGTGAATTGTTTGGATATCCTTGGTGTGATATGTTATTTGTGCATGATTGATTCGCTAGCCAGCTCGGGTGGGTCCGACGGGATCACGGAGTGGGATTCGTGGCTTCTTCCCGGTCCTAGGCGACGTGTGGTGCTTGAGTATTTCGCTAGACAGCTCGGGTGGGTCCGACGGGATCACGGAGTGGGATTTGTGGCTTCGACCCGGTCCTAGGCGATGTGAGTACTGTGTTTTGTGAATGTGTTTGCTCACCTCGGGAGGGTCCGACGGGATCACGGAGGGAATTCCATTGGCTTCGACCTGGATTCACGAGTGAAACTTCACGGGTGCGTGTGTATTTTATGTCCGTCGAGGACGCATGACGTGGGTTTTTTTAACCTTGTGTATTATGGTTGGTTTTATTTGCGAAAACAAAACCTTTGGGCTGTGACCCTGTTGATTTTTGGAAAGCGAAGGATTCGGTAATCCTAAATTGTCTACTATTAAAACTCTCGATGGCATTTTAAACTGTTTTATAAATTGTTTCCCTTTAACTTGTAGTCTTTCGGTTTTGGAATGTTTTACCAAACTCATGCCTCGGGAAGTGCTTTTCGTTACGTTTGGAACTTTGAGGATTCCTGATTATTATTGTTCTTGGAACTTGTATTGTATGGCTCGTATTTTTGCACTTGTACTTGCACTAGCAAAACAGTGGAGTTTTGCTAACCCCCGAGTATTCGGGGGGTGGATGTCTATTTTTGCATTCAGGTTTTGGAGCATAGCACAGGGTCGGCACGAAGGATGATGAAAGATGAACGATACTAATCACATGAGGATCCGTTGATGTCGTATTGGTCTAGTTGTATTTTCTTTTCCGCTGCAGTATCTTTTCCCCATTGTACGGGAGTTTATTGTATTTTGACCCCTGCGTGGGTATGTATTTGGAATTGAGTTGTATGTTATTATTGAAAGACCAAGTCGGTCTACTGAGTCATTTTAGCCTTAAAGGCGATGTTTAGATGTTTGATTTTAGTTATCAGCCTGGTAGATCCTCGAGGAGAGGGTCTACGGCGTGTAATATCCCTAAGTGGATTGGGGGTGTTACATAAATGGTATCAGAGCTTAGGTTGTGGAAACCTAGGCTGTCGGGTCAGTGGTGTCTATTGAGTTTTGTCTCGTCGGATTTTGTCTGACTGAGTCGTGTCGCGACGCGTCGTCTGAGTTCGTTGGTCGTGATTAGTATCGTGGGCGATCATCATCTTCGTGCGACTTGTGGATGTAAGTCTCCCTTCTTTGTGTTTGTGCCTCGTCTGATGCGAGTTACAGGTTTGACCATGAGTTAATTGATGGAATCCTCTTATGGATTTTGATTTCTTGATATGTGGTTATTTGACCCTCATATTTCGTTCATATGAGGAGTAGTGTTGCTGGATTGTGCATGTTTGACTTTATTTCTTTTATCCGCTGCGTGAGTTCTTTTGTAATGGCTTTCGGTATTTTACCGACTGAGTTTTATTTCGAAAACCGATTTCCTTAACCGAGTTTTTGGCATTATGGCCTTGATCGTTTTGGCGAAATTCTTATGACGGTATTTAGTATTTTGTAAATGGCTTTTGTATGTTTTTGAAATATTACCGTCATCGGCCTTTTTGACGTTTTTGTAAATGGTTTTTAGCCTGGTGGGTTCCGGCGCGGGACCCCCGGCGCTATAATGTTTCGTGTAATTATCTGAAATTTTTGGGCATTCTAGCCCATTGAATTATCTTTGAAAACCTTGAGTATCTTAGAAATAAATTTCGAGACGTACATTTAAAATGAATTATTTTCTCATGGCACTTCCAAGGTGCCACAATATGTTTCAAAATTCTTTTACCTCGAGGACCAAAATGTTTTGAGATATTTTCAGTGTTTTATAAACACTTTTACTTAGACCCGAGGGTCGAATATTCTGAAAGTTTTTCACTAAGAGAAAGTGTCATTTTTTATCGATGTGAAATGGTTCTCCAAAGTCTCGAAAATGATGTTTGTTCAACTTTTTGTAAAATGATACTCAAGATCAACTGGTGTTTCCAAACTGTTTTCATAAGGTGGTTTTCGTTTTTAAAACCCATCATTTCCTGCTTGTGGTCGGAGAAGGTGTGTATGATTTTGGTATTGTTGTTAGGGTGTTAGCCCTCCGAATTGTGATTGAATTGGTGGTGTGAACTTTGAGTCGTTCGCCATGCATATGTTTTGTTAGCCCTTTGTGGGAGGTGTGATGACGATCTTTAATGTTGCCATTTCGTGGTGATTAGCGTGTTATCGCACCTGTGTGAGCTGTTAAAGCTTGGGCTTGTACGTTTGTGTACATGTGTGATTGTTTCGTGATGGTTGTAATTATGTGCTGGTTATAGTTCGGGCCGTTGAGGTCGCCGAACGATACCGTCGTTGTTGTAGTGTTTGTGTGTGTATTACTTTACGATGGAAATCGTGGTATATGATATGTGTTATGATTCCTTATGGTGCTGAGTTGGCATCTCTGGGATGTTGTTTTGCGACGTTATGCCCCATTGTATCTAGCATTTGTATTTTCGGTATGCCGAGCCGAGTCGTTTCAACCGTGGTGTGCCGGGGGCACGCATGTACCATTTGTCCTTCTTGTTAGTAACACTTTTTAAGTGTGGACCCGAGAGACAGGATCCAGTTTTGTGAATTGGGTTTTGAGTCTTTTGGGGCGCGAACTTCAGTGCAGATATGAGGATCGACTCTGAGAGGCCCATGGGAGATGTTTCTGTCGTTTGCTTTTTGTGTTGTCACTTTACTCCCGTTGTTGTGAGTTACGGGAACGACATTTCTTTTATAAGAGGTCGAATGTATTGCCCGTATCATTTTTGACTTCCGCATTTTCTCTCTATCAAGTCTATCGACTCGCTCATGTTCGTTGATACTTTCTGAACTTGTTCTGTATTTCAGTTTCATCGTTCGAACGAGCTGTGATCTTGTTTTGGGTCGATCTGGTTATCACTGTGACTTTTCCGAGTTCGGTTCGATTCTTTTGAACCTTGTTCGGAAGTAACATCATTTGATTCTACTAATTCTTTTATTCGAAGTGGATCGGATTTGGAACTTCTGTATTTTCGACTCTGTCGACTCGTTTATGTTCGTTGACATTTTCTGAGCTTGTCCTGCCCCTTGCTTTTGTTGATCGAACGAGCGTGGTATTGTTTCGGAATAACTCATTTGTCGTTGTGACTTTCAATTTCTATTCCCTTTCATGTGGATCTTATGTGAATGCATATGTTGTTGTTTTCACCGGATCATATATTGTCTCGAGTCGAGATGTGAACCTTGGAGTTGTTGTTTGAATTTTATTGTTCTTCGTGATTCGAACATGATCGTTCGATTTTTGTTGTCTCGATCTTTGTGATTCGATCGTTTGATTTTTCGGTTTTTGTTGATCTCGTTTCGTGATTGTTGAGCGTTCAGACTCCTTCCTAATTCCCTTAAGTTCGGGAAATTAGTCTCGTTTTCGATCTTCCAACCCTGGGGCGGTGGAATTCCGTATTTGTTCAATGATTGGCTCGCGTGTTGATTGATGTACCATTAGGTTGGTCAATCGTGTTGATTTTCGTTCGTTGTGTTTTGCGGTTGTTCGGATAATCGACTTGATTCTATTATCTATTTGAGGACGCTTGTCACTTGTTAATTGTATTATGTCTCTACGGTGGCGTTGTGTTGGTCGTCGTGGAGCGTGTTTTCACGCCGTATGTCTCTTTGCGTTTCTTGCAGCGTTTTGCCGTTGGGCGCGAGTTTTCAGTTTTGTGTATCTCGTCGAGTTTTCCTGGCGGGTATATTGCTTCCCCCTACTTGTTTTAAGTTTCGGGACGAAACTTCCTTTAAGGAGTGTAGAATGAAATATCCGCAATTTCGAATTTCGGTAATTTTCTTTTTTTTGGCGGAAGTCCATTTTGACGACTCGCTCATGACCGTTTCGTCATTCCGAGAATGATTAATTCTGCACTTTTTGTCATCCGAGTTCGTTTCGGTATCGTTTTGTTGAGTTCCGAGCTTTTTAGCGACTTTTCCGCACTTGAGTTCGGTTCTTGCGAATCTCGTTCGAAACTGCTGTTTCGAGTTTCCCGTAAGTTCGTTTAACTTTGTTAGACGTGTTATGAACTTCGGTTTGGTTATTCGATCACGTATCGTGATTTTCGGACGTTTTGGGCCATTTTCGTAATTTTCCAAAGTTTTGGGTAATTACTTCCGTTGTCGAATTCCGAGCCTTCGGGTGGTCGGAATTGTGTGTTCTCTTAGCTCTTAGATTCGTCTTTGCCAGTACATCGTAACCGTACCTTCGATTTATACTCAGGTTCGGGTTTCGGTCGTCGGTTGGCCGAGTGGCTACGGCGAGTCACGGCCGGAAGGCGAACTGCTGGCCGAGTTACGGCCGTAAGGGCCGAGAGTTACGGACGTATGGTGCCTGGAAGCTTCCGACGAATGCCAGTTACGGCCGTAAGGCGTGATCGGGTACGACCGTATTAGCGCTGGGCATCTTCCAGACGAAGGACGGTTACGGCCGTAATGTGTGCCAGTTACGGCCGTAAGTGTCCGGCAGGCGCTGGGCAGATTTTTTGATGAATGCCGGTTACGGCCGTAAGACCTGCCGAGTACGGCCGTAAGGGCCGAGTTACGGCCGTAAGGCACTGCCGGTTACGGCCGTAACCCTGCCGGCTATATATAGCCTGGGCTCGGCCAGACTTCATTTTTACTCGTTTTTCTCCTTTTTTCGGCGGCTGGCGATGGGAAGCTCGGGAAATCGAGTTCTTGGTCGATTCTATTCATTTCCAAGGCATTTTGGAAGATTCTTGTTGATTATATCATCATCCAATCCGTGTTCTTTGTCGAATCAAGGTATATTTCTTGATTTTCCTTCAAGTTGACTTTTTGGGGAATTTATTCTTGATTTCGATTCTAGTCCGATTTTGATACATCGGTTGGTGTAGTATGATGTTATTAATCGTGCTCTATGGGTTGTATATCCATATATCGAGTTTGTTTGACTCGATTGACGATTCGAGTGTTCTTGGGAATTATTGAACATTTAGTGTTCGATTAAATGTCCCAATGAGTTTCCCTTCTATAGTTTGTTGGGATTTCCATTGTTTTGGCCTTGATTCTCGTCGTAACCATGTGTTATTGTTCCTTCCGGAGGTTTATAGGTGTTCGAGGATTCCGATGTTGAATCTCGTTGGTGTTTGACGATTCGTGTGGTGTTATTCACGTAGTAATTGCGGTGCTATCGCGTTCTTCATAATGTTCGGGAGTTCGGCGCCGTTCGACCGTATTTCATCCGTCGTCTTGTTGCGATTGTGGTTTCGAGGCAAGTACCTTGTCCATACTATTCTTGTTTTGTGGATATGATGATTGGTGATCGTCTTGGTGTGTTTGTTTGTTTGTTTGAATGGAGTTTTCAAAAGATTTGGTTAGCCTTGTTAAAGGCCCTCTTTCAAAACCGCGTGTGTTTTGTGATTGGTGTGTTTCATGAACGAGTATGTGACTCCTATGGATATGTTTGGTGTTGATGATGCACTTGGTGTTGCGTGTGGATGTATATTGTTTCATTTCGGTGCATTGTGGTTTGACGTGGTGTTTTGCTAAGTGTTTGATGCCTCTGGGTGAATTGTTTGGATATCCTTGGTGTGATATGTTATTTGTGCATGATTGATTCGCTAGCCAGCTCGGGTGGGTCCGACGGGATCATGGAGTGGGATTCTTGGCTTCGTCCCGGTCCTAGGCGACATGTGGTGCTTGAGTATTTCGCTAGCCAGCTCGGGTGGGTCCGACGGGATCACGGAGTGGGATTTGTGGCTTCGACCCGGTCCTAGGCGATGTGAGTACTGTGTTTTGTGAATGTGTTTGCTCACCTCGGGAGGGTCCGACGGGATCACGGAGGGAATTCCATTGGCTTCGACCTGGATTCACGAGTGAAACTTCACGGGTGCGTGTGTATTTTATGTCCGTCGAGGACGCATGACGTGGGTTTTTTTAACCTTGTGTATTATGGTTGGTTTTATTTGCGAAAACAAAACCTTTGGGCTGTGACCCTGTTGATTTTTGGAAAGCGAAGGATTCGGTACTCCTAAATTGTTTCCTATTAAAACTCTCGATGGCATTTTAAACTGTTTTATAAATTGTTTCCCTTTAACTTATAGTCTTTCGGTTTTGGAATGTTTTACCAAACTCATGCCTCGGGAAGTGCTTTTCGTTACGTTTGGAACTTTGAGGATTCCTGATTATTATTGTTCTTGGAACTTGTATTGTATGGCTCGTATTTTTGCACTTGTACTTGCACTAGCAAAACAATGGAGTTTTGCTAACCCCCGAGTATTCGGGGGGTGGATGTCTATTTTTGCATTCAGGTTTTGGCGCATAGCACAGGGTCGGCATGAAGGATGATGAAAGATGAACGATACTAATCACACGAGGATCCGTTGATGTCGTATTGGTCTAGTTGTATTTTCTTTTCCGCTGCAGTATCTTTTCCCCGTTGTACGGGAGTTTATTATATTTTGACCCCTGCGTGGGTATGTGTTTGGAATTGAGTTGTATATTATTATTGAAAGACCAAGTCGGTCTACTGAGTCATTTTAGCCTTAAAGGCGATGTTTAGATGTTTGATTTTAGTTATCAGCCTGGTAGATCCTCGAGGAGAGGGTCTACGGCGTGTAATATCCCTGAGTGGATTGGGGGTGTTACATATATAAGACAGTGGATATCATTTCAGAAAAATCTCATCATCTTCAAGCTCAAGAACCCTAATTTTTCAAAAGTAGAAAAATTACCTGATTATTCACTACACTAAATCAAAACATTCCCTTTGCATAAATGGACTCAATTACCTATTTCAAGGGAGTCAACCTAAAGCTAGTTAAGGAGCAAATCATCTTTGTATTGTTGTCGGCTTTGAAGGATTATTGGCAACTGACAACACAAATGAGATGGCGTATGTAATCCGAGTGATGAAGAAGAATGACATCTACCACTTTCTGGACATTTTCTCAAAGAAGCTCTTCAAGGAAGCTGTCATCTTCTTCTACAAGGAAGCACAGGTCACAGAGTATTGTATCATGAGCTCTATTTTTGGAGAAGAAATAGAAATCACACCACAAACCATCGCCGACGCTTTCAAAATAGAAAACAGGGGCATCGCAGTCAAAGCACTGAAGCAGAATCCGACCGAGACTTGGTATGAGATCAATTTACCACATGAGACAACTAAGGTCAAACTTGAGGTGAAGAAAAATGACCTTAAGAAAGAATACAAATATGTCCTGGACATCAATAACAAAATCGTCATGAGCATGGCAGGCAGTTATGATCAACTATCATATGCCAAGTATGTTGTAATGGGAGCGCTGATACAGCAAAATAGGAATAACTAGCCTGATTATATCTACAGGCAGTTAGTCAAGGAGGTCAACAAGGAAACTTGGGATGATGAAGAGAAGAAATTTAGACAAAAACTGGCATATGGAACTCAAATTAGCTGCATCTTGGAGTTCCTTGGAAAGGCTAAGGTAAGGGAAGACCCTTTTCACCTCAGCAGGAGACTTGGTCACTTGGACCAAGAAACCCTAAATAATATCGGAGATAAGAAACAAAAGGCAGCTTAGAAGCTCAAGAAAATGACCTTTGGAATGTCTGAGTACAGAGGACCATCAGACTTGAATTAGAGCAGTCAGATGCAGCTGCAGCTGAAGTACCACCTACACCCGAAACCTCACCTGCAGATGTCATTATCCCATCTGCACCTGAAATATTACCTGCACCTGTCATCACACCCATACAAGATTCAGACAGGGATGACATTCCGCTGACCAAGTTGTTCGAGAAGAGGAAGTCACCTGAGAACCCCATCTACACTGTATCCTCACCTGAATTATCACCTAAATGACAGAGAGGACTGGTGGACTATCCCTCACACATAGATGAAGAAATGAAGATAATAATATCACCTGCACCCGCAGTGTCTAAAGCTCAACCTGGGCATGCATCTGAGCTGGTACCTACTGTGATTCCCCTCTTAACACTTCCAAAGAAGAGGAGGCTGAAGAAATCACTGAAATCCAAGGTTCTGATTACTCATTCAATCTGAAGGAGAACAATCACTTAGGACTTACCATAGATCAATTACAGCTGCTAAGAAAAGAAGTTCAGCTATACTCTTTCATTAATATCTATAAATAATGGGCATAGATGAAACACTTACTTTCTCTCAACTGAGAAGATTTGTTGAGAGAAGTACTTAGGATCACCCCACTGCCATCAAACAACTTCTTATGTACTTATGTCAAGAGACCGATGCAAAGATGTTACTGAAGAAGAAATGGTTAATGTCTCAATTTAAACATAACATGGACCGGTTCATCCTTCAGGTAATGAAAGATGTTTTATAAGGTAAAAACTTTGGAGAACAAGTTCAAAAAGAAATAATAGATGTTGAAAAATAGGACATATAAGCAGTTGAAAAGAAGGAAGATAAAGAAGGAGTAGAAGAGAAAGAAAAAGAATCTGAAGAAGTTGAAGAGGAGGTCAAATAAAAAGAAACTGAAAGGAGGAAAAAAAAATAGAAAAGATTGAAGAAGGAAAAGAGGAGAAATAAGATGAAAAAGAGGAGAAAGAAGACAAGGAGGAGAAAGATGAAGAAAAGGAGGAAGAAGAGAAGAGAAAAGATGATGAAGAGGATCATGATCGATAGTCACCTGATCATGCTCCTGGTTTCACAAATCCTGAAGCTGATGAAGTAGATAATCAGGGGGAACATCCTGAGGAAACCCCCTCTAAAAACAAGAAGTCATCTGCATAGAAAAAGTCCCCTGCAGAGAAGAATAGAAAGTCCCCTGCAGATGAGGACTTATCAGATGATAAATTAGGAACTCCTGATAAAACCCCACATGATCAGAGAGCACCTGATAGGATCTTTCCATCTAAAAAATCTATAGCTAGAAAAACAGCACAGGAAAGCTCAGGCGAAAACAATGCTCATCAGATGGCACCTGAAATTCAACTACCATCAAATATCACTGAGCTCATCAGAAGGATAGTGAAAGAGACTATTGTTGAGCTCCTAGCAACTGATGTAAAGCCTGAGCTGGTGTCCCTGAATACAAAAATAGACACTCTGATCAACCAAAATAAACCCTCCCCAACACCTTCAAGCTCAAGAATGCCTCTCAGCATGTCTAATTTCATGCACAAGGTGGAAGAACAACTAACATGTATTATTGATGCCGGCAAAAAGGGGCAATAGAAAAGACAGGGGGAAGCAATGAATGAGGGGGATGGCAGAGAAGAAATGAGGAAAATAAAGATCTTCCACTCATTCAGGCAGGCAGTTCTAGTCGAAAAAGAAAAGAGCCAGCTGCACCTGAAGACCCACTTCCAGCCAAAATAAAAAAGGACCAGACAAGATCCAGAAGTGAGATTGCAATGGAAAGGCAAAGAACTTCAATATGTTGAAGAATTCTTTCCTGTTGAGGCAGAACCAATGTGGGAAAGTGCAAGGAAGCAATTCATAGAGAAGTACTACCTATGGGAAATACTTTAAGACAAAAATTGCTCCCCACAGGAAACTTTCATAAACTTCATGTATATGAATTTCCCCAAACTTTGGGAATTGTGAAGAAATATGCTGCAAAGGAATTCAATGCATACCCTATGATTCCAAGTTTCAGACCTGAAGAAGCACCAACACTCATGAATGGAGAACTTGATGAAATTGCTCTTCGGGAGGAGATTAGAGAAGTCTGCATCGAAAATAATTTCACATCTCCAGAACACCAGCAGTTTGCCTCCTTAGTGGTCAAGAGGAAATATGGGTTAGCCTCAATTACAAGAAGACCCATTGGAGCAAAACATTTGAAGTCACTCCCTCCACCAAAGCAGATCGGAGGAAGAGGAAGAGGCAGTGGAGATAAGAGGTGATTCTTTATTTGTAATCTATTTGTAATTTACTTGTAATTTCTATTTTCTCTTGAAATCTCTAATTTACTTGTAATTTACTTGTATTTTGTTTCTTTCAAGAACTGTACTGTAATGTAACATTTATAAAAATTTTATAACAGTCACTTGAATGACAACCACTAATTGTCTCAAAAAGACTGAGTTTGATTTTTGTCTTGCACTTTATATTTGTGCAGACTTGTTTTATATTTGAATGTTTAAGTTATGCCATCATCAAATAGGGAGAAATGTTAGGAATACTTATTAGATTTTTATGATGTGATCCCTGTACTTTTATCGATGTATTTGTTAAATAAAATAATATTATTGGGATTAAGAATTTAGCTGGTTTGACTGTTTGACTTATGATCCAGCTATTTTCTGGTCCTTGTTGAGACTCTGCATCAGCTAGGTTGTTCCATCCTGGATGGTTCTTCGCATCAGCTATGTTCATTGATGTTGGTTGGGTAGCTTGTGATCTATGTTTTCAACTAGGCATTTGATTCCCATTCTAAGAGTCCAAGATCCCTGCTTAACTCCAGGAATCTTTCTCCTGTCAAAGGCTTGGTGAATATATCAACGATCTGATATTTAGTGCTGACTCTTTATACACGAACTCCTTTTAATTACATGACCTCTGATAAAAAGATGCTTGACATCGATGGGCTTTGTTCTAGAGTGAAGCACTGGATTGTTTGTAATAGCAATTGCACTATTGCTGTCACACCATATTGGGACATCATTTGGAATGATTTTGTAGTCTCTTAGCTGTTTCTGATCCACAAAATTTAAGCACAACAGCTGCCTGCAACTAGCTATTCTGATTCGGTTGTGGGTATTGAATTTGAAGTATGCTTTTACTGAACCATGAGATCATCTTGGTTCTAAGAAAGTGACATGTTCCAGTTGTGCTTTTCCTATTGATTTTACAACCTGTAAAATCAGTTAGAATGACGTGATAGTTCAAAGTTGTTCTCTTTAGGATACCATAATCCAATATTGATTGTACATTTTATATATCTGATTATCTTCTTTGCTGCTTCCTGGTGGGAATGCTTTGGCTTGGATTGGACATACTCCAACTGCATAAGACATGTTTACTCTGCTTGCTGTCAGGTACAGTAGCAATCCAATTAGTCCTATGTAGTGGGTTGTATTGTTCACATTAGGCTATGTTACAGCTTAAGAAAGGACGATTGAATAAGCTGTAATCTTTTTCGAAGTTTGATTTACGTAGCGGAAGTCTCTAGACAAAGTTGTTGTAAGTACATCTACTAGGAAGTCTCATGTAGCATGATGCTTATAGGGTTTTCAGCGCAAGTGTACTAAAATCACAGGCAATAAGAAATTAATAAGTACAAAAAGTAATAACCCACAAGTTTAATGTGGTTTGAGGTAAGCCCCTCTACGTCCATAGGTTCTCCACACAGGAGTAAAAATACTCTTACAATAAAGGCATACACAAATGAATGATTTTAACTAAACTCGTTGCTGTATCGTTCACAAAGATTGATACATCCGACAGTAGCTTAAGCCATTCACATAGATCGTCCATGGGCTTCCTCAACTTGATTTTTCTCACACAGATTGGAGCTTCGTCCTTGAAATCTATTCTTCCCACACATGTCAAAATAGCTTGACTTAGTCCACACAAGACTAAGAGTCTCCGCAATAAGGTTTTCAAGTATCACAAGTAAGAACAACAACTGTAGGCTTTGTAGGCTTCACTGTAGTTGTGTTATTCCTTGTTGAGGACTTGAGATATTTATTAACTCAAGATATTCTATGTATGCATGAAGAAATATATTGCTCTTTGATAATAAGTTCGTCAGTGAGTGAGCCATAAGTTCATATATATATACATATATATATATATATATATATATATATACCTTGGAAAAAGATGCGTTATAAATGTAGTCGTTGGCCAGTTGGTGAGATTTACGGCTCTGATTGGCGGCTTCAGGATGTTTGAATTAAAGATGTTTTGCACTTAACTCTTATAGGGCCATTGGTCAGGATCTTCTAAGGCTTCCCTTTTTCGCTGAAATGAACGCAATCCTTAGGCGAGTTTTGGTCAACAGAAATATCTGAGAGGTTTGACTAAAACACTGTAGCAGGTGAGATACATACAAGTTATCATCATATCAGACGAGGTCTGGTCAACTCAAGTGTCAGCTGAAGTTTGACCATCAGATCAGAGAACACTCATCAGATCAGAGAACATTCATGATCAGTCATCAGATCAGAGAACATTCATCAGATCAAATAATACCATCAGATCAGAGAGGAGTTAACCATCATATCAGAGAACTTCTACAAAATCATTAGAGAAGTTTTACATCAGAGAAGGTTGACCGCACATCTGGTAGGTCTGAACAAGAGATATCAGATAAATTTTCCAGACAAGATATCAGCCAAGTTTAAGAAACTCAATCTAAGTCAGCAAGCGTTGAAGTTAACAATAATGGAAATTCAAATGCAGGAGTAAGGACACAAACTGAAAAGATTCCCGAAAAGTTAGGAATAAAATATTCCTTGAGATCTGTGTACTGAAGACTTATGAATATACAAATCAAGAAAAGCGACGGGACCAAAAGAATTTTTTCAAACAGTCCGAATTGAAAAGGGAATAAAGCCGTGCAATGAAAGGATAAGATAAACAAAGAAGTCTACTCCCCAACGGACGAATTTGTTACCGGAGATGCAACGGCTATGAAGGAAGCTCAAAGAATCGCACTATAAATATATCAAGATCATAATTGAGCAAAGTACGATGCGAACAATACTTATAAGCAATCTAAGCAATCAAAGCAAACAAAGCTATCAAGATAACTATAGCATCGTAAAGAGCAAAGTTTCAAAGATCATATTCTAAGAAGATCTTGAAGTTAGAGAAGACAACACTCTTGTCTTAAAAGCTGAGTACGGGGTACTTCTATGAACAAGGTTCTTCAGAAGTTTCACGACTGATAAGGCATCCACGGTTTCTTGATTAGAAGGTGATAGATAGCTGGAGAGTTTTTGAGGCATCCACTAGTTTTCGATCAAGAGGTGCTAGGCAGTCAAGGGAGTTGCAATGGCCACGGGATTCCACTGGTTGGAAGCTGTTGTAACTGAGATGTCATTGTAATAGTCACTGGTTGAACGCTATAGCGAATTTATCTCCAACTGGTTTGGAGAGAAGTGGATTAGTAGAGAATTACCCCACCTCTGATACCACTATAAGTATTTGTGTGTTTTACTGCATTCATCATACTTATATGTTGTACATATTAACTATTCCATTTAATAGTCAACTGTCTTCCGCATTGCTTAGTCTTTACAGTTGACATATGTCACCTGCAGTCGATATAAGTCACCTGCAGTGTTACCAGTTGTGCTTCCGCACTACTCATCTGCAGCTAAGGCTTGTTAGCTGCATATTATACAGATGAAGAAACTCACCTATATTTCATGAAAAGAGTTGAATAAGTCTATTCACCCCCTAGACTTATTCCTGATGACGTGTGACCTACATATCATAGGCTACTTTTATCATGATCATGTTGGCATGTACTCAGGATGTCCTCCATCCTCCTGGAGGATTTCTCGAATGACTTGAGAATAGTCTCAAGTTCTCCCTCGGGCATAATTATTTGTCTTACTTTGATCATGAGTTTTTACCTCATTCACTTTAATATAAGTTTACGATTGCACTCCATGAGTTTTTCATGTTCGACGTTGCTATTTTCACAATCTAAGGACAAGTTTTCGAAATTAATTTTTAGCAAGTCATTTCATCCTTCAATTCTAAGTTAGAAAGTGAGAGATGTCGTTTTTCTTGTTTTGAATTTTCATGGTCTTGTTGAATAGTTTTGTGACACGTCATTTTCTCAAAGGTATGAGATGTACTAGTATGATGATTAACATTAAAGGAGGTTTAACTTACCTAATCATCACTGTCATCACCATCTTCCTCTAGCCATCATACAGACATAGGCCTATCTTCATTTTCATCATTTGAGGAGTCGTTGTCGATGACATCTTATAGACATTCCTCCATCTTTGTTGCTATAGGTGTGGCTTCTAATTCCCAATATGTGCCTTCAGCTTACTTCTCCATACCCTATGTTTACCATCCCTTTCTTGTTGTTTAGCTTCTGGTAGTTTTTGAACCTTTGGACGTGGAGTCTATTTGCATAGTGTTCTTACTTCCTACAGTTGTAACACATGCTAGAATCTCCTGTGAGTGGTGATCCAAAACTCATGTTGCTGAGGATTTCAGCCTGTATAGAGCCTCTCCAAATTTCTTGATGTTTGCCATCTCATTTGCGACAGCACATCATCATCTTCTCATGTAGCTTTGGAGGTACTGGGAGCAGAGCTGACCCATGTCAGATACATCCGTAAGAGTTGTAGTTTTTCCAGGTGACTCCTTTGCCTTCTCTTTTGTTAATATCATACTCAAAGCCTTGAGGTCAAAGAAGAGATCAAATGTAAACATTTCAGTAAGGTTACAAGACACATGCATGGTTGTGGTCTTAATATCCCACTGAACATGGAGAGATCTAAATATTTTGAGGGTTTTCTCCTTGCAGTACTACTCTTTTCCCAATGCTTCAAGTTTGTCAACAATGCTAGTGAATCTGAGGTCAAGATCCTCAACAGTTTCTGAAAATCTCTTTTCAAAAGACTCAAATTGTTGAGTGAGTTTAGGAATTTTGTTTTCTTTGGAGAGCTTTGTGCCCTCGCATATCATCTTGAGTTTATCCCAGATAGCTTTGGCTGTCTCACAGTCTTTTACCTTCGAGAATGTGACTTTGTCAATAGTGACAAATAACATATTCTTAGATATGTTGTCCAGGTTTGCTCGCATTTTTTATCAGTAGTCCACTGATTTGGAGGCTCTCCAGCAGCTCGGCATGGGGTTATATCACTACTGAAAAAAGGCTTTACTAACAGCAAAAAACTATCACTAAATCCTTCTAGTGACACACGTAAAATGTGTCAGTAATCCGGCAGTCAAAACACAGTGACAACATTTTGCGGTGTCACTAAAGCTAGTGTCAATAGTCCGTGTTACATGAATGTATCTATATTCCGATACGATAATGTCAATATATTTCAATAAATATCAGGTTTCACTACACTTTCACACTATATTGTGAGTAGATAACGGTCCGATAATGTGAGCAAGTAGTAATAGTATTTCAGTGTCATTAATTTCCGTCTTTCTATAATAGCAAATTTTTATGAAACGAAATAGTGACACGTTAATGAGGGTAACTTGTGACACTCGATTATCAAGAAATGCTTGACACTGAATTGATATTTTAATTAATGGTAATTTTATAATTAAATATGTACTGAAAATCACATATCAATTTATATATTAAAATAATACAAACTTTTGATGCTGCAACAATATTTGATAAAGTCTAAATATAAATTAATTCATTAACCATTAGCATTATTATCCTTAATAGTTACAAAGTACATAAGATATAACCAAATATCACGTTGCAAAACCAGTTAACAGGTTCAAAATAACAAACAAAAAGATCACATTTTCTTCCTGTAAGTATAAATCATCCATGCTTCTAACAACAGTGACGTTTTTCTTATACCTACTCTCTTGTAATTATGAAAATAGGAAAAATTAATGTATATGTACAGTACTTGTTGAATAATTCATATATCAATGAATAAATAGACCTGGAATTTTACTGGTTGTCGTAAGCAACAATTAGCTTCAAAACACATGCAGCCCACTCATCGTGCATTCGAGAAAGGTCATCCGTATTATAATCATGGCATTCAGAAAATTACAAATTAAAAATTATAATAAATCAATATATGGCAAGGCAACAATAGGTTAATTTGTAAATTAACCACATGCTAACTTTATTCTTGTAAGAAACTTAATAGGAATAAACTCACATTATGTTCATAAATGTGCGGGTCATGCACGGCATCTTGGAGGTACTTCATAACATAATAGCCAAATTCAAATGTACTAGGCTGTTTTGAACACTAAAAAAAGAATAAAAGAACTTCAGTTTCAGATTGGTTGAAGTAGATATCATAACCATGCACATGTTTTATTGATACATGCACACATACCCATTGCATATCCTTCTTTCTATTACATTTAACTTGATGTATTTGTACCGCACTATAAGTAATAAATAACAAACATCAACCAAGTAACGCATAAAACGTTTAAAGACACTTGAAGACAACATCAACAAACAAAATAAAAATAAAACACAGATATTAAACTTACTCATTCACCATTTGCTCTAGTTCCTCATTTGGACGACCATCAGGTAATGTATCAAGATGCTTGATCTTACGAGTCACCATATCGATTACCACAACCACCCAATGGCGATTGATTAATAATATAGAACAAGAATTATAAACGATAACCATAAACCATCACATAAGTAAAGAAATAAATAGAGCATACCCAGGGTTATATGGGAACACAATAATCCGGGCTATTTGTTTGTTGTCCAAAAGATTTGATAGGTACGAACATATACCTGGAAAGCTAGTAGGGAACTTAACATTGAAATATCACCTAATTGAATTGGTAAGCCATTACCCCAACTTTCCATCTCTTCGAACAAGTGTTTACCAATAAAAGTTTATAAATATTGTAAAACAGCAGTAACATTAGAAAATAAAATAAGAATAAAGATGGTCAAATATCTTACTTGATCCATATCTCAATCACAGAATTTAAAACCTCATCAAATTCAAGGACTTCTCGACAAATCTATTTGTCAAACCTTCTCCCATGAACTGGATATCCAAATGTCTTCATATCGTATTCCACGATAATTGCACATGTTAAGGAATCCTCCACCATTATCTCAAACATGCTCATTTGTACACTTTTATTATTCTCTTTCCTTCACATCCCCACGAGTATTCTTCTATAAAATAAGCTTCCTTAAAGTTGTTGGTTTTACAACATTTGGTTCTTTTGGTAATGGGTCTATCCTAATACATGCCACTTTATAATTTATAGGCTTTAGGTAATCAACTTGTTCTTTAGAAGGGGTTAATCTGGCCAATCTTCGAAGTGGGGAGTGTTTCAAAGTGGCTGCATCCATGCAAGGTTGAATTGGTATTGGAGATGCTAAAATAGGCATGTCTATGCTCATCTCATCATCCAGAGTAGCAATGTTGGTGGCCTAGTAAAAAAGGAACATAACATAAAATTAATGAAATATGCTACTAAAAGGGAAAAGAGATTATGATTTGCATTGAAAAAAATCAATACATTTTTATCCTTCAACTTGGGGATTGATCATCCATCTTAGCACTGCATGTAAGTTCTGATTGAGGGAAGTTCGAATTTCCAACTTCAGTATTGATGCTCCCATTAAATTTTGCTGCTAATTGATTAATTTATCATGCGTGAATAGAAAACTCTCTTCATACGCTCTTTTTTCTCGTGCAAGCTCCACAGGATCAGGAACCTAGACGTACATTGGAAGAGTCACGAACGGACCAAGTCCTTGCACCTTACCTCCATTTGTCCTTTTCTTAAGTGCTTCGTCCAATATATCTTTTGAACCTCGGGGTTGAAAACCACCTTGCTCAACAAACTCTTAAGACACTTTAAACAAAATCGTAATCATCATATTATAGATATCATAATATGAATTAACAATATATCATAATATTTACACTTCTATCAGCCACTTGTTGCATTTCACGTGTGTAGCTCATGTCCTTTTTTCTATGAGCCAGCAACCATGTTTCACTGCGGTCGATCTCACGTTCAGAAAATCCAAGCTCTAATTTCACGTTCAGAAAATCCAAGCTCTAACTTCTTCAAGGAAACAATATGATTAAGTATCTTTAAGCTAGATGTAACATGATGTTTCAATATATTGTATCAGATTCCAAAAGCATAATAATCAAACAGTATACTTTCTCTTTTAGCAACATCCCCGCATATCCAGCACATCCTAAGTGGTGATTATACACATTCTTTGCTCGTTTTTCCTTTGTTATGTTACTTTTTTCCTACACAACAAAGTAGACAGTTAAAAAAGATAAAACATTATAAATATTCATGAGAAAAACGAGTATTAGACATATACCTTAAAGTTCTCGGACAAACTTCGGCAATAAAAGCTTTCCTATGATGCTTTTTGATGAATTCACTCTATTGGAGGTTTTCTCCGTGAGTTCATGTTATCTGAGTTGGAAAGAATATAATCATTGGCCAATTTGTATCTAAATATCCTCAATGATGATCCCATCCAACTAGGAACTTGCCTCTTAGCCTTAAAAGTCAGCTTGAACTTCTCTTGGAAATTACTCCAAAGTGATTCCTTCATTTCTAAAGGCACTCTTCTCCAATAATATATATTATCACAATTCTCTATCGTGTTACAACCCCAATATAGTTCTTTAGATCATTTCTCTTGAAGCCAACTGGAACTCAAGAAGATTTGTAGACAATCTCACCTTCCACTTGATCCTTTTTTGCAAATTTTTCTTTTTGGTCTTGTTTCTTCGAGGTCTTCCTTCAAGATCTGGATCAAAATAGGTCTCCTCATTTGCTGCCATTTTCAAAGTAACTAGAAGTTTATAAAATAACAATCAATAAAACTTAGAGCAACAGTACCTGAATTAAATATAATGATTTTTTTTAACCAAAGAAATGAACTTACATGGATTGCGAACCAAAAACTCAGAAAGATTATTGTACATTTATTGTACATCCAGGAAGATTGGACAAAGGTGCATATACATCTATGTTATCACTATCGCCACTACTTGAATAATCACTTTTTTCACTCACTAAACAAATAATCCATATGTTGTTGTCTAACTGGTCTTTCACATAAAATACTTGCTTTACTGTAGATCACAAGTCGTCAGGAATAAGTCTAGGGGGTGAATAGACTTATTAAAACTCTTTTCCCGAAAGTCAGCTGAGTTTCTCAGCTCTGATAAGTACAGATGACTTAAAGTCGTCTGCAGATAAGATATGCGAAAGACAACTGATGACGATAGCAGGCAACTTAATGTTCTCTGTAGATAACTAACTAATGGAACAATAAATATGTATGCAGCACGTAAGTATGATGTTCAATGCAGTAAAACACGTAGGCACTTATAGTGGTTTCAGAGGTGGGGTAATCATCTACTAATCCACTTCTCTCCAAACCAGTTGGAGATAAATTCACTATAACTATCAACCAGTGATAAAGGTTACAATGAATTTTGCCTAGTTACAACAGCTTCCAACCAGTGGAAACCCATGGCCATTGAAACTCCCTTGACTGCCTAGCACCTCCTGATTGAAAACCCTTAGATGCCTCAACAATGCTGGAGTTGTCTACCACCTTCCAATCAAGAACCCATGGATGCATTTACGTTCATTTTACTTTCAAGAACCTCGTTCAAGAAAGCAACCCCGTACTCAAGTTTTTAGACATAAGTGCTGTCTTCTCCAACAAAGAGCTTCTTTGGATATGATCTGTTAAGCTTGCTCTTTCATGATGCTATAGAATGCTTTTGATTGCTTGAATGCTTTGATCGCTTGTAAGTTTTGTTCGCATCGTATCTTGCTCACTTCATATCTTCAGATATATATTGTACGATCCTTGAGCTAACTTCTTAGCCATTGCAATACTGTAACAAATCTGTCCATTGGAGAGTGGACTTCTTTGTTTATCTTATCAATCCGTTGCAAGGCTTGATTCCCTTTCCAAATCCGACTGTTGAAAGACTTTCTTCGATTTAGTGCTGTTATTCTTTGATTAGAAAAAGCATAAAGTCTTCATAGCGTGGATCTTGATGAATATTTGATTCCTTGCTTTCCCGGAATCTTTCAAGTTTATCTCCTACGTCCGTATGTGACTTTCCGTGATTGTTGACTTTCAACTCTTGCTGATGTGGACTAAGTATCTTGGCTGAACTGAGAACCTCTCTGATATTCTTGGTCAAACCTGCAGTCAACCTTCTCTAGTGTAAGGTTATCTGATGTGAAGTCCTCTACTCTCTGACTTGAATTTATCTGGAAATAAAGTTCCCTGATCTGATGATCTCTACTTCTGGACTTCTCTACTCTGATCTGAACTTCTCTTCTCTGAAGTTCTCTGTCTTGAAGTCCTCTGACTTGAACTTCTCTGAGATAATCTTCTCTAATCTAAAGTGAAGTTCTCTAACCTGAAGTTATTTGACTTGATATTCTCTGAGATAAAATCCTCTGATCTAGAATGAACTTCCCTGATCTTCTCTTATCTGAACTTCATTGAAATACAGTTCTCTTTTCTGTACTTCGTCGATTTTATAACTGATCAATAATACTAAGCCTAAAAACTTAAAAGGCCTATAGAAGATGCTCATTTGGTTCTTCTTTACATTTTGCCTGGTACTTTAAACATACATTTGAATAATGAATTAATACAGGGATGACATCATCAAAATCTAATAGGTATTCCTAACAAATTCCCCCTATTTTGATGATGGCAAAACTAAAAGCATTCAAATGTAAGCAAGTCTGCACATGATACAGTGCAAGACACAAATCGAACTCAGTCTTCCTTTGAGACAACTAGTGGTTATCATTCAAATGACTGTTATAAAATTTTATTGATATTACATTGCAGTGCAGCGTTGAATGATACAAAATACAAGTAAGTTGCAAAAATTTACAGGTAAATTTCAAACTAAAATTACAAGTAAATAAAATTGTAGGTCTAATCTATCTATCTCCCTCTTCCTATTCCTCTAGAAACCTTCAGCTTTGATGGAGGGATAGACCTTAAAGGTTTTGCACCGATTGGCTTTTTGGAAACTGGAGCTATCCATATTTCCTTCTGACTACCAAAGATGCAAACTCTTGTGAAGTTATTCACAACACATAGCTTCTTAATCTCCTCCTGAAGAGCCAGCTCATCCAGATAATTATTTATTAAAGTGGGGGCTTCTTTAAGTGTGAAACTAGGGATCATAGGATAGGCTCCGAACTTTTTGGCGTATTTATTCAGAACAGCCCAGAGCTTTGGCCAGGTTGAGGACATAAAATTTATGAATGACTGCTGTGGGGAGCATTCTTTATCCTGCAGCAATTCCCAGAGAAAGAATTTTTCAATGAACTGCTTCTTTGCTCCTCCCCACATAGGTCCTGCTTCTGCAGGTAGAAATTCCTCAACGTACCATAGCTCTTTTTCCTCCCATTAAAATCTTTGCTCAGGTTCCTGCCTGGTCCTCCTCTTCTTGGTTGCAGGTTGATCTTCCGATGGTGCAGCCATCTCCTTTCGCTTCACGTAGGAAGTTCCAGCATGGATGAGAGGTAAGGTTTGTTCTAGAATAACTTCTCTGCTCTTGCCTTTGACTTTTCCCTTATCTTCCCTGACATTTCTATCTTACCCTTCTTCCCACTGTCTGATCTCAGGTGCTTTGACGTGCTCTTTTCCTTTATCTTCCCCCTTTTTGCCAACATCAATAATCACTGCTAGTTACTCCTCCACCCTGTTCATAAAGTCATACATTCCAGGAGGCATTCTGGAATTCGTTGGTGTTGGAGAGGGGTCCTTCTTGAGCAGGGCATCCATCTTCAGGTTAAGGGACTGGAGATCGGGCTTCACCTCAGTTGCGAATAACTTGGCAACTATTTCCTCGACAATCCGTCTGATCATCTCGGTCGGCTCAGGTGAGATAGGAATTGTAGGTGCCATCTGAGGGGCATTCTCACCTGAGTCCTCTTGGTCAGGTAACCTTCTTGCAGTTGATTTTTCTGAAGGTAGACTTCGATCAGCTGGCTTCTGATCAGATGGGGTTTTGTCAGTTGTGCCTAATTTGTCCTCTTCAGGCTAATGAAAGCTAGATGCCTAATCAGGTGCACCACCGGCTCCATTTTCTCTCTTGTCATCTCCTTTCTTCTCTTCTCCTTCTTCTTTTTCTTCTTCTTTTTCTTCTCCTTTTTCTTCTTCTTTTTCTTCTCTTTCTTCTTCTTCTTTTTATTCATTTTCTTTTTCTTCTTCTTTTTCATCTCATTTTTCAACTTCTGTTTTTTCAACTTCTTCGTTTTTTTCTTTTTCAAACTCTTTTTCTTTTTCAACATTTTCAACTCCTTGTTTTTCAATTGCAGCTTCTTATTTTTCAATATTTTCAACTTCTTTTTCAACTGCAGCTTCTTCTTCTGCCTCTCCAACCACATATTCAACTTTAACATTCTCAACTTCCTCCTCCCTCCCATCAGCCTCCTCTTCAAACATTCCTCTCTCCAGACCCTCCTTCATCACTTGAAGGATGAATTGGTCCATGTTCTGTTGGAAATGGAGCATGAACCAATCCTCGTCAAGTAGAACCTGCACGTTAGTTTCTTGACAGAATAACATAATGAGTTGTTCCACATCTATTGGATGCTCCCAGGAGGTCTTATCAACAAGAGCTTTAAGTTGGGAAAAGGTGTACATCCTGAACTCTCTCCATTCTTCGTACATATTGACAAAGGAATATTTTGACACTTCTTTTCTTACCAACTTCAGATGTGCTGCGGAGAGTCCCAGAGGGTTGTTGGTCTTTAAATTGAATGAATAATTTGCGGTAGGGATTTGAATGGTCTCCTCGGATTCTTTTTCCTCAGTAATGCTAGGAAGAGTGAGGAGGGGAATGTTGTCTGTCATCAGCTCTGGCTGGTCTTCAGTCGGGGCAGGTGCATGGGATATGACTATTTGCATCTGAGCAGATGGATCTTCGGTTGGTGCAGGTGAGATGACATGCTGCACCTCTTCTTATTCTCTATCAGATGAGTAGTTCACCAAACCTCTCAGTCTTTTGGGGGACTTCTCTGGTGGAGATGTTGCATGGACAGCTTCTTCTAGTTCAGGTGACTTCCTCTTCATTAGCTCGGACAGAGGAACATTGTCATCATCTGAGTCATCTGCACAGAGCTTCTCCACTACAGGTGACTTTGGAGCGATCTCAGCTGCGGTTGCCTCAGACTTGTCTGATTCAGTATCTGAGGGGCCTCTGTACTCAGATGGTCTAGATCTCATCTCCTTTATTATTATTCTTGCAACTTGTTCTCTCTTATCTCCAATGGTCTTCAGGGTCTCATGGTCAGATGACCAAGTCTCTTGCTGAGGTGAAAGGGGTCTGCCTTTACCTTAGCCTTTCCAAGATGCTCTAGAATTCAACTGATCTGGGTTTCGTAAGCCAACTTTTGTCTGAAATTTTTCACGTCTTCGTCCCAGCTTGCTTTATTCACTTCCCAAACCAACTGTCTGTAGATGTAATCAGGCCAGTTAAGTCGCTTTGGCTGCATGAAGGCTCCCATCACCACATATTTTGCTGAAGATAGTTGGTCATAACTTCCAGCCATGCCCATGACTATTTTGTTATTGATGTCAAGGACATATTTATACTCTTTCTTTAGGTCATTCTTTTTGGCAGTCATTTTGACCTTCGAAGACTCTTTCGGCAACTTGATTTCAAACCACATCTCAGTCGAGCTTTGTTTGAGGGCTTCGACTGCGATGCCTCAGTTTTCCATCTGAAATGCATCTGTGATTGTCTGAGGAGTAATATCGACTTCCTCTCCAAGAATCATGCTCGAAATGCTGTGCTCCGTCACATGGGCCTCCTTGTAGAAACAAATAACAGCTTCTTTGTACGCTGCTTGGGGGATATGTCGAGAAAATGGTAGATTCCATTTTTCTTCATCATCCTTATGACATATGCCATTTCACCTGTCTGGTTCGTCGCCAGCAATCCTTCGAAATCGATCACGATGCTGAATATTATCTGATCCTTCACAACCTTGAGGTTAACTCCTTCAAAATAAGCTACAATTTCTACAGAAATTTTTTTTTTCACTGAGTGTAGAGAGGATTCAAAGGTTTTTCTGCTCTTGAGAAATTAGGGTTCTTAGGCTTTGAAAACGGTAAAGGTTTTGAATTAGTTTCCGCCGCCTTAAATAGCAAGTTGAAAAGACTCTTTGAATTTTTAATAATAAGAAATTAATCGGAAGTACAATTCTTGATGTTTAAGAAATGACGGTTAAAATTTGATTGGACGCCGTGGAGGTCCTGTGAACGTATCTTTGTCCACGTATGAAAAAGTAATAAAATAATAAAGTCAGTCTCGGAATTAGAAACTTAGCTGGTTGACTGTTTGTCTTCTAATGTAGCTGTGTCTTCTTATCTGATCTGATCAGCTAGCTTTCCATGTCTTCTGCATCAGGTAAGATATGTTGTCTCAGGTCAGCTAGGTTTCTTCGTCTCTCCTTTAGATTCTCATCTGGTCTGATCAGATAGGTTCCTTGTCTGCTCTGATCAGGTAGCTCTTCCTTGTGTGCATCAGGTAGCTTCCTTCGCTCGTCTGATATGATCATCAGGTAGCTTCCTTCGGTCTTCTGTACTAGATTTCCAATCTAGTAGGCCAAGTTACCTTCTTAGCTCTAAAAACCTTTCTTCTGGTAAAGGTTTAGTGAATATGTCAGCAATTTGGTATTCTGTGCTGACTCTTTCTACTCTGACTCTCTTGTTAAGCACATGATCTCTGATGAAATGATGTTTGACGTCGATGTGCTTTGTCCTTGAGTGTAATACTAGATAGTTGGTTATTGTGATTGCACTATTGTTGTCACAAGCATATTGGGACTTCATTTGCAATGATGTTGTAGTCCCTTAGCTGTTGTCTGATCCATAGAGTCTGTGCACAACAGCTACCTGCAGCTAGGTATTCTGAATTTGTTGTTGATATTGAGTTGGATACCTGCTTCGTACTGAACCAAGAAATAAGTCTGGTTCCAAGGAATTGGCACGTTCCACTGGTGCTTTTCCTATTAATCTTACATCCTGCAAAGTCTGCATCTGAGTATCCTGATAGCTCAAAGTTTTCGTCTTTAGGATACCATAGTCCAACATTTATTTTATACTTAAGGTATCTAATAATCCTCTTAGCTGCTTCATGATGAGACTGTTTGGTTTGTATTGAAATTTTGCACATACTCCTACAGCATAAGATATATCTGGTTTGCTTGCAGTTAGGTAAAGGAGTGATCCAATAAGTCCTCTGTAGTGGGTTGGATCCATTGATATGCCTCCTTCATCTGCATCTAGGTATAGGCTTGTGCTCATTGGTATTCTTGCTAGTTAGGTTGGATCCATTCTAAACCTCTTGATTAGATCTCTTGTGTATTTAACTTGATTGATGAAAATTCCATTTTTCATTTGCTTGACTTGCAAGCTAAGAAAGAAGTTTTGGTTGCCCATCATACTCATCTCAAATTCTCCTTGCATGAGATTTGAGAATTTCTCACATAGCTTCGGGTTGGTTGAGCCAAATATGATGTCATCCACATATATTCGTACTAATAATATGTGGTATTTATGTTCCACTCTGAATAGGGTCTTGTTTCTCAAGAAACACAGATAGTGTTTCATACCATGCTCTTGGTGCCTGCTTGAGTCCATATAGAACTTTTAGAAGTTTGTGGACTTTTTCTCCTTTGTAAAATCTAGGGTCTTGCTCCACATAGACTTCTTCTTGTAAAATTCCATTGAGAAAGGCACTTTTCACGTCCATTTGATAGACTTCAAAATCTTTGAATGCTGCATATGCAAGGAATTGTCTCATGGCTTCAAATCTTGCAACAGGTGCATATGTTTCATGAAAATCTATTCCTTCACATTGTGCATATCCTTTAGCAACTAATCTGGCTTTATTCCTAACAACAGCGCCATCTTCATCAGACTTGTTCTTATACACCCATTTGGTGCCTATAACCTTCCGCTGATCTGGTTTGTCTGTTAGTTCCCAGACATTATTTCTGTCCATTTGGTTGAGCTCTTCTTGCATTGTATTGATCCATGAGTAGTCCTATAGTGCTTGTTCTGTTTTCTTGGGCTTCATTTGAGACATGAAACATCAGAACATCGCCATTCATGCGAATACTTTGTATTGTCTGGTTCTGACTCCATCATTTAGGTTTCCAATGATCTGTTGAATGGGATGATCTCTTATCTATTTGGGGATATCTTCTTCAGGGTCTGTTCCCCCTGTTGAGTTACTTTGTTGAACTTCTTCTCTCTCTACATCAGCTTGGTTTTGGGCTTCTTGTTCTGCAACTGGATCAACTACGGTCTTGTCATCTGCAGGTGGGGATCCTATCTGATCTACAGATGTGTCTTTATCAGCAACAGATGGGTCTTCATCAGGTGCATCTGGATCAAGTAGGTTTTGGGATCCTATTTGATCTGCGGTTGGGTCTTCAGGCTGATCTGCAGGTGAGTCCATCGTTCTTGTGTCATGAATGATGACTTCTTCTAAGGTGGTGGATTTGAGCTTATTCTCAATTAATTCCATCTGTTTTCTATACTCAACGGTGGACTCAGCAAACACAACATGAGGTGTTTCTTCCACAACTAAGATTCTTTTGTTAAATACTCTGTATGCCTTGATTATTTGTGAGTATCCCATAAAGAGACCATCATCAGTTTTAGCATCAAAGGCATTCAGTTGGGTTTTACCATTGTTGTGGATGAAACACTTACAACCAAATATATGAAAATATGCAACAGTTGGTGTTCTGCCATTCCAAACCTCATAGGGAGTTTTGCCATGTCTTCCTACAATCATACTCCTGTTCTGAGTGTGGCATGCTGTGTTAACAGCTTTGGCCCAGAACCTCTTTGGCAGGTCAGCTTCAGCAATTATGGACCTGGCAGCTTCCTTCAAGGTTCTGTTCCTTCTTTCAGCAACACAATTCTGCTGTGGAGTTCTGGCTGCAGAGACTTCATGCTGAATCCCATTCTGATCACTATACTCAGTGATTGTCTTGTGGAGAAATTCTCCTCCTCTATCTGATCTGATCTTGATGATTGAGAGGGATTTCTCATTCTGAATCTTCCTTAGCAGCTCAGGTAACTTTATCAGTGTTTCACTCTTTTTATAGAGAAAAACAAGCCATGTATAGCTTGAGTAGTCATCTACTACTACTACTACTAGAGCATGCTTCCTTCCACTCAATGTCCTTGGCTTGATGGGGCCAAAGATATCCATATGAAGTAGGTCTAGAATTCTTGTGGTGAGAGTGGTAGGCTGAACTGGTTTGAATGATGCTCTGGTTTGCTTCCCTTTCTGACATGCATCACAGAGAGCTTCCTTCTTGAATAATTCTTCTGGAAGTTCTCTGACCAGCTTTTGAGAGCTTATCTAATTGATGGCTTTGAAATTCAGGTGACATAATCTTTTGTGCCACAACCATTCATTTTCATCAATTGTCTTGGATAGAAAACAGGTGTTTGGAGTGCCTGTGTTCCAATCTATCATGTATACATCTGTCCTTCTGAATCCTTGTAGCTTCACTTCCCCAAATAAGATATCAATCACCATGCATTTCCAAATGGTGAAGACTACTAGGTTCTTCCCATCACATAACTGACTTATGCTCAAAAGGTTGTATTTGAGCCCTTTGACATAATGAAATTTGGATATGGTTATATTTCCTCTGTGCAACTCTCCAAATCCTTTTATATGTCGTCTAGAGCTATCTCCAAAGGTTACATATGGGCCTCTTTCTTTGATATAATTTGATAGCACCTTCTTATTCTCAGTCATGTGCCTTGAGCATCCAGAATCTACAAACCATTCTTCTTTTCCCATTGTTGAGTTTGAGGAGATGTGGTAGTAGTCCTTCCACCTTTTTTGCAATCAAACAAGCAGAGATTTAGGCACCCAAATCTGTGTGGGTCCACAGGGGTTAGTAGGTTTCCTGTATAATTGATTTCTCCTTGTATTATGGAAGTTATGTTGATTGCCCCTAAAAGGTGTGTGTTGTCTAGGCCTATATCCCTAATTAGGATTGTATATTGGATATGCCTCATAAAATCTTTGGTGTGGGCCATTTCTAAATCTTGGCTGGGACCATTTATTAAATCGTTCGGGTCTCCACACCTGTTCATTTTGAAAACTTGGATAACCTTGAGGTTTCCATTTGCCTCTCCCATTTTGAAATCTGTTTTTAGAGTCTTTGATAATAGTTGGCATAATGTCTTAGTTGCTGCTTTTTCCATTGCCTAGTCTCTTGACTTGGTTGCTGCCTATTTTGAAATACGGGTTTATAGATAGGCTCAGTAGTCGGGCCAAGTGTTTCTCCCTTGATGAAAGTAGTTTTTGAACTAGAGGGAGTGTTGGGGTCATATCCAAGGCCTGATCTGGAATATAGTGGCCTTTTGTTCATACACAGTTCATCCAGGGTTACAGATGCCTTTAGAGATGTTATCTCTTTAGCCTGTGTACTATTTAACTGTTTCACCTTGGATAGTTCAGGTTTAACATGAGCAAGAGCAGCTGACTTTTCACTATTTAAAACAGTCAGCTTATGGATCTCAGCTGCAGTATTTTCAGATGAGTTTTTCAAAAAAAATTCAGATTGTTTTTCAAGCTCAGCTATAGTGTTTTTAAATTTTGCTGATTCTTGACTGAGCTTGTCAAAATCATTTTTCAGCTGGACTCTCTCATATTTCAGCTGTTAATTCTCAGTTGTGATAGTCTGGTGAGCTGATTTTAGGGTTTCAAAATCTTTTAGCAATAGATTAACAGATTTATGAAGATCCATGTCTTCATATATGCCAGAGCTAAAACCTTCAGTATTTTGAGGTTTAGAAGTTACCTCTTCATCAGCTAGGTTGGCCATCAGACAGTTGTATTCATCATCATCAGAGAAGAGTACACCGCTTGATTCAACTCTCACTTTGATCTGATCTTCAATGATGAGGGCTTTCCTCTTGTCCTCCTTTCTGCTCACGTCCTTCTTGATTTCACCCTTCTTGAGATCAGGACAGTCAAATTGTATATGTCCTGTCTTATGACAGTTGTATCATTCAACCTTCTAGTTTCCAGCCTTTTGATTCCTTCTTGGGTTGTCTTTGTAATTCTTCTTGTACTTGGAGTAGTTTTTCCGAAAGTTGCTGAATCTTTGTATTATGAATGCCATCTCTTACTCAAAATCTAGAGGATTCGGAGTTTGACATCAGATAGGATCTTGGCAGGGGATTCTGCTGCAAATGTTATTCCCTTCTCTACTGGCTCAGTTGATGATGAACATGAAAGCTCGAACTCATAAGCCTTCAAATCAGAGAACAGCTCCTGGATCTTTATCTTGTTGAGATCCTTTGATTCTCTCATAGCCACTGCCTTGATGCTTCATTTGGGGTTGAGGGATCTTAGAACTTTAAGTGCCATCTCTCTGTTGCCATAGGTCTTTCCAAGGGAGTTAATTTCATTTATTATCTCAGTGAATCTTATGTCCACTTGGTCAATTGATTCACCATTCTTCATTTTGAAGTTGTCAAACTTTCGAGTAGCAATTGACAACTTATTTTCTTTTATCAGCTCAGTTCCCTCACACATTACAGATAATGTATTCCAAATCTCTTTGGCATTTTTACAATTCTTGATCTTGACCATGGTTGATTTGTCAAGAGTCTGGTACAGCACATCTCTGGCCCGGCTATCAAGATTGGCCATCTTCCTTTCTTCAGGGGTTAGCTCCGTCCTCTTCTTGGGAATCTTCTCTGGCTTGACAGCTGCAATTTCTTCGTGGGTGTTGTCCTTCTCAAAGATGAAAGGACCGTCTTCAATGATGCACCACATGTCATCATGGATGGATGATAAGTGTGCCTGTATTCTTATATTCCAGAGGTTATATTCATCAACAGAAAATACAGGTAATCTAGAGTGCATGTGTTGCATGTGTTCCATTCTAAATGAGAGATTAAAATATATATCCTCAGATATATGGATTTGGTTCTGTAAAAATTGAACCAACCGCACCGATACCACTTGTAGGTCACAAGCCGTCAGGAATAACTCTAGAGGGGGGTGAATAGACTTATTGAAACTCTTTTCCCTAATGTCAGGTGAGTTTCACAATTGTGATAAGTACAGATGACTTAAAGGCATCTACATACAAGATATGCGGAAGACACAGCTGATGACGATAGCAGGTAACTTAATGTTCTCTGCAGATAACTAACTAATGGAAGAATAAATATGTATGCAGCAGGTAAGTATGATGTTCAATGCAATAAAACACGCAGACACTTATAGTGGTTTCAGAGGTGGGGTAATCCTCTACTAATCCACTTCCCTCCAAATGAGTTGGAGATAAATTCACTATAACTGTCAACCAGTGATAAAGGTTACAATGAACTTTGCCTAGTTACAACAGCTTCCAACTAGTGGAAACCCGTGGCCATTGCAACTCCCTTGACTGACTAGCACCTCCTAATTGAAAACCCTTGGATGCCTCAACAATGCTCGAGTTGTCTATAAACTTACATTAAGAACCCGTGGATGCGTTCACAGTCTTTTTACTTTCAAGAACCTCGTTCAAGAAAGCAACCCCATATTCAACTTTTTAGACAAGAGTGTTGTCTTCCCCAACAAAGAGCTTCTTTGGATATGATCTCTTAAGCTTGCTCTTTCACGATGCTATAGAATGATTTTGATTGCTTGAATGCTTTGATCACTTGTAAGTTTTGTTCACACTGTTGTTCGCATCGTATCTTGCTCACTTCATATCTTCAGATATATATAGTATGATCCTTGAGCTTCCTTCATAACCGTTGCACTATTGTGACAAATCTGTCCGTTTGAGAGCGGACTTCTTTGTTTATCTTATCAATCCATTGCAAGTCTTGATTCCTTTCCAAATCCGATTGTTGAAAGACTTTCTTTGATTTAGTGCTGTTATTCTTTGATTAGAAAAAGTATAAAGTCTTCAGAGCGTGGATCTTGATGAATATTTAATTCCTTGCTTTTCCGAAATCTTTAAAGTTTGTCTCCTACGTCCGCATGTGACTTTCCGTGATTGTTGACTTTCAACTCTTGCTGACGTGGACTGAGTATGTTGGCTGAATTGAGAACCTGTCTGATCTTCTTGGTCAAACCTGCAGTCAACCTTCTCTGGTGTAAGGTTCTCTGATGTGAAGTCCTCTGCTCTCTGACTTGAATTTATCTGGAATAAAGTTCCCTGATCTGATGATCTCTGCTTCTGGACTTCTCTACTCTGATCTAAACTTCTATGCTCTGAAGTTCTCTATCTTGAAGTCCTCTGACTTAAACTTCTCTGAGATGATCTTCTCTAATCTGAAGTGAAGTTCTCTAACCTGAAGTTATCTGACTTGAAATTCTTTGAGATAAAATCCTCTGATCTGGAATGAACTTCCCTAATCTTCTCTTATCTGAACTTCATTGAAATACAGTTCTTTGTTCTATACCTTCGTCGATTTTACAACTGATCAATAATACTAAGCCTAAAAACTTATAAGGCCTATAGAAGATGCTCATTTGGTTATTCTTTACATTTTGCCTAGTACTTTAAACATACATTTGAAGAATGAATTAATACATGGATGACATCATCAAAATCTAATAGGTATTCCTAACATTTACATGACCAGCTAAAATGAAAAAATCAGATGTATATCCTATTCTGTCAATATTAGCTAAACTCAGCCCAAATTCATAAATGAGAACCCCCTAGCATCGACCCAATCACACTTGAAAAGTACTTTATGGACCCCTAAATAGTCAAGTTTCTGAATTTCACCAATCTGCCCATAAAATGCATGGCCCCTGTGTGGGTATTGTTGTCTTTTGAACTTGAAACTTGTACAACTTTGGCAACAATGTAAACCCCACTGTTTTGTGTTACAGATTGGCATCCCGTTCTCTTGTTGCAAAACTAAAGCCATTAACAAAGTAGCCATCGAGAATCACCACACTTGATCGTGGTTTGTCTGCCAACAACCATACCAAACTATCAACTGCTACATTATTTGATTTAGCAATTGTTACCAAGTGTTATCATAAACAATGATACCAATTATATAGCTTGTCATAATGTGTTTACTTATACTGCTGGGATTAATTATAACATTAGTAGTGTAACCTTTTCTGTCCACCAATTAGAAAATGTTTAGGAGTGTTCATTTTGTAACCACAAAGGTTTCTTTGATTTTCGAGGGCAATTTGATTACAAGAATGTCAAATGATTCCTAAAATTATATGAAATTAATTAACACAAATAAAAGGCATCAGGTTGTAAAATCAATATTTAAGGTCGAGGTTACTTATTCTATATAAGGTTGAATCTCAGGAGAGTTAACCAAAACACATCGGTGCGCTTGTGCCAATGTAGGACCATCAAACCAGAAGGTAGTCCAATTGATTCACAATTTGAGAGGTACTCAGCACAAAATTCAAGTTCTTCCTCAGCAATGTAGCACTCCGCAATGCAACCTTTAGGCCTATTTTGGTTGTGAACGTCATCTGTTATATGTTTCATTCCTCTCTCAAATAGAAACATCTAACGAAGGTAGAGTGGGCCACACAATTAAACTTCTTCCACTAAATGGACTGTCAAGTGGACCATAATATCAAAGAAGGAATAGAGGAAGTATTGTTCTAGATTGGATCATATGACTTGAAGTTTTTGTTTCAACTGGTCAAGGGAATCAGGTTGTATATTACTTTAGGAATTGAAAAAGAAACACACCATAGTTATGACAGATCTAACATTTTTTGACAAGCAATTTTGAATAGCCCAGGGTAGAAGCTCTTGCATTAGAGTATGATAGTCATGTGACTTAATCCCGTGAATACAACACTCATCCATTGAGACAAGGTTTTTAAAGTTATAACTATAACCATCAGGTACCTTAACACCTTGTAAAGATTCACAAAATAATTTTTTTCTTTCTTATTTAGAGCTAATGAGGCAGGGATTGGGGCTTTGGTTTAGCCATCATAAGCTAATGTGATAGAGACTTTATTTAACTTATTACTCACATCAGAATGTGATAAATCTTTCCTAGCATTAAGTCCATCCTTTGTCCTCCCTGGTTGATTAAGTAATGTGCCATAGATGCTTGCACACATATTTTTCTCAATGCGCATTACATCTAACTCATGGGGAATTGATAAGTGTTACCAGTACTCTAATTCAAAGAAAATTGATTTCTTTTTTAACAACTTAGCTATAGTCTCATTGCTCTCACCATTGCCATCAACTCCACACTCGCCGTTATCATCACCCTCGCACTCAACATCCTCACCGTGTTTTCTCTTCTTCTGGACCTTTTCCCCAAATTTAGTGTTAATTCCTTACCAAGTTAAAAACTTCTAGACCAGAGAGACGTTTAGATGAGTTATCCTCATTAGGAAAATGACCCGTATAAGATATTTTTCGACTACGAGGCAGCCAACATGCATTTTGTTAATCCCACAAACTGGACAGCCATACTATCCCTTCATAGTGCACCCAGATAGATTCTCATACGCTGGGAAATCACTAATTATCCACATAAAAAGCCCTTAACTGAAAATTTTCTTTCTTATATGCATCAAACACATCAACATCTATATCTCGGAGAAATTTTAAGTCGCCAATCAAAGGTGCAAGATAAACATCTATGTTATTTCTCGGCTGTTTAAGGCCTGGTATAAGTAGAGAAAACATCATAAACTTCCTCTTCATGCATACATAACTATGGAGGAAGATTATATGTTATCAATGAAATAGGCCATCACTATAAGTAGCGCTAAATGTGCTATGTGGATTAATCCCATCCGAGGATAGAGCCAAGCGAAGATTCCTCGGCTCTTGGCAAAATCTTGCCATTTGTTGTCAATCAATTGTCAAGCCGGTGAATCGGCTGGATGGCGAAGGTTTTTTTAACGGAAAAAACGTCCATTATGGATGGGGGTTGAGGCGGGACCCACCAACCTGCAAGATAAAGAAGAAAGTGAGAAATACAAGAATATTCAACCCGAGCTATGACCAAAATGTAGGAATATAAAACGGAGCGGGAGTGATTTGAAGTAATATGAATTGATTTAATTTTATGAACTAACCAACATAAATAGTGGATCTATTTAGGCTTGTCAATTAATTAATTAAACAGATTGATAAACAATTTAAATATACGTATAAACGCAGTACAATTGATAATTCATACCTTTGAAGAAGTGGTAGAAAATCCTTCTGGGTTGATCGAACTCCTCCTCGTACTTCTCCTTGATCTTCTTTTATTTCTACCTCAAGATCTTATAGAGTATATCCCGCCTTAGATCCAGATATTGTGTGGGCAATACTACCGGATCAAACTTGGACTGTAGTGCAGGGTGACTCGGCCGAATCAATATTGTTCCTCAAGAATACCTCGATCTTTCTCTCTATTTTACTTGATGATATTTTAGAAAAATATTGTGTTTACCAAATTATGGAATCAATGACACAAGTCAAGATTGTAATATCCAGAATTTCTACTACTGTGGTTTAATATTATTTTATCCGAGTTATGTTGTACATCGTGGAATCTGTACAGTATAGATAAAATAAATGAAGGACTAAGACATCTGTATTAGTATTATTACCGCACTTGGTTGACAGTTGTATTGGAAGACATTGTGTGTCAGGCTTATCATATGAGAATGTTGTTGGAAGATGTATATGTATTCAGTATGCCATATGTTCGTATTCTGCATGTCGATACGTTGGACAAGAGTAGCTGAAAATGGCTAAATATAGGCTTGTTAGCGCACGCTAATACTCATGTATAGCGCACGCTATCGTGCAGGTATAGCGCACGCTACGGGCATAGGTTAGCGTACGCTAGTGCAGAACAGCTCAGAGGGAATCTAAGTGTGGACCCGGACACTTTCGGCGCATGTGCCGACGAGTCAACGGATGTTGTAATGTAGTACTAACGCACGCTAAAACCTAAGGACTAGCGCACGCTAACTGCAGATCGGACAAAAAGGAATCTTATCCTCGTCACTGCTTTCGGCATGTAGGGACACGGGGGTAGGTGCTGACTGTAGCAAGTCAACTACGATTAGCGCACGCTAAGGTCCAAGAAATTGCGTGCGCTAGACAGTATAATATACGTACGTTATTGCATGGGCATTACGTACGTAAGCTGATGTGAGAAGCAAGGTAGTAGCCTCTGGACTGCGATAGCGCACACTACTAAGGAAAAGGTAGCGCACGCTAATGACAATTAGTATATATATGATTGCAGATGTGAATTATGTTCATTCGGCCATTCCTTCCTTTATTTTGAGAGAAAGAGAGTTTTTAGAGAGAAGTTTGAGGTTTCAAACACTGAGAGATGATGATCTTTAACAAGATGAAGCTGAGGAGCATGGATTAAAGTCTTGTTCTTGAAGTTATTGATGATTCTTGGAATGAAATTGATTGTTCTCCTTCATGGTTCGTCTATACAAGGTAACCACTCTTCACCTTTGGATGTTGTTTTGGATTGAAGATTGATGTTCTTGAGTTAATGATTATCATATAAGCAAGTTGACAAGCATGATTATGAGATGGGTTACCGGAGTATGATGATATTAATATGATTCATGTGATTTGAATTGTGTAGTTTGTTTTCTTGAGATAAGTTGGTTAATCCTCCTTCTCCTTTGCGGATGTTGATATCATTGCTGATGATTAATCTCTGTAATGTGAGGTTAGGGAAGTGTTGTTAGGATTCTTGGTGTTCTTGATGTTGATATTTGAGGAAGAAGATGATATGTGAATATATGAATTGGATTAAGAGTTGGATGATTACCTACATGTTAAAGGATATCAGATTTCATTGTTTTGATAGCTATGAACAAGGTTTAAAATCACCTAGTGTTCTTGATAATCGTAATATGTTGATCGGTATCTGAAATTCATGCAACTGCATGTCATTAGCGCACACTAGTGTTAATGGCTAGCGCACGCTAACGGGAGCGACTTAGCGCACGCTACGTTAAGTGATTAATGTGCGCTAAGTCAATAGGCAGGTATATATTCTGTTTCGGTTATGAATTCGTGATCATTTAAGTTGGTTTAATCAGACTTGTGGTTAACCGAGATATTGTTGAGCCGTTGGGTTTGTGAATTGGTTTTATCGATTGTTGATTGTTATCGAACTTGTTATTTATCGAATTACTGTAATAGGTTGAGAATATTGATCGGTGATTATAACCATGTGTTGCGGTCGAGTTCGAGGATGTTCGTGTATTGCTTTGGTCGGGACCGAGGAACTTGTAGATGACGGCAATGGATTTGGTAACAGCTTCCTCGTCGTTGTATCGGTATCGAGCTAAGTTATTACTTGCTCAGTTTATAATATTTAATGAATGGTTCCCGTTTCATTCGTTTATAATTCGTATAGCAATGCTTATAAATGTAATCACAGGAGATTTGGGATTATAAATCGTATTCGAGTTTTGGGAATCTAAATCATAATGTATATGATTTACTTTTGTTCTTGGTATACTTGTATATAGAGGATATATTGTGATAAAGCTGAAGATATGAATTATCTGAAATCCGTGATACTTTGGACGATTGAGAATTGAGGATATTAGTTCGTGATAGTCTAGATATCGAGATCGCTCTCGAAGGACTCGGGGCAAGTACTCTAATCATTTTTATCATTTGTGTCGATCATGTCGTGATACATTCGTGTATCGTTGTTATCATGCATTTGTGCATTGTTGTTGTCGTGTATTGTGTACTGTTGTTTTGTGCAGTTGTGCATTGTTGTCATATGTCCACCTCGTGTTGGTCTGACGGGATCATCGGGGGATCTATGCTAGCGTGCGCTGGATCATCGGACGGGTTTTCCACCTTGGGTTGGTCTGACGGGATCATCGGGAGATCTAGGCAGTGAACGCTGGATCATCAGATTGCCATGTATTGTTGTTGTGCATATGTATATTATGGGTTTCTCATAAGTATACATTGTCGTTATTGTTGTGATCATATTGACGTTGTCATATGAGTATGCATTTGTAGGTCTTGTGTCAGGATCATGTCCGTATGTTGGGTTGATCTGATCCCGGATTAGACTAACGTGATTGTAATGGTATTTCGTATCTTGATGTATGTTCTGTATTTCCTTGGTACTTGTCTTTGATGGATAATCGATTATCGTATTGGAATTGTCGACGTTATCCGATGGATGAATTGGCCAGAGTTGGTATAATTTCCGTATCGCGAGTTATGATAATGTTTTGAGAACCTTGGGTATTGTTGAGATACCGTACAGATATTTCGGTATTATCTTAATGTGTTGTTAAGGATACGAATCGTGGATTTTTGTAAAGTTACGACGGTAAGATTACATTGGTCGTATTCTTACTAAGTATTTCCATTGATATGTAATTATTGACGTGATGTGATGGTTATAATTGTTGAATATTATGGCTGACCCCGTCGTGGGCTTTCGTTTTAGGTTCTTGGATTATCAAGCTTGTAGCGGTTGTGAAGAGATGAGCTTCCCGGAGGATACTCGCTAGGACATGTATTTGTGTATTGAGTTTCTGATCAGTTGTTGAATTCCGCTGCTAGAGTATTTTAATTATTTGTCTTTATCCGCTGCATGAGTATTTTTAAATGGCCTTTTGGTATCTAGTAACTTTGGTTACTTTGGCAATCATTTTCTAAATCTATTCTGTCGGTACGTGTAAGCGATAGCTTAACGTATGTTTTTAAACTGTTTAGTTTTGGCATTTCGGGCTTGTGGATTCAAATGAGATTTTACGACAGTTTTGATAAACGAGTTTTATAAAGTCTTCGAATGTTTTAAATAGATAATACCGCCGTTAGCCTCTTGGGCGTTTGTAAATATTTGCGAAAATTTCCTTCAGTCTTGTGGGTTCCATCTCGGGGCCCACGGCGCTGTAATATTCCTGGATGGCTCTGGGGGTGTTACAAAGATCCACAATTAATAGTCCTATTTATAGGTGTTATGGGCTACTCTAGGGACGTTAAGGAGGATAAGATAATGACTCCCAATAAATTTCATCTTACCATATTAGGAGTCGTCCTAATATAATGAATCTATTAATATCAACTTAGTCCACTAAAAAAGTTGATATTGCACTTTCTACCAAAATCCCAAATTAGGAAATTGGGCTCCTTTTTTATTTAATTATTTCCCGTGTTTAAGATATCTCATGTCTATTTATTAATTTATGCTACTGACATCTTTTAATTAATTAATATATTATACTCGAGTAAACCACTCTATCTTTATTATTATTTCGAAAAATTAATTCCACCTGTAGGGTTTAATATAATAATCCTTTCGAGTGCCTCAAGGGATATGATCAACCCGACTAGTCGGGACACGATTTCTAGCTATGATATTAATTATCATATAAATAATAATATTGCTCAAAGTATCGAGCATATTGATTCAATCATTTTGGCTCTCACCCATGATAAATCAAAGTAATAAATATTAAATATATATAATTAAATATTAATCACTAGAATTAAGAAATAATAATTGTCCAAGATGTACATTCTTTTTATGGTCAGTACAGAAGAATCTATCTCACCTCGATAATGTTCAACGCATACAGAATAAGCTACAATATAAAGTAATTAGACAACATTTGCATAATCATAGCGTGAATAAATATGCAAAACATGTGATGAAATGAATTAAATATTCTCATAGATAAATACCGGGAAATTAGATAATACAAGCATAAAGTATGCTTTGATGTATACAACCCTAACAATCTCCCACTTATACCCAAAGCATGCTTTTAAAGTATACTATCTAGACTATGTCTATCTATCTCCCACTTATACTCAAAGCAATGTTGCAATACATCTGAACCCCATTCCTTCCACATGCCCTTCAAACGACTTTGAGGGAAACCCTTTCGTGAAAGGATCAGCTAGGTTATCTTCAGATGCAATCTTGGAGACAATAGTCTTCCTTTTCTTCACAAAATCTCGATTGAGATGGTATTTGTGCTTGATATGTTTGCTTGCTTTGTGGGCCCATGGTTCCTTCGAATTTGCAACAGCACCGGTATCATCACAATAAAGTGTAATACTCCTAGGCAAATTAGGAATCACACCCAAATCCTTTAGGAAGTACTTGAGTCATACCGCCTCTTTAGCTGCCTCTGAGGCTGCTACATACTCGTCTTCCATGGTGGAGTCTGTTATGAATTTCTGCTTCACACTCCCCTAACTGATGGCTCCACCTCCTAAAGTGAAGACATATCCGGAAGTTGATTTCGACTTTTCTTTGTCTGAACTGAAATATGAGTCAGTGTAACCCAAAGGACAAAGTGTATTCGATTGATATACAATCATATTCTCCCTAGTCCTTCTCAGGTACTTGAGTATATGCTTAACAATAATCCAATGTCCCAATCCTGGGTTCGACTGATATCTTTTCACCATGCCTACAGCGTGATAGATATCCGGCCTAGTGCAAAGCATAGCATACATGAGGCTTCCTACTGCCGAAGCATAAGGGACCAACTTTATGTCATCTATCTCCTTCTATGTCCTAGGACACATTGCCTTAGATAGCTGAATTCCATGTCGGTAAGGTAAAAAACATTTCTTGGAATTCTTCATGCTAAAACACTTTAGCACCATATCAATATAGGATTCTTGCGATCTCGAAAGATCCTAATACCAAGGATATGCCCAACTTCTCCCAAGTCCTTCATATCTAATTTCTCAGACAGCCATACCCTTACGTCTGATAATACCTTCACATTGTTTCCAATTAGAAGTATATCATCTACATATAGTACAAGAAACACCAACACGTCTCCATCACACTTTTGTATACACAAACCTCACTAGGACATTGTACAAAATTATACGACTGGATGACCTCATCAAATCGCATGTTCCAAGACCATGATTCTTGCTTAAAACCATAAATGGCTCTATTAAGCATGCACACTAAGTGTTCCTCTCCTTCGGCAATGAATCCCTCAGGTTGACGCATATAGATTTTCTTGTCAAGACTCCCGTTCAAGAACGCAGTCTTGACATCTATCTGCCAAATCTCCATATCTAAATGTGCTGCTATAGCTAAGAGAATCCGGATCGATTTAAGTATGGCTACCGGCGAAAAGTTCTCATCATAGTCGATGCCCTCCTTTTGAGTATAACCTTTCGCAACAAGCCTTGCCTTGAAGGTTTCAACCTTCCCTTTCGATCCTCTTTTACGCTTATAGACCCACTTACTTCCAATGGGTTTTAACCCCCCTTGTGTAGCTTTACTAGCTCCCACACTTGATTAGAATCCATATATCCCATTTCGGATTCCATTCTTGAATTGCCTGCCTATACGTCCATGGATCCGTTTCATCGTAGTCCAGGGAGTGGCCCGAAGATGCTCCTATGTCAATGAAACGATTAGGTTGACGAATAACCCTCCCAATATGACGAGGCGTGTCCTTAGTTTGTGTATCCACAATAATGTCAATATGTGGTACACTATGTAATACCCAGTTGTAATTCAGTAATTATCACTCAGTAATTATCATTCAGTATTTATCATTCAGTAATTTCATTCATTATTGATCATTTGTCACTCATATTCAGTCATGGTATTCATCATTCAGAGTAATTGTATCGTGTATCAATCGTCATTCATCACTAATCTGATTGGAGTTTCGTGCCGTGTTTATCATCATTGTCATTTTCGTTGCGAGCTATGCGTGAGGAGTAGCACACGCTACATACTCCTTTTAGCATACGCTAATTGGGTATAGGTAGCGCACGCTACCGCTCAGCTTTAGCGCACGCTAAGGTTACCCTGGCTGCAGTCCAGAAGGTACTGGACTGCAGGTGAGTTATAAGTAGCGCACGCTACGAGTGGTAAGTAGCGCGCGCTAGTGGGTGGAAGTAGCGCACGCTAATATGAGGTGTAGCGCGCGCTAAGGACGGATCAGGTTGAGTCCAGTGGCTACTGGACTGCACTGGATTAATTCATAGCGCACGCTATGTGTTGTAGTTAGCGTACGCAACCGATATATTAGCACACGCTAAACAATGGTTGTAGCGCACGCTATCGGGGTCAGATCAGAAGTCAGACAGTTTTCTGGACTCCAGTGCTGGGCATCAATATTTCGTTAGAGCACGCTAATAATGGGTCTTAGCGCACGCTTGTAGTATGGCCGTAGCGCACGCTACAAGAAGGTACGTAGCGCGCGCTACCGTGTTCGGACAGTGGGTACTGGACTACCCAAATTACTCGTTAGCGCACGCTACGCACAAGGGGTAGCGCACGCTAACCTGGACTGACTATAAATTGGACAGTTTAGTCAGAGTTCGTCATTTATTCATCTCATTTCATTCCTTCGGTAATTTTGGGCGATTTCGGGCGATTCGGAGAGGATTCTTCGAGGTGTAATCATCAATCATCATCTTCAAGCTCATCTTTCGGATTAATCATCATTTCATCATCTTCATCACATCAAATCAAAGGTATTAATCTCTTGGATCTCGAATCTCGGATTTTTGGGTTTTCTTTCCGATTTTCTTCGTGTAAGCTTGGATTATTGTTGGAATATGTTAGATATGGATTATCTATTTTGGATAAATATACTCCTACGGATTTAATGGCTATTTTGGGGATTTATATCAAGAACCCTTGGGGTTGACTTCGGTTATTTTGGGGATTTCCGATTGTCGTTTTTATAAACTTGAATTGTGGATTTCTATGAGATTATTGATGTCATTGATAATGTTTTGCTGGTTTGAATCAATCATTTTGGAGTTGGTTCGATAATTTGGGTTTGGTTTTAACCAACGGGAAGGATATTCTCAACGTTTTCGTTAGAGTACATCTACGAGTTCGGGTATTGTTGTATCGACATTTGGGTCGGTTATGATCGTATTTGATTCGTGTATTGATCAGTTGTTGGTAACTATTGTTGTTCAAGGTTGTTCGAGCGACCGACATTTCATTTAGGACGTTGTTCGTGTAAGGACATTCTTCATCGGTATTGAGTAAGTTAATTCTTACTCGGTTAAAAGGATATTCATTCCTTTTGTCGTTGTTCATTCATAATCGTAACTCATTCATCATTGTATTAACCGTATCAAAACTTGTCATTGTCAATTAATCACCTCAGTCATAAGGAACGACGGTTCCGATCATTTCATTGAGCTATCATTCATTTCACCATCATTTAATCTTGGTGAGTCATTATTCATTTTTGTTGTCACTTTTGTCATATTGTGGCATTCCGGGTCATACTGGCGTGCCGGTTGGTATGTGTAGGATTTTCATGTCGGGCACATTATAGTCGTGTGTTGGTTGGTGGCCTCACATTAGACTGTGCACACGAGTTGATGGCTTCGTGATACTGATTAGGTACAAGACCACACGTGTATTCGATCGATACTCGTTGGTGGCTTGTGCACGGACACATTTCCATCCCGGACGTAGTGTGGCGCCATTCCTTGGAGCCGTACTGGTAGTCGATTCATATAGCATGTTTGATTGCGTATGTTTCGACAGGATAATTCATAATTTCAGATATATCATGATTGTGTATTTTCAACCCTTGAGGATTGTTGTTACGTATGGCGGCCCGTTGGGGATACTGCTTCGTGTCATGGCAAGGCTAAGGCACGGGAGAGCACGGTGACGGCGAGAGTCCCAGTGATACTAGTAGGGGCCCAGTCTTTTCGATCATTTATGTTTCCTTTATTTATTCCACGCAGACATTCCGTTTGAATATTCATTTCACTCATTGTTGTATATTTTATCTCCATATAAAATATACTTGTATTGATATCATCCAGGTGTGTTGTATAAAACTCCTCATCGGAGTAATTGATGTTGTAATGTGGTTCGGTACTACATTTACCTGTGTAATTCATTCATTTTCATTCGCCTGGTGGGTCCCAGTCAGGGGTCCACGGCACTGTAATATCCGCCTAGTTTGGGGTGTTACAGAGTTGATATCGGAGCGTGGTTTTGAATACTACCTTCCGAGTCACGTCTCGTTTGAAATCATCGTCATCGGACTAGTATCATTGGACTTTCGCGTCACGTGTGACCTGTGCAAATGCCGAGACAATCAGACCAAGAACTGTAAGATTTCTAATGCCATGGTATAATTTCTGGCATTAATCATTCATTCATAATTCATCAGTTAACAATCCTCAATCATCATTGTCACTTTGACCAGGACGGTCAGGTTAACTCATTAATCACTCAATTCATTTCATCATTCAGTTGTTGATCAGGAAGATCAAATCATTGATCTTGTTAACTCATTCAAGATAATCATTTCAGTAACTTCATCAGATAATCATGTCACGTCAATTAATCATTCATGTAATCGCTGTATTTGAGCGCGTATGCTCGTTTTCATCATTTCATAATATAATCATTATGTGATACTCATGCGAGATATATAATCATCATATGACTTTCCACTTCAGTATGGAAAGGGCTGGCAGAGGACGTGGAGGACGAGGCCGTGGAGCGGGCCGAATCCCGAGAACTCGTGTGAATACACGTGCAAACGCGAGGAATAATGCTAATTCATCGGCGGCAACACGCTGCCACTCATTCACCTGGACGCGATCATTCACTATCGGGAGTCGTACCCAGGACACGGCTCGGTCAGAGGGTGTCCGGTTGACCCACTCGCTTTTATGCAGGCATGATGGCCCAAATGACTCGGATGGCACAACTAATGGAGGCGATGCATAACTCCACTACTCAAAATCAACAGCTCCTCCGCCGCCACCTCGAGGCAAGAGAGGGGTGTAAGCAATATCATTAGCGATATCTCTCGCCGACCACCTACCTTTGAGGGCTCATCCGAGCCGGATATTGTTCATTGGCTTGAGCATTTTGAGAAGTTATTTGCTATGGTGGATTGCCACCGAAGGGCATAAAGTTTCGATTGCGGCTTACTATCTCGGTAAGAGCGCTCATTCATGGTGGTTATCGTTGAAGCCCACAGACGGATCATGTACTTGGGATCGATTCAAGACTCTCATGATGGAGAGGTATTATCCAGCCCCACTCGTAGAGGCCAAGTCGCCGAATTGCTCACCCCCGACCCCTCATCAGACGAGGATGTTCTCGCCATTGCCGAGAAATTTCAGGAACTTCTTCCGTTCGCCTCATCTATCATTCACTCAGAAGCGGACAAGATCAAGTACTTCAGCAAGAGGCTGAAACCTCGTATGCGGCTACAGTTGCTTAATCATAATTGTGCCACTCTGGCCGAGTTCATTGAGAAAGCTCTCACTTACGAGCTTACGTCTAAGGAAATTGCTAAGCAACAACCCTCATCAGCTAGCAAGAAGTCCAAGAACCGTAATCAGTCTGACGGGAGTCAGGCCACTTTCAAGAAACCACGTGCGGGCTCTACTTTTTCTGAGCGACCTCCCACGGCGTCTAAACCCGCGGAATCTCAGTCGCGAGCGGCCAGTTCGGCCATCACCTGTTTCAACTGTGAGGAACAGGGTCATTTCAGCACCAAATGTCCGGCGATGCATCACGTGCCACAATCAGGATTGCCGGGCATAGGGCCCGTTTTGCCGTAGGGACTCTAAACCCACTCCGCGTCATCTCAAGCCCAGTCATTCAGGTGCATAATCGGGCCACTCGGTCGGCGTCGTTCAAGACGACAGAGCTAAAGGCGGAGCTAAGAGCTATCGACGGAGCGTCCGGTTCGGGGCGGCAAGCCCGAATTTATGAGATGAAGAAGACCGATGATCCCGAGGCCCGAATGATCTCGTGTACACTCGATATTCTATCTCAACCTGTGTGTACCCTTTTTGATACCGGTGCATCTCATTCATTCATTTCCGAGTCATGTTTGAGTAGACTACGTCTGGGTAGTGCTACTAGTTGTGAGCCTTATGTCATTGGCCTACCCGATGGTAGACGAATTATCGGTAGTGATATTCAATTGTCATTCGGTTTCATGGTCGTGTATGGCCAGCGGACCTAATCGTAGTAGATTTGCCGAGGGACGACGTCATCTTGGGTATTGATTGGATGGATCGTCATGATGCCATCATTAGTGTCCGAAAGCGTTTGGTCACTATCATTTCGCACGATGGAGTCGAATGTGTGTTTCAGGAGGTAATCCTTACTGCTCGTAAAGTCATTAATTTGATGAAAGCGGTAAGGTTACTCAATCGGGGATGTGTCGGTTATTGGTGCTATATGGCCAAAACCGAGAAATCATCGATAATGTTAACGGATATTCCGGTGGTGAGGGAATATGCCGACGTTTTCCAGACGAGTTACTGGTTTGCCTCCACGAGGGATGTGGAATTCACGATTGAGTTGGAGCACAGTACGTCCCGATATCGAAGGCACCGTCGGATGGCCCCGACCGAAATGCAGAATTAAATAACCAACTTGAGGAGTTGTTCAAAAGGTTATATCCGACCGAGTGCGTCCCCGTGGGAGCACCGGTATTGTTTGTCAAGAAGAAGGATGGTTCATTCCGCTTATGTATTGATTAGGGAATTGAGCGGGTGACGATCAAGAATAAGTATCCTTTACCCGTATTGATGATCTCTTAGATCAACTTCGTGAGCTTCGGTATTTTCCAAGATCGACTTAAGATCGGATATCATCGATTCGGATTCGAGAGTCGGACATCGAGAGGACGGCGTTTCAACACGCTATGGTCATTATGAGTTTGTGGTTATGCCGTTCGGATTGACTAATGCACTGCGGTATTCATGGAGTTAATGAATCGGGTCTTCATCGACTTTTTGGATCGGTTTGTTGTTGTCTTCATCGATGACATTTTGATTTATTCTCGTGACCGGGAGGAACACGAGTTTCACCTTCATCAAGTGCTCGACGTGTTGAGACGAGAACAACTTTATGGGAAGTTTTCCAAATGTGAGTTCTGGATGTCCGTGGTGACTTTTCTCGGACATGTAATTTCATCAGACGGAGTTCGTGTCGATCCTCAGAAGACGGAGGCTATTCCGGATTGGCTACCTCCGAAGAACGTTAAGGAAATCCGAAGTTTTCTCGGATTAGCGGGTTATTATCGGCGGTTTGTGGAAGGATTTTCTAGAATCGCTCAACCCTTAACGAACCTTTTGCGGAAGGATAAGAAATACACGTGGTCCGACGCGTGTCAACGGAGTTTTGAGGAACTCAAGAGCCGGTTAATGTCAGCACCTGTACTTTCCTTGCCGCAGGGGACGGAAGGATTTGTGGTCTATAGTGATGCGTCCGGACAGGGTCTCGGATGTGTACTCATGCAGAACGGGAAGGTTATTGCCTATGCTTCACGGCAATTGAGACCTTACGAGGTTAATTATCCGACCCACGACCTGGAGCTAGCAGCCGTGGTGTTCGCTTTGAAAATTTGGCGTCATTATCTTTATGGCGTTACCTGTCAGATATTCACCGATCATAAGAGATTAAAGTATATATTTACTCAGAAGGAGTTAAATATGCGTCAGAGACGGTGGTTGGAATTAATCAAAGATTATGATATCGAGATCCTCTACCACCCGGGCAAGGCGAACGTTGTCGCCGACGCCTTGAGTCGTAAGTCCGTTCAGAGCGGATGCTTGCCCGTTTAACGCTTCGAAGGAGCTTGGCGAGAATTCCTTAGACCGAGATCGAGGTCAGCCTTCACGAGTTCAGGGCGGCTTTATATGTTAGAGATTTCATCGTCACTCGAGGAGGAAATCCGAGAGAATCGAGTTCGGGCCCATCATTGTTGCGCATCCGAGAGGATGTGGCTCGAGGAAAGCCCTGGATTTGTGGTCCACGAGGATGGACTTTTGAGGTTTAAGAATCGGTTGTGCGTACGGCGAATGACGAGTTGAAAAACTCGATTTTGAAAGAAGCTCATGCTACCCCTATTCTGCATCCGGGTCTAGCAAGATGTACAAGGACTTGAAACAAAATTACTGGTGGAGTAATATGAAGCGAGAAGTCGCAGAATTTGTTTCGAGATGCTTAACCTGTCAACAAGTTAAGATTGAACATCAGCGACCGGCGGGTATGCTGAAACCCCTTCCTATTCCCGAGTGGAAGTGGGAAGATATTTCTATGGATTTCATCACGAGTTTGCCGACGAGTCGTCGTGGCATGAATAAGATCTGGGTGATCGTGGACCGCCTGACTAAATCAGCTCATTTCCTTGAGATCAAGGAGACGTGGGGTCCCGAGAGACTTGCTCAACTGTTCATCAAAGAGATAGTCAGACTGCACGGTACTCCTAAAAGTATCGTTTCCGATCGTGACGGACGATTTGTGTCCCATTTTTGGAAATCAGTTCATCGTGCTATGGGAACCCAGCTTAATCTCAGTACCGCTTTTCATCCTCAGTCCGACGGACAATCAGAGAGGACCATTCAGACATTAGAGGACATGTTGAGGGCATGCGTCCTCGATTGGAAAGAAGATTGGGAAGCCCAACTACCATTGATCGAGTTCACGTATAATAACAGTTGGCATGCTTCGATCAAGATGGCACCTTACGAGGCCTTGTATGGTCGTCGTTGTCGATCTCCATTGTGTTGGGACGACCTATCATAATCATTGGGCACCGAGCCCGATATGCTTATAGCCGCCCGTGAGAAGGTAGCTTTGATCAGGAGTCGTTTGTTGACCGCTCAGAGTCGATAGAAATCATACGCAGATAACCATCGTCGACCATTAGAGTTCGAGGCTGGCGACCATGTGTTGGTTAAGGTATCCCCGATTCGTGGTATCTTCCGTTTTGGGAAGAGGGGAAAGTTGAGTCCGAGATTCATTCGACCGTTTGAGATTTTGGATCGAGTAGGCGAGTTAGCTTATCGATTGGCTTTACCTCCGGCGTTGAGCCGAATTCATAATGTGTTTCATGTCTCTCAGCTACGGAAGTATGTTGTCGACCCGAGCCACATACTTCAGTATCGAGATCGCCGACGATCATTCATATGAGGAGCGTCCTATGCGAGTCTTAGAACGACGAATCAAGCAGTTGAGGAATAAGACGATTCCTTTGGTTAAAATTCAGTGGTCTAGACACAGAGTCGAAGAGGCTACTTGGGAAACCGAGGATAGTATGCGGGAGAGTTATCCCGAGTTGTTTGACCCTTAGTTTCGGGGACGAAACTCTTTTAAGGGGGGTGTATGTAATACCCAGTTGTAATTCAGTAATTATCACTCAGTAATTATCATTCAGTATTTATCATTCAGTAATTTCATTCATTATTGATCATTTGTCACTCATATTCAGTCATGGTATTCATCATTCAGAGTAATTGTATCGTGTATCAATCGTCATTCATCACTAATCTGATTGGAGTTTCATGCCGTGTTTATCATCATTGTCATTTTCGTTGCGAGCTGTGCGTGAGGAGTAGCGCACGCTACATACTCCTTTTAGCGTACGCTAATTGGGTATAGGTAGCGCACGCTACCGCTCAGCTTTAGCGCACGCTAAGGTTACCCTGGCTGCAGTCCAGAAGGTACTGGACTGCAGGTGAGTTATAAGTAGCGCACGCTACGAGTGGTAAGTGGCGCGCGCTAGTGGGTGGAAGTAGCGCACGCTAATATGAGGTGTAGCGCGCGCTAAGGACAGATCAGGTTGAGTCCAGTGGCTACTGGACTGCACTGGATTAATTCATAGCGCACGCTATGTGTTGTTGTTAGCGTACGCAACCGATATATTAGCGCACGCTAAACAATGGTTGTAGCACACGCTATCGGGCCGATCAAGTCGACAGTTTTCTCGACTCCGGTCCGGGCATCAATATTTCGTTAGCGCACGCTAATAATGGGTCTTAGCGCACGCTAGTAGTATGGCCGTAGCGCACGCTACAAGAAGGTACGTAGCGCGCGCTACCGTGTTCGGACAGTGGGTACTGGACTACCCAAATTACTCGTTAGCGCACGCTATGTACAAGGGGTAGCGCACGCTAACCTGTACTGACTATAAATTGGACAGTTTAGTCAGAGTTCGTCATTTATTCATCTCATTTCATTCCTTCGGTAATTTTGGGCGATTCGGAGAGGATTCTTCGAGGTGTAATCATCAATCATCATCTTCAAGCTCATCTTTCGGATTAATCATCATTTCATCATCTTCATCACATCAAATCAAAGGTATTAATCTCTTGGATCTCGAATCTCGGATTTTTGGGTTTTCTTTCCGATTTTCTTCGTGTAAGCTTGGATTGTTGTTGGAATATGTTAGATATGGATTATCTATCTTGGATAAGTATATTCCTACGGATTTAATGGCTATTTTGTGGATTTATATCAAGAACCCTTGGGGTTGACTTCGGTTATTTTGGGGATTTCCGATTGTCGTTTTTATAAACTTGAATTGTGGATTTCTATGAGATTATTGATGTCATTGATAATGTTTTGCTGGTTTGAATCAATCATTTTGGAGTTGGTTCGATAATTTGGGTTTGGTTTTAACCAACGGGAAGGATATTCTCAACGTTTTCGTTAGAGTACATCTACGAGTTCGGGTATTGTTGTATCGACGTTTGGGTCGGTTATGATCGTATTTGATTCGTGTATTGATCGGTTGTTGGTAACTATTGTTGTTCAAGGTTGTTCGAGCGACCGACATTTCATTTAGGATGTTGTTCGTGGAAGGACATTCTTCATCGGTATTGAGTAAGTTAATTCTTACTCGGTTAAAAGGATATTCATTCCTTTTGTCGTTGTTCATTCATAATCGTAACTCATTCATCATTGTATTAACCGTATCAAAACTTGTCATTGTCAATTAATCACCTCAGTCATAAGGAACGACGGTTCCGATCATTTCATTGAGCTATCATTCATTTCACCATCATTTAATCTTGGTGAGTCATTATTCATTTTCGTTGTCACTTTTGTCATATTGCGGCATTCCGGGTCATACTGGCATGCCGGTTGGTATGTGTAGGATTTTCATGTCGGGCACATTATAGTCGTGTGTTGGTTGGTGGCCTCACATCGACTGCACACGAGTTGATGGCTTCGTGAGATCGACAGGTACAAGACCACACGTGTATTCGATCGATACTCGTTGGTGGCTTGTGCACGGACACATTTCCATCCCGGACGTAGTGTGGCGCCATTCCTTTGAGCCGTACTGATAGTCGATTCATATAGCATGTTTGATTGCGTATGTTTCGACAGGATAATTCATAATTTCAGATATATCATGATTGTGTATTTTCAACCCTTGAGGATTGTTGTTCTGTGTAACTGACCCGTTGGGGATACTGCTTTTCAGTCATGGCAAGGCTAAGGCACGGAGAGCACGGCGAGGAGTCCCAGTGATACTAGTAGGGGGCCCCAGTCTTTTCAGTCATTTATGTTTCCTTTATTTATTCCGCTGCAGACATTCCGTTTGAATATTCATTTCACTCATTGTTGTATATTTTATCTCCATATAAAATATACTTGTATTCAGTATCATCCTGGGTGTGTTGTATAAAACTCCTCATCGGAGTAATTGATGTTGTAATGTGGTTCGGTACTACATTTACCTGTGTAATTCATTCATTTTCATTCGCCTGGTGGGTCCCAGTCGGGGTTCCACGGCACTGTAATATCCGCCTAGTTTGGGGTGTTACACACTAGGTGTTTGTACAATTGGTATTGTCTAAATCTCATCCCTATGTTCCTCTAGAACAACCTCACTCCTAGGCTTGTGACTTATTACATAGTCATCCTCTAAGAACCGGGCATTTGTGGTAACAATGACCTTTTGATCTTTAGGACTAAAGAATAAGCCACCTTTCATTCCCTTCGGATATCCTACAAACACTCGTACTTCTGTGCGAGATGCCAACTTATCAGCTTCCTTATTCAGCACATGTGCTGGTGAACCCCAAATCCGAACATGTCCTAGACTAGGCTTCACTATAAGAATAAACGTCAAAGACTTCGGATAATATCTGAAGTAAAAATGTTATAATTACCGATGTCTATGTTCGTGTAGTTAAAGGTATACTTTAGACTTCGCTTATTAGGCGAAGTCTAATATCGTAATAACCGAAGTCTATCTCGGTTTTTAGAACCCGAATATGGGGGTTTGCGAAGTAAAAAAGGTCCTTCCACTTCACTTATCTTATAATCGCTGAAGTGTATATTTCGTATTCGCTTCAGTAAAATATATACATATGAAGTGAAAAAATGTTATCGACTTCGCTTGTTAATAGGCAACGAAGTTAAAGATACCACATTTACTTCACTTTTATTTGTTTAGCCGAAGCATTACACTCCTTTTTACTTCGCTTATTCTATTTTGTGTCGCTAATTATATATCTATGACTTTGTTTTTTATCCGAAGTAAATAACCACATTGCATATTTCTTTTCAATTTGTAAATATAGAATCCCTGTTGTACAAAAACATGATCCATCCAATAAAAAACCTCAATTCACAAGATTGCAACAACACAAGCTCAAATACATCAATCAACCTCATTAAAAATCCAACAAACTCAAATCACAAGATCCCAATTCAATAACATAAGATCATAAGCATTGATAATAGTAATAAACAACACTTTCATATATAAACGGCGGATTGTCGTACAAAAATGCCAAATATTCAGATTCGCGTGATTCACAAGTTTGCATTGGGAATAACTATAATATGCCAACATCAAATAAACTTCCACAATGTCTACGAGACACATGCAGGTCTAGATAATGGACAGCACATCAACCAAACATTCACCATATTTCGCGGAAGTCAACACTGTCTTCTTAGTTTGTGGCGCTAATTCAAACACATTCTGCCAATTATCAAAAAAAATTGTTAATATTAGAACTAAACATCAACAAATATCTGATATCATATAAAACACATATATAACATTGCAACATTTAGTCGGATCCATAAAAACAGAAGACGGAAGACGGATCCATAAAAACGTTATCGAGTCTGGTAGTGATATTTTAAGTAAAACACAGTGCTACACAACTTACAAAATTGATGATGGTCCTTTTCACCAATATCAGAGCAACTAGTGGAATCATCAAAATCAAAATCGATATCTTCTTCGTTTCCAGTAGGAGGTCCTAACACGCTTAAAGCATTCCTTTGGAGCTTAACCTCAACCCTGCTTCTTAAAATCAAAGATATCTTATGTTAGTTTACCAAAAAACAATCAAATTGTGAAGAACAACGAACTCAATGAGATGTAACAAAACTAAAAGAGAACATAAGTGTCAACAACACATGCCAATAAAAACCCCGACACATTTAAACAAAATGGGAAATTTTCTTGAAAATTGACAATTTTCAAACCCCATTCCTTGGTTCTATCACTTTCGGTTGCGTATGGAAAATCAAGAAATAATTTCCAAAATTTGAAGGGGTTCCAAGAATTTATTGATCAATAGACAAACTGGCCCCAAGAATACTCTCAATTAGGTGAACACATACTCCACTAAAATAGCGGAATTACAGGCCAAGATATAAATGCGCAAAATTATCCAATATCATATCACCATAAGAGAAAGTAATGAGCAATCATGAGATATACTAATGTTATCTCCAATAATGAGGGTCACTAAATCACTAGAATATCCCCAATTTCCATCAACTCCATGATTGAGCGTGTTCTACATTCAGGAAGCACGGACACAGTGAAACTTATATATTAATCATTCTATCAGATTCTAACCGCATCCTATAATCTCTGGATTTATGTCTTATCTTTCCATAAACATCAAGGAGTAAGTGTGTATACCTGCATTGTTGATGAGAAGATACAAATGTAAATAAGCAATATGTTTTCCTAATAAATAGAAGACGCCCCACCAAAATGTCTAAAGTAGTCGACATCTTATATGACTTACATTACTACAAAGTCATCGAGAACTCTATTTCCCAAGAACGGCCGCTCAAAGTGCTTGGTTTTGCACAAGATTTTCCCGACACCGGGCTTCACCGAAATGACGCGGCTTCACGGAGAGCAAGAAAATATAGTAGCACAAATTAGCATCACCATCATTATATAATCTAGACGTAAGTAAAATGTTGAAAATTATGCCCTAACATAAGAGCTCACCAGGAATCCATATTTGCCCCTAAAATTATCTCGAGTTCTCGAATTGTCCTGGAGTAGCATGTGGTCATACTCGCAACACATTAATAGAAGTTCATGATTATAAAATTAGTTGTGGAATCATCAAAACCTTTTTAGTGCCACTTGTTTCCACCTCGCTGACCTGCTTTGGTGCTGGTAAAGATTTCCTTCTATAAACAAAACAGGCACGTCAATGTACAAATCATTCATTTACACATTAATGTATCAATAGAAAAAGAAAATGTTAACCCTCTAACCTTGTCGATGGAGAGGAATTATGACGGGTTTTCTGGAACCAAGAGAAAAAGAAAAAAAATCATCAAATGAAATATACAGGAGAACAATCTCAAGTCTGAAATCAGGTAAATAAGTGAAGCAACATTAGGCACTTCAAAATTCTAGAGCATACCTTCCAATAGCAATGCGCTTACGACCTTCAAATTTGGTCCTTCGCTCATCGATTTAGCCTTAATATTTTGGTTGATACCGCCATAAAGTGAAAGGAACACATAACGCAGAGAAAACTTAAACATCAATATCTAGTTATTGTAGGGACAGAAAAGCAAAACCTACACTTCTTGGAAGTTTGGCTGTCATTTGTAGCTTGAATCTTGTTTAGTCTCATGCTGTCATGTTTTCATAGGCAAGCTCAGAGCCTGATAAAGAATTGGTAAAAAAAGAGAAACTAATATATTGGAAGTGTATGGCATCATCATTTTCACGGGACTAGCAACGGTCCATTGCCTGGTCGCACTATAATGCAACTGGCATATAGGAAATAATTATAGAGCTTGATATCGCTATCTCCAAATCTTAATCTACGTTCAGTCAACCATATTAGAAGTACACAAAAGAAAAATTACATGCTTAAAGTTTCACAATAAGGAGCCTTTTCATAAACAAAGAAAATAAACAAATGAGCACCAGGAAATAAATAATCTCCGACAATCCAGTGCCCAATGCTCATTCTTTAGATGATACGACTAGAATAACTAGGTACCACTGTATACCAGAAATTAGCTTCATTTTTACAAGAAAAAGGTGTTGGGTAACTAATATCCCTATATGAATATCTCTTAGCAAAGAGATCTTTGCCTCCTTTGCTCTGAATTTAATGGAAAGACGGTTATTCAGGGCTATATACCATATATATAAATACCAGATAGCCAATCAACCAAAGACTCTCCTACTATAAGCACAAATAATGCAACATATTGAAGATCAGCCGATTGAAAAGCTAAGCCGGACATAATACTCAACCTTGAAAGTTGCAAGAAGATCGGAAGCTATGTCGAAATTTGGGAGTTGTATATAATCAAAAATTTCTTCATATGCTCGATTCCAATACATATCTCAGAGACCAAGCGAGTATAGAGCTATAAATGAAATTTTGACATGTGACATGTAGTAATTCAATATCAAACTAAACCAACCACTCACTTTGCAACACTTTGGTGGCGTATGCATTTCCTCAACATTGCACCGTAATGTAATGCCACCAAGATTTTCATAACTAGTACCCAAAAATCGCAAGGCAATTTAAAGTCAATACATTATGAAAGAAAACATCATTTAAAATTGAAAAGATGGGGTAAGAAAAATACATGAACCCACACAATGGAGCAATGATTAAAACACCACTCTTTCCCAAAGCTCCCTCAACAGGATGTACCAAAAGAAAATCAAATAAATTCAAGAAATACATAAGAGACTTTAATTATAAGTTACCCCCTCAGTGGACCATTATTCAACAAACTATAATGCGGTTTAATGAAGGAAGTTTCAGAAATGTAAATTCTTTGAACACATACAGTAATGACTACTGCAGAAACTAATCATATGGAAGTGTAAAACCGAACAGGTCTTCATTTGTCACTATGAAAAGATGAGCCATTATCCTCAAATCTATACATCTTGATGTATGGATACTTCAAGTCCAACTCATAATTATGTGTCAAAACAGTTGCTTGTAATAGAAGTATATGGATACCTTTTGCAAACATGACAGACCATATAAAGCTCCACTATTCAGTACAAGGAAGGACAAGGAGAAGAATAAACAATCCAAAAATTAAGGTGCCTCTAGACCTCAAACTCGGAGCACCAACAAATCCAATTGTTATTATATGAATAACATCTCAGCAAAGAAAATCCACTTGTTGACTATGATATAACTCCATACTAATTAATCTCAAATTCATCTTTCAGGTGGTATATCTTCAATTGATATTCTTCTCTTGTACTAACAATAACTTGATATTTAAGTCCAAATTCGAACTGCCACATAAATCTTAAGAGTCGTGTAATTGAACAATCCAGAGTCTAGTGCAACGTCTTTCATGCTACCTTACCCTGATATCAAGATATCCAATATAGATAATACCTGCAAAGATCATTTAAGCATCACATAACTGGCATGATTGAATAGGAAAAGAAAGAACAAGTGAACAACGTAAGACAGAAACCGGTCAACAGCCGGAATCGAACGAGTTGCACATGACTCCAATGGAGACTGTTATGGGGGTTGAGCCAAAGAACTCCGGTAGCACCCATCAACCAAATCGAGCTTACAGCTCTAAAAACAACCTGCACTGCTGTGTGGGAAAGAAGAATTCCGAATTTAGAGGTGAAGGTCGATTCATTGATGAGCTTAAAGATGATCCAAAGAGATGTGGAAACCCTAGCTTACCTTGTAGATCTAGTTCGAGAGTGCCAGGAGCTTATCAAGATGCCTTGGACGATCTGATTGAGATGGGTGCCTCGCTGCAAACCGCCTTGCAGATTTTCTCGCCGCATTTGGAACTGAAGAGGAAAGGAGTGAAATCGCTTTCCCTTTTCTTCTCGTGATTTCAGAGAACTACATATGATTTAGGTGATTAGAGGAGGAGTTCATGGGAGACCGGTCTCCATCTTTCTTTCTCCACAGAGAAGAAAGAAGAGAGAAACGAGAGCTAGGGAGAGATTGAGGGGGCGGTTCTAGTAGGGTTTGGGTAAAATCCCGGTTAAGATATACGTTACTTCACCAATGGGGATATATTTTTAATCAAAAAAATTCATTGCGCTTTTTACTTCAGTAATTATCAAATTAGCGAAGTCTTTGTAACTTTAAATTTCTAACTAGCTCCTACTTTTTTGTTTGGTACCATTTACTGAAGTCTATGTGGATTTTTGACTTCAGTAAATTGAAAAGCAAAGTTGTTGTTTGTTTTTACTTTGCTAATATAGATTACCGAAGTGAGACGTACCGAAGTCTTTGATGTTTATTCTACTAGTGCTTGCGCCCATTCTACAGTTCTGTGGGTGTTTTTGGAACTAATTTCGAAAGCACCAAGTTTAGAATGTACGCCGCTGTTTCCAAGGTGTATCCCCAAAACGAAATAGGCAAATTAGAATAACTCATCATTGACCTAATCATCTCTAATAAAGTACGATTCCTTCGTTCAGCAACACCATTTTGTTGTGGTGTACCAGTCGCAGTGAGCTGGGAAGTAATCCCCTCATGTGCCAGGAATCCAAAACCTCTCCACTAAGGTATTCGCCACCACGATTAGATCGTAGTGACTTGATACTCTGTCCATGACGCTTCTCCATTTCAGCCTTGAATTCTTTGAACTTATCAAAAGATTCAGACTTACATCGCATCGAATAGACATATCCATATCTCGAATAATCATCTATAAATGTGATGAAGTATTCGAAACCACCCCTAGTTTGGATATTCATTGGACCACATACATATGTATGAACCAATTCCAATACATTTTGTGCACGATTTCCTTTGCTTTGGAAAGCCTTTTAGTCATTTTCCCTTCCAGATAGGATTCGCAAATTGGAAATGACTCAACTTGGAGTGAATCCAATGGGCCATCGCTCACCAATCTTTGAATCATTCTAAGGTTAATATGACCCAATCGTAAATGCCACAAATACGTTTGATTTATGCTCTAAGGTTCCTTTCTTTTATTAGGATTAGTCAAAGAATTAAGTGATTTATATTTATGCAAGGGAGTTGGTGCAGCATTAATGATATAAAGTCCTTCATTATAAGTACTCGTGCAAACATATTCATCATTTCTTTTAATAATTGCAGTATCTTCAAAAAAACGAATATTCATCACTACGCAATTTAGAAACTGAAATTAAATTCATTCTAAAATCAGGTACTAATAATATATTATTTAGGACTAGAGTACTATCATTAACTTTTAACTGCACGACACCCACTGCAACAGCCTTCAGCCTGGAATAGTCGTCCCAGCTTATTGTAATCTCATCCGCACTAAGTACTTTGGTTACTTGGAACCCCTGCGAGTCATAACAAACATGATCAGTGGAGCCCGAATCTACTATCCACGAACTGATAGAACAGGCAACCAAACATGTTTTGACTACTAGTGCATGAGACGTACCTTTTTTAGAGTAATCACTCTTGAAATGCCCCTTCAGACCGCACTTATAGCATTTGCCCTTCGGCTTTTTGTTTGCTTCGGACTGAGGAGTCTTGGACTGAGGAGCCTTGCCCTTAGCTTTGAAGGTTGCCACTTGCTTCTGGCCGACCTGCTTTTTATTCTTTCCCCATTTGGATTTTGAAGAAGTAGCACCGATTGCCGCAAGAATTTAATGATATCCTTGTTTGAAGAGACCTTCAGCAGATTGAAGCTCTGTCAGAAGTTCCGCCAAAGTATATGTCCTACGATTCATATTGTAGTTAAGACGGAACTGCTCAAAGCTTCTTGGTAAGCTGCCCAAGATAATATCGACCTGCGACTCCGCATCGATAGTAGCCCCCAGTATGCTTAGTTCGTTCAAATGAGACATCATTTTTAGATCATGATCTCTTACTGGGGTCTCTTCAGACATTTGGGTTGTCATCAACACCCTCATTGAATTTTTCCGAGCTGCCCGGTTCTGATGACCAAACATCTCGGTGAGATGTTTCATCATCTCCGCGGCTGAGCCCATTGTCTGATGCTGATGTTGCAATACATTTGTCAATGATGCTAAAATATAACAGCGAGCCATCTCATCAGACTTCTTCCATTTTCAGAATTCAGCCAACGCTTCAGTAGTGGCATCCGATTCTGGTTCCAAAGGGCTCTCCTCAGTTAACACAAATTTATGCCCCTCGGCAGTCAGGACAATGTCAAGATTTCTTTTACAGTCGGCAAAGTTAGTGCCATCAAGTTTATTTTCTTTGAGAATAACAGCTAGTGGATTGAAATACATCTGAGAATAAAAATTAAAAACACCATTCATCACATAATTCGACGCAAAATATATTGAAAAACGTTAAAAACACAATATATATGCAATCAACCAACACCTTGAAAAATTGCATATGCAAGCCACATTAGTGTGGACGTTTACACATACATTTTTCAAGTAGATTTTAATATTTTTAATTTTACTATCTAGTCAAGATGCATTTTGACAGTAAAATTAATAGTCGATTCCTCTTGGCCATGTATTAAATTAACATAGACTTCGATGGGGAGCTTATTAATTAATACACCTAAGTGAACATCATAATTTAAAAAACTTTAGAATATTATTTAATGATAATAGTCCTACAGATGGAGAGGTCCTATCATAAAAATAACATTCACCCCTTTTGTTATCAAATTGAAGTTTAAAACTAGTGAGCCAATAATTAGCACATCCGATGTGGAGGAAGACTCTAATGTCAACGCGGATGCTAATTATTTCACATTTTAAACCAATTAAGGAGGCTAACTCGATTTTGAAAAATCAATTTTTAAAACCACTTAGTTATTTTGAAAAATAAGGTTTTCAATTCTCTCGTCCTAACATGCAAAAAGATATATCATGCATACATCCATACATGTCATACATCAAAATAGTAAAAACCAAAAAATAATTAAAAACAGGATAATTAAATCCAATTTTCATGGCTTTTATTCATCGTTTTGAATAACGAGAAAATCCTCAGCTCGCTAATTCCCACTGCTTCAAGCATCTCGTCACCTTCTCCCGGTTGGTGCACAAAAAAATGTTAAATTTAAAAACTTTCTTCCATGCAAAATTAATTCCACAAGAAATTTCTAAATTTAAATTTATTGTGCTCCAACGAATGCAACGAACAACAAAAAAACTGAAAAGGATCTGAAATAGCTCGACCCGACCCGAAACTGCCCGGCCCAGACTGTCGGACCCATGGCCCTGCACAACCTGACCATACCCGCTGCTCTCGGTCTGCCCGACCTAAGGTACCCGCGGCCGAGACCGCATGCACTGAGTCCCGATCGGCAGTAGGATGGTCTCGGTCGGTTCGTCCGATCGGGACTCCTTTTCGCGCTGGACTTGTTTTCCTTCGTATTTTGTGTACTCCAACTCGATTACAATTTTACATGAAATAAAATACATCAAATTTACAACAAAAATTACAAGGAAAAAATAAATCCTATTTTACCCATGGATTTTCTCGTGGGAAAAACTTAAAAATATCTCAAAACCCGGCCAAAATACCAAAAACGCGTAAATAAAATAAAAATTCACATAGCCATGATAATTGGACAAATTCACCTGCAAGATAATTTCTAACAAAAATATTCCAAATACCATACCATATGAATACTTAAATTGCTAGCATATTAATCACCAAATTAATTAAATTGAATAGAACCTAAAGACCATCTCCGATACCAATTGTTGGAATATAAAACGCAGCGGAAGTGATTTGAAATAATGTGAATTGATTTGATTTTATAAACTTACCAACATAAATAGTGCATCTATTTAGGCTTGTCAATTAATTAATTAAACAGATTAATAAACAATTAAAATATACGTATTTACGCATTATAATTGATAATTCATACCTTTGAAGCGAAGTGGTAGAAAATCCCTCTGGGTGGATCGAACTCCTCCTAGTAGTCCTCCTTGATCTTCTTGTATTTCTACCTCAAGATCTTCTAGCGTATATGTAATACCCGCAATTTCGATTTCCGGTAATTTTCTTTTTTGGCAGAAGTCCGTTTTGATGACTCCCTCATAACCGTTTCATTATTTTGAGAATATTTAATTCTGCACTTTTTGACGTCCGAGTTCGTTTCGGTATCGTTTTGTTGAGTTTCGTGTTCTTAAGCGGCTTTTTCGTACTTGAGTTCGATTCTTGCGAATCTCGTCCGAAAATGTTGTTTCGAGTTCCTCGTAAGTTCATTTAATGTTATTATTCATGTTACGAGCCTTGGTTTGGTGTTTCGATCGTGTATCGTGTATTTCTGACGTTTTGGGCCATTTTCGTAATTTCCCAAAGTTTGGGGTAATTACTTTCCGTTGTCGAATTTCGAGCCTTCGGGTGGTCGGAATCGTGTGATCTCTTAGTTCTTGAATTCGTATTTGCGAGTACTTCGTAACCGTATCTTCGATTCATATTCAGGTTCGGGTTTCGGGGTGGTCCGGGCCATCGGAGTTGGCCCCGGCCGAGTCATGGCCGGGCATGTTGGGGCCAGGCCAGCCCTGGCCGAGTTACGGCCGGAAGGGCCCGGCAGTTACGTACGTAAGGCCGGTTACGTACGTAACGCTGCCGGCATTTCTGGGCAGTGAGTTCGGCCATGGCCGGTTACGTACGTAAGCCATGGCCGATTACGTACGTAACGCTGCCGGCAGGCAGCCTATTTAAGGCCCTGCAGACGGGTTTTTCAACATTTTCTCATTCATTTCCTTCCCTTCCACGGTTGGATGTGTGTTGATCATGGAGGGATGTTGTTGGACAATCAATCCATGAAGTCTTGGAGTTCATATCATCAATTATCCATCCTATAACATCCTTTGATCGAGCAAATCAGGTCAAATTTTCTAGAAATCTAGTTTTGGGGAATTTGGGTATTTTGGTTGATTTCGTCCGTTTAATCCGATTTAACTTAGTATTGTGATGGATTGGTGATTATTTAGATGTATTATATCATTTCCCTTGTTATTCCATGGTTGGATCGTATCGATTCGTTGTTTTGGTCGAGTTCTTGATCGGCGCCTTGAAGGTGTCCGGTAGAATGTCATAGAGGGGTTTTCGGACGTTCTACGATTATTCTTCCTCGTATGATCATTGATTTATTAATTATATGATGTTAGGGTCCAGTTTCTTGCGAAGAAACTGTATTGAACCCTCCCGTTCGTTGTCGTCTTCCTTTTCGATAGCATCGGGCGTTCGGAAGCTTCCCGGTTGAGCCGTGTTCGTCGGAATATTTGCGTGCCGATTTCGAGGCAAGTACCTTGTCCATACAATTCTTGTTTTGTGAATATGATAATTAGTGATCGTCTCTATGTGTTTTTTTGATCGTTTGATTTGAACATTCAAAAGATTCGGTTTAGCCTCGTTAAGGGCTCACTTTCAAAATGCGTGTGTTTTGTGAATATTGTGTCCCGTGAATGATTAAGTGAACCCTATGAATTCTCTTGTTGTTGTTGTTGTTGTTGTTGTTATGCTTTGATAATATATATACATACACATATTATCTCTTTTCGGTGCGTTATGGTTTGACGTGGTGTTTTGCTAAGTGTTGGTTGCATTAACTCATGATTTGAAATGTTTGTGATTGTGGCAAATGTGAAACCCTTGTTGTGAACTTGATGCATTGATGATTTGACCACAAGGTTATCAATTCGGGTAGGTCTAGAGAGGGCTCCGAGAATCGTCACTTGCGAGTGCGATGTCACGATAACTTGTGGATATGTTCGATTGATGTTTGACCGGGTAGGGACCAGTGAGGCCTCCGGCGGCGTGTACTTGCGAGTACAGCCAGTGTGTATAATTTGACCATAAGGTTATCTAATTGGGTAGGTCTGGAGAGGGCTCCGAGAATCGGTACTTGCGAGTATGATGTCAAGATAACTTATGGGTGGTTTGAGTTTGCTTCGCTAGCCAGCTCGGGAGGGTCCTTAGAGGCCTTGGGTGGGATTTATGGCTTCGTCCTGGTCCTAAGCGATGCCTGTGCGTGTATGTTTTGTGAATGTGTTTGCTCACCTCGGGAGGGTTCGACGGGGCCACGGAGGGAGTCCAATGGTATAGCCCTGGATTCACGAGTAAAACTTCACGAGTGCGTGTGTATTTTATGTCCGTCGAGAATGCGTGACGTGGATTTTAACCTTGTGTATTGTTGTTGGTTTCATTTGTGAAAACAAAACCTTTGGGCTGTGACCCCTGTTTATTTTGGAAAGAGAAGGATTCGGTAATCCTAAATTCCTTTCTATTAAACTCTCGATGGCATTTTAAACTGTTTTATAAATTGTTTCCCCTGATTGGTGATCTTTCGGTTTTGGAATGTTTTTCCCAAAGTCTTGCCTCGGGAAGTACTTTTCGTTACGTTTGGCTTTTTGAGGATTCCTCGTTATTGTTACTCGTGGAATATGAATTGTATGACTCGTATTTTGCACTTTGTTCTTGCACTAGCGAAACAGTGGAGTTTTGCTAACCCCCGAGTATTTGGGGGGTGGATGTCTGTTTTTGCATTCAGGTTTTGGGAGCATAACACAGGGTCGGCACGAAGGATGATGAAAGATGATCGATACTAAGCACATGAGGAACCGTACGTTGTTGTATTGGTTCAGTTGTATTTTATTTCCGCTGCAGTATATTTTCCCCGTTGTACAGGAGCATTGTGTATTCGACCCTTGCGTGGGCATGTATTGAGTTGTATATATTTATTGAAAGACCAAATCGGTCTACTGAGTCATTTTAGCCTTAAAGGCATTGTTGAGATGTTCGATGTTTGTTTACCAGCCTGGTAGATCCTTGAGGAAAGGGTCTACGGCGTGTAATGTCCCTGAGCGGATTGAGGGTGTTACAGTATATCCCACCTTAGATCCAGATATTGTGTGGGCAATAATCTACCGGATCAAACTTGGACTGTAGTGCAGGGTGACTCGGCCGAATCAATATTGTTCCTCAAGAATACCTCGATTTTTCTCTCTATTTTTCTTGATGATATTTTAGAAAAATCTTGTGTTTAACAAATTATGGAATCAAGGACACAAGTCAAGATCCACAATTAAAACACAAAAAAAAATTGAAAATCTTGTTCAATAATGGTGAAAAAATCGGCCAACACTATAGTCCTATCTATAGGTGTTATGGGCTACTCTAGGGACCTTAAGGAGGATAAGGTAAGGACTCCCAATAGATTTCATATTACCATATTAGGACTCTTCCTAATGTAATGAATCTATTAATATCAACTTAGTCCACTAAAAAGTTGATATTGCACTTCCTACCAAAATCCCAATTTACGAAATTGGGCTCCTTTTTGAATTAATTATTTCCCGTATTTAAGATATCACATGTTCATTTATTAATTTAAGCTACTGACAGCTTTTAATTAATTAATATATTATACATGAGTAAACCACTCGATCTTTATTATTATATCAGAAAATTAATTTCACCTAAAGGTTTTAATATAATAATCTTTCGAGTGCCTCAAGGGAAATGATCAACCCGACTGGTCGGGACACATTTCTAGCTATAATATTAATTATCATATAAATAATAATATTGCCCAAAATGTCGAGCATATTGAGTCAATCATTTTGGCTCTCACCCATGATAAATCAAAGCAATAAATATTATATATATATATATATAAAATTAAATATTAGTCACTAGAATTAAGAAATAATAATTGTCCGAGATGTACGTTCTTCTTATGGTTACTACAGAAGAATCTATCTCACCTCGATCCTGTTCAACGTATACCGAATACGCTAATATATGCTAATGGTCAAGACCAACCAATCTCAAACATATACTACAACCTCTCACACAACGATCTAATGTTATATAGGTTGCGAACTAATTATTACTATATAAGGAACCGATAATGTGATCTTCTGTATGACTCGACACACCACATTATCTACAATATAAAGTAATTAGACAACATTTGCATAACCATGGCGTGAATAAATATGCAAAACATGTGAAGAAATGAATTAAATATTCTCATAAATAAATACCGGGAAATTAAGTAATACAAACATAAAGTATACTTTGATGTATACAACCTTAACACAAAAATGGTTCATAACTCGGGTCCTAAAACCTAAAATACCTACGACCCGCTAACGAAGTACAATTGCACCACTATAATCTTGGGCTAATATGCGGAGTAGTAGAATATCAATGAACTACGGCTGGATGGCGAAGGTTACCATCCTTAACTCTATCATTATCATGAGTACAGAGTCACTCACATTTTCCGGGAGGGCAACAGGCCGGTGTATTATCTCTCTGAGCTCGGTATGTCGTCCCTCGGTATTCAGACTTATACATATGATATTGCTCCTCCGTTTCTCCTCTCTATTATACAGATAGACCAGCTTGGCTACCCTTCTTTTAGATTTAGGTAGTATTTTATCACTTGATTTATTGCTATGATCCCGAACATTAGCCCACTTTTTTTAGTGGTGCACCTTGTATTTCTCAAGCGGGCTACTGGCATTTTAGTTTCTAGGATCCAGTTTATCGCCCATTTTTTGTTATAATTCGGATGTGATTTTTTACCTATCGGTGCGCACATTAGCTCATGCCTTTAGTGGTGCACCTTGTATTTCTTTAGCGGGCTGTAAGCACTTCGTTTTTTAGATCTAGGATCCGGATTATGGCCCATTTTTGGTCATAATTCGGGACTGATTGCTTGTACCCCTGATATTTTGTTTATCTCACAAGTTGGTGGGTCCTGCCTCAACCCCCGTCCACAATGGACGTTTTTTCTTGGAAAAAAAACTCTATCATTATCATGCCATGTAAAATTCCTAGCAGTTTCTGGTGATTGAAACAGTCTCCTAAATCTAGGAATAGGGAGAAAATAACACAAGACTTTTTGAGGCACTTCTGTTTGACATTTTTTTGGACCTACCATTTCTCGCCTTCCACCTAGAGACCCACCACTATGACACTCATTTGAATTTGCAATTCATTCCTGTAGAGAATATAGTCATTAGGACATGCACGTATTTTCTCATAGTCTAAATCAAATACCATCTTTGTTTTCTTGGCTTCATAACTTGACTTCCTTAAGTTATTACCATTTGGCAATAACTCACTAGGTACCTCTAACAGCTTTGAAAACCCATTGTCAGACCAATCATAGTGTCCTTTAACATTGTAGAGTTTCATTAAACCTGAAAGTTTAGAATATTTTGAGCCTGGATACGAAGGTGTTTCGGCATCTTCAAGCACATCCCTAAAAGATCTAAAATCAATGCTCAAAAGCATCATTCGCGATACCCCCTAAATTACTGTAATCTTTGCATCTAAAACCTTGGTTTTGACTCATTCTAATTTATTGGTCCTTGGAGGCTGATTTTGGGGCTACCTCACCATGCAAATCCAAACTATGTGCTTTTTTAAGAAACCTTTTTAAACAAGTGATGTGCAACGATAGTTGGCGTGAAAAACACCATATTACAACATGACGTACATGGACACCTAATGGACATTCTATTTTAAAAATTAATGACAGCTGTTGTTGCCCAAAATATTTATCCGAAGATTAATACTGCTGGAAGACGGACAACAAACAACAATTGCGGGAGCACTTCCGAGAGAAGATAAATAATACAAGATTTGCCGGGTTTGTTAGGCCCGGGCTTGAATGCTCTCGCGAGATGTTATTAATACGAATATTCGTGGATACAAGTATTAATGAGAGAAATCTAAATACAATGAGTGTAAAAAGACTCTGTTAATCCGGCTCTTGAGCGAAGCTCGGTGTTCTTCGTCCCCGCCGATAATCTGCTGGATGAGATAGGCCGGGAGAAGTAAGACCGAAAGATAGCTGTTGCCAAGAGTTGGATGTTTGCCAAGTGTAAGTATTTGCTTCTGTATGGTGTGAAATGCGAGAATGCAGAGAGAGCAGAAGAAGTGTCCAAGTGCAGGCTGTCCTCTTTATATAGGGGTTGAGGTGCCCTGTCTCCTAGTGGGCGATCGCCTTTCGGCATTTAATGTAATGGGGCGATCGTCCTAAAGGGCACATGGGCTGCCTGCCAAAAGTCTAAGGCTACAGCTGGTAGCCAGCTGTGCGGTCCAATGAGGAGCCAGCACGCGTCCGGAAGTACTGTCACAGGAGGTCCCACTTTGCTACTTTCGGCGGACTTTGTCAGGGTAGGTGACAGGCTGTGGTCACCAGTCTTGTCCGTCAGCTCCTTTCGCAGGTCTGGGCCCTGTTGGTAGGTGAGGTAGGTGACAGGTTTGTCAGCGCCTTTTGTGGATCTGCACGTGGGTGCTGTCCTGTTGCTCGGCCTTGGCCGACTGGATGGCCATCGGCCCAGATCGTCATGATGCGGTCGTCTCTAGCTGGACACCGAGGATCGTTCTCGGCCAGTCAATGAAGGTCGGCATTGGTCGGTCGCCAAGGGTCGGTCGGCAAAGCGCTGAGAGATGATCGTCCATAAGTCGGTCGCCAGAAGTCGGTCGCCAGACGCCGAGCGATGATCGTATTGGATGTCGATCGCTCGACACCGGGACTTGTCCTGGGACCTTCGGCTGGGCGATTCATGCTTGTCTTCCGGGCTAAGGCTAGGTCGCCTGGTTGCTGGTCGGCAGATCTGCCTTGGCCGCTCGGCAGTAAGTCGGTCACTCGTCCTCCTAGGCGATCCCCGATCGGAAGGTGTTAATTCTTGACACAACAATTGCCCCCCAGCTTGCTCCTATGATGAAGACATGGGGCGAGGTGGCTCTTGCTGGCGATCGTGTAAGATGAGGACGGGCGATCTTGCTGAGCTGACTTATGATTTCGGACTTGGGCTATCATGGTCGATTGGCTTTAGCTATCTTTCGGTCTTGTACCTGCAAAAACAACATTGGCCGATCCCCCATGGAAACTTGGTGGTTTCGCCTTGTTTGAGGAATCGTGCACAGTCGCGGAGATCGATGGACCGAACCCATGACCGTGTCTTGGTGCGCGAAGACAATGAGTGTCTTGTGACTCACTTTATTATGAGGGTCCTCTGTTAGGCTGCGCCTCGCCTCGTATTTAAACGAAGGGCGTGCGGTCTCGGTCTAGAGGAGTCCTTGCGCGGGGCAGCGTCGGATGAATCAACTCCACGCCCGCGGCTTGTTAGCTCTGCTTCCACCTCGGCCAGCCATGGAGATGGCCGACCTCGATGGTGTACGTTGAGATGGGGTTGTGGTTTGTGTCCACTGATTAATGTTGGAGAGCCCTCAGACTACGCCGGCCTCGTATTTAAACGAAGGGCGGGCGATCTCGGCCGAAAGGGACCTTGCATGGCCGAAGCAGCCGGTTCCATCGACTGCCAGGACCATGGCTTTATGATGTGCGGTGGATAGGGCTGTTATCGGACCGGTCCGGCCCGGTTTTTCACAGACCCGGAACCGGTCCGGTAAGGTACCGGATAGACCCGATCCGGACCGGTAAGAAAACCGGGTCATATTTAAGATCCGAAACCGGTCCGAAATAGGTACCGGGTAGATCCGGTCCGAATCCGAAACCCGAATCCGGAACCCGAAAACCCGAATCCAGAAATGAGAGAGTAGTGGAAGGGAGGAGGCATATTTATAGTTGATACCAAGGCTTTTAGATGGTTTATCCCACCAATGTGGGATGAAACCTTAAGCAAAATGGTGATGGAACTCAAGGTGAACCAAGCAATGTGGGATGAAACCTTAAGCAAAATGGTGATGGAACTCAAGGTGAACCAAGCAATGTGGGATGGGGAAAAAATCCCAATTCCCTGATGGTTTTAAACAAGGGAATTATTTTGTTATTAATTATTTTGTATTAATTATATCTATATTATATTGTATTGTTATTAATTATTTTGTATTAATTAGATCTATTATTATCAAGTTATTAATTAATTTTTTTATTACTATAATTAATAAATATAATAACAAGTAATAAAAAATTTATATACCAAAGGCCTTAGGCCTTGTTTGGTGTGTGTGTATATATATATATATATATATATATATATATATATTATCGGGTCTTTTTCCGGTTTTCTCGGTCCGGGTCTTATCGGTTTCGGTTCAATATTTAGAACCCGAATCCGAACTCGTTAATTGTCGGGTGAGTTTCGGTCCCGGGTTTTTCGGTCCGGTTCATGACCGGGTTTCGGGTTCACTCGGACCGCTAACAACCCTAGCGGTGGAGGCGATCTTATGCCTTAGTCCGTCATGTTATATGCCGGACTGTAGATGGCGATCGTGTCCACCGGGTTGCTGATGATGTAGCGTGATGATCGGCGATCGGGCTGGAAGACTGTCGATCGTCGCTCGGCTGCCGATCGCTTTATTCGTAGGTCGATATTTGGCGATCGGGCGGGAGATCGTCGTCCGGGCGCCGATCGCGCTGCTCACAGGCTAAGAAGGAACCTTTGCCTGGCCAGAAAATCTGCGGCTCTAGCCCGGAAGGCTGCGTAGGTTGTAGGTTGGGTCTTCGTGAGATGCCTGAACATAGGCGAAAAACCCTGAAATCCTCCTAGGACCGCGTAGAGGGCGGTCTCATCGCTTATGGGCTCGCCATTGAGGATGATTACGTCTACCCGGTCGATGTAGTCCGAGTCGGACTCTTCTTCTCCCTGCTTGATTTGCATCATGCGAAGGGGACCTTCGGGCCGGACGACCCTGGTGGCGAAGTACTCCGTGAAGACGTGCGCCAGCTCGTTAAAGGAGCCAATGGACCGAGGTGGCAATGAAGTGTACCACCGGTGGGCGAGGTCGTCCAGCGTCAGAGGGAACATTCGGCACCTGGTCGCGTCAGATGCCCCACACCCGGTCATGTAGATGTTGAACTTCCTCAGGTGCACCTGGGGGTCCGATCGCCCCTCGTACACGGGTGTTTGCGGGGGAGCGATCTTGTGCTGCACGGGGGCGAGCTCGATGTCGATCGCGAGCGGCTCGCTTGGCCCGGCGATCGTCTTCTTGGCGCCGCCACAGATTCCAGGAGCGCCTTCATGTCGTTGAGTTGACGTTGCATCGCGGCCATCGCCGTGGCTTGGTCGCTTGCGAGATCGGCTTTGGGAGGCGAGCCGAGGCGATCGTGTACCGATCTCCGGGCTCCGCTGCCGCCGGCCTCGGCAATTCGGCGAGGGGGAGCCAGACGGCTAGGCTGCCTTCTGGGAGTCGGGTAGGCCGAGCTCCTGGTGACGGACTCAAACTCCGTCGTCTCGTAGATGGGGCCGGACTGCCCCGGTAGCCAGGTCGGGTCACTGCCCAGGCGATCGAAGACAGAGGTGCCCCGGCTGGCGAGCGCCTCTTCTTGCGGACGGGAGCCTCCTGGCGATCGCTCGGTCAGTGACGCCTTGAGCTTCCGCTTGGACTTCCGGCGGACGGCCGAGGGGGCGATAGCAGGAGGCGCGTTGAGAGCACTCCGTCGCTCCTGTAGGACGGCCAGGGCCCCTTCGATCTGTTCCTTGGTTCGGAACCGATCGAGCGAGAGGCTTGGGCCGCCGTCCAGGGACGGGATCGAGCGTCTCTGACCGCGGCGGCTACCTTCCACCATCGGCTGTGGCTCGGACTGGGACGGAACAGGGGGTTTGGCCGGCTGGTCAGCGGCTTTCTTCGACGCGGAGGCGGAAGACATGTTTTCTGAAGGATTTCTTTGAAGTGCAGTAAGTGTCACTTCAAGTATCTACCCCGAGAACAGTGAGTGTTCTTCGGGACGGTAGGTATAAAAAATCGAGGGTTGGACCGCCCTTCTTCTAGCGCCAATTGTTGTTGCCCAAAATATTTATCCGAAGATTAATACTGCTGGAAGACGGACAACAAACAACAATTGCGGGAGCACTTCCGAGAGAAGATAAATAATACAAGATTTGCCGGGTTTGTTAGGCCCGGGCTTGAATGCTCTCGCGAGATGTTATTAATACGAATATTCGTGGATACAAGTATTAATGAGAGAAATCTAAATACAATGAGTGTAAAAAGACTCTGTTAATCCGGCTCTTGAGCGAAGCTCGGTGTTCTTCGTTCCCGCCGATAATCTGCTAGATGAGATAGGCCGGGAGAAGTAAGACCGAAAGATAGCTGTTGCCAAGAGTTGGATGTTTGCCAAGTGTAAGTATTTGCTTCTGTATGGTGTGAAATGCGAGAATGCAGAGAGAGCAGAAGAAGTGTCCAAGTGCAGGCTGTCCTCTTTATATAGGGGTTGAGGTGCCCTGTCTCCTAGTGGGCGATCGCCTTTCGGCATTTAATGTAATGGGGCGATCGTCCTAAAGGGCACATGGGCTGCCTGCCAAAAGTCTAAGGCTACAGCTGGTAGCCAGCTGTGCGGTCCAATGAGGAGCCAGCACGCGTCCGGAAGTACTGTCACAGGAGCTCCCACTTTGCTACTTTCGGCGGACTTTGTCAGGGTAGGTGACAGGCTGTGGTCACCAGTCTTGTCCGTCAGCTCCTTTCGCAGGTCTGGGCCCTGTTGGTAGGTGAGGTAGGTGACAGGTTTGTCAGCGCCTTTTGTGGATCTGCACGTGGGTGCTATCCTGTTGCTCGGCCTTGGCCGACTGGATGGCCATCGGCCCAGATCGTCATGATGCGGTCGTCTCTAGCTGGACATCGAGGATCGTTCTCGGCCAGTGAATGAAGGTCGGCATTGGTCGGTCGCCAAGGGTCGGTCGGCAAAGCGCTGAGAGGTGATCGTCCATAAGTCGGTCGCCAGAAGTCGGTCGCCAGACGCCGAGCGATGATCGTATTGGATGTCGATCGCTCGACACCGGGACTTGTCCTGGGACCTTCGGCTGGGCGATTCATGCTTGTCTTCCGGGCTAAGGCTAGGTCGCCTGGTTGCTGGTCGGAAGATCTGCCTTGGCCGCTCGGCAGTAAGTCGGTCGCTCGTCCTCCTAGGCGATCGCCGGTCGGAAGGTGTTAATTCTTGACACAACAACAGCAAAATCTATGAACTCACGAACTCCCTGCTTATACTCATCCGATAGTCGATTATAAGAAATCCAAGACTTGTCCATATCAAAAGATTCTTCCTGTTCCTTTATTAAATAGTGTTCGTTTATTCAGATTTATTATAATTTATTAAACATACAAGTTTTAGTATTAAAAAAATTCGCACCTACAGTTACTTAAGCAAATTTTCTTTTTGAAAAATGAAACAAATAGAGTTACACGGAAAACTTATAAAAAATACAAGGCATTCCAGATACTTACCAGATGGAACAACTTTTACTCCAATTTTTATTTCGCCTTAGCTAAACAATAAGAATGATGGTATACAACAAATAAGGAACAAAAAATAACAACTAATAATTCTCTCTATCATTGCAGGAATGAAAAGAAAAATGTCAGCATCCAGGAAGAAAGACAAAAGACAGTAAGTCATGCATAATTATTCCCATTGGGTATAATTATTTAATGCAATATTGTGAAACTAACAAATATGTATATAGTCGACTAAAATTAAGGGTCATTGCATGAGTGTATCACTTCATAATATGGCTAATGTGGGATCTGCTACTTTAATTAAATATTACACAATCAAAAAAATTAAAGGGAACCACCATAGTAATAATAGTTGGAAGTACCAACGAATGCCATCAATAGGTGAGGTGATCTTATAATAACATGAACAAAGAATGATGCTACAACTAATGCTGAAAATTACGTACACACATAATAAACTGCTACGGAAACCACAGGCCGGTCGAAACTAAACCATGCAAAGTGACTATTCCAATCAGGATATTTTAGTGATTGACCACTAGCAAGAGAAAAAATTAAATGTCAATCATATCTTCAAAAGTTATTTACCTACCGACGGACCAAATTGTAGCTAACTTTGCTATATGCAGAGAAAGAATTGGTTAGTTGTCATTCAGAAATCAATTTTTATATGAAAACAGAGGTCAATTAACAAAAATCCAGCCTCGTGCAACAACACAACCAACAAAACTAGCACAAACTAGCAATTAAAACTAGTAAATACAACACCTGCTAAGCAAATTAAAACTAGTAATAACACAATACAAACTAGCACAATTGATGAATAAATTAAAACTCGCAAGTGTACGAATTGCTTTTGTAGATGGCGACAAGTAACTCCAAGGTCGATCTCACAAGGAATTGGAAATGGTTTAAGGTTCAATTATGTTTGGCAAATGGTCGAACTAGAACAAAGAGCGCAACATAAATTAAAACACAATGAAAAATTTAATCGAGGTATGATCAAGAACACGAGTGTAGAAAATTACATAAATACGAAATGAACGAATAAATGGTAAGGATTATCTAGAGATTACTATTATAAGAATGATATGGGAGTTTAGAATCACCGACACACACGTAATCAATCATTAGTTTCGATACTCAAAAAATTTAAGGTTTGGAATTACCGATTGCTCACAATTAAAAGAAATACCTTTGATGGGGTAATTCGCTAAAAGATCGCGGAAAAAGGTTTAGAACATTCACAATCACTTCTATTGGGTCATTTGATGGCGAACACCGACAAAAATCCTCAATTTTCACAATAATAACAACTATAAATAAGGTTTGATGATCTAAGTCATAAGTTCTCTTGCGTCTAAACAATATTTGTGCACAATATCATCCAGAATACCGATAAATTATGAAGAACAAAGAAAGAGGAACAATCCCAAACTCTTACCTAGAAAAACAATCAAAACTAACAACTAAGAACATGTGTGTGGTTCAATCTAAATACTCGTACAATAAGATTAGATACTCATGATCATTTCAACAATAATAGCGGAAATCATAAAATAAAACATGGTAGAAATCTTTCCTTGCAAAAATGAAATCGAATTCCCGATGAAGGTTTGATGTTCTTCCTTCAATTCTTGTTAAATCTTCATAAAAGGAATAAAAATCACTCACAAATGTATCTCTAGATGTTTTGAATACAAGAAAAATGAGATGAAACTAAGTTTTGATCGAGTTTTTCGGCATGTCCAAGTTGTGTCTAGGGTTTTCCCCTATCACAAAAAACGCTGAAATACGTTTTCTGCACAGCAGGGGTGGACCGCGGTCTGGGTGTTTGGCACCGCGGTCCTGGTGTTTTGACAAACTTGCTGCCGCACGGTCTGAATTTGGGACCGCGGTCCGGGTGCGGTCAAATAATTCCTCATGCGGTCCGGACTGTGAGGCCGTGGTCTAAAAGCCATGTCTCCCTCAACACACCTTGGAATTTAGTGTATAATATACCATTGCTAATCTGATTTCACAAGAAATCCATACATATAGAGAACACATCCTAGTTCGAAGTAATGAGTTTGGAAATTAGGAAATACGACCGATATTGCTTCATTCTTCATCATTTAAGCTCTGTTCTTGCTCCCGACTTGCTCTTGATCGTCATAAACTCCAATATTGGCCATAAAACCACCTATTTCACCAAAATCTTCGTCCGGATACCTACAAAACAAAAACACAACATACTTGTAATATTCAGGGGTAATTTTTTTTCGTGTTACTGTTAAGTTGTACGTATTCATTAGGAATTGTACAAATATTGTTGTTCGGACCGATACAATATATATTGTATTAGAATATTTTGGGATCGAAATATTTATACTGGTCGTCGGTTTGGTTTCGTCGTTTGGTTGTTTCTTGGCGAGTTTAGAATTTTGGCTAAGTTTATAGCCATAGCGTACGCTACCTGTGTAACTTTACGTATGCTAATTTGTTACGATTACGTACGTTACGCCCTGAGGTTACGTACGTAATGCGTGGTAGGTGGTGGGAACCTTCCTCGTGGTCAACTTTCGGGGCGAGGGTATCTTTGGGGTATCATTTATATATATATATATATATATATATATTATCATTTCTCTCCCACCTCTACTCAATTCACGTGATTCTCTCCTCCCTTTCTGCCTCACTTTATATATATATATATATACATGTTATCATCTCTCTCCTTTTTCTCTCACACGTTACCTTCTCACCTCTCTCTCCCTCTCACTTCCTCTCGTCCATCATCTCTCTCTTCTCTCCAGCTCCATCGCCCTCTCTCTCTACTCTCCATCTCTCTCGTTTTTTTTTTCGACGAGGTACAGTTAAGGACGGGCAGCCGGCTTCTTCATTTCCGGCGACGGACTGGAGTTGACAACCGGAGTTTGCTGACATCTCCGGCGACGACCAGAGCTCGGCCGCGGCCGGTCGGAATTTTCGGATCGGAAGGCATTGCAAATCCGGTCGAGCTGTTCCGGCATTTTTTTTTCTTCTGGCGAGACGGAGCTCAGGCGCCGGTTCTTCATGGTTTCCGGCCATGGACGCGGCTCCATTGTTTCCGGCGACCGGAGGTAGTTTCTGTCCGGAACGGACGGCGGAACGGAGGCGCGGCAAACTTCCGGCGAGGAGTTGCAGGCGGAGATGGTGAAAACCGGCCATGGACGGAAACAGACTGGAGTTGGACGAAGTCCGGCGGGTCAATTTTTCCGACGGCCGAATTCCAGCATGGGAGTTGTTTTTTCCTGACTTGGCCGATCGGCTCTGGTAAGGTTGTGTGTGTGTGTTTTTTTTTTTTTTTGCAGTTATATATATATATATATATATATATATATATAACTTGTGTGTACTGTGTTATGTGCACAGTGTGTGTGTGTTGTGTGTATATATATATATATATAATGTGTAAGTGTGTGGGTGTGTATAAATATATATATATATATTGTGTGTACTGTGTTATGTGCACAGTGTGTGTGTTGTGTATATATATATAATGTGTAAGTGTGTGGGTGTGTATAAATATATATATATATATATATATATATATGTGTGTGCAGTGTATATGTGTCATGTGAATATATATATATCTATATATATATATATATTGTGTAAGTGGGTATATTATATATATTGGGTATTGTGTGTGTGATGTATGTATACTATATATATATATATGTGTGTGTGTGTGTGTGTGTGTATACGGATAAATACGAGTATAGTATGTGTTCGTGTTGGAATCGGAGTTAGCTATTATGTTGTTTTCGGTCAATATCGTGTTATCGAATGAATTGTATTTCATTCAAGGTTGTTCGAGTGCTTGTGATTGGCGGAGGACGCCGTTGATCGATTCGTGGTAGGACGTTGATCGTGGAAGGACTTCCTCGCCTTCGGTTTGAGGCAAGTTTTATACTTGTACTGGTCAATGAGATTAATGTTATCATGTATGTGTATGAATGTGTGTATCATTTCGAGACTTGGTCTCTTTATGATTTTGTTGATATCAGGGGATTGTTTGATACGATACTCTTCGGCAAATTATGTCAATTATTATTGTTGTTCGTAAATGGCCGATTTAAGGCATTGCGATACTTGTTGGTAATATATTTGTCGACAGCCGGTTCGCGGTATCGACATATCGATTGTTATTGTTGACTGATGTTCCTTTGAGATATTGTTGTCGATAGCCGGTTCGCGGCATCGACGTATCGATTGTTATTATTGATTGATGTTCCATCAAGATATTTTTGTGAATCGTCGTTATTGATATCAGTGTTTTTCTATTGATGTCGTTTTGGCCGATTGAAGGCATTGACGTATTCGATTATCATCTTCGTTCTCGGTAACCGATTAAAGGTGCCGAGACATCCATTGTATAATTATTATCGGTTAACCGTTCTGAAGGTAATCGATATATTGAATTGGGATTATCAAAGATATTTCCCATCCGTTGTATAATTATTAGCGATTGTCCGCTCTAAAGGTAATCGATATATTGAATTGGGATTATCAAAGATAATTCCCATCCGTTGTATAATTATTATCGATTGTCCGCTCTAAAGGTAATCGATATATTGAATAGGGATTATCAAAGATAATTCCCATCCGTTGTCAAAAAGATAATTCCCATCCGTTGTATAATTGTTATCGATTGGCCGTTCTACGGTAATCGAAGTATTGAATTGGGACTGTCGAGGATAGTTCCCATCCGTTGAATTATTATTGTCGTGTTGGCCGACTCAAGGAAGCACACTATTATTCTTGTGAACTCGGTAATTTTGTAATCGTTGAGGATTGAGGATTCCTGAATTGTTGTGTTGTGATTGTTGCTCGTGTTAATCGGTCCTTAGGGATTTTGATCTCAGGATGGTTGTTTTGAATATCGTTGGTCGTGTCGATCTTTCATTATTCGTGTGTCATCGTTCACTTGGTGAGTCGTATGATCCGTATTGGATGTGTTATCCTTTGAGTTTCGTTGTCATGTTGTATCGTGACATATCCGGAATCATATCTGCGTTCCGATTGGTTATTGTGTAGGATTTTTAGCCAGGCACACGATGGTCATGCGTGGATGTTTCCGCATTGGACCGTGCACATGAGACGTAGTTCGTGAGGCTAATTAGGTACATTGTCCCACGTATATTTCTGGATTCCGTATACGGGGTGGACATGTGCACGGACACATTTCCGGATCGGGCGTACTGTGATGTCCATCTTTGAGCCGTACAACTTTTGATCGTTCATAGTCCATGTTTGATTGGATGTGTTCGACATTTTGTGATTAAGCGTTCATACGCCAGAGGGGTATGTTCGACAGTCAGGTTTGTTTCTTTGAGATCTGTATTGTGATGATTTACAGCTTCGGGTTGTTCGGCTTTCAGGCCATCGTGATATTTTGGCAGCTTCGGGTTGTTCGGCTTTCAAGCCATCATGATATTTTGGCAGTTTCGCCTGAGGGCTTTCAGGCCATTGTGATGTATCGGTATTTCCCTTGGAGCCTTCAGGCATTGTGATTCTTATTTATTTCAGCGTTCGTTTGGTTTGCCTTCAGGTAATGTATTGTTGTGTTCTATATTGATGATTCGCCGTTGGGCACTTATGTTCTAACCTATTGAGCAGGTATTGATCGTATGCCGTGGGCATAGTGTTCCACGAATGCTCGATTCTTACTTTGGTTTGTGAGCATCTCGTACTACCATTGTTGTCTTTATTTATTACGCCTTTGGATGCATATCATGTTGTGCGGGTATTTGATATTCATTATTACGGATGGCCCGACCCGTGGCGGAACATGTTTTCATGTTTTAGGTACTTGCGAGGAGAGAGTTGAGACACAGGGGCATGACGATGGCGACGAGGCATTCGAGCGATACTAGTCCGAGATATTTTGGTGTTCATGTTGGTCAGACAGTCGGAGTACTCCATTTTTGTTCAGTCGTTGTCGTTTTGTATTATCCGAGCAAGGCTCGTGGATGTTGTTGTATTTTTATTTTGGCCATGTAGGCCCATTCTTGTCGTTGAAATTCCATATCGGAATAGTGTGTCGGACGTCATAGTAGGGTCTGTGATTTCCTATTTTGGTCAGTTTGTTGTATTTTAGTCGTGTTCGCCTGGTGGATCACCTGATGTGGGGTCCACGGCACCCAATGGGATTTGGGGGTGTTACAGAAGATGGTATCAGAGAATTGGGTTGTGAGATACCCTGACTTGTGTGTTATGTGGCTCTACCAAGGCGGTAGTAGCGGGGCTGTCAGGTTATGACAATCTGGACAGTCGGGTTTTGTGAGTCGTGATAGTTGGACGACTGTGTGAGTCATTATTTCATCGAGTCGTCGTCAGTGAAGACTAGTATCGCAAGACCTCGAAGCTTCGTATGACCTGTGTAAGGACTCTATTCTCTTTTATGTGCATAAATTCATTATGTCATTGATTAAACCTGTTTTGTTGACACTTGTATGTGGCGATCGGGTGCGATTGATTTATGATTATTTGCTTTGGAGCGTGTGGGCTCTGTATCGGCTATGATTAGCGCGATCGATGTGATCCTTTATCTGTTGAGTATGTATACTCGTGTTTGGCGTTGACCTAGCATTCTGTCCGTTGAGGCGTATTTGAGTTGTGGTCATGATTGAATGTTATTCTTTCAGTCTGGAAAAAGGACGTGACAGAGGGGGTAGAGGCCGCAGAGTGAGCTGAAACCCGAAACCTCATACCAATACTTTGGTGGCTGACGAATCATTTTCGGAGTCGTGCTCGAGAACCCACTGATCGTGATTGTGCTTGGAGTGAGTTCAAGACTCTCATGTTAGAGAGGTATTATCCGGCTCCCCTTCGTGAAGCCAAGTTGTCGGAGGTTTTGAACCCCGAATCCGTCGAGGACGAGGGTGTTATTGTTATTGCTGAAAATTTTCAAGGACTTCTTCAGTTTACTTCATTTGTTATCCGTACTGAGGCGGATAAGATCAAGTATTTTAACAAGAGGTTGAACCCGCAGTTGAGGATGCAGTTGTTCAATCACAATTGTAGTTCACTTGGCGAATTCATCGAGAAGGCTCTTGGAGCAGAGATTTCGATCAAGGAGCTTACTCAGAAGGATCCTTCAGTTTCTTCTGGTGAGAGTACTAGGATGCCGATTCGTTCAGAGGGACATCGAGCTCCAACGTCCAAGAGGTCATTTTCTAGTCGGCTTCGTGCTGGGAAAACATCTTCTTCTTAGGCGACGAGTTCGACTGCTATTTGTTTTAACTGTGTTTCAGCGGGGCATGTTAGTACTCGATGCACAGTTCCAGCTATTATTTATTTTCTGTGTGGGAGGCAGGGACACCTTCAGAATACTGCAGGAGTTCTAGTGCCACTAGATCTCGGGAGAGCTCACGAGCCTCAAGAGATTTTGTTGCTTCAGTCCGTACTTCATCCAAGGGGTCATATCGGGCTTCGGGAGCCAGAGGTATGGACACCCGAGGGGGAGTAGCGAGTTCAGATTTGGGTTTCCCTCGAGTCGATGGGATCGAGGAACTTGATGATCTGGAGGAGGTTGATTTCGGGTACATTTGAGATGTAGCCTTGATTTGTATTTTCCTTGTCTCTTGGATTGATGTTTGACTCGGTCTGTATTTTAGTATTGTGGTTGCAAACCATTTATGATTGATATATCTTGTAATGATTGTATCTCAGAATCTTGACACTTGAGTCATTTGATGTGATTTTCTTTCCTTTTGGTCCTGTACCCGAGATTTTTGTGCTGATCTGGGTAATTGTTCATTGTGATTCAAGACGTCAAGTCGTGAGGACTTGGGCGTGCGTTCGATATAGTCCCGAGGACTATGTCTGTGTTGTTATTATCTGTTGTAGTGCGAGTCCGTGTTTGCATGGGCGTCCAATGCTGACGAGAACGGGGAAGTGTACACCGATGGTTGTAGGCATGTACAATGAGCGGCTCCCTCGGGATGTGTACGCCGGTGTTACTAGTCATGCGGTTAGTACGACTTCATGGCTGGTCTCTAGCAAGAGAATCATGATTCGGCTAATCTCGCACTTGGTTGAGTGTCTTTATCACTTGATTTTTTCGCCTTGTTCAGGCAGAGGAGACGTGGGGACCCGTGGGGTCGGCCCAGTTACTCAGACGGAATTGCTCGTATTGAGGAGTATTCCTGGAGATGTCGTTTTCTTATCCTGATGGATAGTCCGTGTCCCGACTTGTGCACCCTGAGTTTCGGGGACGAAACTCTTTTTAAGGGGGGGAGTATGTAATATTCGGGGGTAATTTTTGTTTCGTGTTACTGTTGGGTTGTACGTATTCATTTGGAATTGTACAAATGTTGTTGTTTGGACCGATACAATATATATTGTATTAGAATATTTCGGGATCGAAATATTTATACTGGTCGTCGGTTTGGTTTCGTCGTTTGGTTGTTGCTTGGCGAGTTTGGAATTTTGGCTAAGTTTATAGCCATAGCGTACGCTACCTGTGTAACTTTACGTACGCTAATTTGTTACGATTACGTACGTTACGCCCTGAGGTTACGTACGTAATGCGTGGTAGGTGGTGGGAACCTTCCTCGTGGTCAACTTTCGGGGCGAGGGTATCTTTGGGGTATCATTTATATATATATATATTATCATTTCTCTCCCACATCTACTCAATTCACGTGATTCTCTCCTCCCTTTCTCCCTCACTTTATATATATATATATATACATATACATGTTATCATCTCTATCCTTTTTCTCTCACAGGTTACCTTCTCACCTCTCTCTCCCTCTCACTTCCTCTCGTCCATCATCTCTCTCTTCTCTCCAGCTCCATCGCCCTCTCTCTCTACTCTCCATCTCTCTCTTTTTTTTTTCGACGAGGTAGAGTTAAGGACGGGCAGCCGGCTTCTTCATTTCCAGCGACGGACTGGAGTTGACAACCGGAGTTTGCTGACATCTCCGGCGATGACCAGAGCTCGGCGGCTGCCAGTCGGAATTTCCGGATCGGAAGGCATTGCAAATCCGGTCGAGCTGTTCCGGCATTTTTTTTTCTTCTGGCGAGGCGGAGCTCAGGCGCCGGTTCTTTATGGTTTCCGGCCATGGACGCGGCTCAATTGTTTCCGACGACCGGAGGTAGTTTCTGTCCGGAACGGATGGCGGAACGGAGGCACATCAAACATCCGGCGAGGAGTTGCAGGCGGAGATGGTGAAAACTGGCCATGGACGGAAATGGACTGGAGTTGGACGAAGTCCGGCGGGTCAATTTTTCCGGCGGCCGAATTCCAGCATGGGAGTTGTTTTTTCCTGACTTGGCCGATCGGCTCTGGTAAGGTTGTGTGTGTGTGTGTTTTTTTTTTTGCAGTTATATATATATATATATATATATATATATATATATATATATATATATATATATATATATATATATATATTGTGTGTACTGTGTTATGTGCACAGTGTGTGTAATGTGTATATATATATAATGTGTAAGTGTGTGGGTGTATATATATATATATATATATATATATATATATATATATATATATTGTGTGTACTGTGTTATGTGCACAGTGTGTGTGTTTTGTATATATATATATATAATGTGTAAGTGTGTGGGTGTGTATAAATATATATATATATATATTGTGTGTGCAGTGTATATGTGTCATGTGAATATATATATATATATATCTATATATATATTGTGTAAGTGGGTATATTATATATATTGGGTATTGTGTGTGTGATGTATGTATACTATATATATATATATATGTGTATACGGATAAATACGAGTATAGTATGTGTTCGTGTTGGAATCGGAGTTAACTATTATGTTGTTTTCGGTCAATATCGTGTTATCGAATGAATTGTATTCCATTCAAGGTTGTTCGAGTGCTTGTGATTGGCGGAGGACGCTGTTGATCGATTCGTGGTAGGACGTTGATCGTGGAAGGACTTTCTCGCCTTCGGTTTGAGGCAAGTTTTATACTTGTACTGGTCAATGAGATTAATGTTATCATGTATGTGTATGAATGTGTGTATCATTTCGAGACTTGGTCTCTTTATGATTTTGTTGATATCAGGGGATTGTTTGATACGATACCCTTCGACAAATTATGCCAAATATTATTGTTGTTCGTAAATGGCCGATTTAAGGCATTGCGATACTTGTTGGTAATATATTTGTCGATAGCCGGTTTGCGGTATCGACATATCGATTGTTATTGTTGATTGATGTTCCTTTGAGATATTTTTGTCGATAGCCGGTTCGCGGCATCGACGTATCGATTGTTATTATTGATTGATGTTCCATCAAGATATTTTTGTGAATCGTCGTTATTGATATAAGTGTTTTTCTATTGATGTCGTTTTGGCCGATTGGAGGCATTGACGTATTCGATTATCATCTTCGTTCTCGGTAACCGATTAAAGGTGCCGAGACATCCGTTGTATAATTGTTATCGGTTAACCGTTATGAAGGTAATCGATATATTGAATTGGGATTATCAAAGATAATTCTCATCTGTTGTATAATTATTATCGATTGTCCGCTCTAAAGGTAATCGATATATTGAATTGGGATTATCAAAGATAATTCCCATACGTTGTATAATTATTATCGATTGTCCGCTCTAAAGGTAATCGATATATTGAATTGGGATTATCAAAGATAATTCCCATTCGTTGTCAAAAAGATAATTCTCATTCGTTGTATAATTGTTATCGATTGGACGTTCTACGGTAATCGAAGTATTGAATTGGGACTGTCGAGGATAGTTCCCATCCGTTGAATTATTATTGTCGTGTTGGCCGACTCAAGGCAGCACACTATTATTCTTGTGAACTCGGTAATTTTGTAATCGTTGAGGATTGAGGATTCCCGAATTGTTGTGTTGTGATTGTTGCTCGTGTTAATCGGTCCTTAGGGATTTTGATCTCAGGATGGTTGTTTTGAATATCGTTGGTCGTGTCGATATTTCATTATTCGTGTGTCATCGTTCACTTGGTGAGTCGTATGATCCGTATTGGATTTGTTATCCTTTGAGTTTCGTTGTCATGTTGTATCGTGACATATCCGGAATCATATCTGCGTTCCGATTGGTTATTGTGTAGGATTTTCAGCCAGGCACATGATGGTCATGCGTGGATGTTTCCGCATTGGACCGTGCACACGAGACGTAGTTCGTGAGGCTAATTAGGTACATTGTCCCACGTATATTTCTGGATTCCGTATACGGGGTGGACATGTGCACGGACACATTTCCGGATCGGGCGTACTGTGATGTCCATCTTTGAGCCGTACAATTTTTGATCGTTCATAGTCCATGTTTGATTGGATGTGTTCGACATTTTGTGATTAAGCGTTCATACGCCAGAGGGGTATGTTCGACAGTCAGGTTTGTTTCTTTGAGATCTGTATTGTGATGATTTACAGCTTCGGGCTGTTCGGCTTTCAGGCCATCGTGATATTTTGGCAGCTTCGGGTTGTTCGGCTTTCAAGCCATCGTGATATTTTGGCAGTTTCGCCTGAGGGCTTTCAGTCCATTGTGATGTATCGGTATTTCCGTTGGAGCCTTCGGGCATTGTGATTCTTATTTATTTCAGCGTTGGTTTGGTTTACCTTCGGGTAATGTATTGTTGTGTTCTATATTGATGATTCACCGTTGGGCACTTATGTTCTAACCTATTGAGCAGGTATTGATCGTATGCCGTGGGCATAGTGTTCCACGAATGCTCGATTCTTACTTTGGTTTGTGAGCATCTCGTACTACCATTGTTGTACTGTTTATTCTGCCTTTGGATGCATATCATGTTGTGCATGTATTTGATATTCATTATTCTGGATGAGTGACCCCGTGGGGGCGGAACATGTTTTCATGTTTTAGGTACTTGCGAGGAGAGAGTTGAGACACAGGGGCATGACGATGGCGACGAGGCATTCGAGCGATACTAGTCCGAGATATTTTGGTGTTCATGTTGGTCAGACAGTTGGAGTACTCCATTTTTGTTCAGTCGTTGTCGTTTTGTATTATCCGAGCAAGGCTCGTGGATGTTGTTGTATTTTTATTTTGGCCATGTAGGCCCATTCTTGTCATTGAAATTCCATATCGGAATAGTGTGTCGGACGTCATAGTAGGGTCTGTGATTTCCTATTTTGGTCAGTTTGTTGTATTTTAGTCGTGTTCGCCTGGTGGATCACCTGATGTGGGGTCCACGGCACTGTAATAACCCAATGGGATTTGGGGGTGTTACAATACTAAGCATAAAAAGCACAAAAACACTTAAAAACAAACAAAAGCTCGACTCAGTAGAATAGAATGAGACGATAAATAATCGACTCATCAAATCCCCCCAAACCTAAATTGTTAGAGTAACATTGTTAGAGTTTTCGTGAGAATGAATAAATGCTTTTTCGATTTAAGTCCTCTTGTTTGGGGCTGTTTATAACCTTGGAACTATATCAGTTATAAATGTAGTCATTGTTGGTTGGTGAGATGTTGACGTCTGTATCTTGATTGGCGGCTGATGAATGTTTGAATTAAAGCAGATCGCATTTAATGTTTCACACATCCTTTCTGGCTTTGCATTAAATGCTCTTCAGAGCATTCAGACTTATCTCTCTCCGGCTGCATTAAATGTTGTCCTATCAGCAATAAATGTTGCTTTAACAGTGAATACTTTATGAATAAAAAATATTTATCTCACAACGGTTTAAAACTTCTTATGTTCAGTTCTGTTGGATGTGTTTTACTTTTCTAAAGTAAAACACCTTCAGCACGTATGTTGTATCCAACGTATTGTCTCTTTGCTGTATGAAGTAGGCTCTGTAGGATGGACTGTAAAAGATCTCTTTTTTGTATGGACGGGCTGTATGGGGAGTCCTAACAGCTTCCATAATAACATTTTGACTCCTTTTAGACTTCTTGAGGTATGTTGGCAATTATCAAAACATGAATGTTTATCCCGTTATCATGGCGGAACTTCAGCTATAATATCCGGATAAATTGTTGGGTATTTTCGTCCATATTTGAACCCTATATTACCTGAATTGGTGCTATCAATAATCGAAGTATGATCGTTTCCGTATTCGCATCCTCATGCATTATAATATCAACTTTTAATCCTTCACATGCAACTACGTCGTAACGCACGCTAACAGGTAAGCGTAACGTACGTTACGAGCTAGAGATAGCATACGCTACGAGCTAGACGTAGCGTACGTAAGGAGGTCAATGATTGAACAGGCTGGCTAGCACATGGACGGCTAGTGGAGGGGCTCGGAAAGATTCCCGCGGATGAATATGGACAGTTTTGGGGTCAACGGGTGTTAACGTACGCTAAGGTTTGTAACTAGCGTACGCTAATGTGTGTAGCTTACGTACATAATGCATAGGGTGTAACGTACGTAAGTTAGTACAGAATGAGACAGTAAGATATCAGTGCACGATAGCGTACGCTAAGATCGTATGGTAGCGTGCACTAAGTCTATTACGTACGTAAATGGGTAAGGCTAACGTACGTAAAGCTCAAGTATTATATATATGGACAACACCCCATTTCATTTCACTTCGTCCCTTTCACTTGTACTTCGTTTTCCTTCATTTCTAGAGAGTCTCCAGCCCTCTAAAACACCTATAGATCACATTAACTCGATCATTTAAGTTACGAAACATCTTGGATTGACATTCAAGCAATCGGAGTTGGATGCTACCTCTTGTCTCTGCGTTTCCTTCATATTTAGGTATGTTAATGCTACCTCAACCTTGAATTCGTGTTCTTAAGGATGTATGAACATACTACCGGGATTATTAAGCTCCATAGATGATTTTTATCCAAACATCATGTTTTTTGATGTTGGAATGTTCATGCTTTAGTTACCCGAGTTAAGAACGTTATAGTCCGATTCTTGCTATGATGATCAAGTAAGTTAAGTTTTCTGAGATTAATAAACCATATTGTATGGTGTTTCCATAATGATCATAGACTTAATGTTGATAACAACCTCAGATTTTCCGAACTACCTTTGAGGATCTATAATCGAGATTTGGAGTAAGTCTTATGATGGGAGGATTAACCTGAAATTCGTAGACATCAACACCATAGGATCATTCTGATTCGCATGAGTATAATATGTGTGAATATAACATACGTTAAGCTCTCAGGCAAGGCAGTCGTCTGAACTGAGAAGAACTGTCCAATGCATGCTTAACGTGTGTTAATCTGTGTAGCTTACGTGCGCTAACGTGCAGACGTAACGTACGTTACATAGGTGTGTAACGTACATTACGAAGAGAACAGATAGGGTTTCGCCATCTTTCTATGCTTTTCCTCTTGTGATTTATTGTTTATTTAATAATAGGATATTAAGGACGAATTTCCTACGATAATCCAGTGATTGAGCCTTTCCAATCATCGTTTCCGTTGGAGTTCCGGATTGTTCCAATCAACTCTATTTCCAGAGTATTTTCGAGAGATTACCAAGGCAAGTACCTTGATATACGAATTATAATTACGTGAAATCATTGTTACTGAAGTATATGAATCATGTTATGAATATCTGTATTTATATTATATATATATATATAGATATGTGTGGATATATGTATAGATATATGTATATGTATATAAATATACATATGGATATAAATGTTGGGTGATTCATACTAATATTAGTCGACGTACTCAACTTAGACTAAAGTACGAATAGTATTTATAGAGTTAATATGGTAATGTTTGTATTTTCGGTTGAGTTACGATATAAGGATATTATGTAGTATTGATTGGTAGTGTTGAAGGCTTAATTGTTGGGTTTTCTATGTATCGAATACAAAATAATCGGAGTAAAAACGCAGCGGAACAATAAAAGTGAAAACCCAATTTAGGATCGCATGCAGTAATTTAATTGTTTAATTGAAGAGTTAATCGAATTACCTTAATCCGACTGAACAAATCTAGATCCGGACTAGAAGCAGATGAATATCTCCTTCCTCTTCTGGTGATCCACACACGAACAATTCCACAAGCCGGATTGCTAGATCCTTACGAATAATATTGATAAATAGTACAACACAAATTCCTTACTAGAAGGATTGTACTATTGATCAAGATCAACTAAGGGAAGAGGAACGACCGACTCCGTTCTCCTACAGTATAATGTAGATGGCCGATTTTTCTTCTTCTTGAAGGGCCGATTTTAGGTCTTATTTTCTGGTTACAACTCCTTGTCCAAGACCTTATATTTATACTAAGTAAACCCTAGATTCAATAATCTAGTATTTGCTTAGTTGCCCTCAACTTATTAAATAAAACAATATTTATAATATCCAATATTATATATATTACTTTATTATTTAATCTCCTTATAAATATAATATCCAATATTATATTTATTATTCCCAGTTGATATTTATTCCTACTTGTCTATAATTGTCGTATGTGCGACCCAAAAGGCTTATATTATGTTGGCAATTATTTAATACCTTATTAAATAATAAATCATAAGCGGCCTCTAGCAAGACATTATGATTACCCAAATAATATAAGTTAATAGTCCATTAAACCTTTTAACGTGTCAAATCCCTTTGTCACGCGATATCATATTTGAACTAAGTCATGGAGTCTGTCATACTTATTTATGTTCAAATGCTTTCTCGATCTTAAGTAGACTGATTGAATCAAATGACTCTTCATTTGAGCATGGCCATGCATTTCCTTGATCCTACTTATCGAGGGGCCCAGCAGATATCTCTCTCACTTAAGAGAGGGACAAATCCCCATCTTGATTATTCATTGCCCTCTACATGACTCCCACTAATCCCGATCGCTAACCTTTATGATCACCATGTTTGAGATGACGTTGGATTACGTCAAGGCATAGCAGTTATCATGTTGGACTCTATGATAATCTCGGGTTCAAGGATTTATTGACATCCGTATTGAGATTCACTTATGACATTTCCATGCGGTGATCTCAATGCGGGTCGGTCCAAGATTAGTTCTCCAACCAATACCCATAAGATTGATCCGTACCATACGCATAATCATCCGATGATTATCAATCAAACTTATACTAGTATATTAATCACTTGAGTCTCTACTCAACGCGATTTTACCAGGGGACATTTGAATAATCTTATTATTCGTGAATAACTATTATTCGATTATTATAATATTAAAACATGCACACATTATAATAATCAACGAGAAATAAATGATATCAAATAACTTTATTTAAATGTGACAATTACAAATCTAGGCACATCGAATGTCCTAGGGCACTATTCCCAACAATCTCCCACTTGCACTAGGACCATTCATACATGACTTTTAGTCCTATCGCTCTAGCATGCTCAACATGCTTTCCTTGTGAGAGAGGCTTGGTAAGTGGATCTGCAACATTATCTTCATTGCTACTTTGCATATTGTAATATCTCCTCGTCTCGACGATCTCTCTGAGTAGGTGATATTTTATGATTATATGTTTGGAATTATGATGGGACCTAGGCTCTTTAGCTTGTGCAATAGCACCATTATTGTCACAATAAAGGCTTATGGGACCCTGGATGGTTGGCACCACTCCTAGTTCGGTAACGAACTTCTTGATCCATACGGCTTCCTTAGCTGCATCCGATGCCGCTTGTACTCAACCTGTAATGAATCAGCAATCGTGCTTTGCTTGGAACTCTTCCAACTCACGGACCTCCATTCAATACACACACATAACCAGTTTGCGATTTATAATCTTATCTGTAGTTTTCGAATTTTGCATCGGCGTATCCTCTTACTGACATTTCGTTTCCCACCCTCCATAAACTAGGAAATCATCCTTAGTTCTTCTCAAGTACTTTAGGATGGTTTTCACTTCGTCGATGACTTTCACTGGATTCGATTGGTATCGACTTGTCATACTAAGAGCAAACGATACATCAGTCGAGTACAAATCATGGCATACATGATCGATCCAATAGCCGAAGCGTATGGTATCTTGCTCATACGGGCTCGCTCATCAGAGTCTTAGGACTCGAGTCTCACTCAGATGAATGCCATGTGACATTGGCAAGAGTCCTCTCTTGGAGTCTTGCATATTGAACCTCTTCAATATTTTATTAATGTATGTACTTTGACTCACACCAATCAATCTCTTTGATCTATCTCTATAGATCTTTATCCCAAGAATGTAAGCAGCTTCTCCTAAGTCTTTCATTGAGAAACAACTTCCCAACCAAGTCTTGGTATGCCCGCAAGGTGGGAATGTCATTTCCAATGAGTAATATGTCATCTACATATAAGACTAAGAAAACAACTATTCTCACACTAACCTTCTTGTACAAACAAGGTTCATCTTCATTTTGAAAGAACCCCAAAACTTTGACAGTTTCATCAAAACGAATATTCCAGCTCCGAGAAGCCTGCATCAACCAAAAAATGGAGCTATTAAGCTAGCAAACCTTTTTAGAATTTTCTGGATGAACAAAACCTTCAGGTTGTGTCATATACACATCCTCGAGTAAGTTTCCATTAAGGAATGCTGTTTTGACATCCATTTGCCATATTTCATAATCATAGTATGCGGCAATGGCAAATAAAATTCTAATTGATTTAAGCATGACTACTGGCGAAAAGGTCTCATCATAGTCAACACCATGAATCTGTCTATAACCTTTTGCCACTAGTCTAGCTTTATAGGCTTGCAGATTATCATCCATGTCTTTCTTCTTTTTATAGACCCATTTGCACCCAATGGTTTTAACACCCTCAGGTGGATCTATCAAGTTCCAAACTTGATTGTCATACATGGATTGCATCTCAGACTTCATGGCTTCTAGCCATTCCTCGGACTCTGGTCCTGAAGCAGCTTCTGTATAGGTACTAGGCTCATCATCTATGAGCGATGCATCATCATCCTCCGTTACGAGATAACCATATCTCTCAGGTTCATGTCGCATCCTATCAGATCTGCGTGGGACTTGTGTACTTTGAATGGGCTCTTCAACTGTTTGTTGAGCTTGTTCGGTTTCCATCGGTGAAGCGATGTCTTCTTGTGGTTCTCGATTTTCCTCGAGAATTACTCTTCTCCCACTGTCTCTTTTGGAAATAAATTCCCTTTCTAAGAATACAGCATTTCGAGCAACAAACACTTTGTTCTCTGCGGGCTTGTAAAAGTAATATCCTTTAGTTTCCTTAGGATATCCCACAAATAAACATCTTTCAGATCTGGCTGCCAGTTTGTCAAACACTTGGCGCCTTACGAACGCTTCGCAACCCCAGATCTTTAGAAAAGACAAGTTTGGTCTTTTACCAGTCCATTTCTCAAATGGTGTCTTTTCAACTGCTTTAGATGGAACACGGTTAAGGGTGAATGCTGCTGTTTCTAAGGCGTGGCCCCAAAATGATAATGGAAGCTCTGTTCGACTCATCATGGATCGAACCATATCTAATAAAGTTCGATTCCTCCTCTCGGACACTCCGTTATGCTGAGGTGTGCCGGGAGGAGTAAGTTGCGAAACAGTTCCACAACTCCTAAGATGATCATCGAATTCTTGGCTCAAGTATTCCCCACCTCGATCTGATCGAAGGGCTTTAATTGTCTTGCCAAGTTGATTCTCAGACTTCATTCGGAATATTTTGAACATTTCAAAAGATTCATGTTTATACTTCATAAGATAAACATATCCATATCGGCTAAAATCATCGGTGAATGTAATGAAGTATTGGTATCCGCCTCGGCATGAGTGCTAAGAGGTCCGCACATCGCATGTATTAGGCCTAATAGATCACTAGCCCTTTCTCCATGACCGGTGAAAGGATTCTTCGTCATCTTGCCCAATAAACAAGATTCGCATGTCCCATATGATTCATAGTCAAAAGAGTCTAAAAGTCCATCATTATGGAGTTTAGAAATGCGTTTCTCGTTTATGTGACCAAGTCGACAATGCCATAAGTAAGTCGGATTAGAATCATTGAGCTTAGGTTTCTTGGATGCAATGTTATAGACTTCCAAAGTGTCGGACTCATCTAGATCAATATTGTAAAGGCCATTATATAACTTTGCAGTACCATAAAGCAAGTCATCAAAGAAAATACGAATGATCTTATTCTTAATAAGAAAACTGTAACCTTCGCAATCTAATGTAGAAACTGAAATAATATTCCTATTCATAGCAGGAACATAATAGCAATTGTTCAAAACTAACAAAAGGCCATTGGGCAAAACTAGATCATAAGTTCCTACGGCTAGTGCAGCAACTCTTGCTCCATTGCCGACTCTTAGATCTACTTCCCCTTTCTTGATTCTCTCGCTTCTCAACCCCTGCACATTTGTACAAATGTGAGATCCACATCCAGTATCTAATACCCAGGAGTTAGAGGTAGATGAGTTAACTTCTATAACAAATATACCTGTGGCAGTCTCACTGCCCTTGGTACGCTTTAGCTCTTCCAAGTAAATCTTGCAATTTCTTTTCCAATGTCCTGGTTTATTGCAATGATGGCAATTTCCATCTTTGGGAGCTTTAGCCTTGAAACCCGGCCTAGTAGGGTCTTTAGATTTGGCAACTTTTGCCTTACCCTTGCCCTTGCCTTTGTTCTTAAAGGATTTCCCTTTGCTAACCATCAACACATGGTTTGGTTTCTTCTTAATATTCTTCTCAGCCGTTTTAAGCATCCCATGCAGCTCAGCAATGGACTTCTCCATCTCATTCATATTATAGTTCATAATGAACTGACCGAAACTTTCGGGCAATGAGTTTAGGATCACATCCGTGGAGTGCTCCTTAGAAAGTGGAAAACCAAGCCTTTCAAGATGATCAATATATCCTTTCATCTTGAGCACGTGAGCACTGACAGATGTCCCCTCAACCATCTTGCAAGCATACAAGGCTTGAAAGGTCTCATACCTCTCTTGCCTAGCATGCTTCGAGAAAGTTTCCTTGAGGTGAGCATTTAGCTCATAAGCTTCCATTTCCTCCAGATTCTTCTGAAGTTCTGGACAAATGGTGGCCAACATAAGACAACCGACATCAATGGAATCATCACAATGTTTCTTCCATTTGTCTTTTGTTGCTTTATTTGCATTGTCAGCTGGCTCATCGGGAATTTCTTCCTCAAGAACATACTGCTTTCTTTCTTGCTTGAGAACTATTCTCAAGCTCCGGATCCAATCCAGATAGTTCTTTGCCATTTTCTTTCACTTGTCCTTCTCAAGGACGGATCGCGATGAAATGGTGGATGTGTTGTTTGATGCCATTCTACAAAATTCAATATGCAAAATATTTAGTCACATTATTTTATTTCTCGAAAAATACTCCCACTAAAACAAAGTACCCTCAATTTACAACATTTGTAATTTTAGTGGGCTAAGATCCCATTTCGTACAATCCTAAACTCAGCTTTGGCATGACGCCTAGAATTGAACTACTTTAGGTGGATAACTCTTTATCGATTACATCATATGTAACTCTTAGATTATATCATGGGATTTGGCATCGTATGCCCAAGCATGTTATAATCCCATCTTATGCCTTAAGGTTCAAAACTATTTTGATTTCCAAATTCATTAAACGTATAGGTATCACCATTACCTATCCTACCTTACTAAGATAATCCGAGTGCCCACTTTGGCATGACCCACTCATGTTGATCGAAGTCTTTATAGGTGTTTTTCAAATGAACGGCATTAAAATTTTAACGAGGATTTTTATCCTATGTTAATGTCTATGTTTGCTAACATACATCTAAACATACATAGCATCACATACATGCATAAATTTAAACATACATCGCATCACATGACAATAAAGCATATGACCGTGTATAGCATGACCATAATCTAACGTGATTTTCATGAGCCAACATGAAAATCACAAAGGTCATCTAAAGGGTTAAATATGGTCTTCATTGATCTTCCAACTCCTTGAAACGTCATACGCGATCAATTTGCTCCTCGAGTCCGTCTTTCTCGTCCTTCTTGTCTTCATTACATTAATGAAATTTAATACTACACTAATAAATTAAATTACAAGAAGTACAAACGACACGCAGGCCGTAAAATAATAAACAATTTAAACAGACGACTCGCAGGCCGTAAAACCAATTATAATTAAACGACACGCAGGCCGTAAAACCAACCCATAAGAAATTAAATTATCCAATCACATTGGTCAATTTATGGTCATGCCATACACCACACACATACCATAAATAATTATCAAATAATTAATAAAGCATGTAATATACTAAATAATCAATATATCTGACAATCAGACAATAATTAAAATTTGAGTCATCATATGAACAAAACTGGACTCTGGCCGAGATGGCTGCCAGCGCGATCTGTGCACGGGTTTGCCCGGGTTCGAAACCTGGCGGGTGCAGTTGCAACATTTTGCAACTATTATTTCCAAATTTACTTTTATAAGAAAAGGACTTATAAATAGAACTACTGAAAAATTACCAAAACAAGATCCAGCCGAGATGGTAAGTGGTGCTGCAGGGTAGCCGAGTGGCGCGGGATCGAATCCCAGTTTTTGCGGAAGTATTTTTGCAATATTTAAAACAGATTTATTTGCCTCTAATAAAACCTTCCGTGTATTATTTCCAAAACAAAATCGCAGCGCACATGGAAAGTTGGCGGAAAGGTGCCCTGATAACCAGGGTTCGAAACCCTTCAATTGCAAAAACATTTTTGCTAATAAAATTAGCCCGCGGGTCAGTAGGACTGACCGGACTGACCCGACCCGTCTCGAACAGATCTGTTCGAGCGATTCTGGAGCGAAATTAGCTTGATCCGAGAAAATTTATTTTTGACGATCCGATTTAATCAAATTAAACCGAAAAATTATTTTATAAAATCTATATTTTATAAACATAATCGAGAACATAATTTACACATAAATATGTTCTACACAAACAATTAAATTACATGCAAGTTGGCTCGATACCCTTTGTTGGGTTTTCTATGTATCGAATACAAAATAATCGGAGTAAAAACGCAGCGGAACAATAAAAGTGAAAACCCAATTTAGGATCGCATGCGTAATTTAATTGTTTAATTAAAGAGTTAATCGAATTACCTTAATCCGATTGAACAAATCTAGATCCGGACTAGAAGCGGATGAATATCTCCTTCCTCTTACGGTGATCCACACACGAACAATTACACAAGCAGGAATGATATATCCAAACGAATAATATTGATAAAAATAACAACACAAATTCCTTAATAGAAGGATACTACTATTGTTCACTATCAACTAAGGGAAGAGGAACGACCGACTGCTCTCCTACGGTATAATGTAGATGGCCTATATTTCTTCTTCTTGAAGGGCCGATTTTAGGTCTTATTTTCTGGTTACAACTCATTGTCCAAGACCTTATATTTATACTAAGTAAACCCTAGATTCAATAATCTAGTATTTGCTTAGTTGCCCCTCAACTTATTAAATAATACAATATATATAATATCGATATTATATATATTACTTTATTATTTAATCTCCTTATAAATATAATATCAATATTATATTTATTATTCCCGATTGATATTTATTCCTACTTGTCTATAATTGTCGTATGTGCGACCCAAAGGCTTATATTATGTTGGCAATTATTTAATACCTTATTAAATAATAAATCATAAGCGCCTCTAGCAAGACATTATGATTACCCAAATAATATAAGTTAATAGTCCATTAAACCTTTTAACGTGTCAAATCCCTTTGTCACGCGATATCATATTTGAACTAAGTCATGGAGTCTGTCATACTTATTTATGTTCAAATGCTTTCTCGATCTTAAGTAGGTGATTGAATCAAATGACTCTTCATTTGAGCATGGCCATGCATTTCCTTGATCCTACTTATCGAGGGCCCCAGAGATATCTCTCTCACTTAAGAGAGGGACAAATCCCCATCTTGATTATTCATTGCCCTCTACATGACTCCCACTAATCCCGATCGCTAACCTTTATGATCACCATGTTTGAGATGACGTTGGATTACGTCAAGGCATAGCGATTATCATGTTGGACTCTATGATAATCTCGGGTTCAAGGATTTATTGACATCGTATTGAGATTCACTTATGACATTTCCATGCAGTGATCTCAATGCGGGTCGGTCCAGTATTAGTTCTCCAACCAATACCCATAAGATTGATCCGTACCATACGCATAATCATCCGATGATTATCAATCAAACTTATACTAGTATATTAATCACTTGAGTCTCTACTCAACGCGATTTTACCAGGGACATTTGAATAATCTTATTATTCGTGAATAACTATTATTCGATTATTATAATATTAAAACATGCACACATTATAATAATCAACGAGAAATAAATGATATCAAATAACTTTATTTAAATGTGACAATTACAAATCTAGGCACATCGAATGTCCTAGGGCACTATTCCCAACATTAATGTGTTAAGTCTTGATGAATAACATGCGAGTTATTGTTTATTTTACGTAGATACGTACTGACGAAACAATTATATGAATTGATGAACTGATTTGATAATTGTTGCATCATTTGACTGTGTGCTTGGTATTTGTAATAACATGAATACTTGTTATGAGAGACGTCATATCCGGGTGCCTCTGAGGGCGGGGAGTGCACTCCGGACTGGTGTACGCTGCAATGAGCAGCTCCATATAATTGGTGAACACCGGTGTTACTTAATGTGCGAGCAAGGGGCGGCTCCGATGGGAGTGAACGCCGGCGCGGTGACATGTGCAATGGGCGGCCAATATAGTGGAGTGAACGCCGGTACACAGGTGTGCAAGGGAGGCGCCTGGCAGGCTTATTGGTAACGAATATTTGAGTGATAGCTAAGACTCCGTTACCAAATGATTTTCGAAATTTAAATCTTTGCAACTTGCTTTAAAATGTTGGTCTTGATGTAGACCGCGATTCGTGTTTCTGGAGTTCGTTCCAACTTGTTTTAAATATTGGTATCAGGGTTAATTAACCAAGGATATTTGACGAGATCTCCGAGGGTTAATTAATCGGGGGTCTTGAGCAAGATTTGTCGAATGAGAGGTTGTGCCTTTGATTGTACTGTGTTGATTATTCTGTGTATTGGGTCGAGGACCCCGTGAGATGTTGAGATTTGATCTCGTGAAGATATTATTTGGATTGGGCCGAGAACCCCGTGAGATGTTGTAATGATTCGCTTGTGATAGTGTTTTATCATTTGGGTCGAGGACCCCGAATAACGTTGTAATGGTTTTCTGGCAAATTGTTTTCCACATCTTGGGTCAAGGACCCGAGAGCTTTTGAAGTATTTTATAAAGTATTTCCGTTTGATTTTCAAAACCCCAAGATGGCCCGAGTCAATATTAATGTTTTCGAACTTTCTTATCAAAATACTTTTCCTTTTATAAAAAGGGATTTTTTTCTGACTCCTTGGGCTCGTTTAAAGTTTCATTGGTGTTATGTTCCGTACAGAGAATATGACAACGTGATTATCTTTCACCTTGTGTATGTGATGTTATTCTGTGTTGACCATTTAAATGTGTGGTTTGTGTTAAGGTTTCACGACTGTTGAGCTTTGTGTTGTTATTATTCGTATATCTTGTATATTATGTACTTGCACTAGCAAAATTCCAGTTTGCTAACCCCCGAGTTTTCGGGGGGTGGGTGCCTGTTATGCGCTCAGGTTTTGGCAGCTCGGGAGCGATCCACGAGATTAGGGGAAGGAGATGGAGGACAATGATACTAATAACACCAGAGTCATAGTCTTTTCTTTTGTTTCATTTTGGTCGGTAATTCTCTGTCGTTCGAGTATTCACCCTTGCATGAGTGTAGTTTTCATTTATTAAATTGAGTTGTCATTCTTTTCTGTGTTCAGGTTTATTTTTGTCATTGAGATGTAAAGTTCATTTGTATTTGAATTGTTTAATGACCTTGTCGGTCTGCGTTGTATTTGGATTGACCCCGGTCGGTCAATCATTTTGTAGTCTAGTAGAGTTTAGCCTTGTAGATCCTTGTGAGAAGGGCCTACGGCGTGTAGCATTTCCGGATGTATTCTGGGGGTGTTACAATATGGTATCAGAGCTTAGGTTTGCGAAAAACCTAGGCCGTTGGGTCAAGTCCATGTCTTATGTAAGTCGCGTGCATCAGAGTTGTGATTAGTATCGTGGTTCCAACATCATCTTCAACCAATCCGTGATGGTAAGCCTCCTGAATCGTAAGTCCCCTTATATACATATTTGATTATATTGTGCTTAACGTGAACCTAGGGTTTGAACTTGTTAGAGATTATATTGTTTTATGATATCACCTTCGTATACGGTTCGAGTGAGAATGGTTATGTAGTATACTTCGGTAGTCGAACATATTTATCGGTTTCTACATTTCAGTAGAATAAATCTTTGAGTGTTAATTTTATCCGCTGCGTGAGTATTTTGAAATGACTCTTGACATTTTGGCAAACTGAATTATTATCTCATAAGACCGATTCCCTAAACCGAGTTTTAGCATTTTAGTCCTGCATGTTTTAATGGTATTTTTATGACGGTATTTGATATTTTACAAATAATTTTGTAAGTCTTGGAAAATGCTACCGTCATCGGCTTTTCTTGGTGTATTTTAAAACGGTTTTGTAAATGGTTTTAGCCTGGTAGGTTCCCGTGAAAAATCCCCGGCATGTAATATTTCCGGGCCGAATTACGAACATTTCAAAGTAGTATTTTGAAATTTTCCTAACATTGTAAACCTCATGATTTAATGTAGTCATGTCAAATGGTCACGTATTTTGGTGAAAAATTCTTTCGAATAAACATTTTGGTAGAAGAGGAAGGATTTTCAAAATTGTGGTATTTGGGACTCAACACTTTTGAAATATTTCAAATTTGTTACAATTCGATTTTCAATTTTCTTGTAGGCATTACTCGAAAATAAATTTTTAGAGTCATTGTATAAACTTCCTCTTCCAAAACAAAGGACAGTATTTACAAGTTTTGAGCACAACGTGACTAGGCTTTTGTTTCAAAAAATTTTTTTTCATTAAAACCATATGCATAATGATCGTCCTAGACAAAGGACTGGAAGTTGATTTCAGAAAATTTCGTGCTTTACGATATTACCGTTATTCTAAGGATGCTAATTAAACCTTATGTTGATAATTGTGGTATACCGTACAACCGACTATGTGATAACAATAAACGGTACTATCTGCATTAGCATGACGAGCCTTGGCGGACGTAGACGCGATATAGGAAGCGAAAGCGGTGAGGTGGTTCGTACGAAAACTATTCATGTTATGGTGAAGGAATATCGAGATCAGACGATAACCTATGAAACCTCCTCAGTGACCGAGCCAACGAGCGGAGAAAAGAGACCGAGGACATCTGGAAAATTTTTGGGCGGTGATGAGACTAAGGTTCTCAAATCCCCACGTCGTTCGAATGGGTCATCTTCGCGATCGAGAATAAGCATTGGGAATCCCCAGCCGGCATCGGTGACTCCCGGTAAAAAGAGAGTGTGCTTCAACTGCAACTGTACGGGACATATCCGTGTAAACTGTCCCTCCCCACTCTTGATTTGCTATCGGTGCGGGTGTGAAGGCCATCGGGAGAAACATTGTGAGATAATTTCCGAATTGGCAAAGAATGCTACTTTGTTGGTGAGCAGAGCAAGTGGCCGGAGAAGGTCCTGAAACCTTATGTCTCCTGCCGAAGAGCCTAACATAGGCGAATGAAGATTTTGTACTATGCTCTAGTCGTTGCTGTTTCCAACAATTGTGACTTTGATCGTTTTTCGTTTTAATTGCTTTTCATTTCCAACTCCTGCTGTTTTAAGTTTCGGGGATGAAATATCTTCTTAGTATGGGGGAATGTAATACCCATACTCTTCTTAGTATTTTCGGTGTTAGGAGACTTTGATTGTTGATGATTCATCTGTGATCCTCTTGACAATTTTAAACTACCATGTTCTACTGAACCTACCGTCATTCGAACGAATTTCAGAACCGATTTGTTAGACTCCGTGAATTATTGTGGTCTATTCATATCTGAACTTAATCTTTGCAAAATTTTGTCCGAAACTATTTGTTCCCACTCGTGCGGTTAATATTTCCAATGTGTTATGAACTTGAATACGGTGGGTCGAGCTCGACACGCGATTTTAGTACGTCTGAGCCGCTGGTGAATTTCCTTAATTCTGTGAGCTTTTACTTCTCCACTCTAACTTCTCATGTTCACGTGTAATTTATCGCCTCAACTGACGTGCCAGATACTTCCTAGGTCCAATCATTGTATTTTTAGAACCTTGCATTCGCGCATCACTCGTGATGTTTTGGGTCTGAACAAGTAGTTATTTTTCCTTGGTTGTTCCACCACTCTACTTTAAGTTTCGGGACGAAACTTCTTTTAAGAGGGATAGTATGAAATATCCGGATAAATTGTTGGGTATTTTCGTCCGTATTTGAACCCTGTATTACCTGAATTGGTGCTATCAATAATCGAAGTATGATCGTTTCCGTATTCGCATCCTCATGCATTATAATAACAACTTTTAATCCTTCACATGCAACTACGTCGTAACGCACGCTAACAGGTAAGCGTAACGTACGTTACGAGCTAGAGATAGCGTACGCTACGAGCTAGACGTAGCGTACGTAAGGAGGTCAATGATTGAACAGGCTGGCTAGCACATGGACGGCTGGTGGTGGGGCTCGGAAAGATTCCCGCGGATGAACCTGGACAATTTTGGGGTCAACGGGTGTTAACGTACGCTAAGGTTTGTAACTAGCGTACGCTAATGTGTGTAGCTTATGTACGTAATTCATAGGGTGTAACGTACGTAAGCTAGTACAGAACGAGACAGTAAGCTATCAGTGAACGATAGCGTACGCTAAGATCGTATGGTAGCATGCGCTAAGTCGATTACGTACGTAAATGTAACACCCCCAATCCACTCAGGGATATTACACGCCGTAGACCCCTTTCCACAAGGAGCTACCAGGCGGGAGACTACAAATCAAAACCCACATGCGGTCAACTTGACCAAAACATAATACCGTAGACCGATTAGGTCTCTCAAAACATAGCATAACCGTACATCTGATGAAACTAAATTACAACTCGATCACATAGTACATAAAATGTCCATCCCCTCAAGGATGACAAGAACTCAAACTGACATATCACTGACAGACGACAGACTACAACTGTGACTAGTATCGCTGCATTGCATCATCCTCCGAGCCAATCCTGTGGTTGCTCACTCTCCAGTCAGAACACCTAGAATAAATAACAAAATCCCCAACGAGGGGTTAGCGATGGAATCGCTAGCAAGTAACCAAGCTATACAATTATACATCAAGAATACGACCGTTATGAAAATAACATTTCGACAAGGTAGTAACACGATCCCCGAGTCTAAAGTCTTTTGAAAATTTATTCCTTTAAACAAACCATGGGGATTACTCCAGAAATCACTGTAAGAGATTATTTAGAGACTTCGGGGGTCTCAGTGTAAAATCCTGAAATATGAATGTTTTTCCTTTTTAAAAGGTTTTCTTTCAAAATCATACAAATGATTTTATTCTCAACTCAAAACTCAAGACCAAAACCATATTCACCAATATAATCGGGATTCAAGATTCAAACATAAACAATTCAGAGATATCAAATCAACAGTCAAAATGTCTCCGTGGCCCCGAAGGGTCCCACCCGGATTAGTCATCAAGAATAAACTCGAACACACCCATAAGTTATCTTGACATCGCACTCGCAAGTGACGATTCTCGGAGCCCTCTCCAGACCTACCCGATTAGATAACCTTATGGTCAAATCGTAACATCCGGCCGTACTCGCAAGCACGCGCCTCCGGAGGCCTCGACGGACCCTACCCGGATAACATCACTCAAATACGCCCATAAGTTATCATGACATCGCACTCGCAAGTGTCGATTCTCGGAGCCCTCCCCAGACCTACCCGAATTGATAACCTTATGGTCACAACGTACGTCTGGCCGTACTCGCAAGCACGCGCCTCCGGAGGCCTCGATGGGACCCCTACCCGGATAACATCTCAACTCTCTACTATACACAATAAGAAAGGTATAATATTCACCACAACCGCAACCACGTAACACATAGGTTAACGCATCATAACTTCAACAAGGGCACAACATCCACAGCAAACCATCATTCAGGAAAAAGGCCAACGAGCAAATAATACAAGTATTACGCGATTCCACAATTCTTCAGTTAACTACTCATTTCTAGTATTTATTTTAATCACAAAATAACATGAAGAGGTAGTTATCATTATTCTTGAAACTAAAGTTTACGTTGGTAATTACCTTCATAAAATCACATCTTCATTTAAAGTAAGTTACGGTTAAATATACCGTCACTAACGAGTCCACGTTAAATTCACGACACATCACATTCTCAAAGTATAAAGAATATAGACGAGATACTCGCCTCAAGTCCAACGCACGCGGAGCAACGGGAAAGCTCGACTTAATGACCGCTACCGAACACTCCGAAGAACACGATTCAACCGGGAAGCTCGGACCCCGAAGAAGACAATGAACGAAAGGGTTCCGACTCGAGTTCTTCACAAGAATTCGACCCTAACAACATATAATCAATAAATCATCAATCATACGAGGAAGAATAATCGTAGAACGCCCGAAAACCCCTCTATGACATTTTACCGGACACCTTCAAGGCGTCGATCAAGAACTCGACCAAAATAATGAATCGATACGATCCAACCATGGAATAACAAGGGAAATAATATAATACATCTAAATAATCATCAATACATCACAATACTAAGTTAAATCGGATAAAACGGACGAAATCGAACAAAATACCCAAAATCCCCAAAATTAGATTATCAAGAAATCTAACCTTGATTCGGTAGATCGGAGGAGGTTATGGGGTGATGGATTGATGTTAGAAACTCAAGAACTTCGTGGATTGATATATAAACAACATCTAATCACGTACTCCAAGCCCCAGCCGCGGAAGGAAATGAGAGGGATGAGAAAAATGGGTGTAAACCCGACTGCTCGAACATATATATACTCCCCAGCATCCTGCCGACCACTTACGGCCGTAACCGGCCGACCTTACGGCCGTAACCGGCATTCGTCAAAATCCGCCCAGCGCATGCCGATCGCTTACGGCCGTAACTCGGGACTTACGGCCGTACACGGCAGGTCCTTACGGCCGTAACCGGCATTCGTCCGGAAGTTGCCTGGCACCCGTACGGCCGTAACTCTCGACCCTTACGGCCGTAACCGGCATTCGTCAGGCCATGCCTGCCGAACACTTACGGCCGTAACCGGCACCTTACGGCCGTAACTCGGCCAGACCAGTACCTGCTGCGGCCGTCTCGGTCGTGGCCACTCCGACGGTCCGAACGACCCCGAAACCCGAACCTGAGTATGAATCGAAAATACGGTTACGAAGTACTCGCAAAGACGAATCCGAGCACTAAGAGAACACACGATTCCGACCACCCGAAGGCTCGAAATTCGACAACGGAAAGTAATTACCCCAAACTTTGGGAAATTACGAAAATGGCCCAAAACGCCCGAAAATCACGATACGTGATCGAAACACCAAGCCAAAGCTCGCAACATGAATAATAACATTAAATGAACTTACGAGAAAGTCGAAACAACAGTTTCGGACGAGATTCGCAAGAATCGAACTCAAGTGCGGAAAAGTCGCCAAAAAGCACAGAACTCGACAAAACGATACCGAAACGAACTCGGATGACCAAACACGAAGAACAAAACATTGTCAAAATGTCAAAACGGTCGCAAGAGAGTTCTGGAAACTAGAAAAATGCCAAAAACGAAAAATTACCGAAAAAGAAAATCACGGGTATTACAGTAAATGGCTAAGGCTAACGTACGTAAAGCTCAAGATATTATATATGGACAACACCCCATTTCATTTCACTTCGTCCCTTTCACTTGTACTTCGTTTTCCTTCATTTCTAGAGAGTCTCCAGCCTTCTAAAACACCTATAGATCACATTAACTCGATCATTTAAGTTACGAAACATCTTGGATTGACATTCAAGCAATCGGAGTTGGATGCTACCTCTTGTCTCTGCATTTCCTTCATATTAAGGTATGTTAATGCTACCTCAACCTTGAATTCGTGTTCTTAAGGATGTATGAACATACTACCGGGATTATTAAGCTCCATAGATGATTTTTATCCAAACATCATGTTTTTGGAAGTTGGAATGTTCATGCTTTAGTTACCCGAGTTAAGAACGTTATAGTCCGATTCTTGCTATGATGATCAAGTAAGGTAAGTTTACTGAGATTAATAAACCGTATTGTATGGTATTTCCATAATGATCATAGACTTAATGTTGATAACAACCTCAGATTTTCCGAACTACCTTTGAGGATCTATAATCGAGATGTGGAGTAAGTCTTATGATGGGAGGATTAACCTGGAATTCATAGACATCAACACCATAGGATCATTCTGATTCACATGAGTATAATATGTGTGAATATAACGTACGTTAAGCTCTATGTATTACGTACATTATACTCTCAGGCAAGGCAGTCGTCTGAACTGAGAAGAATTGTCCAATGCATGCTTAGCGTGCGTTAATCTGTGTAGCTTACGTGCACTAACGTGCAGACGTAACGTATGTTACGTAGGTGTGTAACGTACGTTACGAAGAGAACAGTTAGGGTTTGGCCATCTTTCTATGCTTTTCCTAATGTGATTGATTGTTTATTTAATGATAGGATATTAAGGACAAATTTCCTACGATAATCTAGTGATTGAGCCTTTCCAATCGTCGTTTCCGTTGGAGTTCCGGATTGTTCCAATCAACTGTATTTCCAGAGTATTCGCGAGAGATTACCAAGGCAAGTACCTTGATATATGAATAATTACGTGAAATCATTGTTGCTGAAGTGTATGAATCATGTTATGAATATCTGTATTTATATTATATATATATATATATATATGTGTGTGGATATATGTATATGTATACAAATATACATATAGAGATAAATTTTGGGTGATTCATACCAATATTAGTCGACGTACTCAACTTAGACTAAAGTACGAATAGTATTTATAGAGTTCATATGGTAATGTTTGTATTTTCAGTTCAGTTACGATATAAGGATATTATGTAATATTGATTGGTAGTATTGAAGGCTTAATGTGTTAAGTCTTGATGAATAACGTGCGAGTTATTGTTTATTTTGCGTAGTTGCGTACTGACGAAACAATTATGTGAATTGATGAACTGATTTGATAATTGTTGCAACGTTTGACTGTGTGCTTGGTATTTATAATAACGTGAATACTTGTTATGAGAGACGTCATATCCGGGTGCCTCTGAGGGCGGGGCGTGCACTCCGGCCTGGTGTACGCTGCAATGAGCGGCTCCATATGATTGGTTAACACCGGTGTTACTTAATACGCGAGCAAGGGGCGGCTCCGATGGGAGTGAATGCTGGCGTGGTGACATGTGCAATGGGCGGCCAATATAGTGGATTGAACTCCGGTACACAGGTGTGCAAGGGAGGCGCCTGGCAGGCTTATTGGTAACAGATATTTGAGTGATAGCTAATATCCTGTTACCAAATGATTTTCGAAATTTAAATCTTTGCAACTTGCTTTAAAATGTTGGTCTTGATGTAGACCGCGATTTGTGTTTCTGGAGTTCGTTCCAACTTGTTTTAAATATTGGTATCAGGGTTAATTAACCAAGGATATTTGACGAGATCTCCGAGGGTTAATTAATTGGGGGTCTTGAGCAGGATTTGTCGAATGAGAGGTTGTGCCTTTGATTGTACTGTGTTGATTATTCTGTGTATTGGGTCGAGGACCCCGTGAGATGTTGAGATTTGATATCGTGATGATATTATTTGGATTGGGCCGAGAACCCCGTGAGATGTTGTAATGATTCGCTTGTGATAGTGTTTTATCATTTGGGTCGAGGACCCCGAATAACGTTGTAATGGTTTTCTTGCAAATTGTTTTCCACATCTTGGGTCAAGGACCCGAGAGCTTTTGATATATTTTCTAAAGTATTTCCGTTTGATTTTCAAAACCCCAAGATGGCCCGAGTCAATATTAATGTTTTCGAACTTTCTTATCAAAATACTTTTCCTTTTATAAAAAAAGGATTTTTTCTGACTCCTTGGGCTCGTTTAAAGATTCCTTGGTGTTATGTTCAGTACAGAGAATATGATAATGTGATTATCTTTCACCTTGTGTATGTGATGCTATTCTATGTTGACCATTTAAATGTGTGGTTTGTGTTAAGGTCTCACGACTGTTGAGCTTTGTGTTGTTATTATTCGTATATCTTGTATATTATGTACTTGCACTAGCAAAATTCCAGTTTGCTAACCCCCGAGTTTTCGGGGGGTGGGTGCCTGTTATGCGCTCAGGTTTTGGCAGCTCGAGAGCAGTCACAAGATTGGCTGGGAAGAAGATGGAGGACAATGATATTAATCACACCAGAGTCAGAGTCTTTTCTTTTGTTTCATTTTGGTCGGTAATTCTCTGTCGTTCGAGTATTCACCCTTGCATGGGTGTAGTTTTCATTTATTAAATTGAGTTGTTATTCTTTTCTGTGTTCAGGTTTATTTTTGTCATTGAGATGTAAAGTTCATTTGTTTCTGAATTGTTTAATGACCTTGTCGGTCTGCGTTGTATTTAGATTGACCCCGCTCGGTCAATCATTTTGTAGTCTAGTAGAGTTTAGCCTTGTAGATCCTTGTGAGAAGGGCCCACGACGTGTAACAGTTCCGGATGTATTCTGGGGGTGTTACAATATGGTATCAGAGCTTAGGTTTGCGAAAAACCTAGGCCGTTCGGTCAAGTCCATGTCTTGTGTAAGTCGCACGCGTCAGAGTTGCGATTAGTATCGTGGTTCAACATCATCTTCAAGCAATCCGTGATGGTAAGCCTCCTGAATCGTAAGTCCCCTTATATACATATTTTATTATATTGTGCTTAACGTGAACCTAGGGTTTGAACTTTTTAGAGATTATATTGTTTTATGATATCAACTGCGTATACGGTTCGAGTGAGAATGGTTATGTAGTATACTTCGGTAGTCGAACATATTTATCGGTTTCTGCATTTCAGTAGAATAAATCTTTTGAGTGTTAATTTTATCCGCTGCGTGAGTATTTTGAAATGACTCTTGACATTTTGGCAAACTGAATTATTATCTCATAAGACCGATTCCCTAATCCTAGTTTTAGCATTTTAGTCCTGCACGTTTTAATGGTATTTTTATGACAGTATTTGATATTTTACAAATGATTTTGTTAGTCTTGGAAAATGCTACCGTCATCGGCTTTTCTTGGTGTATTTTAAAACGGTTTTGTAAATGGTTTTTAGCCTGGTAGGTTCCAGCGCAGAATCCCTGGCATGTAATATTTCCGGGCCAAATTACGAACATTTCAAAGTAGTATTTTGAAATTTTCCTAACATTGTAAACCTCATGATTTAATGTAGTCATGTTAAATGGTCACGTATTTTGGTGAAAAATTCTTTCGAATAAACATTTTGGTAGAAGAGGAAGGATTTTCAAAATTGTGGTATTTGAGACTCAACACTTTTGAAATATTTCAAATTAGTTACAATTCGATTTTTAATTTTCTTGTAGGCATTACTCGAAAATAAATTTTTAGAGTCATTAAATAAACTTCCTCTTCCAAAACAAAGGATAGTATTTACAAGTTTTGAGCACAACGTGACTCACTTTTGTTTCAAAAAATTCTTTTTTCAGTAAAAGCATACGCATAATGATCGTCCTAGACAAAGGACTGGAAGTTGATTTCAGAAAATTTCGTGCTTTACAATATTACCGTTATTCTAAGGATGCTAATTAAACCTTATATTGATAATTGTGGTATACCGTACAACCGACTATGTGGTAAAAATAAACGGTACTATCTGCATTAGCATGACGAGCCTTGGCGGACGTAGACATGATATAGGAAGCGGAAGCGGTGAGGTGGTTCGTACGACAACGATTCATGTTACGGTGAAGGAATATCAATATCAGATGATAACCTATGAAACCTCCTCAGTGACCGAGCCAACGAGCGGAGAAAAGAGACCGAGGACATCTGGAAAATTTTTGGGCGGTGACGAGATTAAGGTTCTCAAACCCCCACGTCGTTCGAATGCGTCGTCTTTGCGGTCGAGAATAAGCATTGGGAATCCCCAGTCGGCATCGGTGACTCCCGGTAAGAAGAGAGTGTGCTTCAACTGCAACCGTACGGGACATATCCGTGTAAACTGTCCCTCCCCACTCTTGTTTTGCTATCGGTGCGGGTGTGAAGGCCATTGGGAGAAACATTGTGAGATAATTTCCGAATTGGCAAAGAATGCTACTCTGTTGGTGAGCAGAGCAAGTGGCCGGAGAAGGTCCCGAAACCTTATGTCTCCTGCCGAAGAGCCTAACATAGGCGAATGAAGATTTTGTACTATGTTCTAGTTGTTGTTGTTTCCAACAATCGTGACTTTGATCGTTTTTCGTTTTAATTGCTTTTCGTTTCCAACTCCTGCTGTTTTAAGTTTCGGGGATGAAATGTCTTCTTAGTATGGGGGAACGTAATACCTATACTCTTCTTAGTATTTTCGGTGTTGGGAGACTTTCATTGTTGATGATTCATCTGTGATCCTCTTGACAATTTTAAACTACCATGTTCTACTGAACCTACAGTCATTCGAACGAATTTCAGAACCGATTTGTTAGACTCCGTGAATGTAACACCCCAAACTAGGCGGATATTACAGTGCCGTGAATCCCCGACTGGGACCCACCAGGCAAATGAAAATGATGAATTAAATAATATAATTGTAGTACCGAACCACATTATATTACCAAACACTCCGATGAGGAGTTTAAGTACAACACACCAGGACAATACCGAATACTAGTGTATTTTATATGAAGATAAAATACACCACCCTGAATAAATAAACATTACAACCGGAATTTGCAGCGGAAAATACAAATGACAGAAATAATCAAATGATCAAAATGATGAACAAACGGAATGACCGGGCCCCCTCCTAGTATCACCGACTCGTCGCCGTCAACATGCTCTTCCCGTGCCTTTGCCTTGCCGTGACTAAAACAAAATCCCCCAACGGCCGATTACAGAACAACAATCCTCGAGAGTTGGAATTACACAATCATGAATTAACTGAAGTGATGAAATATTCTTAATTATGAATTACGCTGAAGAGGAGCATCATAGTACGCCCGTAATGTCCTGTGCAAGTGTACAAGACGAATGTCCGGACACACCCGTCCTTGTACCTAATTAGTCTCACGGAGGTAAGCGTTACCGTGTGCACGGTCCGATGTATCGGTGAACCTAATACATGACCATCATGTGCCCGACTAAAAATTCCACACAGCCACACCCGGCCACGCAATATGAACCCGGAAGGTCACATGAACGAGAATGACCATGATGAACACCAATGAATAATAATTAGACAAGGCCAAGATGACTCACCGATACGAAAGTAATAGTGACGTGATTGATAAACCAATGAAAAGATTTGGAACCGTCGTTCCTCGTGAATGAAATGATTATTCGACACTTACAAGTCTCAAAATGATTAATATTATGATGAATGAATTATGATTATGAGCAATCAACAACAAAAGGAATGAGTATTCTTTTAACCGAGTAAGATTTAACTTACTCAATACCGATGAAGAATGTCCGTCCACGAACAACGTCCTAACCAAGATACCGATCGCTCGAACAACCTTGAATAACAATAATTACCAACAATCGTTCAATACACGTATCAAACAACAAAACACGACTAACCAAAAGGTCGAAACAACGATAATCAAACTCATAGGCATTCCAACGAATACATAACCGACCGCACAACTACGAAAATATCCAATCCCGAATATGTCGAAACCCACACCAAAATGAGTATTTCGAACTAACAAAACACTTCAATGATATCAATAATCCATTAGGAATCCATAATTCATGATTACAACGACATCAATCGGAAAATCCTCAATTAACCGAAGTCAACCCCAAGGGTTCTTGAAAACAATTCCGAAAATAACCATTAAATCCGTAGGAATATATTTATCCAAGTAGATAATCCATAACTTAACATATCCCAATGATAATCCCAGCTTACACGAAGAAATCGGAAGGAAAACCCAAAAATCCGAAATTCTAGATCCAAGAGATTAATACCTTTGATTCGACGTTACGGAGATGATGAAGTGATGATAAATTCAACTCAAAGACTTGAAGATGATGATTGATGATTATACCTCGAAGAATCCCCTCTGGATCGCTCGGAATCGCCCAAAAAATACCGAAGGAATGAAATGAGATGAAAAATGACGAACTCTGACTAAACTGTCCAATTTATACTCAGTCCAGGTTAGCGTCGCTAGCCTTGTGCATAGCGTGCGCTAACGAGTAGTTTGGGTAGTCCAGTACCTTGTCCGAACACGGTAGCGCGCGCTACGTACCTCTTTGTAGCGTGCGCTACGGCCATACTACTAGCGTGCGCTAATATCCATTGTTAGCGTGCGCTAGCGAAATATTTGACGCCCAGTACTGGAGTCCAGAAAACCATCTGCCCTCTGATCTAACCTCGATAGCGTGCGCTACAACCATTATTTAGCGTGCGCTAACATATCGGTTGCATACGCTAACAACAATGCCTAGCGTGCGCTATGAATAAACCCGGTGCAGTCCAGTAGCCACTGGACTCAACCTGATCCGCCCCTAGCGCGCGCTACTCCACACACATAGCGTGCGCTACTACGACCTGTTGGCGCGCGCTACTTACCACTCGTAGCGTGCGCTACAATTATTCTCACCTGCAGTCCAGTACCTTCTGGACTGCAGCCAAGGTAACCTTAGCGTGCGCTAAGGCTGAGTAGTAGCGTGCGCTACCTATACTCAATTAGCGTACGCTAAAATGAGTACGTAGCGTGCGCTACTCCTCACGCCTTCGATTAACGAAAATGACAATGATGATAAACACGGCACTAAACTCCAATCAGATTAATGATGAATGAAGATTGATACACAATACAAAAACTATGAATGATGAATACAATGACAGAATCTAGTGATAAATGATCAATAATGAATGAAATTACTGAGTATCAATTACTGAATGATAAATACTGAATGATAATTACTGAGTTACAACTGGGTATTACATACACCCCCCCTTAAAAGAGTTTCGTCCCCGAAACTAAGGGTCAAACAACTCGGGATAACTCTCCCGCATACTATCCTCGGTTTCCCAAGTAGCCTCTTCGACTCCGTGTCTAGACCACTGAATTTTAACCAAAGGAATCGTCTTATTCCTCAACTGTTTGATTCGCCGCTCTAAAACTCGTATAGGACGCTCCTCATATGAATGATCGTCGGCGATCTCGATTTCGTCGAACTGAAGTATGTGACTCGGGTCGGCAACATACTTCCGCAGCTGAGAGACATGAAACACATTATGAATTCGGCTCAACGTGGTGCAATTATGATTAAGTAACTGAAGTCTCATACGGGGTTTCAGCCTCTTGCTGAAATACTTGATTTTATCCGCCTCTGAATGAATGATGGACGAGGCGAAAGGAAGAAGTTCCCAAATTTCGGCAATGGCGAGAACATCCTCGTCTGCCGAGGGGTCGGGGTGAGCAATTCCGATGACTTGGCCTCCCGAGTGGGGGCCGGATAGTACCTCTCCATCATGAGAGTCTTGAACTGATCCCAAGTACAAGATCCTTCGGTGGGCTTCAACGACAACCACCAAGAATGTGCGCTCTTACCAAGGTAGTAAGCCGCAACAGAAACTTTGTGTCCCTCGGGACACCGTACCATAGCAAACAGACTTCTCGAAATACTCGAGCCAATGAATGATATCTGCCGGCTCGGGCAGGCCCTCAAAAGTAGGTGGCCTCAAGCGAGAGATATCGCCGATGATGTTACTCACATTCCTCTCTTGCCTCCGAGGTGGCGGCGGAGGAGCTGCGGTCCCGATTGACGGAGTTATGCATCGTCTCCATCAACCGAGCCATCCGAGTCATTTGGGCCATCATGCCCGCATAAATGCGAGTGGATCAACCCGGACACCCTCTGGTGAGCCGTGTCCGGTACGACTCCCGATAATGAATGATCGCGTCCGGTGAATGAGTGGCAGCGTCATTGCTCAGAATTAGCATTATTCCTGGCATTTGCACGGGTATTCGCACGAGTTCTTGGGATTCGGCCCGCTCCACGGCCTCGTCCTCCACGTCCTCTGCCAGCCCTTTCCATACTGAAGTGGAAAGTCATATGATGATTATACATCTTGCATGAGTATCACATTATGATTATATTATGAAATGATGAAAATGAGCATACGCGCTCAAATACAGCGATTACATGAATGATTGATTGACGTGACATGATTATCTGATGAAGTTACTGAAATGATTATCTTGAATGAGTTAACAAGATTAATGATTCGATCTTCCTGATCAACAACTGAACAATGAAATGAATTGACTGATTAATGAGTTAACCTGACCGTCCTGGTCAAAGTGACAATGATGATTGAGGATTGTTAACTGATGAATTATGAATGAATGATTAATGCCAGAAATTATACCATGGCATTAGAAATCTTACAGTTCTTGGTCTGATTGGCTCGGCATTTGCACAGGTCACACGTGACGCGAAAGTCCAATGATACTAGTCCGATGACGATGATTTCAAATGAGACATGACTTGGAGGGTAGTATTCAAAACCACGCTCCGATACCAACTCTGTAACACCCCAAACTAGGCGGATATTACAGTGCCGTGAATCCCCGACTGGGACCCACCAGGCAATGAAAATGATGAATTAAATAATATAATTGTAGTACCGAACCACATTATATTACCAAACACTCCGATGAGGAGTTTAAGTACAACACACCAGGACAATACCGAATACTAGTGTATTTTATATGAAGATAAAATACACCACCCTGAATAAATAAACATTACAACGGAATTTGCAAATGAAAATACAAATGACGTAAATAATCAAATGATGAAAATGATGAACAAACGGAATGATAGGGCCCCCTACTAGTATCACTGGGACTCGTCGCGTCAACATGCTCTTCCGTGCCTTTGCCTTGCCGTGACACGAAAACAAAATCCCCAACGGGCCATACGTAACAACAATCCTCGAGAGTTGGAATTACACAATCATGAATTAAGCAAGTGATGATATATTCTTAATTATGAATTACTCTCAAGAGGAGCATCATAGTACGCCCGTAATGTCCTGTGCAAGTGTACAAGACGAATGTCCGGACACACCCGTCCTTGTACCTAATTAGTCTCACGGAGGTAAGCGTTACCGTGTGCACGGTCCGATGTATCGGTGAACCCAATACATGACCATCATGTGCCCGACTAAAAATTCCACACAGCCACACCCGGCCACGCAATATGAACCCGGAAGGTCACATGAACGAGAATGACCATGATGAACACCAATGAATAATAATTAGACAAGGCCAAGATGACTCACCGATATGAAAGTAATAGTGACGTGATTGATAAACCAATGAAAAGATTTGGAACCGTCGTTCCTCGTGAATGAAATGATTATTCGACACTTACAAGTCTCAAAATGATTAATATTATGATGAATGAATTATGATTATGAGCAATCAACAACAAAAGGAATGAGTATTCTTTTAACCGAGTAAGATTTAACTTACTCAATACCGATGAAGAATGTCCGTCCACGAACAACGTCCTAACCAAGATACCGATCGCTCGAACAACCTTGAATAACAATAATTACCAACAATCGTTCAATACACGTATCAAACAACAAAACACGACTAACCAAAAGGTCGAAACAACGATAATCAAACTCATAGGCATTCCAACGAATACATAACCGACCGCACAACTACGAAAATATCCAATCCCGAATATGTCGAAACCCACACCAAAATGAGTATTTGAACTAACAAAACACTTCAATGATATCAATAATCCATTAGGAATCCATAATTCATGATTACAACGACATCAATCGGAAAATCCTCAATTAACCGAAGTCAACCCCAAGGGTTCTTGAAAACAATTCCGAAAATAACCATTAAATCCGTAGGAATATATTTATCCAAGTAGATAATCCATAACTTAACATATCCCAATGATAATCCCAGCTTACACGAAGAAATCGGAAGGAAAACCCAAAAATCCGAAATTCTAGATCCAAGAGATTAATACCTTTGATTCGACGTTACGGAGATGATGAAGTGATGATAAATTCAACTCAAAGACTTGAAGATGATGATTGATGATTACACCTCGAAGAATCCCCTCTGGATCGCTCGGAATCGCCCAAAAATACCGAAGGAATGAAATGAGATGAAAAATGACGAACTCTGACTAAACTGTCCAATTTATACTCAGTCCAGGTTAGCGTGCGCGAGCCCTTGTGCATAGCGTGCGCTAACGAGTAGTTTGGGTAGTCCAGTACCCACTGTCCGAACACGGTAGCGCGCGCTACGTACCTCTTTGTAGCGTGCGCTACGGCCATACTACTGGCGTGCGCTAATATCCATTGTTAGCGTGCGCTAGCGAAATATTTGACGCCTTGATCGGAGTCCGTAAAACCATCTGCCCTCTGATCTAACCTCGATAGCGTGCGCTACAACCATTATTTAGCGTGCGCTAACATATCGGTTGCGTACGCTAACAACAATGCCTAGCGTGCGCTATGAATAAACCCGGTGCAGTCCAGTAGCCACTGGACTCAACCTGATCCGCCCCTAGCGCGCGCTACTCCACACACATAGCGTGCGCTACTATGACCCGTTAGCGCGCGCTACTTACCACTCGTAGCGTGCGCTACAATTATTCTCACCTGCAGTCTAGTACCTTCTGGACTGCAGCCAAGGTAACCTTAGCGTGCGCTAAGGCTGAGTAGTAGCGTGCGCTACCTATACTCAATTAGCGTACGCTAAAATGAGTACGTAGCGTGCGCTACTCCTCACGCACGATTATAGCGAAAATGACAATGATGATAAACACGGCACGAAACTCCAATCAGATTAATGATGAATGACGATTGATACACGATACAATTACTCTGAATGATGAATACCATGACTGAATCTGAGTGATAAATGATCAATAATGAATGAAATTACTGAGTATCAATTACTGAATGATAATTACTGAGTTACAACTGGGTATTACAGTGAATTATTGTGGTCTATTCATATTTGAACTTAATCTTTGCAAAATTTTGTTCGAAACTATTTGTTCCCACTCGTGCGGTTAATATTTCCAATGTGTTATGAACTTGAATACGGTGGGTCGAGCTCGACACGCGATTTTAGTACGTCTGAGCCGCTGGTGAATTTCCTTAATTCTGTGAGCTTTTACTTCTCCACTCTAACTTCTCATGTTCACGTGTAATTTATCGCCTCAATTGACGTGCCAGATACTTCCTAGGTCCAATCATTGTATTTTTAGAACCTTGCATTCGCGCATCACTCGTGATGTTTTGGGGCTGAACAAGTAGTTATTTTTCCTTGGTTGTTCCACCACTCTACTTTAAGTTTCGGGACGAAACTTCTTTTAAGAGGGATAGTATGTAATATCCGGATAAATTGTTGGGTATTTTCGTCCGTATTTGAACCCTGTATTACCTGAATTGGTGCTATCAATAATCGAAGTATGATCGTTTCCGTATTCGCATCCTCATGCATTATAATATCAACTTTTAATCCTTCACATGCAACTACGTCGTAACGCACGCTAACAGGTAAGCGTAACGTACGTTACGAGCTAGAGATAGCGTACGCTACGAGCTAGACGTAGCGTACGTAAGGAGGTCAATGATTGAACAGGCTGGCTAGCACATGGACGGCTGGTGGTGGGGCTCGGAAAGATTCCCGCGGATGAACCTGGACAGTTTTGGGGTCAACGGGTGTTAACGTACGCTAAGGTTTGTAACTAGCGTACGCTAATGTGTGTAGCTTATGTACGTAATGCATAGGGTGTAACGTACGTAAGCTAGTACAGAACGAGACAGTAAGCTATCAGTGAACGATAGCTTACGCTAAGATCGTATGGTAGCGTGCGCTAAGTCGATTACGTACGTAAATGGCTAAGGCTAACGTACGTAAAGCTCAAGATATTATATATATGGACAACACCCCATTTCATTTCACTTCGTCCCTTTCACTTGTACTTCGTTTTCCTTCATTTCTAGAGAGTTTCCAGCCTTCTAAAACACCTATAGATCACATTAACTCGATCATTTAAGTTACGAAACATCTTGGATTGACATTCAAGCAATCGGAGTTGGATGCTACCTTTTGTCTCTGCGTTTCCTTCATATTAAGGTATGTTAATGCCACCTCAACCTTGAATTCGTGTTCTTAAGGATGTATGAACATACTACCGGGATTATTAAGCTCCATAGATGATTTTTATCCAAACATCATGTTTTTGGAAGTTGGAATATTCATGCTTTAGTTACCCGAGTTAAGAACGTTATAGTCCGATTCTTGCTATGATGATCAAGTAAGGTAAGTTTTCTGAGATTAATAAACCGTATTGTATGGTATTTCCATAATGATCATAGACTTAATGTTGATAACAACCTCAGATTTTCCGAACTACCTTTGAGGATCTATAATCGAGATTTGGAGTAAGTCTTATGATGGGAGGATTAAGCTGGAATTCGTAGACATAAACACCATAGGATCATTCTGATTCACATGAGTATAATATGTGTGAATATAACTTACGTTAAGCTCTATGTATTACGTACATTATACTCTCAGGCAAGGCAGTCGTCTGAACTGAGAAGAATTGTCCAATGCATGCTTAGCGTGCGTTAATCTGTGTAGCTTATGTGCGCTAACGTGTAGACGTAACGTACGTTACGTAGGTGTGTAACGTACATTACGAAGAGAACAGTTAGGGTTTGGCCATCTTTCTATGCTTTTCCTCATGTGATTGATTGTTTATTTAATGATAGGATATTAAGGACAGATTTCTTACGATAATCTAGTGATTGAGCCTTTCCAATCCTCGTTTCCGTTGGAGTTCCGGATTGTTCCAATCAACTGTATTTCCAGAGTATTCGCGAGAGATTCCGGAAAATTTTTGGGCGGTGACGAGACTAAGGTTCTCAAACCCCCACGTCGTTCGAATGCATCGTCTTTGCGGTCTAGAATAAGCATTGGGAATCCCCAGCCGGCATCGGTGACTCCCGGTAAGAAGAGAGTGTGCTTCAACTACAACCGTATGGGACATATCCGTGTAAACTGTCCCTCCCCACTCTTGATTTGCTATCGGTGCGGGTGTGAAGGCCATCGGGAGAAACATTGTGAGATAATTTCCGAATTGGCAAAGAATGCTACTTTGTTGGTGAGCAGAGCAAGTGGCCGGAGAAGGTCCCGAAACCTTATGTCTCCTGCCGAAGATCCTAACATAGGCGAATGAAGATTTTGTACTATGTTCTAGTCGTTGCTGTTTCCAACAATCGTGACTTTGATCGTTTTTCGTTTTAATTGCTTTTCGTTTCCAACTCCTGCTGTTTTAAGTTTCGGGGCTGAATTGTCTTCTTAGTATGGGGGAACGTAATACCCATACTCTTCTTAGTATTTTCGGTGTTGGGAGACTTTCATTGTTGATGATTCATCTGTGATCCTCTTGACAATTTTAAACTACCATGTTCTACTGAACCTACAGTCATTCGAACGAATTTCAGAACCGATTTGTTAGACTCCGTGAATTATTGTGGTCTATTCATATCTGAACTTAATCTTTGCAAAATTTTGTTCGAAACTATTTGTTCCCACTCGTGCGGTTAATATTTCCAATGTGTTATGAACTTGAATACGGTGGGCCGAGCTCGACACGCGATTTTAGTACGTCTGAGCCGCTGGTGAATTTCCTTCATTCTGTGAGCTTTTACTTCTCCACTCTAACTTCTCATGTTCACGTGTAATTTATCGCCTCAATTGACGTGCCAGATACTTCCTAGGTCCAATCATTGTATTTTTAGAACCTTGCATTCGCGCATAACTCGGGATGTTTTGGGGCTGAACAAGTAGTTATTTTTCCTTGGTTGTTCCACCACTCTACTTTAAGTTTCAGGACGAAACATCTTTTAAGAGGGATAGTATGTAATATCCGGATAAATTGTTGGGTATTTTCGTCCGTATTTGAACCCTGTATTACCTGAATTGGTGCTATCAATAATCGAAGTATGATCATTTCCGTATTCGCATCCTCATGCATTATAATATCAACTTTTAATCCTTCACATGCAACTACATCGTAACGCATGCTAACAGGTAAGCGTAACGTACGTTACGAGCTAGAGATAGCGTACGCTTCGAGCTAGATGTAGCGTACGTAAGGAGGTCAATGATTGAACAGGCTGGCTAGCATGTGGACGGCTGGTGATGGGGCTCGGAAAGATTCCCGCGGATGAACCTGGACAGGTTTGGGGTCAACGGGTGTTAACGTACGCTAAGGTTTGTAACTAGCGTACGCTAATGTATGTAGCTTACGTACGTAATGCATAGGGTGTAACGTACATAAGATAGTACAGAACGAGATAGTAAGCTATCAGTGAACGATAGCGTACGCTAAGATCGTATGGTAGCGTGCGCTAAGTCGATTACGTACGTAAATGGCTAAGGCTAACGTACGTAAATCTCAAGATATTATATATATGGACAACACCCCATTTCATTTCACTTCATCCCTTTCACTTGTACTTCATTTTCCTTCATTTCTAGAGAGTCTCCAGCCTTCTAAAACACCTATAGATCACATTAACTCGATCATTTAAGTTACGAAACATCTTGGATTGACATTCAAGCAATCGGAGTTGGATGCTACCTCTTGTCTCTGCGTTTCCTTCATATTAAGGTATGTTAATGCTACCTCAACCTTGAATTCGTGTTCTTAAGAATGTATGAACATACTACCGGGATTATTAAGCTCCATAGATGATTTTTATCCAAACATCATGTTTTTGGAAGTTGGAATGTTCATGCTTTAGTTACCCGAGTTAAGAACGTTATAGTCCGATTCTTGCTATGATGATCAAGTAAGGTAAGTTTTCTGAGATTAATAAACCGTATTGTATGGTGTTTCCACAATGATCATAAACTTAATGTTGATAACAACCTCAGATTTTCCGAACTACCTTTGAGGATCTATAATCGAGATTTGGAGTAAGTCTTATGATGGGAGGATTAACCTGGAATTCGTAGACATCAACACCATAGGATCATTCGGATTCACATGAGTATAATATGTGTGAATATAACGTACGTTAAGCTCTATGTATTACGTACGTTATACTCTCAGGAAAGGCAGTCGTCTGAACTGAGAAGAATTGTCCAATGCATGCTTAGCGTGCGTTAATATGTGTAACTTACATGCGCTAACGCGCAGACATAACGTCGTTACGTAGGTGTGTAACGTACGTTACGAAGAGAACAGTTAGGGTTTGGCCATTGATAAGTGGTAATTTTACCACTTATTTCTAGGATTTTATACTAGGTTTTTATCTCGTTTCGTGATTAATGTGCTCGTATTTGGCTTATTTATGATTAGTCGAGCCGTATTACGCGTTTGGGTTGGTTTTAGTGTGTTTGCAAGTTTTTAGAGCCAAAAGGACCCAAAACGAGACAAAGGACCGAGAGTCGAGTCACGAACGGAAGAAACGGATTTTTGCAAGAGACAGACCACCCTATCGGCCCAGCCTATCGGCCGATAGGTGCGTCCGAAAGGTGTTCCTGCCCTACCGAGTGAAGTCGATCGACGAATCAACTATCGGCCAGCCTATCGGCCGATAGGCCAGTCCGATAGGCGGCCCAGCGGACTCTCGTATTTTGACGTATTATGACTCTTTTGGATAGTTTTTGTTTCCTAGATTAGGGCTAATCGGGAGTTTAACCCCCTTAGGCTATATAAACCTCCTTTTAGACCTAGTTTTACTATCTTCCATCATCTTTGATCATTCTTTTTCATCTTTTATCATCTTTTGCAATCTTTTACATATTTTGGCAAGATTAATTCTTGGGATACAAGAACTTTTTGGAGGCAGCAATTATTATTGTTTTTCGGAGATTGAAGACTCGGAGTTCATCCGTAAGGGTTGTAATCTCTCTTTTCATATTAATAATATGCATTCTTCATCTATTTCTTGTTTAATTTCAATTATGTCTGGCTAAATTCATTGATTGATTCTAGGGTTAGTGATTTTAATTGATGTTCACATGATGTTCCTTTGATTACCTTTTTACCTTTCATCCTAGGCTTGTGATCAAGATGTGTTAAATCTCATGTTAGATTAAAGGGCCCTTAATCGATGCATGCTAGCTAATTGATTTTGCCCGGAAGGAGTAATTAATTAGTGGAAATACTTGATGCACAATATGATTTTATCTTGAGACCTGACGGAGTAAGATAAATCATAGATAAATAAGTTGGCGCTTTTTAAGTGATTTAAATTCTTTGAGCCCTGGCGGGGAAAAGGGTTTAAATTAACTATCTTTCTAGGTTGCCTTGATCAGAATTCTAGATTGGCTGAGTGATTATTTCTAGAATTGAATAAAAATTTGGGGAAAAGAATCAAGTGAATGGATTGTGTGAACTCAATTAGATGATACTACCCTAGGATCAATTATCTTTCAACTTGTGATTTTATCTTGTTAATTTGCTTTATTTGCTTGATTTAGATAATTCATCTTTTATTTTATTTTTATTCTTATTCTTTGATTTTTGAAGTTAGATAATTAGTAATAACCCAAATTTTCGGATTCCTAAATAGCAGTCAAATTTTGAGTAGAGTTACTTCCTTTATTTTCGACATATCAATTCCCTTGGGTTCGACACCTTGGAAATACTCCGAGGTTTTACAAATTTTAAAATTGATCGGATTTGAAAACCATACTACGCGAATACCAGCGATCAATTTTTGGCGCCGTTGCCGGGGAGTTGATAGAAAACTTAAGGGGATAATTCGAAAAAGAAGAGATTGTTACTTTAGGTTGTTTACTATTATTATTAATATTCGATCTCGTTTCCTCACATCTTGTTTTCTCTTCCTTGTAGGCGGTGCATGATCACAAGATCCCAAGGAAAGGACTTATTTCCTTTGGATCCGGAAATCGAGAAGTCTTTGAGGAGGAAGAAGCAAGAAGCGAGAACCGAGACTATTTCCATACCTTTCGTTGATACCATGGCCGGCATTGTTGACCCACCACGAGAACTCGCTCGTCCCGAGAAGATCCCTTTGAATGCCCGCCGACCTAAGCCGACGATTATCAAGAAGGAGGTTGGGAAAGATTGATGCCAACAACTTCGAAATGAAGCCGTCCCTCATCGCTACGGTGAAGTCTCAAACATACGGAGGAGGAGTTAATGAAGATCCAAACGCTCACCTTGAGTCGTTTTTGGACATATGTGCCACCATCAAGCAAAACGGAGTGCCTCCGGATGTCATTAAGCTCCGCCTATTCCGGTTCTCTTTAGAAGACGATGCGCTAGATTGGTACAAGAGCCTAGATCGGAAGGAAATTGGTACTTGGAGAGAGATGACTCAGTTGTTCTTAGACGCTCTATCCTCCTCGAAGGTGCAAAAACAAATCAACGATATCTTGCAATTCGAGCAATATGAGGATGAATACTTATACGAGGCATGGATCCGATTTAAGAAGCTACTTCGCAAATGCCCACAGCATGGAATTGACAAGGAGGAAATCTATATTCGGTTTTATCGGGGTTTGACGAGGAAGGCTAGAAGAGAGTTGGACTATTCATCGAAAGGGGGATTTCTTGCTAACGATTATGAAGAGGCCAAGAATCTCATCGAGCTAGCGGTCAACAATGATTACGAGGAGGTGACTGATAGGAAGATGACGAGAAGAAAGGTTCCATCCGGTGATGAGGACGCCTACGGTGATTTGAAGGCAAAATTTGAAAGACAACAAAAAGAGCTTGAGATGCTAAAAAAGAATACTTTGGGAGTCAATTCAGTTTTTGAAGAGCTAAACGAGCCTATTGCAGTTAAGGAGGATGTAAATTACGTGCAAGGAGGAAACTTCTGGCAAGGGGGAAATAGGGGAAACTATTATCCGAACAATCGAAACCACCCTAATTTCTCCTATGCCAACCCGAACAATGCTCTTCAGCCACCACCGGGATTTAACGTGAAAATCGGGGTTATTCAAGAGCCAATTGCTAAGACACCTATGGAAGAGATGTTGGAACGATTGGAGGCGAGTCAAAAAGATTTTATTTATAAAGTAGACAAGAGGTTCGGGGCTCTCGAGCATAGTGTGACATCTATTGGAAACTCAGTGATAGCCTTGACAAAGCAGATGTCGATGGTGGAGACCCAAATGAGTCAAATGGCGAACGCCCAAGCCGGATTTCATAAGCCGGGGCATTTTCCGAGCAGCACCGAGACCAACCCGAAGACACAACAATGCAACGCAATTGAGCTTCGGAGTGGGACAAGGTACAGTAATCATGGGGCTGAAGTTGAGAAATCTGGAAACGAGGATGTACTAGAAACGGGATCCGAGAACGAGAAAGAAGATGAAATACAGCAGGCCCATCGGCCAAGACTATCGGCCGATAGGCCCACCCGATACCCAGACAGAATGCCGGCAGTGGATCCTATCGACCCCCCTATCGGCCGAAAGGCTCCTGGAAGTTCGAATATGAAGGATTTTGAGGTAAAAGCTCCATTTCCACAGCGATTGGCCAAGTCGAGACATGATGAAAAGCTTCAACGATTTATCGACATGTTTCAAAAGGTGAATATCAACATTCCACTTCAAGACGCTTTGAGAGACATGCCGGGGTACGTTAAATTCTTGAAAGACGCTGTGGCAAGCAAGAGGAAGTTGGCAAAGTTTGAAACAATACATTTGACAGAGGAGTGTAGCGCTATCATTCAAAACAAGCTCCCGCTCAAGCAGAAGGATCCGGGACGTTTTACTTTGACATGTAAGATTGGCGACCAAACGTTCCGTAATGGGTTGTGTGATCTCGGGGCAAGCATCAATCTTATGCCTCTATCCATCTTTAAGAAGTTGAAGATTGGGGAGATGAAGCCGACTACCATTTCTCTACTCATGGCGGACCGGTCGATCGCTTATCCGAGGGGAATTGTGGAGGATGTGTTCGTTAGAGTCCAACACTTAGTCTTCCCGGCCGATTTCGTAGTTCTTGACATGCCCGAGGACAAGAATCAACCATTGATCTTTGGGAGACCGTTTCTAGCGACGGGGAGAGCACTTATCGACGTCCAAGAGGGTGATCTTACTTTCCGGGTTAATGATCAAAATCTGAAAATTTCCATCTATGACGCGATGAAAAAGCCCGATGATGCGCCCGAGTAATGTTATGAAATTGAGTCTATTATGCTGCCCCCGACCGACTTGTTGGAGCATTGCATTTCACACTCCATTTACTCACATTCCGATGTTGAAGAAATTTACGAGAATTTGCCAAAGTATGTTCGAATGTTGGAGGCGAACGAGAGTCGATCTAATGAGAGGGATGTATGCTATCTTGATATCAACAAACCCGTTCAAGGGGGAGTTGTCGCTGAAGACCCGGAATGATTGAGGTATCGTCTAGCTAAAGACGTTAAACGTAGCACTTGTTGGGAGGTAACCCAACGTATGTATATTACTTCATTTTATTCGTTTGTTTTCGATTTTTCGTTTGCGTGATTTTTGTAGTTTCTAGTTTCGTAGTAGCTTTGTTAGTTTTGTTAAGTTCTAACCCATGCACGCCGAGTTTTGAATACTTGCAGGTCTTTAATCGCCATATCCAAGCAAATACGGGACCAAGTATGCGAAGTAGGAAAAGTTGAAAAATTTTTTTGAGACAGACAAACCTATCGGACGAGCCTATCGGCCGATAGGCTGAGAAAAATTAAAAAAAAAAATTACATGTTGAAAGCAGTGGTCGATAGGCAGATCCTATCGACCGATATCCCACCCGATATGAGCCGTTCTTGGAGGGAGCAAGAGAGGAAGAGGCAGGAAGATAGGTGGGCCCAGGAGGACCACTACAACCGAATGCTACACGAGATGTACCACTTTGCTCCTTTCCCCGATTCACATGCCCGCTATGATCCGAGCTCGCCGACAAACCCGCCATTTCCGCCACAGTGATCAGGTACTCCGTTAACAAAGCCACTCCTTTCTCTTTTCAAACTTATTCCTCCTTTAGGATGCGAAATAAGTTTGGGGGGGGGGGGGGGGGGAAGTGCGGCTTTGTTAATTTATTTACGTGTGAGTACCTTGTTTGCTTTGTATCATTATTTGCTTGTGTTGGTGCCCGTTGTTTTTATTTGTGGTTATCATATTGGTGTTGCGTGGATTTGGTTTTTGTGGCTTAGTTTTTAGATTTTTTTTTCTTTTTTTTATGTTCATTTTCATTTGGTGTGTTTGCTAGTTTCTATTTTTTTTTAGGTCGTAGTAGTGTTTTGCTTTCGTGTTTGCTTTTATTTGCTTTTCGTTGTTTGCTTTGAGGCCTTGCTTGTCTTAGTTTTTCTTTATTCGTGAATTTTTCGTGCTTCTATTTGTGTGATACCAATGTTACGACACTGTTTTTCTCTCTGAAGAAACGGTCTAGTTTTAGTCGAGTTGTAGTCAGTTATTTCTGTTTTGCATAGTATTCATTTAGGTCCAAAATTTTTCGTGATTGTAGAGGTCTTGGCAGATAAGAGACGATACATACTTGTTTTAAAATCAACGTCAATACGTTTGGTTACATCTTCCGGATAGTGAGTCGTACTGTTTCTTTAGTCGTGTTGGCACTTAGAGTGAGTTTAGAGTCGGTCAGTTTTTCCCAAAAGTCGAGATAATGTTGTTCTATGTAGGGAAGTCTAGTAACCGGGGGCATTCGTGTGACCCGTTGTTTACCCTCGCGTAAAACGACGACCCTGATTAGACTAGTGATTTAGATATTTCACATGTGCCAATGATAGGGAACCTAGTAACCGGGGGTATTCGCGTGACCCGCTGTTTACTCTCGCGCAAAATGGCGACCTTGATTCGGACATGCGGAAATTATATATTCGAGTTGTTTCTCCGCTGTAGACGGGAACTTAGTAACTAGAAGCATCCATGTGCCCCATGAGTGTCTTTTACGTCAAACGGTTTCCTAATACATGAGAATGGAAGTTCCACCCTAGGATTACCCCGATGAAACATCCCGAGATCCTAACCTAGTGGTCAACTCGAATCAAATTCTTGAACATATATATAAGGGAATACTGCCCGAGGTTTATTTCTTATGAAACTCGTGAAAATTGTGCCACTAGACCGTAACGGACGATCTAGCTTGTTTATTTTAGCCTTTCATATTGACGATTTCGATTTGACTCACGCTTTGTTAATCTTTGAGCCGGATTTTCTTCATGAACGAATGATTAGACCGAACTTGACTACTTTGCGGAATCATTATTCGAAAGTGCACTCGCTTTTACGACACTCGGATTATTTAGAGAGAATTACAGGATAGTATTGATTAGGTTGAACACTATGAGTTGCACGATGATTCACGACATTCTTTTTCTTTTCTTTTTGTTGTTCGACGAACAAGGCTTAAGTTTGGGTTTGATAAGTGGTAATTTTACCACTTATTTCTAGGATTTTATACTAGGTTTTTATCTCGTTTCGTGATTAATGTGCTCGTATTTGGCTTATTTATGATTAGTCGAGCCGTATTACGCGTTTGGGTTGGTTTTAGTGTGTTTGCAGTTTTTTAGAGCCAAAAGGACCCAAAACGAGACAAAGGACCGAGAGTCGAGTCACGAACGGAAGAAACGGATTTTTGCAAGAGACAGACCACCCTATCGGCCCAGCCTATCGGCCGATAGGTGCGTCCGAAAGGTGTTCCTGCCCTACCAAGTGAAGTCGATCGACGAATCAACTATCGGCCAGCCTATCGGCCGATAGGCCAGTCCGATAGGCGGCCCAGCGGACTCTCGTATTTTGACATATTATGACTCTTTTGGATAGTTTTTGTTTCCTAGATTAGGGCTAATCGGGAGTTTAACCCCCTTAGGCTATATAAACCTCCTTTTAGACCTAGTTTTACTATCTTCCATCATCTTTGATCATTCTTTTTCATCTTTTATCATCTTTTGCAATCTTTTACATATTTTGGCAAGATTAATTCTTGGGATACAAGAACTTTTTGGAGGCAGCAATTATTATTGTTTTTCGGAGATTGAAGACTCGGAGTTCATCCGTAAGGGTTGTAATCTCTCTTTTCATATTAATAATATGCATTTTTCATCTATTTCTTGTTTAATTTCAATTATGTCTGGCTAAATTCATTGATTGATTCTAGGGTTAGTGATTTTAATTGATGTTCACATGATGTTCCTTTGATTACCTTTTTACCTTTCATCCTAAGCTTGTGATCAAGATGTGTTAAATCTCATGTTAGATTAAAGGGCCCTTAATCGATGCATGCTAGCTAATTGATTTTGCCCGGAAGGAGTAATTAATTAGTGGAAATACTTGATGCACAATATGATTTTATCTTGAGACCTGACGGAGTAAGATAAATCATAGATAAATAAGTTGGCGCTTTTTAAGTGATTTAAATTCTTTGAGCCCTGGCGGGGAAAAGGGTTTAAATTAACTATCTTTCTAGGTTGCCTTGATCGGAATTCTAGATTGGCTGAGTGATTATTTCTAGGATTGAATTAAAATTTGGGGAAAAGGAATCAAGTGAATGGATTGTGTGAACTCAATTAGATGATACTACCCTAGGATCAATTATCTTTCAACTTGTGATTTTATCTTGTTAATTTGCTTTATTTGCTTGATTTAGATAATTCATCTTTTATTTTATTTTTATTCTTATTCTTCGATTTTTGAAGTTAGATAATTAGTAATAACCTAAATTTTCGGATTCCTAAATAGCAGTCAAATTTTGAGTAGAGTTACTTCCTTTATTTTCGACATATCAATTCCCTTGGGTTCGACACCTTGGAAATACTCCAAGGTTTTACAAATTTTAAAATTGATCGGATTTGAAAACCATACTACGCGAATACCAGCGATCAGCCATCTTTCTATTCTTTTCCTCGTGTGATTGATTATTTATTTAATGATAGGATATTAAGGACGAATTTCCTACGATAATCCAGTGATTGAGCCTTTCCGATCGTCGTTTCCGTTGGAGTTCCGGATTGTTCCAATCAACTGTATTTCCAGAGTATTCGCGAGAGATTACCAAGGCAAGTACCTTGATATACGAATTATAATTACGTCAAATCATTGTTGCTGAAGTGTATGAATCATGTTATGAATATCTGTATTTATATTATATATATATATATATAGATATGTGTGGATATGTGTATAGATATATGTATATGTATATAAATATACATATGGAGATAAATGTTGGGTGATTCATACCAATATTAGTCGACGTACTCAACTTAGACTAAAGTACGAATAGTATTTATAGAGTTAATATGGTAATGTTTGTATTTTCGGTTGAGTTACGATATAAGGATATTATGTAGTATTGATTGGTTAACGTGCGAGTTATTGTTTGTAGTTACGTACTGACGAAACAATTATGTGAATTGATGAACTGGTTTGATAATTGTTGCAACGTTTGACTGTGTGCTTGGTATTTGTAATAACGTGAATACTTGTTATGAGAGACGTCATATCCGGGTGCCTCTGAGGGCGGGGCGTGCACTCTGGCCTGGTGTACGCTGCAATGAGCGGCTCCATAAGATTGGTGAACACCGGTGTTAATGCGCGAGCAAGGGGCGGCTCCGATGGGAGTGAACGCCGGCGTGGTGACATGTGCACTGGGCACCCAATATAGTGGAGTGAACGCCGGTACACAGGTGTGCAAGGGAGGCGCCTGGCAGGCTTATTGGTAACGGATATTTGAGTGATAGCTAAGACCCCATTACCAAATGATTTTCGAAATTTAAATCTTTGCAACTTGCTTTAAAATGTTGGTCTTGATGTAGACCGCGATTCGTGTTTCTGGAGTTCGTTCCAACTTGTTTTAAATGTTGGTATCAGGGTTAATTAACCAAGGATATTTGACGAGATCTCCGAGGGTTAATTAATCGGGGGTCTTAAGCAGGATTTGTCGAATGAGAGGTTGTGCCTTTGATTGTACTGTGATGATTATTCTGTGTATTGGGTCGAGGACCCCGTGAGATGTTGAGATTTGATCTCGTGATGATATTATTTGGATTGGGCCGAGAACTCCGTGAGATGTTGTAATGATTCGCTTGTGATAGTGTTTTATCATTTGGGTCGAGGACCCCGAATAACGTTGTAATGGTTTTCTTGCAAATTGTTTTCCACATCTTGGGTCAAGGACCCGAGAGCTTTTGAAGTATTTTCTAAAGTATTTCCGTTTGATTTTCAAAATCCCAAGATGGCCCAAGTCAATATTAATGTTTTCGAACTTTCTTATCAAAATACTTTTCCTTTTATAAAAAGGGATTTTTTTCTGACTCCTTGGGCTCGTTTAAAGTTTCATTGGTGTTATGTTCCATACAGATAATATGACAATGTGATTATCTTTCACCTTGTGTATGTGAAGCTATTATGTGTTGACCATTTAAATGTGTGGTTTGTGTTAAGGTTTCACGACTATTGAGCTTTGTGTTGTTATTATTCGTATATCTTGTATATTATGTACTTGCACTAGCAAAATTCCAGTTTGCTAACCCCCGAGTTTTCGGGGGGTGGGTGCCTGTTATGCGCTCAGGTTTTGGCAGCTCGGGAGCAGTCACAGGATTGGCTGGGAAGGAGATGGAGGACAATGATACTAATCACACCAGAGTCAGAGTCTTTTCTTTTGTTTCATTTTGGTCGGTAATTCTCTTTTCGTTCGAGTATTCACCCTTGCATGGGTGTAGTTTTCATTTATTAAATTGAGTTGTCATTCTTTTCTGTGTTCAGGTTTATTTTTGTCATTGAGATGTAAAGTTCATTTGTTTCTGAATTGTTTAATGACCTTGTCGGTCTGCGTTGTATTTCGATTGACCCCGGTCGGTCAATCATTTTGTAGTCGAGTAGAGTTTAGCCTTGTAGATCCTTGTGAGAAGGGCCTACGGCGTGTAACATTTCCGGATGTATTCTGGGGATGTTACATCAGCTTCTAGACGTTGGTCATGGCCGACTTAAACTTTCTAAACATTTCTAACCGACCTCATAGCGGTCGTAACCTACCCTTCCTTACGGCAGTAAGGTCTTCCTCCATAGTTATGTTGAGCTTTCCTTCTACAACCGTAACGATCCACCGATTGCCGCTATAACAACATTCCAGTCGCGGTCGTGCCATGCAAGCCCTTGGGGTTATATCGATGCTAATTCTCCTCGCCATACTCCATGTCCTTATATGATGGCTGGTGTTATGTTCAGCTTCATATTCCTCAATTGTCTGATTCTTCTTTCGATGGTTATTGACCGAAAGTCCATTTTGAGATCAATTCTTGCCAATACTACTGCAATTATCTTAGGACGAATCAACGATCTAAGCTTGGTTATAAATGCAACATCAAAAAAAGTTTATTATGCGATTCAACAGACCAGTGAGAATTCACACCACCATTTAATTTTAAATCTAAATTACGGGTCCTTACAAAAAATAAAAAATAAAAAGAAAAGAAAAAGAAAGAAAATTGCTTCTTTATAAGTGCAAAGAAATATTTAGAAAAGTTGAGGAGGGAAAACCGGCATACTTTCTTCTTATCAAATCAAGCCACACTCTTGATGATGATAAAATCAAAATATTCCAAGTTCTACAAGAAAATTGTTGCACGAGTTGAAGGATGTTTTTCGGATGAGCTACCACCCTGTTTGCCACCAAAAAGAGGGACCAATCACCAAATTGATATTGTTCCAGGAGCTGTCATTCTAAACCGACTGGCATACCGAAGTAATGCAAAAAAAAAGGAAATTCAAAGATAAGTGAATGAGTTGCTTGAACTCGGACATATATACAAGAGAAAAAGCTTGTGTGTTATCCCTTGATCTCGTTCCCATGATCAAAGTTCCAAGGAAAGTAGGCACTTGATAGTGTGCCCCATTGTCGAGTGGTAAGCAATATCACAGTAAAGTAGCAGCATCCCATTCCAAGACTTGATGATATGCTTGATAAGTTGTGTAATATCCGTACCTTTCTATTTTTAGCAGTTGTATTTTTGCAGCATGTCTATTTTTAACGACTCGCTTGTAACTGTTTCGACGTTTTGAATGTATTTTGTTCTTGGTATTTTTCCATTTGGACGAGTTTCGGAGGTGTTTTTACGTAATTTCGCGTTATGTTATATTTTGTTGCATGTATGTTCGATTATCGTAAAACACATTTGATTTCATTGTTTCTTCATTTCCATGAGTCCGTATGGTTAAGTTATTCATCTTGTGAGTTTCGGTTTGAAAATCCAATGTTGTATCGTAATTTTTGGATGTTTGAGCCGTTTTGTAATTTCCTGTAAGTTTAGGGAATTTTATCTCCCTTCTCGTATTTCAAATATCCCGGTAGTTGGAATTGTATTTTCTTTCAGTATTTAGCTTCGTCGTCGCGAATACTCTGTATGTATGTTCTGGATTCTATCTTTGGTTGCATTTCGACTTCGTATTTTCCTGAGCAACGAACTGCATTTAGCAGTGTTGAACTGCTGCATGAATAACACACGTTATTCATGCTTTCTTGCGTGCGCTATTGATATATGTATAATTGGTGTTACGTACGTAAGCTTCCTTATAGCGTACGCTAACTGTCTGATGTAGCGTATGCTATCGGCCTCAGAAAAATTGTGTAGATTGTTCTGCCGAGCCCTTATGTATGCTAACTCATGAGTGTTACGTGCGTAAGAGGCTTAACTTACGTTAACCTCCACATGTTAACGTACGTAGCGAATAGTCAGGTATTTAATACTTGAACAGATCCAGTCGCATCATTTTTCTCCTGTCTTACTTCCTTGTCCGTGGTTGGTGTTCTTCCAGGCGATTTCGAGCGATTATTCAAGATAAATCGGTGGGGTCTGTAATAGATTGTTTGTGATGCTCCCAACGAAGTTTATCATCATTGTAATCATCTTCCTCTATCCTAAGTCCTAGGTATTTCGACTAGAACCCTAACTTTGTCTATTTTGGGGGTTTTTCGGGTTTTGTCTTCTTAACTCGTATCGTTCATTTGTGTTGCTATGTTTCCTATCAATTGTTGATATTAAATGTTTCCCAATCCATTTCTGCCGTGTTTAATCCATGGATTGTTGATTCAGGGAGGTTTTGTGAAAACCCTCACCCGTATTAATTGTATACGTATTGTTGTGGTTGTAATCGGTCTTGTGGGCATATTCTGTTCGATTATTGTTATCGTTTAGGACTGAGTTGTGTTAACCTTGCATTTAGGATCGGTCGTGGTCACTCCGTGGCATTCCTAGCCATCGTTTACTTTCCGTCTCGTCAAAGATGTCTCAAAGGCAAGTACTTTATATTTGGTTGCGTATTCTAGTATTTGAATTGTGGCTTCTCATGTATGTTGTGGATGTGAATGCGTATGTTCACCCAGGGATGATCCGATGGGGCCTCTGTGGATACGTAGTGCCATGTGTATGCGTATCATGAACTGGGGTTAACCACCCATGGATGGTCCGACGGGGCCTCTACGGGGTGCGGTGGTCGTGAGTCTCGTTCCAACGGTTTGAAATGTTTTGTTGGAGAACTGTGTTTTGTGCTTGTACATCGTAATATTACGGAATATAAAAATGTTTTCTAAAATGGTTTTGGCGCATATTTCATCTGATTAGAATGGTAGTTCAAATGGATTGTACTTGCACTAGCTGTTGTCGCTAACCCCTTAAATAGGGGAAATACTTTTGTATTTCAGGTACAGGTCTTGGAGGCGAACGAGCATGCGGAGAGTACGAGGATGATGGGCAAGGGTGATTCTGTTCAATAGTCGTTTGTTGATGTTTAAATTATAATTAATCACGTCGTTTGTTTCAGTACTCAAGTTCTTCTTTCTTTCGAACATTGTAATTGTTGTGTACCCGATTTGGGGTTAGTTGTGATGTTGAATTGCACTGTTGGGTTCGGTCTACTTATTTTGTATGTCTTGATTTGAGAAGTCGTTCGTATATTGATGATGTTTATCACCATCGTAATGTCGAGTTTGGGTGTCAATCTGGTGGATTCCAAATGGTGGGGTCCACGGCGCTGTAATATGTACTGAACATCTTGGGGGTGTTACAGAATATGGTATCGGAGCTTAGGTTGTATGGATACCTAGGATGTCGGTTATTTGGGTCTAGTCGAGTGTCGTTTCTGAACCGTATCACTACTACGCATCGGTGTGTTATCCTGTGTTGTTCCTTTCTCAATAACGTGATGTGTTTTGCGTTGAATTGTACTCACTAGTTATTTCTTCAGAGTGCCTGCTGGTAGAGGATGCGGACGCGGTAGGGGACATGGCGCAGCCGGTGGGGCGGCCATGTCCGATAGATCTGGGGCTGGTTTGGCAACACCTTCCTTCTCGAACAATGTCCAGCCTAGTGCCGAAGGTCAGCAGGATCAGTCTGCTAGCTTCGGTAATGCTAATGATAATGCTGGAGTAGCGAATATTCTGTAAAAAGTAGCAAATCAAATGGCACTACTAACCCAGGCGGTCCTGGTTAATTAATCAGGCTAATGATAATCTGGTTCCGCCTACTGGTTCTGGTGACGACAAGTTACTTCAGGACGTGATCCATATGCATCCTTTGTAGTTTGACGGTACTTCCAACCCTTCTAGCTGGGAGAGTTGGTTATTCGAGATGGATAAAGTGTTCGAGGCGACAAACTGATCTGAGGAGAGAAAAGTACCAATTGCTTAGTACTTCCTCGCTAAAGAGGCGGCTACGTGGTGGCAAGAGGTGAAACCGCGTGACCGGGCGGCTATAAGGGATGAGTTTCGAGAATTGATAGAGTCTGAATATTGTCCGTAGCCGGTGAAAGAGGAAAGGATTCGAGCCTTTTTTGAAGCAAAACCCCAGGATGTTCCTATCTCTTAGGTGATCGAGGACTATAATCAGCAGTTTCATTATGTGAGGAATCAGGTCCGAGATGAGCAAGATAAGATCCGCCACTTCGATATGCGGATGAAGCCAAGGGTTCGCCACTACATGTCAGCACTTGGGTGTACAACTTTGAAAGACTACCAGAATAGGGCGATGGCCTATGAAATGTCTTTTTCTGCGATAAAGGTGGCAACAGAGGGTAAGAAACAGAAAACATCTGGTCGGTTTTCGGGGGTTAAGCCTGGTGAGGATCATAAGACTCAGTCTGGTTCGCGAGCTGATAAGTGTCAGTTTTATACACTTATCCATGGTTTGTATCGATATATTTCACCCATAATTGAGCTAGTCTACTCATTTTTGCTTTGAATTAATTAGCTTTTAATAATTTTATTATTTATAGGATGAAGATGTAAATTTAGTCTTAATCGGATTGAATTACTGATTTACTCAAGAAATAACATGTTTATAAAATATTCTCTTTATTGAGTTTTTATGTATTTATGTTGTAGGGCTTTCCGAGATGAGTTCGGCAGTCTTTCTGGATTCAAAATCAGAGTTATATATCAAAAGTTATCATCCGAAGAAGATTTGGGGCAAAAACACAATGTCTAAGAAATTCTGGGCTGAAAATGTAACTCACAAAGCCACCAGTGTACAAAAGCCGAAGCAGTGTTATGGCCGTAACATCTGAAAGTTACGGCCGTATGACCTCAATGTTGCGGCCGTAACATCTGCAAGTTACGGCCGTAACTCTTGACAGATTAATGATCATTGTCTAATTTTTTATACTTTCGGTCTATTATTGAGGGGGTGGCTGGCATTGCTCCGATCTATTGTAATAATTCTGGAGTTTTGGAGCTATTAGATGACTTTAGGTGTATAAATAGACCCCTTAGATCCATCATCATTCATCCTTCATCTTATAATTTTTCACTTTTTGTAATATTTTCTTTTTGTGTGAAGAACACACTTGTGTTCTTGAGTGATTTGTGTAATAGTGGTATAGCATATGTTGTTAAGGGAGTTTATTGCTTCTTTCTCCTTTATATACTAAGGGAGTTAGGATCAATTCTTTCTCTTTTTCAACTAATAATGACCACTCAAGCTTGTATTATGTTTATTAAACCCTTCATGGGCTAAGTTACCTTAGTTGGGATTATAAACAAGGTTAGTCATGTTATTTAAATTTGTATAAAGATCTATTATGAATTACTTATTATTGTTTGTGATTTTCATTGTTTTAACAATCTTTATTTATTTGGCCAATAAATGAAGATATTTATGGTCTTCATATGTTTCGAAAGAAAATATGTTTGATTAGATCAAATGATCTTCACTCTAAGTTGTTCTAGGGGATAGAAATATACCTCTAGACCTTAGATGGTTCTTTGAGTTATTTTCATAAATCCTAATGCTATGTATTGAAGCCAATCAACATAGAAATATAGTGGATTGATTCAATATATAAGGGGCGTTTTATAGTTCGAAAGAGAAACCGTCTTTTTAAGGAAAATCGAATCTTCATGGGCTAAGTTACCTTAGTTGGGATTATAAACAAGGTTAGTCATGTTATTTAAATTTGTATAAAGATCTATTATGAATTACTTATTATTGTTTGTGATTTTCATTGTTTTAACAATCTTTATTTATTTGGCCAATAAATGAAGATATTTATGGTCTTCATATGTTTCGAAAGAAAATATGTTTGATTAGATCAAATGATCTTCACTCTAAGTTGTTCTAGGGGATAGAAATATACCTCTAGACCTTAGATGGTTCTTTGAGTTATTTTCATAAATCCTAATGCTATGTATTGAAGCCAATCAACATAGAAATATAGTGGATTGATTCAATATATAAGGGGCGTTTTATAGTTCGAAAGAGAAACCGTCTTTTTAAGTACATTCATCTTATGATCTCCTATACATCTTCTATAACTAATGATGAAATAAGTTTGTAATCCCAACTATTTCATTTTATCTTTTATTAATCTATTATTAGTGCAATCTTTTATTTCCTTGAATTTTAGAACTATTATTGCATTTTCATTGCAATTGTCAAACCAAACTCTAAAATTGTGTGTTCCAATTATATAAATCTCTATAACAAATAGTTAAATAGTGTATAATTCAATATATAACCTAACTTCCTCATGGGATCAATAAACCGGACTCAAAAAGTCCACTTACTACTTGATACGATATCGTGCACTTGCGATAGTTACATTAAAGACGTGTCAAGTTTTTGGCGCCGTTGTCGGGGAAGTATAAGTTTTATTTTGAAATCTTACATTGTAAACTATTTTTATAGATATAATTTCTCGACGTTGTAACTTAGTACTCAATTGTGTTTGTCCGGTCAAGTGGCGGATAACGGTATTCCGTGACTATTAAAGTCGGAAATTTCAGTTTCCCACAACAACTGATATTTGTAGATATTTTCTCCTATTATTTTCATTTTATTTTTTTATTTTTTTATCATGGAAGAAACTTTGAATAAAATTGAAAAAAGATTTCTCTTTTTAAGCAAAAATGTCATTTTAAAAATTTATAAGACAAGACTTGAAAGGATGAGGTTGCTTATGAATATAAGTATACCTTTCGACATTAGATTCATAATTGAAGCCAAAGTGAGAATAGCAGGTGAATTCACAGAAATACCTACTAGATTTTTACCAGGGCTAGGAAAAAGTTCATATGCCAAGAAACGACGAGCAAAGATAATAGCCGGTTGCTATAAATGTGCTAGATGGAACTGTAATTTAAAATGTCAATCGTTAGGAATTCCATCTACAAACAGAGAAGATAAAATTCAGTTCATTAAGGATGGTCTGAATAAAGAGAATTTAGAAAATATCGAAATTTCTCTTGACACGCATCCTAGTGGACTCGTACATTATGGAATTCGATGTTTGTGGAATAAATTCAAACCAGAATATGAACAACGTCTTGAGAATCTGACTTTAAAAGACCCTGTTTGCCAATTTGTAAGAAAATTGGATGGGAAGCTTCTCCCCGACTCACAGAAGGCGTTTAGGCCGTTTCTGAATGTAAAATCAGAGGAAGATGTGAGCCACAATCACAACTACTGTACATACACGTGAGTATCTTTTATTTTTGTCGTTTGGTGAGATTTTCTGAATAAAAAATGTGATACGCAATAAATACATTCATTATTCTATTGAGTAGTTGAAGTGCAATCAACGCAATCACAAACTTGTTAAACAATTTTATCTCATTTTTCTTCTATAAATAAGCATTGTGCTTGTTTCTTTTATTCATCTCTCAAACTTGTACTTTTCTCTTTTTCTCTCTAATAAATTTTTCAAAAATGGAATCATCATCTTCCACAAAAAAAATTTAGCGTAGTCTGCATTTTTGTTGGAGCTAGTTATGGAAAAGAGGCATGCTTTACTGAAGCAGCCCACAACTTGGGTCGTACCTTAGGAGAAAAATGCATTCATGTAGTTTACGGAGGAGGAAGTCTAGGATTAATGGGACGAGCTGCTGCTTCTGCCTATATGGAAGGAGTAAGAGTGTTAGGAATAATTCCAAAACCTCTGGCTGAAAGTAAAATCACCGGGGCAACTATTGGAGATGAGTTTAGATCTGTAAATATGCAAGATCGCGTAACTCACATGATAAATAATTCTGGCGCCTTTATCACCCTTCCCGGTGGTTTTGGCACTCTTGAGGAACTTTTTCATGTGGTTACCAGAGCCCAGCTAAATGTTCATTAAAAACCAATAGGTCTGCTTAATGTCAATGGTTTCTTTGATAGTTTACTATCTTTCATCGACTACTCTGCTAAAAAGGGTTTTATTTCCGAGCATGCTAACGAATCATAGTCGTTGCAACAACACCAGAAGAACTAATCAAAAAACTCATTGAATTTGTTCCTTAATCAGATCCAGCTCTAGCTAAAATTGTCTGGATGGAAGATTTTACCGTGAGAAAACAAAAAGTGGATTCATTCCTCTCCTTTTGATAACCCATGTCGGACATTTTGTATTTTTACTTTCTGTTGTGTGTAAAAATCGTGCTAAATGATGACAGCTTAAGGAGTTTCTTCTTGATCTCTTGATGCGCATCTATTCGCGATTTATGTATTGTTATTTTATTGCTGTAATTTTTTTTTTATATAAAAGCATTGATGGCAGCGTAAGGCGACTCTTCGGACTTTCTTGAATTGCATCTTAAAAATTGTGTTATACTTCCGAGTATATTTTATTTTCTTTTGTTGTGTGCCTCATATATTTATTCTCTTACAGATTCTAAAAGGCGTTAGCTCTGGCATCAACTTTCATAACAGGGAGTATTCTGCTTTTCTCCATTGCTTTTTATTTTTTTTATTTATTTTATTTTTTCTATTTTTTTATTTTTTTAAAAAAAAACTGAGGACAGTTTTATTTTCAAGTTTGGGGGTGGTATGTTTTAATTATTTTGGTGTGTTGGTATTTTGGTGTGTTTTGATTATTTTGGTTATTTGCCTTAAAAAAAATTATATATATATATATATATATATATATAGTATTTTGATTTATGAGATTTCTAGATCTGGCCATAACACCAATAAGTTAGCTATATACAAGCTTCTAAAATCGTTTTAACCGGTAAAAAAAAATTGTATATTCCAAAAAATTTTGATCCTTAATCTCTCTTTCCAAGCCTTGTAGTTATCATTTAAAATCGAGTCATTTGATACCTTGAGAAAAGAAGAATCAGTCGGTTGATGAAAAATAGAACTGAAATTTACTTAATTTGCGGAGTTTTTGATTTTTCATGCTTAGTTAATAAATGATTTTCGGCAAAAATTCTATTCCCTAAAAAAAAGAGATGGAAAAAGAGGTTGTTGGTAAAAAGAGCTACACGTTAGCAAATAACGGTGTGAAAGCTATCACTTAAAAAAAATAGAGAGATAAAAAAATTGTGTTGGTGAAAAGAGCTACACGTTAGCAAATAACTGTGTGAAAGCTATCACCTAATAAAAAAAATGGAAATTGTGTTGGTGAAAAGAGATACACGTTAGCAAATAATGGTGTGAAAGCTATCACTAAAGGGATGTAGTTTATAAGCAGATTTGAATTAATTAGCGGCTGAATTTCAATACACTCAATTTCGTGAACAATCACAATATTTGATGACGCCGATGAAATTCTTCTTCATATTGAGTCGAAAAATAAAGAAGTGATTGAGAGCAACCATTAAAGGGAGTCGTGTGTATTATGAGTGGGAAAGAAATAATCAACCTTTTGGGGGGAAACCTTACATTTTGGAATTACAAAATAAAACCGTATTTTAACTTCAAAATCATTAGTAGATTTATTTTGAATCTTGATTCATTTCTATCTACTGTATAAAGCTGGTTGTTGTGTATTAATGGCATTTTGATCTCCTTTTCTCTTTTTATATTTTTTTTTCTTAATTTATGTGTGTATTATTATTTTTGTCTTATTTTTATTTTTATTTCGAGATATTGGAGAGAGTTGGTGAGTTAGCATACCGTTTGGCATTGCCCCAGTCTTTGAACCATGTGCATAGTGTTTTTCATGTTTCCCAGTTGAGGAAGTACGTTCCAGACCCAACTCATGTTATCGACTTTGGGGATGTAGAGATCGAGAAGGATGTTACGTTTGAGGAGAGACCAGTTAGAATTTTGGAACATCGGGATAAACAGTTAAGGCACAAAACCATTCCCTTGGTTAAGGTGCAATGGTCGAGGCACGGAGTGGAGGAAGCGACGTCGGAATTATAGGAGGATATGCGTGCGAGATACCCCGATCTTTTTGATCCTTAAGTTTCGGGACGAAACTTCTATTTAGAGGGGGGGAATGTAATATCCATACCTTTCTATTTTTAGTAGTTCTATTTTTAGTGCATGTCTATTTTTAACGACTTGCTTGTAACCGTTTCGACGTTTTGAATCTATTCTACTTTTGGTGTTTTTCCATTTGGACGAATTTCGGAGGTGTTTTTAAGTAATTTCTCTTTATGTTATGTTTTGTTGCATGTATGTTCGATTTTTGTAAGAACACGTTCGATTTTGTTGTTTCTTTGTTTCCATGTATCCGTATGGTTGAGTTATTCATGTTGTGAGTTTCGGTTTGATAATCCGATGTTGTATCATAATTTTTGGATGTTTGGGCCGTTTTGTAATTTCCTATAAGTTTATGGACTTTTATCTCCCTTGTCGTATTTAAAATCTCCCGGTAGTCGGAATCATATTTCATTTCAGCATTTAGCTTCGTCGTTGCGAATACCTCGTATATTTATTCTGGATTCTATCTTTGGTTGTGTTTCGACTTTGTATTTTCCTGAGCAACAAACTGCATTCAGCAGTGTTGAACTGTTGCATGAATAACGTACGTTATTCATGCTTTCTTGCATGCGCTGTCGATATATGTATTATGTATGTTAAACCTTAGTGTTAACATATGTTATGGTCCTCAGTGTTTTGGACAGTAGGTTCTGCCAAGTTTCTGTCGAGTCCTTACGTACGTTAACTCATTGGTACGTACGTAAGCTTCCTTATAGCGTACGCTAACTATCTGATGTAGCGTACGCTATCGGCCTCAGACAATTGGGCAGATTGTTCTACCGAGCCCTTATGTATGCTAACTCATGAGTGTTATGTACGTAAGAGGCTTAACGTACGTTAACCTCCCCATGTTAACGTACGTAACGAATAGTCAGGTATTTAATACCTGAACAGATCCAGTCGCGTCATTTTTCTCCTTTCTTCTTTCCTTGTCCGCGGTTGGTGTTCTTCCAAGTGATTTCGAGCGATTCCTCAAGATAAATTTGTGGGGTCTGTAATAGATTGTTTGTGGTGCTCCCAACGAAGTTTATCATCATTATAATCATCTTCCTCCATCCGAAATTTGAGGTATTTCGACTAGAACCCTAACTTTGTCCTTTTTAGGGGTTTTTCGAGTTTTCTCTTCCTTAACTCGTATCGTTCGTTTGTGTTGCTATGTTTCCTATCAATTATTGTTATTGAATGTTTCCCAATCCATTTTCATCGTTTTTAATCCGTGGATTGTTGATTCGGGAAGGTTTTGTGAAAACCCTCGCCCATATTGAATGTATACGTATTGTTGTGGTTGTAATCGGGGTTGTGGGCATATTCCGTTCGATTATTGTTATCGTTTAGGACTGAGTTGTGTTAACATTGCGTTTAGGATCGGTTGTAGCCACTCCGTGGCATTCCTAGCCGCCATTTACTTTCCGTCTCGTTAAAGATGTCTCAAAGGCAAGTACTTTAAATTTGGTTGCGTATTCTAGTATTTGAATTATGGCTTCTTCTGTATGTTATGGATGTGAATGCGTATGTTCACCCAGGGATGGTCCGACGGGGCCTCTGTGGATACGTAGCACCGTGTGTATGCGTATCATGAACGGGGTGCGGTGGTCGTGAGTCTCGTACCAACAGTTAACCTTTGAAATGTTTTGTTAGAGAACTGTGATTTGTGCTTGTGCATCGCAATATTCCAGAATATAAAAATGTTTTCTAAAATGATTTTAGCGCATATTTCATCTGATTAGAATGGTATTTCAAATGGATTGTACTTGCACTAGCTGTTGTCGCTAACCCCTTAAATGGGGGAAATACTTTTGTATTTCAGGTACAGGTCTTGGAGGCGAACGAGCATGCGGACAGTACGAGGATGATGGGCAAGGTTGATTCTGTTCAATGGTCGTTCGTTAATGTCATGTCTTTTAAATTTTATTAAGCATGTCGTTTGTTTCAGTACTCGAGTACTTCTTTCTTTCGAACATTGTAATTTTTGTGTACCTGATTTGGGGTTGGTTGTGACGTTGAATTGCACTGTTGCGTTCGGTCTACTTATTTTGTATGTCTTGGTTTGAGAAGTTGTTCGTATATTTATGATGTTTATCACCATCGTAATATCGAGTTTGTGTGTCAGTCTGGTGGATTCCAAAGGGTGGGGTCTACGGCACTGTCCCTGAACGTCTTGGGGGTGTTACAAGTTTCGTGGGTCATGTGTGTTTAGTTAAATTAATTTAGTGAATTGTTGTCGCCAAGTTTTCCAAAAAGAGGGAGATGAATGGAAAGTTGCTTTTAAAATAAAATTTCGTTTATATGAATGGTTGGTAATACCTTTTAGACCAATTAACACACCAAGTACTTTTATGAGATTGATGAATCATGTCTTACGTGAATACTTGGGGAAATCTGTTGATGTGTACCTTGACGATATATTCATTTATTGCAAAAGTGTTAATGAACCTGTTGACCACTTAAGATTAGATGCTTAATAAAAGAACAACTATATGCTAGTCTTAAGAAAGTGTGCATTTTGCATGAATGGAGTAATATTTATTGGTTATGTTGTTGGAAAGGATGGCGTGAAAGTCTATGAAGAAAAGGTTAGGGTCATTTGAGAATTGCCTTCACCTACTAATGCCTCCAAGCTGATGAGCTTTCATAGCTTGGGCGGTTTCTATCAGTAGTTTGTAAAGGACTTTAACATCATTTCCACCACATTGAATGAATTGGTCAAAAAGCATGCTAAATTTAATTGGGGTAAAGATCAAGAACAAGCATTTATAATATTAACGGAAATATTATGCACCGCACCCATTTTAGAGTTAGCCAATTTTTCTAATACTTTTGACATTGGGTGTGATGCTTTTGGAATAGGTATAAGAGTTGTTGTGATGTAAGGTAGGAGGACGATTGTCTATTTCATTGAGAAGCTTTTAGGATCCACTCTTGAATTTTATGCTCTAGTTCAAGCACTACACACACGACAACACTACCTATGGCCCGAGGAGTTTATGATCCACACTGATCATGAATCTTTGAAGCACTTGAAGGGACAAGGTAAGCTTAACAAATTACACTTTAAGTGGTTGGAGTTCATCTAATCATTTCTTTATGTGATCAAGTACAATGTTGTCGAAGCACTGTCACAAATATACGCCTTGTTTAATTCTCTTTCGGCGACTTCATTAGGATTTGAAATCAAAGAACAAGAGTGCATGGGGGAAAGATTTTGGGAAAATTATGTTGCATGTGAACGAGGATATGTTGATAAGTTCTACATAGATAATGGATTTCTTTTTAGTGAAAATAAACTTTGCGTTCCTATATGCTCAACTCGTAAATTGTTAGTTCATGAGGCACATATCGATGGATTGATGGGACATTTTGGGGTTACCAAAAAACTTATGATATGTCGCATTCTATTGGCATAAAATGAGGCATGATATGCATAAAGTTGGTAGTTCTTGCATCAGTTGTTGAATAAAAAAGTCGAGAATAATGCCCCATGATTTGCACACACCACTTCCGGTATCGATCGAATCTTAGATAGACATTTCTGTAGATTTCGAATTAGGCTTGTCTATAACAAAATCCGAGTGTGATTTGATCCTCATAGTGGTCAGTGTGTTTCTCAAAATAGAACATTTCATTGCATGTCATAAAAATGATGATGTCACACATATTTCTAACCGTTTTTTCAAAGAAATTGGTCGATTACGTGGTATACCCAAAAGCATTATGTCGGATATGTATGCGAAGTATGCCCTCGAATGCCACTCAGGGGATGTTAGAGTGAGGGCATTGTACTTGTTATTATGTAAAATCATTATCAAAAGGCAATCGTATGTTTAATTATTTACTGATAGTCACTAGTGTTCTTGACTAGTAGATATATATATATATATATATATATAGAAACTAGTCTGTGTATTTGAGAGCAAAACATTCCACTCCTTATTGGATAAGGGGATCGGCACTGGAAAGGTTTATGGCCCAAATACTTAATCGTTCGCAAGTCGATGAAACTTGACTGGGTGTTAACTTTATGTGAAGACTTGTATGACGTGTTCTTTGACTTAGAGAGTGCCTGTCTAACACTAATGGTTAGTGGGAGCACACATAATAGATATGCTAATGAGATTAGTATACTCGAACCGACTCACCCTCGATTCGTCACATGGATTTCTCTCCGGGACAGTCAATGATGGAATCTAAAGGTTGTGATAGGTATTCATGAACCTTCGACTTGAGGATTTAGTAGGGATGTGCTTGTGACTTTAAGATTTTCATTAGAGTAGTTCGACCGAGAAAACCGAAAGGTGGGGGTCAGCCTCGACGTGCGTCTTAACGGGCAAGTAGCAGGTTCTACTGAATACCAAGATAGAATTCTTTCTCCTGTTAGTGAACGAGTTATATGTCCTATGCGGTTATTAGCAGATGAGATCATAAGTCTTTGGCCACAGTATTGGAGCTAGTTGTATTGGATACACGAGAGCTCGATGATCTTGATTTACATTAACTCCTGCATAGCGTCAAGTACATATAGGGTTTGACTTACTGTGACCCTATAACTTGATCGGGGAATTTTAAAGAAGGGTTTATACATATACTGGTATTCACGACAAAAAGGTTTTGGAATGATCTCCATCATTCGTTCTCAGTTAGGGTATAGTGTAGGCCGATAGGCTGGCTAGGTGGTGCTACTACTCTTTGATTCCTTCCATTGCTAACTGAGACGGACCGACCGAGTCGCGCAATAGGATTGACGACGGAATGAATCGAGCTTATTCTCTCTTTATATATATTAGATACTGGATATCTAATTTATTGGACATTGGATATCTCAATTAATTTATTGGATAAATTAATTTACGGCCTAATGAATTAAATAAATTACTGGGTGATTAATTTAATTCATCGATATAATTATTTCTAGGAGAAATTAATTATATTATTTTGTATTTAAAAAAATTAATTAATTGGATTAATTAATTGATATAATACATCGGAACGTATTGGGTTTTATCTGTTTGGACTCAAGGGAGACCGAAACAAACCAAACCCGTCCGGTTCTTCTAGATGTCCCCCTCCCCCTACCTACTCACCTTCCTTGGTCTTTGTCTCCACCTTAATTGGTGGAAGACATGAGACATTTGTGGGACAATATCTCATTTTATAATGAGTAGGTGATTTGGTCTTTGAAAGAGTGAAAGATAAAAGAAGACATCTCTCTTGATTCTTTAGAAGTGTATCACATGGCTCATTGCAAGTAGAGAGAGAGAGAGAGAGAGAAAAAATTGTTTTCTTGGTCTTCTTCACTATCTTCATCTTCATTCTTCTTCTTCATAATTTTCTTAGAGAAATATTGTGAGATAATATTGAGAGATAGTGAGTTATACACTTAGAGTGTTATAATCACATTTGAAAGCTTCATCATCCTATTCTAGCCGTAACCTTGGAGGTTAATTGGGTGGTTGTCATTACGATTGTTTCTACGGCGCGTGGCAAGTAGAGACGCGGTATTTTCGGCGTTGGATCATCCTAGAGCGTGTTGTGGATTGGATTCGCAAGGGACATCATCTTCTCACCATTTAATCAACGGACTACGAGGGTATGGTTTTGAATCTTCCTTTGTTTCGTTTTATATTCATATATACATAGCTTGATCGATCCTCTTAAGGGATTCGGATCGAATTAGATTCATATATTGCTTCCGATGCGCCTTCGTTTTAGGCACCAAATCCCAACAGTGGTATCAGAGCGAGGTCTTGCAATCGTATATATAATATTAGCATTTGGAATGCTTGATTGGATGTTCTTATGATTTAGAAACATAATCGTATTAATCGTTGATTTTCAATTGTTCATCTACAAATTATTTTTTCATGATTTTATGTCACAATATAAATCTATTTTCTTTTGAAAAACTGATTTAAATGTGTAATATAAAGATTAAAAAAAATATTATTTTTGGAATCGTGACAAAAAAAGAGCCAAAAATGTGAACAGACCCGGCAGCTTGGAGCTGCCCGGGCGCTGCCTTACGGTCCCAGGCAGCGGATCGCGATCCGGCCTTGCGGTCCGGCCCTTCTCGGCAGCCTGCCGGGCGCTGCCAGGCAGTGGATCGCGATCCGGCCACAAGACTTTTTGAGGCACTTCTGTTTGACATTTTTTGGACCTACCATTTCTCGCCTTTCACCTAGAGACCCACCACTATGATACTCATTTGAATTTGCAATTCATTCCTGTAGAGAATATAGTCATTAGGACATGCACGTATTTTCTCATAGTCTAAATCAAATACCATCTTTGTTTTCTTGGCTTCATACATTGACTTCCTTAAGTTATTACCATTTGGCAATAACTCACTAATTACCTCTAACAGCTTTGAAAACCCATTGTCAGACCACTCATAGTGTCCTTTAACATTGTAGAGTTTCATTAAACTTGAAAATTTAGAATATTTTGAGCCTGGATACGAAGGTGTTTCGGCATCTTCAAGCACATCTCTAAAAGATCTAGAATCAATGCTCAAAAGCATCATTCACGATACCCCCTAAATTACTGTAATCTTTGCATCTAAAACCTTGATTTTGACTCATTCTAATTTATTGGTCCTTGGAGGCTGATTTTGGGGCTACCTCACCATGCAAATCCAAACTATGTGCTTTTTTAAGAAACATTTTTAAACAAGTGATGCGCAACGACAGTTGGGGTGAAAACACCATATTACAACATGAGGTACATGGACACCTAATGGACATTCTATTTTTAAAATTAATGACAGCAAAATCTATGAACTCACGAACTTTCTGCTTATACTCATCCGATAGTCGATTATAAAAAATCCAAGACTTGTCCATATCAAAAGATTCTTCCTGTTCCTTTATTAAATAGTGTTAGTTTATTCAGATTTATTATAATTTATTAAACATACAAGTTTTAGTATTAAAAAAATTCACACCTACAGTTACTTAAGCAAATTTTCTTTTTGAAAAATGAAACAAATAGAATTACACGAAAAACTTATAAAAAATACAAGGCATTCCAGATACTTACCATGTGGAACAACTTTTACTCCAATTTTTATTTCGCCTTAGCTAAACAATAGGAATGATAGGTATACTACAAATAAGGAACAAAAAATAACAACTAATAATTCTCTCTATCTGTAATACCCGTAATTTTGTTCCCCGGAAATTTTCTATTTTTGGCGGAAGTCTATTTTGGCGACTTGATTGGGACCGTTTCGTCATCCTGAGAATGATTAATTCTACACTTTTTGTCATCCGAGTTCGTTTCGGTATCGTTCTGTTGAATTCCGTGCTTTTTAGCGACTTTTCCACGTAAGAGTTCGACTTTGTTAAATCACCATAAATTCTTGGAAACTCCAAAAAATTCGGAATCTTGGCGATATTATAAAGCATCGAGTTAGCTTTCCATTGGTTCAAACGGTGAGTCAATCGGAGTCCGGACGAGGGAGTTATGGTCGAAATAGCTAAGTCACTCTCATTTCCCAGATTCGTCCAAAACTGCCTGTACCCGGTGCCGCGGCACACCTGGGCTGGGCCGCGGCACACTGCCGAGCCATGGGAGCGAATTTTGGGTCTGTGCCGCGGCACACCTATACTGAGCCGCGGCACACACGTCAGTCAGCCCTATATCTGCGTTTTTCTGCGCGTTTCAACCGATATTTCTCATTTCTTCACCATCACACGAGAGGAAAGGCTTGAGAGAGGGAGGTTTCACCATCTATCACTTGAGTGTGTGACTTCCTTCATCTATTTTCGATTTTTAAGCTCGGATCATCGATCTATCGAGTATTCTTCGAATCATAGTGCTTGGATCTTCAAGAGGTAATTTCTTCAACATCTTGGATTTCAATTTTGTATTGGGTAATGATGTTTTGGATGTTAAAATCATGGGGTATTCATCGGATTATTGAAAGATTTTTCAAGAACACTTCGAATTTTGTGTTGGAAATTGGGGATTTTGTTTGACTTCATCCTTTTAATCCGTAGTAATTTAGATTAGTGATGGATTGATGATGATTTAGGTGCATTCTATCATTTCCATCGTTATTCCACGGTTGGAGTGAATTGATTCGTCGTTTCGGTTGAGTTATTAGTCGACGCCTTGAAGGTGTCCGACAAAATGTCTAAGAGGGGGATTTTGTGCGTTGTACGATTATTATTCATCGTACGATTGTTGATTTATCATTGATATGACTTAGGGACGAAATCCTTGTGAAGAACTCAAGTCGGAACCCTTCTGTTCGTTGTCTTCTTCGTGGTTCAAGCTTCCCGGTCGAACCGTGTTCTTCGGGATCTTCGGTAACGTTTATTAAGGCAAGTATACATTTATGATTGTACGTTCTCGACTTTGAAAGTATGAAATATTGATGGTATGATTATTTCTAGCCACTCCGGGACGGGCCTATGGTCCTCTGAGGGTTTCGTAGCCTCTGGTGCGATTCCATGGTTGATATGAACGAACCGTTTCTACGGCATTCATATGAAATAATGTTGGCATGTAATGAACGAACCGTTTTGACGGCATTCCTACATGTAACGGCGTATGATATGAATGAACCGTTTTTACGGCATTCACATACGTCTTGAGATTTTAGTCATTCCGGAATACTAGTCTTATATTGATGAATTGACGGATTACATTTACTTTATTGTCGAGGAGTATCATGTTTCATATTGTTATACTTGCACTAGCTATTCGACGGCTAACCCCTTTATGGGGGAAATACGTTTCATGTATTTCAGGTTCCAGGAGAGCGGACAGACGGGTATCGGGTCGGAATGAAGATGATGGGCAAGTGTGATACTGTATCTTGTCTCCGGTTATTTTCTTGGATTCCTCCATTCAGTGTTGTTGTACTGGAATGGATTTTTAATACTCGAGTATTGTATCAGTTCCCTTGATGTTCCGAACTGTGTTGCCGAGGTATTGATTTGTGCAGTGATGTATATGGTTTCATTGGTTATGGTTTTGAATACCATTTGTATCGTCTTTCATTCTATTGTATGTAGACCTTATCGGTCAAGTTTATAGTTCCGCGTATGTTTAGCCTTGTGGGTCCCACGGCGGGGCTCACGGCGCTGTAATATACCCTGAATAACTTGGGGGTGTTACAGAATATGGTATCGGAGCTTAGGTTTATGGATACCTAGGCTGTCGGTCTTTTGGGTCGATTGAGTCGGCATTTGCCCACAGTATCACTACTCTGCCATCATCACAGTGCGACCGGTACTTGTAAGTCCTCTCACTCTTCTTGTATTCTTCTTAATCGTTTCGTTTATAGCTTGGTATTCTTGGAAATTGGTCACTTCGAGAATGTGCGATTCGGATTATACTTACGCATGTATGTGCCCTTCAGAATGTTGGCTGAAAGTAGGAAGAATCGTGGCCGTGGTCACGGACGTGAACTCTCCCTTGAGATTTTGTTAAGTTGCTAATTTCGATAATGGTGTGTATCGGTATTATGTTGAGACTTTGTTTAGGAGTCGCATGCTAGTATCACGGGAGATCTTCGACTTCGCGGACTTGTAAGTATGTTGTTCGAATTATTCGATAATTCTTGGTGAAATTGAATTCCCATTGAAATGTTGTTTGTACGAGTGATTGTAAGTTTCGAGGACGAAACCTATTTTTAAGGGGGGTAGAGTGTAATACCCCGATTTTCCGGATATATTTTTTTTTCGTTTATATATTGGATATCGTGGTTGGTTAATTATGCTCGAGGATGTTGTGAACGTTTGAAAATGTTATTGAATTGAGTATATGTATTGATTTTGCCGTATGCTCGTATTTGGTATGTCATGACTTTGGACAGGAATTGTTGAAATTGGCTAAGAATGGAATTATTACGTACGTTAATAAGGTGAGATTACGTACGTAAGATTGGCATGGTTACGTACATTAAGGCTAAGGTATTACGTACGTAACGAAGGCATCGGACAGAACCGAGTCCTGGTCGGCAGGTGGGACCCTGTTTCGGCACTTTCGGCGGAGGATGTTGACAGGTGAGTCAACGTACGTTTTACGTACGTTATACAAGACGTGTTACGTACGTTATACAGGACGTGTTACGTACGTAACACAACCATTGTACCGTAGCAAGTCAACTGGTATATTACGTACGTTTTATGGTATGGGTTACGTACGTAATGGACTGCACGGAATGAGACAGTGAGTTGGTTACGTACGTTATGGATATTGGATTACGTACGTTAAAGTTGTTACGTACGTTATGAAAGGACACTTACGTACGTAATGAGAGTTTAATTTATATATTGAAGTGTTGCTTTTCATTTCTCTCACGATCCTTTGAGATATTTCTCTCCAAAACTCGTCCCTCTTTACCTTTAAGAGTGTTCTAAACGCTTTTAACATGATTGTGAGCTTGGAATCATGGAATTAGAGCTTGGTTATGGAACTATTGTTGATTCTTGAAGTGATTTCTTGTGTTATCCATATTCTATGAGGTTTATGTTGAAGGAAGATAATGATATGCTTTGAATATGTTGATTATGATTATGGAATCATAGAGATCTTGATGTTCTTGAGGCCATATGATGACTATGATGATTTAATGATTCTTGGAATGGAGTTCAATTATTCTTTCTTCGTGGTTCGTCCATACAAGGTAATCCTCGTATCCCTTTGATAGTGGCTCATTTTTTTCTTTTTGGATTACTACTTGGGAGGGAGTATGTTGGGAATCGTGTATTTTGATGTTCGTCTTATTTCAATGAAAATGCATAAATTGGGTGTACTTTTATCCGCGGCGTGAGTATTTTTGTAATGGATTTGGGTATTTTGCCAACTGAAATTTTATTTTGTAAAACCGATTCCCTAACTGAGTTTTGGCATGTTTAACCTTGATCGTTTTGACGGTATTTGGAAAATGATTTTTTTTTAGTATTTGAAAAATATTACCGTCATCAGTCTTTTGACATTTTTGAAATGACGTGGAAAATTGTGCTTAGCACAGTAAATCCTTGTGAGAAGAGTTTACGGCGTGTAATACTCCGTAAGGTTTTGGGGTGAAGATTGTAGTATTCGGATATTGTTGATGTCATTTTGGATATTCTTGGTCTATGGTATACATTTCGGAAGGAAGTCCGGATAGAGGTATGTTTTGTGGTAATCGTACATAGAAGATTGTGTACGGGAAGGTATTCGGTATTGAGGTATTATATGGTATCATGTGATAATGCTATACGAGATTTATTGGAATCGTAATAAGAGATTTCGGATGTTGATATGATTACGAGATCTTCTTCATATGACGATAAGGGTTACATTGTGATTCTTGAGGTTGTATGAATGACATGATGAAGAAAATGGTAACATGGAGATATATACCTCGGATATGTTGTTCTGAACGTGATTTCGGATATTTCATGTTCTGGAAGAACTCTTGAATTATACGAGGTGATGAAAATTTTTAAGAAGCGTTGATGTTTTGAATATGAATATGGAATATTCATATCTAGAGCTAAACTATGTGTTGGAAATAATATTCGTATAGGAAATACGAATGTGATTATGAGCTTGATGAGACTATTATTCATCTCTGAATTTGGAAGCCCATACGTACGGAGCAAATATTCAAATCGAATGATTGGAGTGTTTGATAACCTTAAAATATGATTATCTATAATGCTGAACTAATTGGATGATTAGAATTAACGATGATCATCAGAAAATTTTAACTACGGATTTACGAGAAGGGAACCTTGTCAATTCGTGTTTAAGAATTGAGTTTGGAACCGATAATATTTAGACCCTTATTATTGGTCCGAATTGATTGCTGATATGATCATCGGATTTCGGCTCGTATTGTGGACATGGATTCGTGAGGGTCCAGTTGGGCCGATTCGGACTATGATTGGTCGAGATATGGTGAAACGATTGAGTTCGTGGTTTGGTGGTATTGATATTGGTCGTCATCGAACCGGTTGATTATCAATCCTTCGTTTTACAGTAAGATATGATGTTTGATCATAGATTATGACTTTTGTGTTGCGGTTAAGGTTGAAGGGTTCGTAGATTAACTTGGTCGAGACTCGTAAGACGAAATCGACTGAATTGGTAACAGTTCGTTGTATTGATATCGAGGCAAGTTTTATACTCGTACTAATCAATGAGACTAATGTTATTGTGTAGGCGTACGAATGTGTGTATCATTTTGGGACTTGGCCTCTTTATGATTGTATTGATATCAGGGGATCATTGATACGACCGCCGTCGGAAAATTATGCCAAATGTTACTGTTGGTTGTAAATGGCCGGTTCAAGGCATTACGATACTTGTTGGTAAAGTTCTTTGCCGATAGCGGTTCGCGGTATCGATGTATCGATTATTATTGTTCGCGATTAATGTCGTTACGAGACATCGTTGAATCTTTGTCGTCGAATTGGGCGTAGCTATGATGTTACGTTAACCGATTGGGGACGTTTGATATATCCTTTTGTCATCTCCGTTTCGGTGGTCGGTTTAAGACACCGGGACATCTATTCTATCGTATCATTGATTATCGATTGACCGTTCTAAGGTATTCGATATATTGAATTGGGATTATCAAAGATAATTCCCATCCGTTGTCAAAAATATTCTCATCCGTTGTATCATTGTTATCGATTGGCCATTCTACGGTAATCGAAGTATTGAATTGGGACTGTCGAGGATAGTTCCCATCCGTTGAATTATTATTGTCGTGTTGGCCGATTCAAGGCAGCACACTATTATTCTTGTAAACTCGGTAATTTTGTGATCGTTGAAGGTTGAGGATTTTCCCGAACTGTTGTGTTGTGATTCGTTGCTCGTATTAATCGGTCCTTAGGGAATTCTGATCCCAGGATGGTTGTTTTGAATATCGTTGGTCGTGTCGATCTTTCATTATTCGTGTGTCATCGTTCACTTGGTGAGTCGTATGATCCGTATTGGATGTTTTATCCCTTGAGTTTCGTTGTCATGTTGTATCGTGGCATATCTGGAATCATGTCTGCGTGCCGATTGGTTATGTGTAGGATTTTTAGCCAGGCACTCGATAGTCATGCGTGGATATTTCCGCATTGGACCGTGCACACGAGACGTAGTTCTTGAGGCTAATTAGGCACATTGTCACACGTATATTCTGGATTCCGTATACGGGGTGGACATGTGCACGGACACATTTCCGGATCGGGCGTACTGTGATGTCCCTCTTGAGCTTTATTGATTGATCGTTTGTAGTCCATGTTGTATTGGATATGTCCGACGATTTGCGACTGGTTGTTCATACGCCGAAGGGTATGCCCGATACCACGTTTGCTTCTTTGAGATCTCAGATTGTGATGATTTACTGACTTTGGGCATTCGGCTTTCAGGCCATTGTGATGTATCGGTATTTCCGTTGGAGCCTTCGGGCATTGTGAATTCGTATCTTTTTCGGCATTGGTTTGGTTTACCTTCGGGTAATGTATTGTTGTGTTCTATATTGATGATTCGCCGTTTGGGCATAAGTTTCGGTTCTTGTGCATCTCGTTGAGCTTTTCCTGGCGAAATATTTCTTCTCCCTACCTGTTTTAAGTTTCGGGACGAAACTTCTTTTAAGGAGGGTAGAATGTAATACCCGTAATTTTGTTCCCCGGAAATTTTCTATTTTTGGCGGAAGTCTATTTTGGCGACTTGCTTGGGACTGTTTCGTCATCCTGAGAATGATTAATTCTACACTTTTTGTCATCCGAGTTCGTTTCGGTATCGTTCTGTTGAATTCCGTGCTCTTTAGCGACTTTTCCACGTAAGAGTTCGACTTTGTTAAATCACCATAAATTCTTGGAAACTCCAAAAAATTCTGAATCTTGGCGATATTATAAAGTATCGAGTTAGCTTTCCATTGGTTCAAACGGTGAGTCAATCGGAGTCCGGACGAGGGAGTTATGGTCGAAATAGCTAAGTCACTCTCATTTCCCAGATTCGTCCAAAACTGCCTGTACCCGGTGCCGCGGCACACCTGGGCTGAGCCGCGGCACACTGCCGAGCCCTGGGAGCGAATTTTGGGTCTGTGCCGCGGCACACCTATACTGAGGCGCGGCACACACGTCAGTCAGCCCTATATCTGCGTTTTTCTGCGCGTTTCAACCGATATTCTCATTTCTTCACCATCACACGAGAGGAAAGGCTTGAGAGAGGGAGGTTTCACCATCTATCACTTGAGTGTGTGACTTCCTTCGTCTATTTTCGATTTTTAAGCTCGGATCATCGATCTATCGAGTATTCTTCGAATCATAGTGCTTGGATCTTCAAGAGGTAATTTCTTCAACATCTTGAATTTCGATTTTGTATTGGGTAATGATGTTTTGGATGTTAAAATCATGGGGTATGAAGTGATATACGCATGATTATGGACTTGTTGGAGTATTCATCAGATTATTGAAAGATTTTTCAAGAACACTTCGAATTTTGTGTTGGAAATTGGGGATTTTGTTTGACTTCATCCTCTTAATCCGTAGTAATTTAGATTAGTGATGGATTTATGATGATTTAGGTGCATTCTATCATTTTCATCGTTATTCCACGGTTGGAGTGAATTTATTCGTCGTTTCGGTTGAGTTATTAGTCGACGCCTTGAAGGTGTCCGACAAAATGTCTAAGAGGGGGTTTTGTGCGTTGTACGATTATTATTCATCGTACGATTGTTGATTTATCATTGATATGACTTAGGGACGAAATCCTTGTGAAGAACTCAAGTCGGAACCCTTCCGTTCGTTGTCTTCTTCGTGGTTCAAGCTTCCCGGTCGAACCGTGTTCTTCGGGATCTTCGGTAACGTTTATTAAGGCAAGTATACATTTATGATTGTACGTTCTCGACTTTGAAAGTATGAAATATTGATGGTATGATTATTTCTAGCCACTCCGGGACGGGCCTATGGTCCTCTGAGGGTTTCGTAGCCTCTGGTGCGATTCCATGGTTGATATGAACGAACCGTTTCTACGGCATTCATATGAAATAATGTTGGCATGTAATGAACGAACCGTTTTGACGGCATGCCTACATGTAACGGCGTATGATATGAACGAACCGTTTTTACGGCATTCACATATGTCTTGAGATTTTAGTCATTCCGGAATACTAGTCTTATATTGATGAATTGACGGATTACATTTACTTTATTGTCGAGGAGTATCATGTTTCATATTGTTATACTTGCACTAGCTATTCGACGGCTAACCCCTTTATTGGGGAAATACGTTTCATGTATTTCAGGTTCCAGGAGAGCGGACAGACGGGTATCGGGTCGGCATGAAGATGATGGGCAAGTGTGATACTGTGTCTTGTCTCCGGTTATTTTCTTGGATTCCTCCATTCAGTGTTGTTGTACTGGAATGGATTTTTAATACTCGAGTATTGTATTTCAGTTCCCTTGATGTTCCGGACTGTGTTGCCGAGGTATTGATTTGTGCAGTGATGTATATGGTTTCATTGGTTATGGTTTTGAATACCATTTGTATCGTCTTTCATTCTATTATATGTAGACCTTATCGGTCAAGTTTATAGTTCCGCGTATGTTTAGCCTTGTGGGTCCTACGGCGGGGCTCACGGCGCTGTAATATACCCTGAATAATTTGGGGGTGTTACACTATCATTGCAGGAATTAAAAGCAAAATGTCAGCATCCAGGAAGAAAGACAAAAGACAGTAAGTCATGCATAATTATTCCCATTGGGTATAATTATTTAATGCAATATTGTGAAACTAACAAATATGTATATATAGTCGACTAAAATTAAGGGTCATTGCATGAGTGTATCACTTCATAATATGGCTAATGTGGGATCTGCTACTTTAATTAAATATTACACAATCAAAAAAATTAAAGGGAACCACCATAGTAATAATAGTTGAAAGTACCAACGAATGCCATCAATAGGTGAGGTGATCTTATAATAACATGAACAAAGACTGATGCTACAACTAATACTGAAACTTACGTACACACGTAATAACACTACACCATATATGATCTTCAGCAACGTTTATTTCGATGTTAGAAACAAAAGTGTTGCCTTATATGCCTTAAAATTGGTCTATGGTAATACTTTTTTTTGGCGTTACGGTTGATAGTAACCGGTGTTACTATAGACATAATTGGGTATCTAGGGTAACACCAAAGTTGGTGTTACTATTGATATTATTAAAAAGTGTTACCAAAAACGAAAACAATAAGAGGGCTTGTAATACTCGACGGCTAAAAATTCATTTAGACATCTCAACTCAAATAATTCACCAAGTCTAAAAACAAACGATTCACTCTCTCTCTCTCTCTCTCTCTCTCTCTCTCTCTCTCTCTCTCTCTCTCTCTCTTCCCTCTATTGGTCTCTAGACGGGTTTCTCCACGGCTGCTTCTCCACGTTTTCTCCACGAGTCGAATTAGGGCTTCGCTTAATTAGGGTTCTTCAGTCAGCAATTAGGGTTCGATTGGGCTTCACTCAATTAGGGTTCTTCAGTCAGCAATTACTCACGGGTATAAACCCTATTCGGTATTTTTATTACTCTATTTGTGTTAACTCGTCCACCGACCCTTCTCTCTCCTTTGTTATTTTACCCCAAACACATATTCAATATTATGTCATTAATCTCAGGTCATTCGTGCACCCTAATATTGTGTGATTCAACGAGACAAGTTTTTCTTAATCATTTACTGCTACTGTAATTCTTAACATCTTGTGGTTCAATGTGTGATGGTAACAAGGTATCTACTCAAGTGGTTTCTATGATTTTTTTTTTAATTTAAGGTGCTACTTACACCTACCCGCCTTGTGATTGAAATGGAATATGCTCCTTGTTGACAACTCTTTAACCACATCGTAACTGCAGGGAGATTCAGTGAACATGAGGTGTGTTTAATTTTCGACTAATTTTTATTTAGTTGGTTGTCTATATCTGGCTTGCAATATCTTCAAATTTCACTGGCTATGATTTTTGTATAAAACTTTCAGGCTCATTACTTCTTCCAACAGCTAATCTCGGGAGTAAGCTATTGTCATTTCAGGGTAAAAAAATATTTAAGGAACTGTCTGTTTTTGTACACTATTATATGACGTTCTGTTTTAGGCTTATATTACCCGTAAATAGTGACTCCCCTGTAGGAGTCTTCTATTTAACTTTAAGTTATAAATTATCAGTTGGCATATGTTTGGTCATGTGGAGTGACATTATATATCATGTTATTTGAAGCATACCTTTTTGAAGACCAAAAAAGGCCATCAATTCATATTTTGTCCCTCTCCAGTATATACTGGTTGCTCAATACAAGATCCCTGACTTTATTTACATATCTCGAGACTATAGTCATATCCTTTCTCGCATACTTGTTGCTCCTGCAAGCAGGGTATGTTTTATTGCGCAATCAAGTAGTTTGAATAAGTAAGTATTCTATTAGAAAAAGAATAAATAAGGATATTTTATAGGCTTTAATTTTATTCTGTGTGATGTAAGACTTGTGTGTTGTGACAATGTTGTTTCAACTTTCAACTCTCCTTCATTTCCCTTGAAGTGTCTAAGCTTAACAGGCTATTTAAGATGTCCAATTTTCTAATCATCATCATTGGCATGCTGACAGTGTTATAACCATATAAAAGTTGATAGATACTCATACCCTATTTATATATAAGCCTGAATGGCAGAATATTTCAAGAGTCTAAGTTGAGAGACTTTTAGATCTAGTAAAGTATGTTTCTCTTGTGATCCAGTACAGCTGGTGGTTATTCATGGTGTTGCATTTGTTGAATTAAAGACTCGCAATTAAGGAGATGTGAGATAGTTATAATTAATTATACAAAAATGTCGATAAAATTTATTTGTATACATATATAGGAGTCGATATAGTTTCTGAGTTGTGCACATGTTTTTTGCAGCTAGCACTGCCATATTAGCAATGAGTTCCACTTGTAAGCATGATTGACAGCCAGACTTGTGAAGTTTGTAATATCCGCAAATTCGATTTCCGGTAATTTTTCTTTTTGGCTAAAATCCGTTTTGGTGACTTGCTTGGGACCGTTTCGTCATCCTGAGAATGATTAATTCTACACTTTTTGTCATCCGAGTTCGTTTCGGTATCGTTCTGTTGAATTCCATGTTCTTTAGCGACTTTTCCACGTACGAGTTCGACTTTGTTAGATCACCATTAATTTTTGGTAGATCCAAAAATTCTGAATCTTTGCAATATTATAAAGCATCGAGTTAGCTTTCCAATGGTTCAAACGGTGAGTCAATCGGAGTCCAGACGAGGGAGTTATGGTCGAAATAGCTAAGTCACTCTCATTTTCCAGTTCGCCAAAACCTTCGTACCATGTGCCGCGGCACACTTGGCTGAGCGCGGCACCGCCGAGCCACAGGAGAAAATTTTGGGCCTGTGCCGCGGCACACCTCGACTGAGCCGCGGCACACATGACAGTCAACTTTATATCTGCGTTTTTTTTGAGCGGATCACCTCATTCTTCCCCATTTCTTCACTTGGGCACGAGAGAGAAGGCTTGAGAGAGAGAAGTTTCTTCACCTATCACTTGTGTGTGTGATTCCTCTTCATCTCTTTTCGATTGTGAAGCTCGGATCATCAAGCTATCGCGTATTCTTCAAATCATAGTGCTTGGATCTTCAAGAGGTAATTTCTTCAACATCTTGGTTTTCGATTTTGTATTGGGTAATGATGTTTTGGATGTTAAAATCATGGTGTATGAAGTGATATACGCATGATTATGGACGCATTTGAGTATTCATCGGATTATTGAAAGATTATTCAAGAACACTTTGAATATTGTGTTGGATTTTGGGGGTTTCCGTAGATTCGTCCGATTTATCCGGTTTGAAGCTTGAGAACCTTGAGATTATGATATATCTATGCCGTATGCGTGTTTTTCTTACGATTTTACGGGTTGGATTGTGCCGTTTTCGAACTTGTGGGAGTTTGGGCGATTTCCCAACCTTTAGTTGTTCACCCGTGTATTTTCTTGAATCGTAGACGAGTTTCGGGAGTCTCTTCGTGTGATTTGAGTATAGATAATTAATTGTCATTTCCTTGCGAATCGTTTAGGTGCCGGAAGCGCGTTCTTGGACCTACCGAACTCATACCCTTCCTCCGTTCGATTTCTCAATGTCTCAAAGGCAAGTATACATCTATGATTGTACGTTCTCGACTTTGAAAGTAAGAAATATTGATGGCATATCATGAACGAACCGTTTTTACGGCATTCATAGATATATTGTTGGCATGTAATGAACGAACCGTTTTGACAGCATTCCTACATGTATCGGCGTATGAGGTGAACGAACCGTTTCTACGGCATTCACATACGTATCTGCGTATGAGGTGAACGAACCGTTTCTACGGCATTCACATACGTCTTATGAGATTTTAGTTATTCCGGAATACTAGTCCTGAATTGATGAATTGACGGTTACATTTACTTTATTGTCGAGGAGTATTGTGTTTCATATTGATATACTTGCACTAGCTATTCGACGGCTAACCCCTTTATGGGGGAAATACATTTCATGTATTTCAGGTTCCAGGAGAGCGGACGGTAGTGCGGGTCGGCATGAAGATGATGGGCAAGTGTGATACTGTGTCTTGTCTCCGGTTATCTCTTTTGGTTTCCTCCATTCAGTGTTGTTGTACTGGAATGGATTTTAAATACTCGAGTATTGTATTTCAGTTTCTTTGATGTTCCGGCCTGTGTTGCCGAGGTATTGATTTGTGTAGTGATGTATATGGTTTCATTGGTTATGGTTTTGAATACCATTTGTAGTGTCTTTCTTTCCATTGTATGTAGACCTTCTCGGTCAAGTTTATAGTTCCGCGTATGTTTAGCCTTGTGGGTCCCACGGCGGGGTTCACGGCGCTGTAATATACCCTGAATAACTTGGGGGTGTTACAGATTATGGTATCAGAGCTTAGGTTTATGGATACCTAGACTGTCGGTCTTTTGGGTCGATTGAGTCGTCATTTGCCCACAGTATCACTACTCTGCCATCATCACAGTGCGACCGGTACTTGTAAGTCCTCTCGCTCTTCTTGTATTTTTTCTTAATCGTTTTGTTTAGAGCTTAGTATTCTTGGGAATTGGTCACTTCGAGATTGTGCGATTTGGATTATACTTACGCACGTGTGTGCCCTTCAGAATGTTGGCTGAAAGTAGGAAGAAACGTGGCCGTGGTCACGGACGTGAACCCTTCCTTGAGATTTTGTTAAATTGCTAATTGCGATATTGGTGTGTATCGGTATTATGTCGAGACTTTGTTTAGAAGTCGCATGCTAGTATCACGGGAGATCTTCGACTTCACAGACTTGTAAGTATGTTGTTCGGATTATTCGATAATTCTTGGTGAATTTGAATTTCCGTTGAAATGTTGTGTGTGCGAGTGATTTCAAGTTTCGAGGACGAAACTTATTTTTTAAGGGGGGTAGAGTGTAATACCCTGATTTTTCGGATATATTTTTTTTTTGTTTATTTGTTGGATGTCGTTGATGGATAATTGTGCTTGAGGATGATGTGAACGTATGACAATGTTATTGAATGTGTTTATGTATTCATTGTGCCGTATGACCGTTTGGTATGTCGAGATGTTGGTCGAGAATAGCGAAAAATGGCTAAGTACAGCTACGTTAGCGCACGATACAAGGTATGCCTAGCGCGCGCTAATATATATACTTAGCGTACGCTACGGTGCATACTTAGCGCACGCTAAGAGGTTCGGTTACGTACGCTAAGGAGGACCCCTAACGTACGTAACGACTTGCTGGGTTAGTTTCGGAAGGCGGCCGACAGGTAGGCCCAGGTTGATTTTTATATTCAGTTAGCGCACGCTAACGCATGTTGGTTAGCGCACGCTAACACCAGATCGCTAATAATGGAACCTTAACTTTCAGCGGGTGGGCCCGGCCATGTTCGACGCGTGTCCAGATAAGGTCATCGAGTGTTTGTCGTGTAGAACTAGCGCACGCTAAAACCGTATGATTAGCGCACGCTAATTCCATATCGGTCAAAGGAATTCCGATAATCGCGGATGCTTTCGGCATGTGGGGGCACGATACTGTAGCAGGTCAACGCCTATTTGCATACGTTAATGCATGGGCATTACATACGTTAGATGAATTTCGAAGCAATGCAGTAGCTTCTGGACTTCCCGATAGCGCACGCTATCAAGGAAGGATAGCGTACGCTAGTTCTATAGCGCACGCTAAATATAAGGTCTAGCGCGCGCTAGTGATGTGTTTTATAGGGGGGATAGACGAGTGCTGAGAGGCATTTTGTCCATTCTCCTTCCTTCAGTCAATAGAGAGAACCTTGGGAAGTACTTGAAGTTCCTAAACATTGAGAGATGATTCTCTCAAACAAGATTAAGATGGAGAGCTCCGATTTAAGTATTGTTCTTGAAGTTTTTGATGATTCTTGGAATGGAGTTCAAATTATTCTTCTTCGTGGTTCGTCCATACAAGATAATCCTCGTATCCCTTTGATAGTGGTTCGTTTTTTTTTTAAGGATTACTACTTGGGAGGGAGTATGTTGGGAATCGTGTATTTTGATGTTCATTTTTAATTCAATGTAAATGCATATATTGGACTGTACTTTTATCCGCTGCGTGAGTATTTTGAAATTGCTTTTGGTATTTTGCTAACTAAATTTTATTTTGTAAAACCGATTCCCTAAACTGAGTTTTTGGCATTTTGGCCTTGATCGTTTTGACGGTATTTGGAAAAATGATTTTTTTTTTCTTAATATTTGAAAAATATTACCGTCATCGGTCTTTTTAGCATTTTTGAAATGACGTGGAAATTGTGTTTAGCCTGGTAAATCCTTGTGAGAAGGGTTTACGGCGTGTAATATTCCCAGGAGGATCTGGGGGTGTTACAATTATGTTATCATGTGATAATGTTATACGAGATTTATTGGTATTGTAATAAGAGAATTAGGATGTTGATATGATTATTGAGATCTTCTTCATATGATGAAGAAAATGGTAACATGGAAATATATACCTCGGATATGTTGTTCTGAACGTTATTTCGGATATTTCATGTTCTTGAAGAACTCTTGAATTATACGAGGTGATGAAAATTTTTAAGTAAGTGTTGATGTTTTGAAAATGAATATGGAACATTCATATCTAGAGCTAAATTATGTGTGTGATTATGAGTTTGATGAGACTATTATTCATCCCTGAATTTGGAAGCCTATACGTATGGAGCAATTATTCAAGTCATTGGATTGTTGGATAACCTTTTTAATATGATTATCTATTGTTTTGAACCAGTCGGATGATTCGAATTGAGGACGGTCATAAGTAAATTTTAACGATGGATCTACGAGAGGGGAACCTTGTCAATTCTTATTTAAGAATTGAGTTGGAACATTTAGACCCTTATTATTGGTCCGAATTGGTTGCTGGTATGATCATCATATTTCGACTCATATTTTGGACAGGATTTGTAAGTGTCTGAGTTGGATTGTTCAAACCGTGATTAGTCGAGATATGGTGAAACGGTTGAGTTTGTGTTTTGGTGATGTTAATATTGGTCGTTATCGAACCTATTGATTATTAATCCTTCGTTTTACAATAAGATATGATGTTTGATCATAGATTATGACTGTTGTGTTGCGGTTGAGGTTGAAGAGTTCGTAATTAGCTTGGTCAGGACTGAGGAACTCGTAAGACGAAACCAACTGAATTGGTAACAGTTCGTTGTATTGATATCGATGCAAGTTTTATACTTGTACTAATCAATGAGATTAATGTTATCTATAGGTGTACGAATGTGTGTATCATTTCGGGACTTGGCCTCTTTATGATTGTATTTGATATCAGGGGATTGGTTGACACAACACCCGTCGGAAAATTATGCCAAATGTTACTGTTGTTTGTAAAAGGCTGGTTCAAGGCATTGCGATACTTGTTGGTAAAGTCGCTGTCGATAGCCGGTTCGCGGTATCGACGTATCGATTGTGATTGTGATGGATGTTCCATTGAAATATTGTGGTGATCGTCGTTATTGATATCGGTGTTTTTATATTAATATTATATTAACCGATTAGAGACGTTTGATATATCCTTTTATCATCTCCGTTTCGGTGGTCGGTTTAAGACACCGGGACATCTATTCTATCGTATCATTGATTATCGATTGACCGTTCTAAGGTAATCGAGGTATTGAATTGGGATTATCGAAGATAATTCCCATCCATTGTCAAAGATATTCTCATCCGTTGTATCGTTGTTATCGATTGGCCATTCTACGGTAATCGAATTATTAATTTGGGACTGTCGAGGATAGTTCCCATCTGTTGAATTATTATTGTCGTGTTGGCCGACTCAAGGCAGCACACTATTATTCTTGTGCACTCGGTAATTTTGTGATCGTTGAGGGTTGAGGACTTTCCGAATTGTTGTGTTGTGATTGTTGCTCGTATTAATCGGTCCTTAGGGATTTTGATCCCAGGATGGTTATGTTGGATATTGTTGGTCGTGTCGATCTTTCATTATTCATGCGTCATCATTCACTTGGTGAGTCGCGTGATTCGTATTGGATATGTTATCCTTTGAGTTTCGTGGTCATGTTGTATCGTGGCATATCTGGAATCATATCTGCGTGCCGATTGGTTATGTGTAGGATTTTTAGCCGGGCACACGATGGTCATGCGTGGATGTTTCCGCATTGGACCGTACACACGAGACGTAGTTCGTGAGGCTAGTTAGGTACATTGTCACACGTATATTCTGGATTCTGTATACGGGGTGGACATGTGAACGGATACATTTCCGGATCGGGCGTACTGTGATGTCCATTTTTGAGCCGTACAATTTTTGATCGTTCGTAGTCCATGATTGATTGGATGTGTTCGACGTTTTGTGATTAAGCGTTCATACGCCAGAGGGGTATGTTCAACAGTCAGGTTTGTTTCTTTGAGATCTGTATTGTGATGATTTACAGCTTGGGATGTTCGGCTTTCAGGCCATCGTGATATACAGCTTCGGTTGAGGGGCTTTCAAGCCATTGCGACGTATTGGTATTTCTATTGAAGCCTTCAGATTTTGTGATTCGTATTTACTTCAGCGTTGGCTTGGATTACCTTCGGGTAATGTATTGTTGTGTTACTTGTAACGTTTCGCCATTGGGCGTAGGTTACGCGTTTCTTGTGTATCTCGTTGAGTTTTCCTTGCGGGATATTGCTTCTCCCTAGTTGTTTTAAGTTTCGGGACGAAACTTCTTTTAAGGAGGGTAGAATGTAATATCCGCAAATTCGATTTCCGGTAATTTTTCTTTTTGGCGAAAATCCGTTTTGGTGACTTGCTTGGGACCGTTTCGTCATCCTGAGAATGATTAATTCTACACTTTTTGTCATCCGAGTTCGTTTCGGTATCGTTCTATTGAATTCCGTGTTCTTTAGCGACTTTTCCACGTACGAGTTCGACTTTGTTAGATCACCATTAATTTTTGGAAACTCCAAAAATTCTGAATCTTTGCAATATTATAAAGAATCGAGTGAGCTTTCAAATGGTTCAAACGGTGAGTCAATCGGAGTCCAGACGAGGGAGTTATGGTCGAAATATCTAAGTCACTCTCATTTTCTAGATTCGGCCAAAACCTTCTGTACCCTGTGCCGCGGCACACTTCGGCTGAGCCGCGGCACACTGCCGAGCCCTGGGAGCAAATTTTGGGCTTGTGCCGCGGCACACCTCGACTGAGCCGCGGCACACATGATAGTCAACCCTATATCTGCGTTTTTTTTTTGAGCGGATCACCTCATTCTTCCCCATTTCTTCACTTGGGCACGAGAGAGAAGGCTTGAGAGAGAGAAGTTTCTTCACCTATCACTTGTGTGTGTGATTCCTCTTCATCTCTTTTCGATTGTGAAGCTCGGATCATCAAGCTATCGCGTATTCTTCGAATCATAGTGCTTGGATCTTCAAGAGGTAATTTCTTCAACATCTTGGTTTTCGATTTTGTATTGGGTAATGATGTTTTGGATGTTAAAATCATGGTGTATGAAGTGATATACGCATGATTATGGACGCGTTTGAGTATTCATCGGATTATTGAAAGATTATTCAAGAACACTTTGAATATTGTGTTGGATTTTGGGGGTTTCCGTAGATTCGTCCGATTTATCCGGTTTGAAGCTTCAGAACCTTGAGATTATAATATATCTATGCCGTATGCGTGTTTTTCTTACGATTTTACGGGTTGGATTGTGCCGTTTTCGAACTTGTGGGAGTTTGGGCGATTTCCCAACCTTTAGTTGTTCACCCGTGTATTTTCTTTAATCGTAGACGAGTTTCGGGAGTCTCTTCGTGTGATTTGAGTATAGATAATTAATTGTCATTTCCTTGCGAATCGTTTAGGTGCCGGAAGCGCGTTCTTGGACCTACCGAACTCATACCCTTCCTCCGTTCGATTTCTCGATGTTTCAAAGGCAAGTATACATCTATGATTGTACGTTCTCGACTTTGAAAGTAAGAAATATTGATGGCATATCATGAACGAACCGTTTTTACGGCATTCATAGATATATTGTTGGCATGTAATGAACGAACCGTTTTGACGGCATTCCTACATGTATCGGCGTATGAGGTGAACAAACCGTTTCTACGGCATTCACATACGTATCGGCGTATGAGGTGAACGAACCGTTTCTACGGCATTCACATATGTCTTATGAGATTTTAGTTATTCCGGAATACTAGTCTTGAATTGATGAATTGATGGTTACATTTACTTTATTGTCGAGGAGTATTGTGTTTCATATTGATATACTTGCACTAGCTATTCGACGGCTAACCCCTCGGGGAAATACGTTTCATGTATTTCAGGTTCCAGGAGAGCGGACAGGCGGGTACCGGGTCGGCATGAAGATGATGGGAAAGTGTGATACTGTGTCTTGTCTCCGGTTATCTCTTTCGGTTTCCTCCATTCAGTGTTGTTGTACTGGAATGGATTTTAAATACTCGAGTATTGTATTTCAGTTTCTTTGATGTTCCGGCCTGTGTTGCCGAGGTATTGATTTGTGTAGTGATGTATATGGTTTCATTGGTTATGGTTTTGAATACCATTTGTAGTGTCTTTCTTTCCATTGTATGTAGACCTTCTCGGTCAAGTTTCATAGTTCCGCGTATGTTTAGCCTTGTGGGTCCCACGGCGGGGTTCACGGCGCTGTAATATACCCTGAATAACTTGGGGGTGTTACAAAGTTAAGCAAAAAAATGATGCTTGAGTGATGCCCGGGTTTCTGTTATAATTTCCTTTGCATTTCCCTACATGTTGCATTTCCACAAATTACTTATTAAATTAGACCTGCTTGGACGTATCTTTGATGTTTGGGGAAGATTAAAACTCTACAGGGGTCTTATTATACTTTTCTATTTTATAGATTTATGTATGTTTGAAAAACTCTTGAAGTTCTATTTGATCGTATTCTACTTGGTATTCAGATAGATGTCACATGTCTTGATATGCTCAAATACAGTGCACTACATGACATGGAGAGCTTTAAAAATACTGTTATACTCCATCCCATTTGATCGAAAACGTTCTTCTCAGTTGGCACTTTTTTTTCTTTATGCTTTCGATCCTCTTCCACAAACACGCGTCAGACTCTCCTTCTGCCACCAAAATCCTGAAACCTTACTCACACAATTCTACATCTTCAACAAAGCATACGGATTGTGCATGCCTAAACACACGCCGCGGCGGATTCAAAACCAGAACTAGGCGGCGGTGGCGAGCATTGGCGATGGCGGTGGTGAGGAGACGGGTCTCGCTTGGTTCTGCCTTAAAATGGAGGTGCGGGTCGGCTCGGATCCAATTTAGGGCTGTAAATCGATTCTTGGTTTGGGGTTTGATCGACCAGTTGCTCAGGCTTTTGGGGAAACTGGTTGGATGACACAGGGTTGGTTCAGGGTCGACTGGAGACAGGTATAGGTTTAAATTTAGGGCTCCTTGATCTATTTACTCACTTAATAAGCAAGAGAACACTTCGAAAACACCCTCTATTTGATTTTAGCAGCAAATCAAACTAGCCCCTTAATTTTAACAATGAATTAAAATTTCAGGAGTATTTTTGTAATTTGAAAGTTAGCTGTTTTTTTTTTAGTCATTAGGTCAATTCCCAAGGATACTTTTCCTAATTATCTCTTTTATCTTTTGTACTGTTATGTGACCTGAACTAACATTGAGACATATTTGTCCTTCAGTATGGCCAGGAAGCTTTACTTGTATGTGATGTTGGACTTGAGGAGAACAGGCAATCTGCTGAGTTTTTCTGCAAAACTCTAACAGCTAGTGACACAGGCACTCATGGTGGATTTTCGGTTCCTCATTGAGCAACTGAGAAGATTTTCCCACATCTGGTAAATACTGTTCGTTAATGCAGTGAAAACGTCGTAAATTCTCTTGCTTACAAGTGAATTTTCTATTTTAGGATTTTTCTATGCTACCTCATTATCAGGAGCTAGCAGGATTTGCATGATCAAATGTGGACATTCATATATATATATATATATATATATATAGAGAGAGAGAGAGAGAGAGAGGGAGAGGTATTTTCTTTCTAGATATATCTATAAATGGAGAAAAATCGATCAAAACACATAATTTTACACATTTTTGGAGCACTGAAAAAGCTAGAGATAATGAATCTAAAAGTTGTTTTTTACCTACTTAGGGGCCTGCTCGGTAATAGCTTTTGGGGTAGATTTTAGTGTTTTGATTAGGTCGAGGACTACTAAGTGAGAATTGTAGTGTGTGGCAAAATAGTGGTGGAAGTAGCTATTAACTTTTGAGGTAGTGTTACACATAAACTAATAAAATTAGTTTTGGAGTATTGTTTGACAAAAAACTACGGAATCAAGATTTAAAGAATCATTCTATTTATTTAGTTTACCATTTCAACAAATTTGTATATTCGCTCCATCATGCTATCAAATCACGCTTCGAGGCATAAATATCTATTCCGTTTATGTAGATTTTCTATTGATGATGTTGAAAGCACTGAAATTTTTTCCGACCAAAATCTCTGGATTGCAAGAACATCTGCTGCCTATCCATCACCTGTCGCCGCTTACGCCGACTCACCGCCAATGGTACTCTCTGTCACTTCTATTATTTTCCAACCATTCATATGGAGAAAGAGTTTCCTATTTTCCTCAGGGTCACATAGAACAAGTATATATATATATAGACACACTTATTGTAATACCCGTGATTTTCTTTTTCGGTAATTTTTCATTTTTTGGCATTTTTCTAGTTTCCAGAACTCGCTTGCGACCGTTTGACATTTTGACAATGTTTTGTTCTTCGTGTTTGGTCACCCGAGTTCGTTTCGGTATCGTTTTGTCGAGTTCCGTGCTTTTTGGTGACTTTTCCGCACTTGAGTTCGATTCTTGCGAATCTCGTCAAATCATTGTTTCGACTTTCTCGTAAGTTCATTTAATGTTATTATTCATGTTGCGAGCTTTGTCTTGGTGTTTCGATCACGTATCGTGATTTTCGGGCGTTTTGGGCCATTTTCGTAATTTCCCAAAGTTTGGGGTAATTACTTTTCGTTGTCGAATTTTGAGCCTTCGGGTGGTCGGAATCGTGTGTCTTCTTAGTGCTCGGATTCGTCTTTGTGAGTACTTCGTAACCGTATTTTCGATTCATATTCAGGTTCGGGTTTCGGGGTCGTTCGGACCGTCGGAGTGGCCACGACCGAGACGGCGGCCAGTGCGGTGCGGCCGAGTTACGGCCGTAAGGTGCGATTACGGCCGTAAGTGTTCGGCGAGCATGGCACGACGAATGCCGGTACTGATCGTAAGGGTCGGAGTTACGGCCGTGCGGGTGCGAGCAACTTAGGACGAATGCGGTTCTGGCCGTAAGGACTGCCGTGTACGGCCGTAAGTCCGAGTTACGGCCGTAAGGTCTGTCGATTCTGGCCGTAGCGATGGGCATGCGCCGGGCGGATTTTGACGAATGCGATTCTGCCGTAAGGTCGGCCGATTCTGGCCGTAAGTGGTCGGCGAGGATCTTTGGGAGTATATATATGTTCGACGATCGGGTTTACACCCATTTTCTCATCCCTCTCATTTCCTTCCGGTGGGGCTTGGAGTACGTGATTAGATGTTGTTTATATATCAATCCACGAAGTTCTTGAGTTTCTAACATCAATCCATCACCCCATAATCTCCTCCGATCTACCGAATCAAGGTTAGATTTCTTGATAATCTAATTTTGGGGATTTTGGGTATTTTGTTCGATTTCGTCCGTTTTATCCGATTTAACTTAGTATTGTGATGGATTGATGATTATTTAGATGTATTATATCATTTCCCTTGTTATTCCATGGTTGGATCGTATCGATTCATTATTTTGGTCGAGTTCTTGATCGACGCCTTGAAGGTGTCCGGTAAAATGTCATAGAGGGGTTTTCGGGCGTTCTACGATTATTCTTCCTCGTATGATTGATGATTTATTGATTATATGTTGTTAGGGTCGAATTCTTGTGAAGAACTCGAGTCGGAACCCTTTCGTTCATTGTCTTCTTGAGTCCGAGCTTCCGGTTGAATCGTGTTCTTGAGTGTTCGGTAGCGGTCATTAAGTCGAGCTTTCCGTTGCTCCGCGTGCGTTGGACTTGAGGCGAGTATCTCGTCTATATTCTTTATACTTTGAGAATGTGATGTGTCGTGAATTTAACGTGGACTCGTTAGTGACGGTATATTTAACCGTAACTTACTTTAAATGAAGATGTGATTTTATGAAGGTAATTACCAACGTAAACTTTAGTTTCAAGAATAATTATAACTACCTCTTCATGTTATTTTGTGATTAAAATAAATACTATAAATGAGTAGTTAACTGAAGAATTGTGGAATCGCGTAATACTTGTATTATTTGCTCGTTGGCCTTTTTCCTGAATGATGGTTTCTTTGTGGATGTTGTGCCCTTGTTGAAGTTATGATGCGTTAACCTATGTGTTACGTGGTTGCGGTTGTGGTGAATATTATACCTTTGTTATTGTGTATAGTAGAGAGTTGAGATGTTATCCGGGTAGGGGTCCCGTCGAGGCCTCCGGAGGCGCGTGCTTGCGAGTACGGCCAGACGTACGTTGTGACCATAAGGTTATCAATTCGGGTAGGTCTGGGGAGGGCTCCGAGAATCAACACTTGCGAGTGCGATGTCATGATAACTTATGGGCGTACTTGAATGATGTTATCCGGGTAGGGTCCGTCGAGGCCTCCGGAGGCGCGTGCTTGCGAGTATGGCCAGATGTTACGATTTGACCATAAGGTTATCTAATCGGGTAGGTCTGGAGAGGGCTCCGAGAATCGTCACTTGCGAGTGCGATGTCAAGATAACTTATGGGTGTGTTCGAGTTTATTCTTGATGACTAATCCGGGTGGGACCCTTCGGGGCCACGGGGACGTTTTGACTGTTGATTTGATATCTCTGAATTGTTTATGTTTGAATCTTGAATCCCGATTATATTGGTGAATATGGTTTTGGTCTTGAGGTTTGAGTTGAGAATAAAATCATTTGTATGATTTTGAAAGAAAACCTTTTGAAAAGGAAAAACATTCATATTTCAGGATTTTACACTGAGACCCCCGAAGTCTCTAAATAATCTCTTACAATGATTTCTGGAGTAATCCCCATGGTTTGTTTTAAAGGAATAAATTTTCAAAAGACTTTAGACTTGGGGATCGTGTTACTACCTTGTCGAAATGTTATTTTCATAACGGTTGTATTCTTGATGTATAATTGTATAGCTTGGTTACTTGCTAGCGATTCCATCGCTAACCCCTCGTTGGGGATTTTGTTATTTATTCCAGGTGTTCTGACTGGGAGTGAGCAACCACAGGATTGGCTCGAAGGATGATGCAATGCAGCGATACTAGTCACAGTTGTAGTCTGTCGTCTGTCAGTGATATGTCAGTTTGAGTTCTTGTCATCCTTGAGGGGATGGACATTTTATGTACTATGTGATCGAGTTGTAATTTAGTTTCATCAGATGTACGGTTATGCTATGTTTTGAGAGACCTAATCGGTCTACGGTATTATGTTTTGGTCAAGTTGACCGCATGTGGGTTTTGATTTGTAGTCTCCCGCCTGGTAGCTCCTTGTGGAAAGGGGTCTACGGCGTGTAATATCCCTGAGTGGATTGGGGGTGTTACATAAATGGTATCAGAGCTTAGGTTTGCAAAAACCTAGGCAGTTGGGTCGAGTCGTGTCTTGTCGGAGTCGTGTCTTGTCGTGTCACCCGGGTGAGCAGTTGTGAACAAGCGAGATCATTGCGATCCGTTGTGATCAATTGTGGTTCGTGTGATTAGTATCGTGTTGCAGCCATTATCTTCGTGCGGCCTGTGGACGTAAGTCTCCTCCTTTATGTGAGCTACCTGTATTTCATGTTTTTACGTGTGCGAATTAAATGTGATGTGTGTCCTTATTTACACGGTGTTGTGTAAGGGAGTTGTAATCGATGCTTGTGGCCTTACGGTATACGGATATGACTGAACGTATTGATGTTTTGACTTTGAACCGCCGTGTGGGGTGGTATGTTGTGAAATTTGTGAACCTTGATGGGTTTCGAAAGTGTGCCGACAGTTGATTCGGTGAAAAGCTCAAATGATAGTCTTGATATATGTTTTAACTTGATGCGCCCGAAATGTGTTTGGTTGAATTTGTGATTTTGTTTGTCGTTTGAGCAGGTGGTTTTTAGTTCGATCAGTTTGTTTGGACTATCGTAATTATTCCGCTGCGGGTAGATTTGAGAATATATTTTTGAGGGGCCATAAGGGTCGGAACATTTTTGTGAAAGTGGATTTTGAAAATATTTTTATGGTTCGATTAAACCAAAGAGCCGTATGAATTTTGAAATCGGTCGAGTTTTGACATAGTTAATCCTGTATTTTCAAATGACACCATCAGGCGGTATGAGGAAAAATGTATATTAATGTATTTCGGGCACTGCAAAATATTACCGTCACCTTCGGTTGAGACCAAAAGAATTTTGAAAAATTTATGTTATATGTTTGTTATGTTGTTTTGCCCGTCGGAAAATTTTTACAGTACCTTTCTTTATTACAATTCTATAGGTGATCATTTTACATTGCTCAATCTCTATCGACCTAATCATATGGTCCGTCTGTGACGATCGTGAACCCTAAGCTGCGATATCGATTGCACTTAGTTGCTTCACCTGTGTGGATATTATTGACGTATTATATATTGTCACAATTCTTGTTAGCAAGTTATGGGTGTACGCCCAGATACGATGATTTCATAGTTCGGTATAATTGTGTTGTTTCTTTGACGTTATCCGGATGTGGTAATTCAGAATGTCTTGTACATGGTTTTCAAAACGAGACAGAGATGATAATAGATTCGTAGTTTTGATCAAACTTGTCTTTTCTAAAATTCGCTTCAACAAATTTTTCAAATTCAGGAATTTTAAAATGCTATCATTTGGACAAGCACCTTAAAAAAAAAAATTTAAAATATTACCCATATTCGACCCTGATGATATATTTGTGGTTTTGACTGTGATAAACTTGGTAAAGGTCGTACGTTATGTTAACATGGCTAAGTGAATGATTTATGAATTTGAATTCCTGTCGTTGCAGTGATAGTTCATGTATTCGTGTTACAACTCGGACTGAGTATTTTATTGTGTTATTGTTGGTTGCTCTATATTGATTATGTGGTGGTTGTTTTGTTGTTCTGATCGGTTGCCCATTCAGTATGCCGAGAGGTCGAGGTCGTGGTAACCCTCCGCGCGACCAGGATCGTACTACCGGTAATGGAATTAGTACTGGTGTTGCTCGTGCTCCAACGGGTGGCGAGACGGATGACACATTTAGCTCGGGTGGTTCAGCGTAACCATACCGCGAATGAGGATGTTGGATCGACTCGGTGGCTTAGAGAAGTGGTTCGTATCGTCCCCCTCGCTGCGGGAGCGGGTGATACTTTGGGTGGGACGGTTGGCTTATCCATTGGAGAAGATTTTCAAGGCGATTGGTTGTCCCGAGGAGCGGAGGATTCCTATCGCTCGGTTCCTTCTCGTTGATGACGCCGCTAGCGGTGGGAGGCCGTTGAGCCTCAAGATCATCTTGTTACTTGGGAAGAGTTCAAGAAGTTGATGGAAGCGGAATTTTGCCCGAGGCCGATTCGAGAGCGAGAGGATCCGAGATTTTTACCTAGCCGAGCCACATGATGTACCGTGTCGCGAGGCTATTGTCGATTATAGTCGGCTCGCCTTTGTGAAGAATCGGTGAGGACCGAGGAGGACAAGATCCGTCATTTTGATATGCGGATGAGACCGAGAGATTCGACAGTACATGTCGGGTTTCACTTGTGCTACTTTGAGAGAGTATCGAATCGAGCCATGGCGTACGAGATGGCATCGTTATCTCCGGGCCTTCGCATGAGTCGAAGAGACAGAGGACGTCGGAGATTTTCGGACGGTGCAAGAGACGGAAATTCTTCTCATCGAGTTTCGCGTAGTAAATGCGGCGAAACCTTCAATTTCTTCGTTTGGTGGAACCAAGAGTTCCAATTTGTCTTCTTTGACTCCTAGTCAGACTGGGAGGTGCTTTAACTGCAATGTTGTCGGTCATGTGCAAGCTAATTGTCCTTCGCAACGGATTACTTGTTATAATTGTGGACTCGAGGGCCATAGAGTTCAGTATTGTGAATTATTCCATGAAGTTTCCCAGAATCGTGTTTTGGCATCGGTATCGGGATCGGTTCGTCGGGACCGTTGAGATTTTGTCGGTCGTGCTTTGTTGTTTGTGACTTCACTTTTTTTAGTTTAAGTTTCGGGACGAAACTTTTTTTTAGAGGGGCAGAATGTAATACCCGTGATTTTCTTTTTCGGTAATTTTTCATTTTTTGGCATTTTTCTAGTTTCCAGAACTCGCTTGCGACCGTTTTGACATTTTGACAATGTTTTGTTCTTCGTGTTTGGTCACCCGAGTTCGTTTCGGTATCGTTTTGTCGAGTTCCGTGCTTTTTGGTGACTTTTCCGCACTTGAGTTCGATTCTTGCGAATCTCGTCCGAAACTGTTGTTTCGACTTTCTCGTAAGTTCATTTAATGTTATTATTCATGTTGCGAGCTTTGTCTTGGTGTTTCGATCACGTATCGTGATTTTCGGGCGTTTTGGGCCATTTTCGTAATTTCCCAAAGTTTGGGGTAATTACTTTTTGTTGTCGAATTTTGAGCCTTCGGGTGGTCGGAATCGTGTGTCTTCTTAGTGCTCGGATTCGTCTTTGTGAGTACTTCGTAACCGTATTTTCGATTCATATTCAGGTTCGGGTTTCGGGGTCGTTCGGACCGTCGGAGTGGCCACGACCGAGACGGCCGCAGTGCTTGAGTGGCGAGTTACGGCCGTAAGGTGCCGATTACGGCCGTAAGTGTTCGGCGAGCATGGCACGGCGAATGCCGTTACGGCCGTAAGGGTCGAGTTACGGCCGTGCGGGTGCGTGCAACTTAGGACGAATGCCGGTTACGGCCGTAAGGACTGCCGTGTACGGCCGTAAGGCCGAGTTCTGGCCGTAAGGTCTGTCGATTACGGCCGTAAGCGATCGGCATGCGCCGGTGGATTTTGACGAATGCCGTTACGGCCGTAAGGTCGGCGATTACGGCCGTAAGTGGTCGGCAGGATCTTTGGGAGTATATATATGTTCGAGCGATCGGGTTTACACCCATTTTTCTCATCCCTCTCATTTCCTTCCGGTGGGGCTTGGAGTACGTGATTAGATGTTGTTTATATATCAATCCACGAAGTTCTTGAGTTTCTAACATCAATCCATCACCCCATAACCTCCTCCGATCTACCGAATCAAGGTTAGATTTCTTGATAATCTAATTTTGGGGATTTTGGGTATTTTGTTCGATTTCGTCCGTTTTATCCGATTTAACTTAGTATTGTGATGGATTGATGATTATTTAGATGTATTATATCATTTCCCTTGTTATTCCATGGTTGGATCGTATCGATTCATTATTTTGGTCGAGTTCTTGATCGACGCCTTGAAGGTGTCCGGTAAAATGTCATAGAGGGGTTTTCGGGCGTTCTACGATTATTCTTCCTCGTATGATTGATGATTTATTGATTATATGTTGTTAGGGTCTAATTCTTGTGAAGAACTCGAGTCGGAACCCTTTCGTTCATTGTCTTCTTCGGGGTCCGAGCTTCCCGGTTGAATCGTGTTCTTCGGAGTGTTCGGTAGCGGTCATTAAGTCGAGCTTTCCCGTTGCTCCGCGTGCGTTGGACTTGAGGCGAGTATCTCATCTATATTCTTTATACTTTGAGAATGTGATGTGTCGTGAATTTAACGTGGACTCGTTAGTGACGGTATATTTAACCGTAACTTACTTTAAATGAAGATGTGATTTTATGAAGGTAATTACCAACGTAAACTTTAGTTTCAAGAATAATGATAACTACCTCTTCATGTTATTTTGTGATTAAAATAAATACTATAAATGAGTAGTTAACTGAAGAATTGTGGAATCGCGTAATACTTGTATTATTTGCTCGTTGGCCTTTTCTGAATGATGGTTTCTTTGTGGATGTTGTGCCCTTGTTGAAGTTATGATGCGTTAACCTATGTGTTACGTGGTTGCGGTTGTAGTGAATATTATACCTTTGTTATTGTGTATAGTAGAGAGTTGAGATGTTATCGGGTAGGGGTCCGTCGAGGCCTCGGAGGCGCGTGCTTGCGAGTACGGCCGGACGTGCGTTGTGACCATAAGGTTATCAATTCGGGTAGGTCTGGGAGGCCTCGAGAATCAACACTTGCGAGTGCGATGTCATGATAACTTATGGGCGTACTTGAATGATGTTATCGGGTAGGGTCCGTCGAGGCCTCCGGAGGCGCGTGCTTGCGAGTATGGCCGGATGTTACGATTTGACCATAAGGTTATCTAATCGGGTAGGTCCGAGAGGGCTCGAGAATCGTCACTTGCGAGTGCGATGTCAAGATAACTTATGGGTGTGTTCGAGTTTATTCTTGATGACTAATCCGGGTGGGACCCTTCGGGGCCACGGGACGTTTATCGTTGATTTGATATCTCGAATTGTTTATGTTTGAATCTTGAATCCCGATTATATTGGTGAATATGGTTTTGGTCTTGAGGTTTGAGTTGAGAATAAAATCATTTGTATGATTTTGAAAGAAAACCTTTTGAAAAGGAAAAACATTCATATTTCAGATTTTACACCGAGACCCCAAGTCACTAAATAATCTCATACAATTAATTCTCGAGTAATCCCCATGGTTTGTTTTAAAGGAATAAATTTTCAAAAGACTTTAGACTCGGGGATCGTGTTACTACCTTGTCGAAATGTTATTTTCATAACGGTTGTATTCTTGATGTATAATTGTATAGCTTGGTTACTTGCTAGCGATTCCATCGCTAACCCCTCGTTGGGGATTTTGTTATTTATTCCAGGTGTTCTGACTGGGAGTGAGCAACCACAGGATTGGCTCGGAGGATGATGCAATGCAGCGATACTAGTCACAGTTGTAGTCTGTCGTCTGTCAGTGATATGTCAGTTTGAGTTCTTGTCATCCTTGAGGGGATGGACATTTTATGTACTATGTGATCGAGTTGTAATTTAGTTTCATCAGATGTACGGTTATGCTATGTTTTGAGAGACCTAATCGGTCTACGGTATTATGTTTTGGTCAAGTTGACCGCATGTGGGTTTTGATTTGTAGTCTCCCGCCTGGTAGCTCCTTGTGGAAAGGGGTCTACGGCGTGTAATATCCCTGAGTGGATTGGGGGTGTTACACTTATGATTCATTTTTTTTTTATTGTTTGCCCTTTGCAGTTTTGGTATGTGAGTATATTTTACTAATTTGCAGTTAGAGGCATCAACAAATCAGAAATTTCATCCTCGACCTCAAGTCCCACATTTCAATATACCCTCCAAAATTCGTTGTCGTGCTGTTCACAGTCAGTTGCTAGTATTTCTTTTGCTACATTTTTATTTCTAATTCATTTTCCTTTTTCTGTATATTTTAAATATATTTGTTTGAGTGTGTTTAATTTCCTTTATTTTTGTTACAAAAATAAATCAATTAAATCCTGGCTTACAAGTTTAAATATGTTGTTTATATTCATGTCAATCTGTGCAGGATTACTCAGTTGAACAAACCCCGCAATTGTTCGGACATCAAATTTTCGTTCGGTTGCTCGAAGCCTACAATTGTTGTGTAGTTAGGCAAAACCTCAGGGTTAATTTTATAATTAGTCCATAAGCTTATAAGCTGATATTTGCTCATGCTAAAAATATCTGTATTTATCATTTTAGTTTTCAAAATTCAAGATTTCGGAATTGGAATTCAGATTCCGTTTGATAAATAGACCCTAAGCGGCAATTTTTTTCTACTGCAGGTTTTGAATGTGTTGTTGAGATTAGCATGGATGCAAACTGTGATGAGTATCACCATTTTTTGTAACGAGTGGATGTACTCGGCCCTGAATCATTGTGATATGATCCTTAACATCCTTATATTCATTTTGGATTTATGTAGTTATTTCGGATGGTTTATGTATTTGGATGGTTGTTTGATAACCTTTTATGTATTGGGATGTTTTAATTTTTTATAATAGGTAATTCTATTTTTAAATACCATATGTTGATTTTTAGCATTTATAGTGTTGGTAAAAGACCTGTGAAAATATAGCCATTGACCCCGAAAATATACTTTTTACGTGTTGTTAAAAGAATAACATAGTGTAGCCAAAGATATTAAATTATTTAAGAAATAAGTGTAGCCATAATGATAAAGGGTGTTGCCAACAATATCGAAGTGTCACAATTTTATGTTACAGTAGTACTAAACAGGTGTAGCCATAGGTCTACAGCTATACTTTTAATGGTGTCACCACATAGATAACGGTGTTGGTATAGGTCTACAACAACACCTCTTAAGGTGTAGGAACAGAACCAAAAAGTGTTGGCATAGGGGTCTACAGCTACACCTTTCCGCAGTGTTACGAGAAACTATAAAAGTGTTAGCGTAGACCCCTATGGTAGCGGCCATTTTTGTAACACCCTCAAATTTGGTCAAAGTGTAGCCGTAGCCTTTTTTTTCTTTTACCAACACTTTTTGGGCTGTGAACACACTTTTTTAGGTGTGACTGAAGCCCATATATGGCGTAGTGTAAACTGCTACGCAAACCACAGGCCTGTCGAAACTAAACCATGCAAAGTGACTATTCCAATCAGGATATTTTAGTGATTGACCACTAGCAAGAGAAACAATTAAATGTCAATCATATCTTCAAAAGTTATTTACCTACCGACGGACCAAATTGTAGCTAACTTTGCTATATGCAAAAGAAAGAATTGGTTAGTTGTCATTCAGAAATCAATTTTTATATGAAAGCAGAGGTCAATTAAAAATTTAATTGAGGTATGATCAAGAACACGAGTGTAGAAAATTAAATAAATACGAAATGAATGAATAAATGGTAAGGATTATCTAGAAATTACTATTATGAGAATGATATGAGAGTTTAGAATCAACAACACAGACGTAATCAATCATTAGTTTTGATACTCAAAAAATTTAAGGTTTGGAATTACATATTGCTCACAATTAAAAGAAATACCTTTGATGGGGTAATTCGCTAAAAGATCGCGGAAAAAGGTTTAGAACATTCACAATCACTTCTATTGGGTCGTTTGATGGCGAACACCGACAAAAATCCTCAATTTTGACAATAATAACAACTATAAATAAGGTTTGATGATCTAAGTCATAAGTTCTCTTGCGTCTAAACAATATTCGTGCACAATATCATCCAGAATACCGATAAATTATGAAGAACAAAGAAAGACGAACAATCCCAAACTCTTACCTAGAAAAACAATCAAAACTAACAACTAAGGACATGTGTGTGGTTCAATCTAAATACTCGTACGATAAGATTAGATACTCATGATTATTTCAACAATAATAGCGGAAATCATAAAATAAAACATGGTAGAAATCTTCCCTTGCAAAAATGAAATCGAATTCCCGATGAAGGTTTGATGTTCTTCCTTCAATTCTTGTTAAATCTTCATACAAGGAATAAAAATCACTCACAAATGTATCTCTAGATGTTTTGAATACAAGAAAAATGAGATGAAACTAAGTTTTGATCGAGTTTTTCGGCATGTCCAAGTTGTGTCTAGGGTTTTCCCTTTTATACCTGTCAAAAAATCACAAAAAAAACGCTGAAATACGTTTTACGCAGCGAGGTGGACATGATGCAGGTGTTTGGCACCGCGTCCGGTGTTTTGACAAACTTCTTTGTCGCTGATGAATTTGGGACCGCGGTCCGGGTGCGGTCAAATAATTCCTCATGCGGTCCGGACTGTGAGGTCGTGGTCTAAAAGCCATGTCTCCCTCAACACACCTTGGAATTTAGCGTATAATATACCATTGCAAATCTGATTTCACAAGGAATCCATACATATAGAGAACACATCCTAGTTCGAAGTAATGAGTTTGGAAATTACGAAATACGACCGATATTGCTTCATTCTTCATCATTTAAGCTTTGTTCTTGCTCCCGACTTGCTCTTGATCGTCATAAACTCCAATATTGGCCATAAAACCACCTATTTCACCAAAATCTTCATTCGGATACCTAAAAAACAAAAACACAACATACTAAGCATAAAAAGCACAAAAACACTTAAAAACAAACAAAAGCTCGACTCAGTAGAATAGAATGAGACGATCAAAAATCGACTGATCAAATCCCCCCAAACCTAAATTGTCAGAGTGACATTGTCAGAGTTTTCGTGAGAATGAATAAATGCTTTTTCGATTTAAGTCCTCTTGTTTGGGGCTGTTTATAACCTTGGAACTATATCAGTTATAAATGTAGTCATTGTTGGTTGGTGAGATGTTGACGTCTGTATCTTGATTGGCGGCTGCTGAATGTTTGAATTAAAGCAGATCGCATTTAATGTTTCACACATCCTTTTGTTGGGATTCGGTGCCTAAAACGAAGGCCCAGCGGAAGCGATAAAACAAAAATTAATTTGATCCGAATCCCTACGAGGATCGATCGAGCTACGTATATACGAATATATAAACGAAAAGCAAGAGTCATAAGAAACTAACCCTCGAAGTCCGTTGATTAAATGGTAACCTTCTCTTGAGCTATTCCCCAAGCTCTTGAACGATCCAACGCCGAAAGCACCGCGTCTCTACTTGCCACGCGCCGGAGAAACAACCGGGCAGCGATCACCTTGCTATCCTCCGAGGATACGGCTAGAGCTAAGTGATGAAGCTATATATGTAAAGATTACTACACTCTAAGTGTTTTAATCTTACTCTCTCTATATGATTTTCTCTCAATTTTTTTTTCTCCAAGAAAAATGAAGAAGAAGTTGATGAACAAAGATGAAGAAGACTTGGAGAAGTCTTTTCTCTCTCTCTCTCTACACTCTCACGTTGGAATTGGTTTTTAAATCTCAAGTGAGAGATGTCTTCTTCATTTATTCAACTCTTCACATGATACATCTCATTATTGTGAGAATCAAAGCCCCACAAAGTCATCTTTTTCATATAAAATGAAAACAACAAGACAAGAGGAAAGTGGGTGGAAATTAAGGGGGCAACTACCATGCAGAAACGGATGAGTTCGGTTCGTTTCGGACTCCCATGAGTCCAAACAGATAAACTACGATTCCGTTCCAATGTATTTGTATCGATTAATTAATCCAATTAATTAAACATATCAAATACAAAATAACATAATTAATTTCTCCAAGAAATAATTATATTCATGAATTAAATTAATCACCCAGTGATATATTTAATCCATTAAGTCAGAATCAATTTATCCGATAAATCGATTTAAACATCCAATGTCCCAAATTAGATATCCAATATCTAATATTCATAATGAGAGAATTAGCTTAATTCATTCCGTCGTCAATCCTAATGCGCGACTCGGTAGGTCCGTCTCAGTCAGCAATGGGAGGAACCAAAGAGTAGTAGCACCACCTAGCCAGCCTGGTGGCCTACACTGTACCCCGACTGAGAACGAATGATTGGGATCATTCAAGAACTATTTTGTCGTGAATACCAGTATACGTATAAACCCGTCTTTCAAATATCCCGATCAAGTTATAGGGTCACGGTCAGTCAAACCCTATCTGTACTTAACGCTATGCATGCGTTAATGCAAATCGAGATCATCGAGCTGTCGTATATCCAATACAACTAGCTCCAATGCTTTGGCCAAAGACTTATGATCTCATCTGCCAATAACCGCATAGGACATATAACCCGCTCACTAACGGGAGAAAGAATTCTATCTTGGTATTCACTAGGACCTGCTACTTGCCCGTCAAGATGCACGTCGAGGTTGACCCCCGCCTTCCGGTTTACAGGGTCGAACTACTCTAATGAAAATCTTGACGTCACAAGCACATCCCTACTAAATTCTCAAGTCGAAGGTTCACGAATACCTATCACAACCTTTCGATTCCGTCATTGGTATCCGGAGTGAAATCCGTGTGACGAATCGAGGGTGAGTCGGTTCGAGTATACTAATCCAATTAGCATACCTATAACGTGTGCTCCCACTAACCATTAGTGTTCGACAGGCACTCTCCATGTCAAAGAACACGTCATACAAGTCTTCACATAAACTTAACGCCTACCAAGTTTCATCGACTTGCGACGATTAAGTATTTGAGCTATAACCTTTCCGGTCGACCCCTTATCCAATAAGGAGTGGAACGTTTTGCTCTCAAATACACGGACTAGTTTCTATATGTTTATTTTACGAGTTAGGAATGCCAGTAACTACCAGTAAATAAAGAAACATTCATTTGCCTTATATAAATGGTTTACATAATTACAAGTACAATGCCCTCACTCAACAACCTCTGAGTGGCATTCGAGGGCATACTCCTAACAATCTCCCACTTGCACTCAATGCCACACACTATGGTATCTAATACCCATGTTTTCCAGATGACGCTCCAAGCTAGTCTGAGAAAGTGGCTTGGTCAGTGGATCGGCGACGTTGTCGGTCGAGTCTACTCTATGCGGACAATGTATCCCTTGCGAACAAATTCTCTTACGAGATGATACTTCCTCTCAATATGTTTGGTCTTTGTTATGAAACCTCGGCTCCTTGGCCTGCGCTACATCTGTCTTTGTCGCGATGCAGTGAACAGTGACTCGGACATGGTATCATTTGAAGTTCTCCCGAAACTTTTTAATCAGAACCCTTCCTTGGAAGCCTCAGGCTGCTTGATACTCGGCTGACAGTGGAATCGCGGTCGCGCTTTGCTTGGCACTACGCCAAGATACTGCTCCTCCATTAAGAGTAAATATGTAGCCAGAAGTGGACATCGAGTCGTCCTTCAGTCCTTGGAAGTCCGAATCAGTGAATCCCACCACATCCAAATCTCCACCGCCATACATAAGAACCATATCTCTCGTTCTTCTCAAGTACTTGAGAACGTTCTTTAGAGCAGTCCAATGTTCCCTACCTGGATTTGCCTGAAACCTACTCACCACGCTTACAGCATGCGCGATGTCAGGTCTTGTACACAACATAGTATACATAAGGCTACCCACGGCCGAAGCATATGGTATATTACTCATTTCCTTGCGTTGTTCCTCACTTTGAGGACACATCTTCAAGGTGAGTTTTATTCCATGTTGCATCGGTAGGAACCCTCTTTTAGAATCATCCATCTTAAATCGCTTTAAGATCTTATCTATATAGAGGGCTTGGGAAAGGCCTATTGTTCTCTTCGCTCTATCCCGGTAGAGTCGAATACCAAGAATATAGGTAGCTTCTCCCAAGTCTTTCATGGAGAAATTACTCGAAAGCCAAGCTTTCCACGTAATCGAGCATTCCCACATCATTTCCTATTAGTAGAATGTCATCTACATATAGTACTAAGAATGCAATCTTGCTCCCACTAACCTTCTTGTATACACAAGGTTCCTCTTCATTTTGCATGAAGTCAAACTCTTTGACCGCCTCGTCAAAACGAAGGTTCCAACTACGCGACGCTTGCTTCAGTCCATAAATGGAACGCTGAAGCTTGCACACTTTCTGAATATCGACTTCGGACACAAAGCCTTTAGGATGCTCCATATAGATTTCCTCATCGAGGAATCCATTAAGGAAAGCCGTCTTTACGTCCATTTGCCATATCTCATAATCGTGGTAGGCAGCTATAGCAAGCATCATGCGAATAGACTTGATCATGGCTACGGGCGAGAAGGTATCGTGGTAATCAATCCCTTCCTTTTGGGTATAACCCTTTGCCACAAGCCTGGCCTTATAGGCGTCAACCTTGCCATGACCATCAGTCTTTTTCTTGTAGATCCACTTATTCCCAATGGGCACTATGCCCTTGGGGTGGTCTACTAGAGTCCAGACCTGATTTACATGCATCGAGTCTATCTCAGCTTCCATAGCTTCACGCCATTTCGCGGAGTCTACATCCACCATCGCTTGGTCATAGGTCGTCGGGTCGGTCTCTTGGCTATCACTTGGAACCTCATGGAGACCCAGCTCCTCCAAGTGCACAAGCCCATACCTCTCAGGTAAATGAGACACCCTACTAGACCTACGAGGTGGTTGTACTTGTGTTTCATAAAGTTCGGTTCCAGTTTCTTGCACAGGTGTCTCTCGAGGAGTTTCATTGTATTCTTCTAAAGAAATACTTCTACCTGTTCCACCTTCCTGAATGAACTCATCTTCCAGGAAGTGTGCTTGTAAAGCAACAACGATCCTTCGATCTTCGGGCATGTAGAATAGATATCCCATCGTCCCAGACGGGAATCCAATGAAACGTCCCTTCGCAGACCTAGCTTCCAACTTTTCCACCTTAGTCTTCTTGACATAAGAGGGCCATCCCCAAATCCTAATATGATTAAGACTTGGTTTCCTTCCTTCCCACATCTCATGTGGAGTTTTAGGAACGGATTTGGAAGGACATATGTTCAAGATATACGCGGCAGTCAGGAGTGCATACCCCCACAGGTAAATCGGCAAGTCAGTATAGCCCAGCATGGAATGGACCATGTTCAACAGGGTCCGGTTCCTTCTTTCTGACACACTATTTAACTGAGGAGTACCTGGAGGTGTTAGTTGTGAAACTATTCCATGTTCCTTAAGGAACTGGTCAAACTCCGTACTCATATACTCGCCACCTCGGTCCGACCGAAGTGCTTTGATATGATTACCAGTTTATTTCTCGAATAGGGCCTTGAATTCCTAGAATTTCTCAAAGGCCTCGGATTTATGTTTCATTAAGTATACATAACCATACCTAGTATGATCATCTGTAAACGTAATGAAATATTGATATCCGTCACGTGCTGCTTCTAAAGCACCACATACGTCGGTATGGATTAATCCCAGTTTATCAGCGGCTCTTTCAAATGTCCCTGTGAAGGGGGATTTAGTCATTTTGCCTTTAAGGCAAGATTCACAAGTAGGAAAGGGATCCGATCCCAATGGACCCATAAGTCCATCTTTTTCCATCTTGTAAACCTTGGTCTGACCAACATCACCAAGTCTAAGATGCCATTTCAAAACTTGATTGGTTTCATCCCTACCACGTTTTCTAGTCATAGTATTCACAACTACTTTGTTGCTGAGATTTAGATGATACAATCCATTCAACAATGTAGCAGTACCCACTAGTTTATTTCTAAAATAAATTTTGCAGGAACCATCACCAATGAAAAATGAAAAGCCTTTTCGGTCCATGACCGGAATGGATACAATGTTTTTGTGCCCCTTGGGCAAAACAAGTACATCTTCTAAAGTCAAAACAAAGCCGGATTCTAAACCCAAAAGAAGTGGTCCTATGTCGGTCGCCTCGACACTATGCCCGTTCCGACTGTGATCATAACTTCTCCAGCTCCAAGCTTCCTAATTTGTTCCAGATCCTGATTCACGGTACAAATATGAGAACTACCACCACAATCTAGTATCCAGAAAGTAGAAAATACAGTAGCAGAACAATTTGTTTCCAAAACTAAAAGTTCTGTACCTGAAGTGCCATGAAGAATCGGACAGTCTCTAGACCAGTGGCCCAGCTCACCGCACTTGAGACAAGCATCCTTCTTCTTCTTGTTCTTCGGAACCAACGGGGCCTTGCCCTTTCCCTTAAGGTCCTTAGCTTGTGGTCCAGTCCGCTTCTTGGTCTTTTTCTTCTTATTCTTAGACCTCCGAGGTCCAGAAGAAATCACAAGAGCAGACTCCTTCATCCGTGGAGTTTTCATCCGAGGCGAGCGGTCACAAGTTTGTTGTTTTGCCCAGCTAAATTAAATGCAATCTAATTGCAGTTGAAGTTCATAATAAAGCGTGAGAAGGAATCGGGGAGAGGCTGTAGGATAAGGTCGGTTTGGAGAGAAGTATCCATTTTAAAATCAAGAGCCTCAATCTCTCGATCATGGATATCATTTTGAGGACGTGTTCCCCAACCTTCTCACCTTCCTTCATCTTTGCACGAGCGATTGCTTGGATATCTCATATCTAGCGATTCTGCTGTGCTCACCATAAAGTTCGGTTAAGTGAGATAGAATCGCCTGTAAGTCATTTTCTCATGAGCTCTCTGAAGCTCATTAGACATGGAAGCCATCATATAAGCACGGACTTTCACGTCATCCTTAACCCACTTTTCGTGGTTTTCAATCTCTTCCTGATTGGCTCGGGTCCGCACAGGAGGCGCCGGAATGTCCGTCTCCAAGACGTATCCCAGTGTCTCTATAAATCCAATCCACAAAGTTAGGTCCCATTAAGGTGTTCTTTTCTAGTAGAATTGCGAGTGGATTCATTGTCATATTGAGTTATGTCTGCATTAAGCATAACAGATTAATTAGTGACTTGTTATATTATATTCTGAGTATAGAATTCAGGTCTTTTCTATTCTTGTTACCCAGCTCCCACTATTTTTTATCGGAATAACACACTCCCATGTGAAATCCGGAAGTATCGTCGCTCTACTTCATAGTGGTGATCGAGTTCTTTATAAATCTTAATAGAGGGCAACCGAACAGGTTTCTAGTCTATTAATTTTCATAAAGTGGTGTCCAACAACAACCCATCTAATGGATGATTCGATCTTCTTTTTTCCCTTATTCACTCCCCTCAACCTATACGGTTTCTATGGTTCGTGAACAAGTTAAGTTTATACCATCGACGCAAATCAGTTTCACAATTGAATCTTATCCGGCAACCTATCAGGTTTCTAGGGATAAAATTTGCTCCAACCGAAGGCATCCAATGCGCTCTCGGTAATTTATCCGTCCTCCCCGAACGACTACCCCGATAACTCGGAAGCATAGCACATCCGATTTGGATTTCAATTTCCCGAAAACTCGATGGAGGGAAGAAAAACCTTGAAACCTTATAAACTTAATAATTTATCGTGGGAGAATTTTCGCGATTAGCATTACACTTTGCACATTAATCGTTTAAGCGCATTTGTGGCATTCATACAATATGAAACAACCATTCACAACCTAGTTGCTACCAACATGTGGTTCATGGACCGTTTCTAGAAAACAAAAACTACGTAATCTAATTACAAGTCTTCGTCTTGAATCTTCGTCTTCTCGAAATGGATCTTCCTCCGGTCTTCGTCATTACATATAAATTTTACATTGAAAATTGCATCCTAGATACAAATATTTCTAGTAAAATAAATAGGCTCAAAACGGCCTTTACAACCCAATCGAATAAAACGAACGATTCAAAAACTAAGTCCGCGAACCACATCCCCATTCAAAAGCATTCTTCCAATAAATACTAAATAAATGGAAAACGTAGAGATACATTGATCCAATCAACAATACGAACCGATCAAATCGATTCACACAATCGGTAATATGATAACGTTCAAAATAATTCGGTCGACCATAAATATTCCAATTAATCAAATTTCCCTTATAAAATGAAATACCATAAATCATTTTAATCATATTAAATCCAATTTAACATGCGGGAGATTAATTTTCAAGAATACGCGGAAAAAAACGAGTCGGGGCGAAAATGGCCTTCCATGGCCGAAGTCATCGCGGCAGCGATGCCGCGCAGACCTGCATGGCCGATCATGCTCGGCACCGCCGGATGCCAGCAGCCCTGCGCTGCCCTCGGCGATCGTGCCGCGCCCATCTGCATGGTCGCCCAGCCAGCCGCAGCCACAGGGCCGCGGCCCCGACTTCCGGACCCCTCCACTGGCCCAACGGCATTTCGGGACTAGTTTTTCGACCGGATATCCAATATCTATATTCTCCAACATTCATATCTTCAATATAAATCATATTTCCAAGAAATTAAGATTTATATTTAGACATACACTTACGAAAAATATAATTACAACGAACGTAAAAACATATACAACGATTATGACTAAAATGATTCCAAATCATTCACCATCTAATCGATCATTCCAAATGATAATATCGTATATACGATCGCAAGACCTACGCTCCGATACCACTGTTGGGATTCGGTGCCTAAAACGAAGGCCCAGCAGAAGCGGTAAAATGAAAATTAATTCGATCCGAATCCCTACGAGGATCGATCGAGCTACGTATATACGAATATATAAACGAAAAGCAAGAGTCATAAGAAACTAACCCTCGAAGTCCGTTGATTAAATGGTAACCTTCTCTTGAGCTATTCCCCAAGCTCTTGAACGATCCAACGCCGAAAGCACCGCGTCTCTACTTGCCACGCGCCGGAGAAACAACCGGAACGACGATCACCTTGCTATCCTCCGAGGATACGGCTAGAGCTAAGTGATGAAGCTATATATGTAAAGATTACTACACTCTAAGTGTTTTAATCTTACTCTCTCTATATGATTTTCTCTCAATTTTTTTTTCTCCAAGAAAAATGAAGAAGAAGTTGATGAACAAAGATGAAGAAGACTTGGAGAAGTCTTTTATCTCTCTCTCTACACTCTCACGTTGGAATTGGTTTTTAAATCTCAAGTGAGAGATGTCTTCTTTATTTATTCAACTCTTCACATGATACATCTCATTATTGTGAGAATCAAAGCCCCACAAAGTCATCTTTTTCATATAAAATGAAAACAACAAGACAAGAGGAAAGTGGGTGGAAATTAAGGGGGCGGCTACCATGCAGAAACGGATGAGTTCGGTTTGTTTCGGACTCCCGTGAGTCCAAACAGATAAACTACGATTCCGTTCCAATGTATTTGTATCGATTAATTAATCCAATTAATTAAACATATCAAATACAAAATAACATAATTAATTTCTCCAAGAAATAATTATATTCATGAATTAAATTAATCACCCAGTGATATATTTAATCCATTAAGCCGTAAATCAATTTATCCGATAAATCGATTTAAACATCCAATGTCCCAAATTAGATATCCAATATCTAATATTCATAATGAGAGAATTAGCTTAATTCATTCCGTCGTCAATCCTAATGCACGACTCGGTAGGTCCGTCTCAGTTAGCAATGGGAGGAACCAAAGAGTAGTAGCACCACCTAGCCAGCCTAGTGGCCTACACTGTACCCCGACTGAGAACGAATGATTGGGATCATTCAAGAACTATTCTGTCGTGAATACCAGTATACATATAAACCCTTCTTTCAAATATCCCGATCAAGTTATAGGGTCACGGTCAGTCAAACCCTATCTGTACTTAACGCTATGCATGCGTTAATGCAAATCGAGATCATCGAGCTGTCGTGTATCCAATACAACTAGCTCCAATGCTTTGGCCAAAGACTTATGATCTCATCTGCCAATAACCGCATAGGACATATAACCCGCTCACTAACGGGAGAAAGAATTCTATCTTGGTATTCAGTAGGACCTGCTACTTGCCCGTCAAGATGCACGTCGAGGTTGACCCCCGCCTTCCGGTTTACTGGGTCGAACTACTCTAATGAAAATCTTGACGTCACAAGCACATCCCTACTAAATCCTCAAGTCGAAGGTTCACGAATACCTATCACAACCTTTCGATTCCGTCATTGACTGTCCCGGAGTGAAATCCGTGTGACGAATCGAGGGTGAGTCGGTTCGAGTATACTAATCCAATTAGCATACCTATAACGTGTGCTCCCACTAACCATTAGTGTTCGACATGCACTCTCCATGTCAAAGAACACGTCATACAAGTCTTCACATAAACTTAACGCCCAGTCAAGTTTCATCGACTTGCGAACGATTAAGTATTTGAGCTATAACCTTTCCAGTGATGACCCCCTTATCCAATAAGGAGTGGAACGTTTTGCTCTCAAATACACGGACTAGTTTCTATATGTTTATTTTACGAGTTAGGAATGCCAGTAACTACCAGTAAATAAAGAAACATTCATTTGCCTTATATAAATGGTTTACATAATTACAAGTACAATGCCCTCACTCAACAACCTCTGAGTGGCATTCGAGGGCATACTCCTAACACCTTTCTGTCTTTACATTAAATGCTCTTCAGAGCGTTCAGACTTGTCTCTCTCCGGCTGCATTAAATGTTGTCCTATCAGCAATAAATGTTGCTTTAACCGTGAATACTTTATGAATAAACAATATTTATCTCACAATGGTTTAAAACTTCTTATGTTCAGTCCTGTTGGATGTGTTCTACTTTTCTAAAGTAAAACACCTTCAGCACGTATGCTGTATACAACGTATTGTCTCTTTGCTGTATGAAGTAGGCTCTGTAGGATGGACTGTAAAAGATCTCTTTTTTGTATGGACGGGCTGTATGGGGAGTCCTAACAGCTTCCATAATAACATTTTGACTCCTTTAAGACTTCTTGAGGTATGTTGGCAATTATCAAAACATGAATGTTTATCCCGTTATCATGGCGGCACTTCAGCTTCTAGACATTGGCCATGGCCGACTTAAACTTTCTAAACATTTCTAACCGACCTCATAGCGGTCGTAACCTACCCTTCCTTACGGCAGTAAGGTCTTTCTCCCTAGTTATGTTGAGCTTTCCTTCTACAACCGTAACGATCCACTGATTTCCGCTATAACAGCATTCCAGTCGCGGTCGTGCCATGCAAGCCCTTGGGGTTATATCGATGCTAATTATCCTCGCCATACTCTATGTCCTTATATGATGGGTGGGGTTATGTTCAGCTTCATATTCCTCAACTGTCTGATTCTTCTTTCGACGGTTATTGACCGAAAGTCCATTTTGAGATCAATTCTTGCCAATACAACTGCAATTATCTTAGGACGAATCAACGATCTAAGCTTAGTTATAAATGCAACATCAAAAAAAGTTTATTATGCGATTAAACAGACTAGTGAGAATTCACACCACCATTTAATTTTAAATCAAAATTACGGGTCCTCACAAAAAATAAAATAAAAAGAAAAAAAAAGAAAAAAAAAATTGGTTCTTTATAAGTGCAAAGAAATATTTAGAAAAGTTGAGGAGGGAAAATCGGCATACTTTATTCTTATCAAATCAAGCCACACTCTTGATGATGATAAAATCAAAATATTCCAAGTTCTACAAGAAAATTGTTGCACGAGCTGAAGGATGTTTTTCGGATGAGCTACCACCCTGTTTGCCACCAAAAAGAGGGACCAATCACCAAATTGATATTGTTCCAGGATCTGTCATTCTAAACCGACCGGCATACCGAACTAATGCAAAAAAAAGGAGATTCAAAGATAAGTGAATGAGTTGCTTGAACTCGGACATATATGCAAGAGAAAAAGCTTGTGTGTTATCCCTTGATCTCGTTCCCATGATCAAAGTTCAAAGGAAAGTAGGCACTTTACAGTGTGCCCCATTGTCGAGTGGTAAACAATATCACAGTAAAGTAGCAGCATCCCATTCCAAGACTTGATGATATGCTTGATAAGTTGTGTAATATCCGTACCTTTCTATTTTTAGCAGTTATATTTTTGGAGCATGTCTAATTTTAACGACTCGCTTGTAACTGTTTCGACATTTTGAATGTATTTTGTTCTTGGTATTTTTTTCGATTTGGACGAGTTTCGGAGGTGTTTTTACGTAATTTCGCGTTATGTTATATTTTGTCGCATGTATGTTCGATTCTCGTAAAACACATTTGATTTCATTGTTTCTTCATTTCTATGAGTCCGTATGGTTAAGTTATTCATCTTGTGAGTTTCAATTTGAAAATCCAATGTTGTATCGTAATTTTCGGATGTTTGAGCCGTTTTGTAATTTCCTGTAAGTTTAGAGAATTTTATCTCCCTTCTCGTATTTCAAATATCCTGGTAGTTGGAATTGTATTTTCTTTCAGTATTTAGCTTCGTCGTCGCGAATACTCTGTATGTATGTTCTGGATTCAATCTTTGGTTGCGTTTCGACTTCGTATTTTCCTGAGCAACAAACTGCATTTAGCAGTGTTGAACTGCTGCATGAATAACATACGTTATTCATGCTTTCTTGCGTGCGCTATCGATATATGTATAACGTATGTTAAACCTTAGTGTTAACGTATGTTATGGTCCCCAGCATTTTGGACAGTAGGTTCTGTCAAGTTTCTGTCGAGTCCTTACGTACGTTAACTCATTGGTGTTACGTACGTAAGCTTCCTTATAGCGTACGCTAACTGTCTGATGTAGTGTATGCTATCGGCCTCAGAAAATTGTGCAGATTGTTTTGCCGAGCCTTTATGTATCCTAACTCATGAGTGTTACGTGCGTAAGAGGCTTAACGTATGTTAACCTCCCTATGTTAACGTACGTAGCGAATAGTCAGGTATTTAATACCTGAACAGATCCAGTCGCGTCATTTTTCTCCTTTCTTACTTCCTTGTCCGCAGTTGGTGTTCTTCCAGGCGATTTCGAGGGATTATTCAAGATAAATCAGTGAGGTCTGTAATAGATTGTTTGTGGTGCTCCCAACGAAGTTTATCATCATTGTAATCATCTTCCTCTATCCTAAGTCTGAGGTATTTCGACTAGAACCCTAACTTTGTCCATTTTAGGGGTTTTACGGGTTTCGTCTTCTTAACTCGTATCGTTCGTTTGTGTTGCTATGTTTCCTATCAATTGTTGATATTAAATGTTTCCCAATCCATTTCCGCCGTGTTTAATCCATGGATTGTTGATTCAGGGAGGTTTTGTGAAAACCCTCACCCGTATTAATCATATACGTATTGTTGTGGTTGTAATTGGGCTTCTGGGCGTATTCCGTTCGATTATTGTTATCGTTCAGGACTGAGTTGTGTTAACCTTGCATTTAGGATCGGTCGTGGTAACTCCGTGGCATTCCTAGCCGTCGTTTACTTTCCGTCTCGTCAAAGATGTCTCAAAGGCAAGTACTTTATATTTGGTTGCGTATTCTAGTATTTGAATTGTGGCTTCTCATGTATGTTGTGGATGTGAATGCATATGTTCACCCAGGGATGGTCCGATGGGGCCTCTGTGGGTACGTAGTGCCCTGTGTATGCGTATCATGAACTGGGATTAACCACCCAGGGATGGTCCGACGGGGCCTCTACGGGGTGAGGTGGTCGTGAGTCTCGTTCCAATGGTTTGAAATGTTTTGTTGGAGAACTGTGTTTTGTGCTTGTACATCGTAATATTCCGGAATATAAAATGGTTTTGGCGCATATTTCATCTGATTAGAATGGTAGTTCCAATGGATTGTACTTGCACTAGCTGTTGTCGCTAACCCCTTAAATGGGGGAAATACTTTTGTATTTCAGGTACAGGTCTTGGAGGCGAACGAGCATGCGGACAGTACGAGGATGATGGGCAAGGGTGATTCTGTTCAATAGTCGTTTGTTGATGTTTAAATTATAATTAATCATGTCGTTTGTTTCAGTACTCAAGTACTTCTTTCTTTCGAACATTGTAATTGTTGTGTACCCGATTTGGGGTTAGTTGTGATGTTGAATTGCACTGTTGGGTTCGGTCTACTTATTTTGTATGTCTTGGTTTGAGAATTCGTTCGTATATTGATGATGTTTATCACCATCGTAATGTCGAGTTTGGGTGTCAGTGTGGTGGATTCCAAATGGTGGGGTCCACGGCGCTGTAATATGTACTGAACATCTTGGGGGTGTTACAGAATATGGTATCAGATATTAGGTTGTATGGATACCTAGGTTGTCGGTTATTTGGGTCTAGTCGAGTGTCGTTTCTGAACCGTATCACTACTACGCATCGTTGCGTTATCCTGTGTTGTTCCTTTCTCAATAACGTGATGTGTTTTGCGTTTGAATTATACTCACTAGTTATTTCTTCAGAATGCCTGCTGGTAGAGGATGCGGACGCGGTAGGGGACGTGGCGCAGCCGGTGGGGCGGCCATGTCCGATAGATCTGGGGCTGGTTCGGCAACACGTTTCTTCTCGAACAGTGTCCAGCCTAGTGCCGAAGGTCAGCAGGATCAGTCTGCTAGCTTCGATAATGCTAATGATAATGCTGGAGTAGCGAATATTCTGTAAAAAGTAGCAAATCAAATGGCACTACTAACCCAGGTGGTCCTGGTTAATTAATCAGGCCAATGATAATCTGGTTCCGCCTACTGGTTCTGGTGATGACAAGTTACTTCAGGACGTGATCCGTATGCATCCTCTGCAGTTTGACGGTACTTCCAACCCTTCTAGCTGGGAGAGTTGGTTATTCGAGATGGATAAAGTGTTCGAGGCGGCAAACTGATCTGAGGAGAGGAAAGTACCAATTGCTTAGTACTTCCTCGCCAAAGAGGCGGCTACGTGGTGACAAGAGGTGAAACTGCGTGACCGGGCGGCTATAAGGGATGAGTTCCGAGAATTGATAGAGTCTGAATATTGTCCGTAGACGGTGAAAGAGGAAGGGATTCGAGCCTTTTTTGAAGCAAAACCCCAGGATGTTCCTATCTCTTAGGCGATCGAGGACTATAATCAGCAGTTGCATTATGTGAGGAATCAGGTCCGAGATGAGCAAGATAAGATCCGCTGCTTCGATATGCAGATGAAGCCAAGGGTTCGCCACTACATGTCAGCATTTGTGTACAACTTTGAAAGACTATCATAATAGGGTGATGGCCTATGAAATGTCTTTTTCTGCGATAGAGGTGGCAACAGAGGGTAAGAAACAGAAAACATCCGGTTGGTTTTCGGGGGTTAAGCCTGGTGAGGATCATAAGACTCAGTCTGGTTCGCGAGCTAATAAGTGTCAGTTTTATACACTTATCCATGGTTTGCATCGATATATTTCACCCATAATTGAGCTAGTCTACTCGTTTTTGCTTTGAATTAATTAGCTTTTAATAATTTTATTATTTATAGGATGAAGATGTAAATTTAGTCTTAATCGGATTGAATTACTGATTTACTCAAGAAATAACATGTTTATAAAATATTCTCTTTATTGAGTTTTTATGTATTCATGTTGTAGGGCTTTCCAAGACGAGTTCGACAGTCTTTCCGGATTCAGAATCAGAGTTATATATCAAAAGTTATCATCCGAAGGAGATTTGGGGCAAAAACGCAAAGTCTAAGAAATTCTGGGCTGAAAACGTAACTCACAAAGCAACCAGTGTACAAAAGCCGAAGCAGTGTTACGGCCGTAACATCTGAAAGTTACGACCGTATGACCTCAATGTTACGGCCGTAACATCTGCAAGTTACGGCCATAACTCTTGACAGATTAATGATCATTGTCTAATTTTTTATACTTTTGGTCTATTATTAAGGGGGTGGCTGGCATTGCTCCGATCTATTGTAATAATGCTGGAGTTTTGGAGCTATTAGATGACTTTAGGTGTATAAATAGACCCCTTAGATCCATCATCATTCATCCTTCATCTTATAATTTTTCACTTTTTGTAATATTTTCTTTTTGTATGAAGAACACACTTGTGTTCTTGAGTGATTTGTGTAATAGTGGTATAGCATATGTTGTTAAGGGAGTTTATTGCTTCTTTCTCCTTTATCTACTAAGGGAGTTAAGATCAATTCTTTCTCTTTTTCAACTAATAATGACCACTCAAGCTTGTATTATGTTTATTAAACCCTTCATGGGCTAAGTTACCTTAGTTGGGATTATAAACAAGGTTAGTCATGTTATTTAAGTTTGTATAAAGATCTATTATAAATTTTATTATTGTGTGTGATTTTCATTGTTTTAACAATCTTTATTTATTTGTCCAATAAATAAAAATATTTACGGTCTTCATATGTTTCGAAAGAAAATATGTTTGATTAGATCAAATGATCTTCACTCTAAGTTGTTCTAGGGGATAGAAATATACCTCTAGACCGTATATGGTTCTTTGAGTTATTTTCATCAATCCTAATGCTATGTATTGAAGCCAATTAACATAGAAATATAGTGGATTGATTCAATATATACGGGGTGTTTTATAGTTCGAAAGAGAAACCGTCTTTTTAAGGAAAATCGAATCTACACAACATAATAAGTAAATTCATCTTATGATCTCCTATACATATTCTATAACTAATGATGAACTAAATTTGTAATCCCAACTATTTCATTTTATCTTTTATTAATCTATTATTAGTGCAATCTTTTATTTCCTTGAATTTTAGAACTATTATTGCATTTTCATTGCAATTGTCAAACCAAACTCTAAAATTGTGTGCTCCAATTATATAAATCTCTATAACAAATAGTTAAATAGTGTATAATTCAATATATAACCTAACTTCCTCGTGGGATCGATAAACCGGACTCAAAAAGTCCACTTACTACTTGATACGATATCGTGCACTTGCGATAGTTACACTAAAGACGTGTCAAGTTTTTGGCGCCGTTGCCGGGGAAGTATAAGTTTTATTTTGAAATCTTACATTGTAAACTATTTTTATAGATACAATTTCTCGACGTTGTAACATAGTACTCAATTGTGTTTGTCCGGTCAAGTGGCGGATAACGGTACTCCGTGACTATTAAAGTCGGAATTTTCAGTTTCCCACAACAACTGATATTTGTAGATATTTTCTCCTATTGTTTTCATTTTATTTTTTTTTATTTTTTTATCATGGAAGAAACTTTGAATAAAATTGAAAAAAGATTTCCCTTTTTGAGCAAAAATGTCATTTTAAAAATTTATAAGACAAGACTTGAAAGGATGAGGTTGCTTATGAATAAAAGTGAGAATAGCAGGTGAATTCACAGAAATACCTACTAGATTTTTACCAGGGCTAGGAAAAAGTTCATATGCCAAGAAACGACGAGCAAAGATAATAGATGTTTGCTATAAATGTGCTAGATGGAACTGTAATTTAAAATGTCGGTCGTTAGGAATTCCATCTACAAACAGAGAAGATAAAATTCAGTTCATTAAGGATGGTCTGAATAAAAAGAATTTAGAAAATATCGAAATTTCTCTTGACACGCATCCTAGTGGACTCGTACATTACGGAATTCGATGTTTGTGGAATAAATTCAAACCAGAATATGAACAACGTCTTGGGAATCTGACGTTAAAAGACCCTGTTTGCCAATTTGTAAGAAAATTGGATGGGAAGCTTCTCCCCGACTCATAGAAGGCATTTAGGCCGTTTCTGAACATAAAATCAGAGGAAGATGTGATCCACAATCACAACTACTGTACATACACGTGAGTATCTTTTATTTTTGTCGATTGGTGAGATTTTCTGAATAAAAAATGTGATACGCAATAAATGCATTCATTATTCTATTGAGTAGTTGAAGCGCAATCAACGCAATCACAAACTTGTTAAACAATTTTACCTCATTTTTCTTCTATAAATAAGCATTGTGCTTGTTTCTTTTATTCATCCCTCAAACTTGTACTTTTCGCTTTTTCTCTCTAATAAATTTCTTTTCAAAAATGGAATCATCATCTTCCACAAAAAAATTTATCACAGTCTGCATTTTTGGTGGAGCTAGTTATGGAAAAGAGGCATGCTTTACTGAAACAGCCCACAACTTGGGTCGTACCTTAGGGGAAATATGCATTAATGTAGTTTACGGAGGAGGAAGTCTAGGATTAATGGGACGAGCTGCTGCTTCTGCCTATATGGAAGGTGTAATATCTGCAAATTTTCGATTTTCGGTAAATTTCTTTTTTCGACCAAAGTTCGTTTTGACAACTCTATCATGACCATTTCGCCATTCGGAGAATATTTAATTCTGCACTTTTTATCATCCGAGTTCGTTTCGGTGCTGCTTTGTTGAGTTCCGTGCTTTTTAGCGACTTTTCCACGCTTGAGTTCGGTTCTTTCGAATCTCGCTCAAACCGCTGTTTGGGGTTTTCGTAAGTTCATTTAACGTTGTTATACGTGTTGTGAGCTTCGGTTTGATTATTCGTTGTCGTATGGTGATTTTCGGCATTTGGGCCATTTTCGTAATTTCCCAAAGTTTGGGGTAATTACCTTCCGTTGTCGAATTTCGAGCCTTCGGGTGGTCGGAATCGTGTGTCCTACTAGCTCTTAGATTCGTCTTTGTGAGTACTTCGTAACCGTATCTTCGGTTCGTATTCAGGTTCGGGTTTCGGTGTCGTTTTGTTGAATTCAGGATTACTAAACGACTTTTCTAAGTATGAGTTCGTCTTTGTTAGATCACCATTAATTTTTGGTGACTCCAAAAAATTATAAATCTTTGCAATATTATAGAACATCGAGTTAGCTTTCCAATGGTTCAAACGGTGAGTCAATCGGAGTCCGGACGAGAGAGTTATGGTCGTTTGCTTTTGGCGAGCACTTCCGGGAGCCTTTCGGCCGATAGGGGGTCGATAGACTCTCCGCCGGCATTCCGTATGGGTTTGTGTTGTGCCTATCGGCCGATTGGCTGGCCGATAGTTTCTGTGTGTTTCACTATATTACACGGATCCGAGGAAGATTTTTCATTTTCCTCTCCTCTCTTTTCTTCCTCTCGTCTGGGCGATTCCGGAGCAACTTTTGGGGCGATTTTAACATTTTCGGACTTGAAGAAATCATCCACTTCGAGTTTTGTTGTAGATTATCGATTTCTTCTTGAATCATTCATCCTAATCCAAGGTAATCTTCTAAGAACCCATTTTGGGAGATTTGGGGGTTTTCAATTATTGTTCGATTCTTTCCGTATTGTTGATTAATTCATGATGAATATGATTAATCTTGTTAGTATCTTTAGTTTTCCTACGTATTCATGGATATTTTGTGGATTTTTACGGAATCGAGAGGGTTTGGTTGTGGTCCGCCCTCGTTGTTGTTTTCGGTATGAATATACATGAATCGTAGGCGGGGTTCCGGGTGTATTCCATTTCCATAATCGTTTAGAAGTGGTTGTGATTGTGCTATTCAATCGTTAGGTTCATTTTTCGGTTCCTCACGGCCATGCTTGATTCTTCCGCTCCGCTCATTGTCGTCTTCCTTTTCGTTAGCATCGGGCGTTCCAAGCTTCCCGCTGAGCCGTATCCGTTCGTGGTTCGGTGCTCGTGGTATCGAGGCAAGTACCTTGCCCATACTTTTCTCGCTTTATGTATATGATGATCGGTGGTCGCCTTGATGTGTTTGTTTGGTTATTTGAAATGAAGTTTCAAAAGGATTTCGGTTTGGCCTCGTTAAAGGCTTTCTTTCAAAACGCGTGTGTTTTGTGAACGGTGTTTTGAGAATTGATTATGATTTGATTATTTTGAACGTTGAAGGATTTTATGAGGATACTCCTCTTGTTTAAAGTTATGGAATCGTATTCCGTATTTAAGCTTGTTATTGTATTTTTGAAGAGTTTGGTAATGGTGTCGAGTTAATGGCCATCTCTAGTGAGTATTCTTAATGAACTTACATTCTTAGCATGTTAGTATTGCATGAGTAACGTGTGTGTGTGTATGCTCACTATGGGTTAGACCCGACGGGGTCTCGGTAGGGGTCCACGGAGGTGTGGATCGACGAGCTTTGCTTTTAACCACTACGGGTTAGATCCGACGGGTCTCGGTAGGGGTCCACGGAGGTGTGGATCGACGGTTAATTGTGGTGAATTTTACAAATGTGATTTGATATTGGCATTTCCTAAATGAGTGCTTTTGAACGGTTTTCATGATTGCATGCATTGACTAAGTGTGTAAGAGGTAAGTTGTTCGTTTGGCCTACTTGGCTAGGATGGCTCTAGAGTATTTTGTTGTTTGTTTTAAATCCTTTATTTGTGGATTTTGATGTTGGGAGACGAACCTTGTGGTCGTTCTTGTGTACCGTGAGTTGATGAAATTGGGGCTAAAATCCCAACGCTTTTGTAAAGGTCATTTGACGGATTTGGGTCTAAAATCCCAACGGTTTGGTAAAGATTATTTTACGGAAAGTAAACCTTTAGGGCGGTGACCCCTTTTGTCTTTGGATTTTGAAAAGTAGGATTTGATAATCCTAAATTGTTTTCTATTAAAACTCTCGATGGCATTCTAAACCGTTTTATAAATTATTCCCATTGATTTATGATTTTTCATTTTTGAAATGTTTCCTCAAACCCTTGCCTCGGGAAGTACTTTTCGTTTCGTTTGGATCTTTGAGGATCCTCGGTTATTGTTATTCGTGGAATGTGAATTGTATGGCTCGTATTTGCACTTTGTATTTGCACTAGCAAAACAAAGGAGTTTGCTAACCCCAGTATTCGGGGGTGGATGTCTGCTTTGCATTCGTGTTTTGGAGCATAACACGTGGTCGGCACGAAGGATGATGAAAGATGATCGATACTAATCACATGAGGAACCGTATATCGTGTGTTGGTTCAGTTTTTCTTTATTTTCCATTCTTTGTATTGTTCCGTTATGCAGGGTGTAGTTGTATTTTGGTCCCTGCGTGGGCATGAGTTGTATTTGAGTTGTATGTATTTGTGGAAAGACCAAATCGGTCTCTCGAGTCGATGTAGCCTTGAAGGCATTGTCGAGATGTTAAATGTTGATTACCCGGCTGGTAGATCCTCGAGGAGAGGGTCTACGGCGTGTAATATCCCTGAGTGGATTGGGGTGTTACATAAATGGTATCGAGCTTAGGTTGAGGAAACCTAGGCCGCCGGGTCAAGTCGTGTTGTTTGGGTCTTGTTTCGTCGGATTTTATCCGATCGAGTCGTGTCGCGACGCGTCGCTTGAGTTTGTTGGTCGTGATTAGTATCGTGGGGCGATCATCATCTTCGTGCGACCCGTGGAAGTAAGTCTCCCTTCTTTGTGTTGTGCCTCGTGTGACACGAGCTATTTTTATGATTATTTGTTAAGTGGTGGAATCCTTATGTGAATTTTGATTTCACGATATGTATTTAGTCGACTTTCGTATTTGATTTATACGAGGAGTGTCGCCGCTTGTGATGTCTATTTATTGTTGTTTTTCTCCGTTGTTGATGATTTTCGAATCGATTTGCACGTTTTACAAGTTCTATTGTGGAAGCTTTGTGCTTATACGCGTTCGACTTGTTCACTAGCCAGTGCGGGAGAGTATTTTATCAGAGGTTTTGTTCTGAATATGGTATTTTATCGTTTATTTCCGTTTAAAGACATATATTGTCTTCATTGTAAACGTTTTGGTGCGTGTGCTAGGAGTTGTTTTAGTGAACATCGATATGTGTGAGTTTTGGGCATTCTGGCCTATCAATTTTTGAAAACCTTGAGTATCTTAGAAAAACAAATTTCGAGACATACTTTTCAAATGAGTTATTTTCTTGTGGTACATCTTAGATGCCGCAATATATTTCAAAATTTTTCTACCTCGAGGACCAAAATGTTTCGCGATATTTTCAACACTTTTATTTAGACCCGAGGGTCGAATATTCTGAAAGTTTTCACTAAGAGACAGTGTCCTCATTTTTATCAAACGCGAAATGGTTTTCCCAAAGTCTCGATAACGACGTTCCACGTTTGTACTATTTGAAAGGTGATACTCAAGATCAACCAGTATTCTTCAAATTATTTTCAAAATGAGGTTTTCATTTTTTTTTAAAACCTGTCCATTCCCGTTTGAGGGCTGGGTATGTATGTGTGACGTTCGCGTTGTCATTTTGATACTTTCTCCCGAGTATGATCGAATTGGCGGTGTGAGCATTGAGTCGCTTTCCACACATTGGTTGTGCTAGCCCCTGTGAGAGGCGGAATGTTGGTATTGAATGTTGTCTCCTCGTGGCGATTTCTGCGTTGTCGAGGATGTGCGAGCTGTTAGAGCTTGGTATGGTATGACCGTGTGCATCGGTGATCGTTCCGTTATGTGTCGATTGTTTAATGTCTTGTTACCTTGCCCCCGTTTTTGTGAATTTCGTGGACGAGGTCGGAGATAATGCCCATATTATTTTGACTCCTGTATTTTCTCTTTCTCCAGTCTATCGATTCGCTCATGTTCGTTGGCACTTTGTGAACTTGTTTTGTATTTCGGTTTCATCGTTCGAGCAAGCTGTGATCTTGTTGTGGGCCGATCGGGTTATCAATGTGACTTTTTTCGAGTTCGGTTCGATTCTTGTGAACCTTGTTCGGGAGTGGCGTCATCTGGTTCTATTAGTTCTTTTATTCGAAGTGGATCGGATTTAGAACTCTTGTGTTTTCGACTTTGTCGACTCATCATGTTCATTGACCTTTTCTGAGTTTGTCCTGCCCCTTGCCTTTGTTGATCGAACGAGGGTGGTATTATTTCGAATTTCGCTCGTCGTTGTGACCTTTCAATCGTTACTCCCTTTTCGTGGATCTCGTGCGAGTGTGCATCTTGTTGTTTTCATCGGATCATGTTTTGTCTCGAGTCGAGGTGTGAACCTCGGAGTTGCCGTTGAACCTTATTGTTCTTCGTGATCCGAACATGATCGCTCGATTTTTTATTGTCTCGATCTTTGTGGTTTGATCGTTTGATTGTTCGTTTTTTTTGTCAATCTCGTTTCGTGATTGTTGAACATTCAGACTCCTTCGAAATTTCCTTAAGTTCGGGAAATTAGTCTCGTTTTCGATCTTCCAACCTTTGGGCGGTGGAATTTCGTATTTGTTCAGCGTGTGGCTCATGTTTTGATCAATGTACCGTTAGGTTAGTCAATCGTATCGATTTTCGTTCGTTGTGTTTTGTGATTGTCAGATAATTGACTTGGCTATATTATCCGTTTAATGACGCTTGTCGTTTGTTGGTTTTATTGTATCCCTAACGGCTACATTGTGTTGGTCGCCGTGGAGCGTGTTTTCACGCCATATATTCCTTTGCGTTGTTTGTAACATTTCGCCGTTGGGCATTAGTTACGCATTCTTGTGTATCTTGTTGAGTTTTCCTGGCGGAATATTTCTTCCCCCTACTTGTTTTAAGTTTCGGGACGAAACTTATTTTAAGGAGGGTAGAATGTAATATCTGCAAATTTTCGATTTTCGGTAAATTTCTTTTTTCGACCAAAGTTCGTTTTGACAACTCTATCATGACCATTTCGCCATTCGGAGAATATTTAATTCTGCACTTTTTATCATCCGAGTTCGTTTCGGTGCTGCTTTGTTGAGTTTCGTGCTTTTTAGCGACTTTTCCGCGCTTGAGTTCGGTTCTTTCGAATCTCGCTCAAACGTCGTTTGGGGTTTTCGTAAGTTCATTTAACGTTGTTATACGTGTTGTGAGCTTCGGTTTGATTATTCGTTGTCGTATGGTGATTTTCGGGCATTTGGGCCATTTTCGTAATTTCCCAAAGTTTGGGGTAATTACCTTCCGTTGTCGAATTTCGAGCCTTCGGGTGGTCGGAATCGTGTGTCCTACTAGCTCTTAGATTCGTCTTTGTGAGTACTTCGTAACCGTATCTTCGGTTCGTATTCAGGTTCGGGTTTCGGTGTCGTTTTGTTGAATTCAGGATTACTAAACGACTTTTCTAAGTATGAGTTCGTCTTTGTTAGATCACCATTAATTTTTGGTGACTCCAAAAATTATAAATCTTTTCAATATTATAGAACATCGAGTTAGCTTTCCAATGGTTCAAACGGTGAGTCAATCGGAGTCCGGACGAGAGAGTTATGGTCGTTTCAGTTTTTGGCCGAGCACTTCCAGGAGCCTTTCGGCCGATAGGGGGTCGATAGACTCTCGCCGGCATTCCGTATGGGTATCGGTTGGGCCTATCGGCCGATAGGTGGCCGATAGGTTCTGTGTGTTTCACTATATTACACGGGATCGAGGAAGATTTTTCATTTTCCTCTCCTCTCTTTTCTTCCTCTCGTCTTGGGCGATTCCTGATCAACTTTTGGGGCGATTTTAACATTTTCGGACTTGAAGAAATCATCCTCTTCGAGTTTTGTTGTAGATTATCGATTTCTTCTTGAATCATTCATCCTAATCCAAGGTAATCTTCTAAGAACCCATTTTTGGGAGATTTGGGGGTTTTCGAATTATTGTTCGATTCTTTCCGCCTTGTTGATTAATTCATGATGAATATGATTAATCTTGTTAGTATCTTTAGTTTTCCTACGGATTCATGGATATTTTGTGGATTTTTACGGAATCGAGAGGGTTTGGTTGTGGTCCGCCCTCGTTGTTGTTTTCGGTATGAATATACATGAATCGTAGGCGGGGTTCCTGTGTATTCCATTTCCATAATCGTTTAGAAGTGGTTGTGATTGTGCTATTCGAATCGTTAGGTTCATTTTCGCGGTTCCTCACGGTCATGCTTGATTCTTCCGCTCCGTTCATTGTCGTCTTCCTTTTCGTTAGCATCGGGCGTTAGAAGCTTCCGGTTGAGCCGTATCCGTTCGTGGTTCAAGGTGCTCGTGGTATCGAGGCAAGTACCTTGCCCATACTTTTCTCGTTTTATGTATATGATGATCGGTGGTCGTCTTGATGTGTTTGTTTGGTTATTTGAAATGAAGTTTCAAAAGGATTTCGATTTGGCCTCGTTAAAGGCTTTCTTTCAAAACGCGTGTGTTTTGTGAACGGTGTTTTGAGAATTGATTATGATTTGATTATTTTGAACGTTGAAGGATTTTATGAGGATACTCCTCTTGTTTAAAGTTATGGAATCGTGTATTCCGTATTTAAGCTTGTTATTGTATTTTTGAAGAGTTTGGTAATGGTGTCGAGTTAATGGCCATCTCTAGTGAGTATTCTTAATGAACTTACATTCTTAGCATGTTAGTATTGCATGAGTAACGTGTGTGTGTGTATGCTCACTATGGGTTAGACCTGACGGGGTCTCGGTAGGGGTCCACGGAGGTGTGGATCGACGAGCTTTGCTTTTAACCACTACGGGTTAGATCCGACGGGGTCTCGGTAGGGGTCCACGGAGGTGTGGATCGACGGTTAATTGTGGTGAATTTTACAAATGTGATTTGATATTGGCATTTCCGGAAATGAGTGCTTTTGAACGGTTTTCATGATTGCATGCATTGACTAAGTGTGTAAGAGGTAAGTTGTTCGTTTGGCCTACTTGGCTAGGATGGCTCTAGAGTATTTTGTTGTTTGTTTTAAATCCTTTATTTGTGGATTTTGATGTTGGGAGACGAACCTTGTGGTCGTTCTTGTGTACTGTGAGTTGATGAAATTGGGGATAAAATCCCAACGTTTTTGTAAAGGTCATTTGACGGATTTGGGACTAAAATCCCAACGGTTTGGTAAAGATTATTTTACGGAAAGTAAACCTTTAGGGCGGTGACCCCTTTTGTCTTTGGATTTTGAAAAGTAGGATTTGATAATCCTAAATTGTTTTCTATTAAAACTCTCGATGGCATTCTAAACCGTTTTATAAATTATTCCCATTGATTTATGATTTTTCGTTTTGAAATGTTTCCTCAAACCCTTGCCTCGGGAAGTACTTTTCGTTTCGTTTGGATCTTTGAGGATCCTCGGTTATTGTTATTCGTGGAATGTGAATTGTATGGCTCGTATTTGCACTTTGTATTTGCACTAGCAAAACAGTGGAGTTTTGCTAACCCCCGAGTATTCGGGGTGGATGTCTGTTTGCATTCGTGTTTTGGAGCATAACACGGGGTCGGCACGAAGGATGATGAAAGATGATCGATACTAATCACATGAGGAAACGTATATCGTGTGTTGGTTCGGTTGTACTTTATTTTCATTTCTTTGTATTGTTCCCGTTGTACGGGTGTAGTTGTATTTTGGTCCCCTGCGTGGGCATGAGTTGTATTTGAGTTGTATGTATTTGTGGAAAGACCAAATCGGTCTACTGAGTCAGTGTAGCCTTGAAGGCATTGTCGAGATGTTAAATGTTGATTACCAGCCTGGTAGATCCTCGAGGAGAGGGTCTACGGCGTGTAATATCCCTGAGTGGATTGGGGGTGTTACAGAAGGAGTAAGAGTGTTAGGAATAATTCCAAAACCTCTGGCTGAAAGTAAAATCACCGGGGCAACTATTGGAGATGAGTTTAGATCTATAAATATGCAAGATCGCGTAACTCACATGATAAATAATTCTGGCGCCTTTATCACCCCTCCCGGTGGTTTTGGCACTCTTGAGGAACTTTTTCATGTGGTTACCAGAGCCCAGCTAAATGTTCATAAAAAACCAATAGGTCTGCTTAATGTCAATGGTTTCTTTGATAGTTTACTATCTTTCATCGACTACTCTGCTAAAAAGGGTTTTATTTCCGAGCGTGCTAAACGAATCATAGTCATTGCAACAACACCAGAAGAACTAATCAAAAAACTCATTGAATTTGTTCCTCAACCAGATCCAGCTCTAGCTAAAATTGTTGGGATGGAAGATTTTACCGTAAGAAAACGAAAAGTGGATTCATTCCTCTCCTTTTGATAACCCATGTCGGACCTCTTGTATTTTTACTTTCTGTTGTGTGTAAAAATCGTGCTAAATGATGGCAGCTTAAGGAGTTTCTTCTTGATCTCTTGACGCGCATCTATTCGCGATTTATGTATTGTTATTTTATTGCTGTAATTTTTTTTTATATAAAAGCATTGATGGCAGCGTAAGGCGACTCTTCGGACTTTCTTAAATCGCATCTTAAAAATTGTGTTATACTTCCGAATATATTTTATTTTCTTTTGTTGTGTGCCTCGTATATTTATTCTCTTACAGATTCTATTTTTTTATTTTTTTAAAAAAAAACTGAGGACAGTTTTATTTTCAAGTTTGGGGGTGGTATGTTTTAATTATTTTGGTGTGTTTTGATTATTTTGGTTATTTGCCTTAAAAAAAAAATTTAGTATATATATATATATATAATATTTTGATTTATGAGATTTCTAGATCTGGCCATAACACCAATAAGTTAGCTATATACAAGCTTCTAAAATCGTTTTAACCGGTAAAAAAAATTTGTATATTCCAAAAATTTTTTATCCTTAATCTCTCTTTCCAAGCCTTGTAGTTATCATTTAAAATCGAGTCATTTGATACCTTGAGAAAAGAGGAATCAGTCGGTTGACGAAAAATAGAACTGAAATTTACTTAATTTGTGGAGTTTTTGATTTTTCATGCTTAGCTAATAAATGATTTTCGGCAAAAATTCTATTCCCTAAAAAAAGAGATGGAAAAAGAGGTTGTTGGTGAAAAGAGCTACACGTTAGCAAATAACGATGTAAAAGTTATCACTTAAAAAAAATAGAGAGATAAAAAAATTGTGTTGGTGAAAAGAGCTACACGTTAGCAAATAACGGTGTGAAAGCTATTACCTAATAAAAAATGGAAATTGTGTTGGTGAAAAGAGCTACATGTTAGCAAATAACGGTGTGAAAGCTATCACTAAAGGGATGTAGTTTATAAGCAGATTTGAATTAATTAGCGGCTGAATTTCAATACACTCAATTTCGTGAACAATCACAATATTTGATGACGCCGATGAAATTCTTCTTCATATTGAGTCGAAAAATAAACGAGTGATCGAGAGCAACCATTAAAGGGAGTCGTGTGTATCACGAGTGGGAAAGAAATAATCAACCTTTTGGGGGGAAACCTTACATTTTGGAATTACAAAATAAAACCGTGTTTTAACTTCAAAATCATTAGTAGATTTATTTTGAATCTTGATTCATTTCTATCTACTGTATAAAGCTGGTTGTTGGTATTAATGGCATTTTGATCTCCTTTTCTCTTTTTATATTTTTTTTTCTTAATTTATGTGTGTGTTATTATTTTTGTCTTATTTTAATTTTTATTTTTGGAGTGTGATTATTAAAGAGTCTTGCTCGGGACTAGCAAGAATTCAAGTTTGGGGGTGTGATAAGTGTGAGTTTTATACACTTATCCATGGTTTGTATCGATATATTTCACCCATAATTGAGCTAGTCTACTCATTTTTGCTTTGAATTAATTAGCTTTTAATAATTTTATTATTTATAGGATGAAGATGTAAATTTAGTCTTAATCGGATTGAATTACTGATTTACTCAAGAAATAACATGTTTATAAAATATTCTATTTATTGAGTTTTTATGTATTCATGTTGTAGGGCTTTCCGAGACGAGTTCGGCACTCTTTCCGGATTCAAAATTAGAGTTATATATCAAAAGTTATCATCTGAAGAAGATTTGGGGCAAAAACGCAAAGTCTAAGAAATTCTGGGCTGAAAACGTTACTTACAAAGCAACCAGTGTACAAAATCCGAAGCAGTGTTACGGCTGTAACATCTGAAAGTTACGGCCGTATGACCTCAATGTTACGGCCGTAACATCTGCAAGTTACGGCCGTAACTCTTGACAGATTAATGATCATTGTCTAATTTTTTATACTTTTAGTCTATTATTGAGGGGATGGCTGGCATTGATCCGATCTATTGTAATAATGCTGAAGTTTTGGAGCTATTAGATGACTTTAGATGTATAAATAGACCCCTTAGATCCATCATCATTCATCTTTCATCTTATAATTTTTTACTTTTTGTAATATTTTCTTTTTGTGTAAAGAACACACTTGTGTTCTTAAGTGATTTGTGTAATAGTGGTATAGCATATGTTGTCAAGGGAGCTTATTGCTTCTTTCTCTTTTATCTACTAAGGGATTTAGGATAAATTCTTTCTCTTTTTCAACTAATAATGACCACTCAAGCTTGTATTATGTTTATTAAACCCTTCATGGGCTAAGTTACCTTAGTTGGGATTATAAACAAGGTTAGTCATGTTATTTAAGTTTGTATAAAGATCTATTATGAATTACTTATTATTGTGTGTGATTTTCATTGTTTTAATAATCTTTATTTATTTGGCCAATAAATGACGATATTTATGGTCTTCATATGTTTCGAAAGAAAATATGTTTGATTAGATCAAATGATCTTCACTCTAAGTTGTTCTAGGGGATAGAAATATAACTCTAGATCTTAGATGGTTCTTTGAGTCATTTTCATAAATCGTAATGCTATGTATTGAAGCTAATCAACATAGAAATATAGTGGATTGATTCAATATATAAGGGGCGTTTTATAGTTCGAAAGAGAAACCGTCTTTTTAAGGAAAATCGAATCTACACAACATAATAAGTAAATTCATCTTATGATCTCCTATACATCTTCTATAACTAATGATGAACTAAGTTTGTAATCTCAACTATTTCATTTTATCTTTTATTAATCTATTATTAGTGCAATCTTTTATTTTCATGAATTTTAGAACTATTATTGCATTTTCATTGCAATTGTCGAACCAAACACTAAAATTGTGTGTTCCAATTATATAAATCTCTATAACAAATAGTTAAATAGTGTATAATTCAATATATAACCTAACTTCCTCGTGGGATCGATAAACCGGACTCAAAAAGTCCACTTACTACTTGATACGATATCGTGCACTTGCGATAGTTACACTAAAGACGTGTCACGAGCCTTCAGGAATCAGTCCTCGTCATTTGGGCAAGGAAATGGTTCCAAGTCTGCTCCGACTGTTCCTGTTCGTGGTCCTACATGTTTTAACTGTGGTCGTCCCGGACATATGATGAGTGAGGTGACAGGCCACCGCTACAGTGTCTTACTTGCGGACGTATGGGGCATCGTACTTAGTATTGTTGAGATGCGAGTCGGGCACCAGTTACTCAGGTGTCAGCCCCGGCTACGAGAGAACCGAGTGTGAATCAGGTGCCAATATCTAGTTAGCCTCAGCAGAGTTTCGGCAGAGGTCGAGGACGTGAGCAGTATTCTAGAGGGGGAGCTTCTAGTGCGGGGTCTGTTCTGTCCCGTGTGTATGAGATCAGACGAGCGGGAGATCCTGACACGACAGTGGCTACAGTTACCGTTCACATCCTTGACCATCCTGATTCCGTGTTATTCAATTCAGGTGCTACACATTCTTTCATCTCTTTGGATTATGTGTATTGTCTGCATATTGATTGTCTAGTTGTATGTGAACCGTTTGTTGTTAAACTGCCTAGTGGAGATAGTATTATGGAGGATCGTGAGGATAGAGATTTTCCGGTGAGTATCGCGGGGAGGGTTTGGTCTTCTAATCTGATTGTGGTAGACATTAAGGATGAGGATTTGATCCGTGGTGAGTATTGGTTGGATCGACAGGGGGCGATCATGAACTATAGAGCGAGAACCATTTCGATGTTAGCCGATGAAGATACCGAGCACACTTTTATGGGATGCAAACGGAGTAGCCAGAGATTCTTGATCAGCGCCATGAAAGCGGTGAAACTTCTTCGAGGAGGTTGCACTGGTTACTGGTGTTATGATTTGAGATTGTAAGAAGAGGGAGTCGAGCTCTCATCTATTCCGGTAGTGAGCGAGTTTCCTTACGTCTTTCTAGATGAGTTGCCGGGTTTGCCATCGGACAGTGAGGTTGAGTTCACTGTTGATTTAGAGCCTAGTGCGGCTCCAATTTCAAAAATGTCGTACCGCATGGTGCCTGCCGAGATGCTTGAGTTGAAGAAATGGTTGGGAGAGTTGCTAAACATGGGTTACATTCGACCGAGGGCTTCGCCTTGGGGCGTACCAGTCTTGTTCATAAAAAAAAAGGATGGGTCACTGCGTTTATGCATCGACTACCGAGAGTTGAACAAGGTGACCATCAAAAACAAGTATCCGCTCCCGAGGATTGACGATTTATTTGACCAATTGCAGGGAGCGACTGTGTTCTCGAATATTGATTTGAGATCAGGGTATTACAAACTCCGAGTGAAGGATTTCGATATACCGAAGACGGCCTTTCGGACGAGATACAACCACTACGAGTTTGTAGTTATGCCGTTCGGTCTAACCAACGCCCCAGCCGTGTTCATGAAGCTAATGAACAAGGTCTTTATCGAATATCTCGATAAGTGTGTAGTCGTCTTTATCGAAAATATTCTGATTTGCTCGAGGAGCGAGGAGGAACATGCACGTCATCTGCATATCGTGCTGGAAATCTTGAGAACTCAGCGCCTTTATGTGAATTTCTCAAAGTGCGAGATTTGGTTACAGGAGGTTATGTTTCTCGGCCACATGGTCTCGGTCGAGGGTGTTCGTGTGGACCCACACAAGATAGAGGCAGTGTTGGATTGGGCGCCGCCCAAGAACGTGAAGAAGGTCCGTAGTTTTCTGGGTTTGATAGGGTATTATCGAAGGTTCGTTGAGGGGTTCTCTAAACTCGCTCGAACGCTCACCTAGTTGTTGCAGAAGTCACAGAAGTTTGTGTCGACAGACGAGAGACAGAAGAGTTTCGACGAGTTGAATAAGCGGTTGACTACCGCTCCCGTATTATCTTTACCGAGCATTAATGAGGGTTTCTCAGTTTATAGCGACACCTCAGGCCAAGGGCTTGGATGTGTACTCATGCAGCACGAGAAGACGATTGCCTATGCTTCCCGTCAGTTGAAACCATACGAGTTGAATTACCCTACTCACAATCTTGAGTTGGCTGCAGTTGTGTTTGCGTTGAAGATTTGGCGTCATTGCTTGTACGGTTCGTCGTGTAAGATTTTACCGATAACAAGATCCTGAAATATATTTTCACACAGAAAGAACTGAATATGAGACAGATGAGGTGGCTTGAGTTAATCAAGGATTACGATCTCGATATCCTTTATCATCCGGGCAAGGCAAATGTGGTGGCAGATTCCTTGAGTCGGAAATCAGTATCGCTTCAAGTACTTGAGTTACTCGCGGCTCAGCTAGGGCTCCAGCGAGAGTTGATGGGGTTGAGTATTGAATTTATGTTACCAGGGAATGCCAGATAATTGTGCGCCCTTGAGATCTCTTCGTATCTGGTCGACGACATTAAATCAAGACTGTTAGAAGATCCGATGTTTATTCAACTCTGTGAGAATGTGGTGAAAGGGAAAGCCCCGGGATTCATGATTCATAAAGACAGTGTGTTGAGATTCCAAGTTCAGCTGTGTGTTCCGAATGACTTGGAATTGAGGCAGAGTATTATGCGGAAGGCTCACGCGTCGCCTTACTCAGTCCATCCGGGATCGAGCAAAATGTATAAGGATTTGAGGAAGAATTTTCGGTGGAATGACATGAAGAATGAGGTAGTACAGTTTGTGCTAAGTTTTTGACTTGTCATCAAGTCAAAATCGAGCATCAGCGGCCTGTCAGGTTGTTGAAACCACTTACCATTCCTGAATGGAAGTGGGAGGACATTTCTATGGATTTTGTCATGAATTTGCCGAGGATAAAAACGGGAATGAACATGGTGTGTGTGATAGTGGATGGACAAACTAAGTCGGCTCATTTTTTGGGCATCAAGGACACTTGGGGTCCAGAAAAATTGGCTCGTATTTTTATTTCGTAGATCGTGAGACTTCATGGTACGCCGAAGACTATTATTTCGGATAGAGATGGTCATTTTATATCGCATTTTTGGTAGACAGTATATAAGACACTGGGGACACGTTTCCGTTTGAGTATATATTTTCACCATCAGACTGATGGACAGTCCGAGCGTACCATTCAGACGTTCGAGGATATGTTGCGCGCGTGCGCGCTAGACTTGAGTAGTGATTGGGAGGAACATCTGGCCCTGATCAAGTTCACTTATAATAATAGCTGACATGCATCGATTAAGATGGCACCATATGAGTCACTTTATGACCGATGATGTCGATCACCGATATGTTGGGATGAGCCATCCGATTTAGTTGGAACCGAGCCGGATCTTGTGTTGGAGAATAGGAAGAAAGTCGAGTTGATTCAAGAGAGAATGTTGGCGGCTCAGAGTCGACAAAAGTCTTATGCGGATGTTAGGCGTCGATGCTTGGAGTTTGAGGTTTGAGATCATGTCTTGTTGAGAGTGTCTCTGTCGAAGGGAGTTTTCCGTTTTGGGAAAAGGGGGATGCTTAGTCCAAGGTATATTGGACCTTTCGAGATATTGGAGAGGGTTGGCGAGTTAGCATACCATTTGGAATTTCCCCAGTCTTTGAACCATGTGCATAGTGTTTTTCATGTTTCCCAGTTGAGGAAGTACGTTCCAGACCCAACTCATGTTATCGACTTTGGGGATGTAGAGATCGAGAAGGATGTTACGTTTGAGGAGAGACCAGTTAGAATTTTGGAACGTCGAGATAAACAGTTAAGGCACAAAACCATTCCCTTGGTTAAGGTGCAATGGTCTAGGCACGGAGTGGAGGAAGCGACATGGGAATTATAGGAGGATATGCGTGCGATATACCCCGAGCTTTTTGATCCTTAAGTTTCGGGACGAAACTTTTATTTAGAGGGGGAGAATGTAATATCCATACCTTTCTATTTTTAGTAGTTCTATTTTTAGTGCATGTCTATTTTTAACGACTTGCTTGTAATCGTTTCGACGTTTTGAATCTATTTTTCTCTTGGTGTTTTTCCATTTGGACGAATTTCGGAGGTGTTTTTACGTAATTTCTCTTTATGTTATGTTTTGTTGCATGTATGTTCGATTTTTGTAAGAACACGTTCGATTTTGTTGTTTCTTTGTTTCCATGTGTCCGTATGGTTGAGTTATTCATGTTGTGAATTTCGGTTTGATAATCCGATGTTGTATCATAATTTTCGGATGTTTGGGCCATTTTGTAATTTTCTATAAGTTTATGGACTTTTATCTCCCTTGTCGTATTTAAAATCTCCCGGCAGTCGGAATCATATTTCATTTCAGCATTTAGCTTCGTCGTTGCGAATACTTCGTATATATATTCTGGATTCTATCTTTGGTTGCGTTTCGACTTTGTATTTTCCTGAGCAACAAACTGCATTCAGCAGTGTTGAACTGTTGCATGAATAACGTACGTTATTCATGCTTTCTTATGTGCGCTGTTGATATATGTATTATATATGTTAAACCTTAGTGTTAACGTACGTTATGGTCCTCAGTGTTTTGGACAGTAGGTTCTGCCAAGTTTCTGCCGAGTCCTTACGTACGTTAACTCATTGGTACGTACGTAAGCTTCCTTATAGCGTACGCTAACTGTCTGATGTAGCGTACGCTATCGGCCTCAGAAAATTGGGCAGATTGTTCTGCCGAGCCCTTATGTATGCTAACTCATGAGTGTTATGTACGTAAGATGCTTAACGTACGTTAACCTCCCCATGTTAATGTACGTAACGAATAGTCAGGTATTTAATACCTAAACAGATCCAGTCGCATCATTTTTCTCCTTTCTTCCTTCCTTGTCCGCGGTTGGTGTTCTTCCAAGTGATTTCGAGCGATTCTTCAAGATAAATTTGTGGGGTCTGTAATAGATTGTTTGTGGTGCTCCCAACGAAGTTTATCATCATTATAATCATCTTCCTCCATCCGAAATTTGAGGTATTTCTACTAGAACCCTAACTTTGTCCTTTTTAGGGGTTTTTCGAGTTTTGTCTTCCTTAGCTCATATCGTTCGTATGTGTTGCTATGGTTCCTATCAATTTTTGTTATTGAATGTTTCCCAATCCATTTTCATCGTGTTTAATCCGTGGATTGTTTATTCGGAGAGGTTTTGTGAAAACCCTCGCCCGTATTGAATGTATACGTATTGTTGTGGTTGTAATCGGGGTTGTGGGCGTATTCCGTTCGATTATTATTATCGTTTAGGACTGAGTTGTGTTAACCTTGCGTTTAGGATCGGTTGTAGTAACTCCGTGGCATTCCTAGCCGCCATTTACTTTCCGTCTCGTTAAAGATGTCTCAAAGGCAAGTACTTTATATTTGGTTGCGTATTCTAGTATTTGAATTATGGCTTCTCGTGTATGTTGTGGATGTGAATGCGTATGTTCACCCAGGGATGGTCCGACGGGGCCTCTGTAGATACGTAGTGCCGTGTGTATGCGTATCATGAACTGGGGTTAACCATCCAGAGATGGTCCGATGGGGCCTCTACGGGGTGCGGTGGTCGTGAGTTTCGTACCAATGGTTAACCTTTGAAATGTTTTGTTAGAGAACTGTGATTTGTGCTTGTGCATCGCAATATTCCAGAATATAAAAATGTTTTCTAAAATGATTTTGGCGCATATTTCATCTGATTAGAATGGTAGTTCAAATGGATTGTACTTGCACTAGCTGTTGTCGCTAACCCCTTAAATGGGGAAATACTTTTGTATTTCAGGTACAGGTCTTGGAGGCGAACGAGCATGCGGACATTACGAGGATGATGGGCAAGGGTGATTCTGTTCAATGGTCGTTCGTTGATGTCATGTCTTTTAAATTTTATTAAGCATGTCGTTTGTTTCAGTACTCGAGTACTTCTTTCTTTCGAACATTGTAATTTTTGTGTACCTGATTTGGAGTTGGTTGTGACGTTGAATTGCACTGTTGCGTTCGGTCTACTTATTTTGTATGTCTTGGTTTGAGAAGTTGTTCGTATATTTATGATGTTTATCACCGTCGTAATATCGAGTTTGTGTGTCAGTCTGGTGGATTCCAAAGGGTGGGTCCACGGCACTGTCCCTGAACGTCTTGGGGGTGTTACAAGTTTCGTGGGTCATGTGTGTTTAGTTAAATTAATTTAGTGAATTGTTGTCGCCAAGTTTTTCAAAAAGAGGGAGATGAACGGAAAGTTGCTTTTAAAATAAAATTTCGTTTATATGAATGGTTGGTAATACCTTTTAGACCAATTAACACACCAAGTACCTTTATGAGATTGATGAATCATGTCTTATGTGAATACTTGGGGAAATTTGTTGATGTGTACCTTGACGATATATTCATTTATTGCAAAAGTGTTAATGAACCTGTTGACCACTTAAGATTAGATGCTTAATAAAAGAACAACTATATGCTAGTCTTAAGAAAGTGTGTATTTTGCATGAATGGAGTAATATTTATTGGTTATATTGTTGGAAAGGATGGCGTGAAAGTCGATGAAGAAAAGGTTAGGGTCATTTGAGAATTGCCTACACCTACTAATGCCTCCAAGCTGATGAGCTTTCATGGCTTGGTCGGTTTCTATAAGTAGTTTTTAAAGGACTTTAACATCATTTCCACCACATTGAATGAATTGGTCAAAAAGCATGCTAAATTTAATTGGGGTAAAGATCAAGAACAAGCATTTAAAATATTAACGGAAAGATTATGCACCGCACCCATTTTAGAGTTAGTCAATTTTTCCAATACTTTTGACATTGGGTGTGATGCTTTTGGAGTAGGTATAAGAGTTGTTATGATGCAAGGAAGGAGGACGACTGTCTATTTCATTGAGGAGCTTTTAGGAGCCACTCTTGAATTTTATGCTCTAGTTCAAGCACTACACACACGACAACACTACCTATGGCCCGAGGAGTTTATGATCCACACTGATCATGAATCTTTGAAGCACTTGAAGGGACAAGGTAAGTTTAACAAATTACACTTTAAGCAGTTGGAGTTCATCTAATCATTTCTTTATGTGATCAAGTACAATGTTGTCGATGCACTGTCACAAATATACGCCTTGTTTAATTCTCTTTCGGCGACTTCATTAGGATTTGATATCAAAGAACAAGAGTGCATGGGGGGAAAGATTTTGGGAAAATTATGTTGCATGTGAATGAGGATATGTTGATAAGTTCTACAGAGATAATGGATTTCTTTTTAGTGAAAATAAACTTTGCGTTCCTATATGCTCAACTCGTAAATTGTTAGTTCATGAGGCACATATCGATGGATTGATGGGACATTTTGGGGTTACCAAAAAACTAATGATATATCGCATTCTATTGGCATAAAATGAGGCATGATATGCATAAAGTTGGTAGTTCTTGTATCAGTTGTTGAATAAAAAAAGTCGAGAATAATGCCCCATGATTTGCACACACCACTTCCGGTATCGATCGAATCTTAGATAGACATTTCTGTGGATTTCGAATTAGGCTTGTCTATAACAAAATCCGAGTGTGATTTGATCCTTATAATGGTCAGTGTGTTTCTCAAAATAGAACATTTCATTGCATGTCATAAAAATGATGATGTCACACATATTTCTAACCGTTTTTTCAAAGAAATTGGTCGATTACGTGGTATACCCAAAAGCATTAAGTCGGATATGTATGCCAAATGTTAGGAGTATGCCCTCGAATGCCACTCGGGGGATGTTAGAGTGAGGGCATTGTACTTGTTATTATGTAAAATCATTATCAAAAGGCAATCGTATGTTTCATTATTTACTGATAGTCACTGGCGTTCTTGACTAGTAAATATATATATAAAAACTATTCCGTGTATTTGAGAGCAAAACATTCCACTCCTTATTGGATAAGGGGATCGGCACTGGAAAGGTTTATGGCCCAAATACTTAATCGTTCGCAAGTCGATGAAACTTGACTGGGCGTTAACTTTATGTGAAGACTTGTATGACGTGTTCTTTGACTTAGAGAGTGCCTGTCTAACACTAATGGTTAGTGGGAGCACACATTATAGGTATGCAAATGAGATTAGTATACTCGAACCGACTCACCCTCGATTCGTCACATGGATTTCTCTCCGGGACAGTCAATGATGGAATCTAAAGGTTGTGATAGGTATTCGTGAACCTTCAACTTGAGGATTTAGTATAGATGTGCTTGTGACGTTAAGATTTTCATTAGAGTAGTTCGACCCAGAAAACCGAAAGGTGGGGGTCAACCTCGACGTGCGTCTTAACGGGCAAGTAGCAGGTTCTACTGAATACCAAGATAGAATTTTTTTTTCTCCTGTTAGTGAACGGGTTATATGTCCTATGCGGTTATTAACAGATGAGATCATAAGTCTTTGGCCAAAGCATTGGAGCTATTTTGGATACACGAGAGCTCGATGATCTTGATTTGCATTAACTCATGCATAGCGTCAAGTACAGATAGGGTTTGACTGACCGTGACCCTATAACTTGATCGGGGCATTTTAAAAAAGGGTTTATACGTATACTAGTATTCACGACAAAAAGGTTTTGGAATGATCTCCATCATTCGTACTCAGTTAGGGTACAGTGTAGGCCGCTAGGCTGGCTAGGTGGTGCTACTACTTGATCGCTGAAATTCGCGTAGTATGGTTTTCAAATCCGATCAATTTTAAAATTTGTAAAACCTCGAAGTATTTCCAAGGTGTCGAACCCAAGGGAATTGATATGTCGAAAATAAAGGAAGTAACTCTACTCAAAATTTGACTGCTATTTAGGAATCCGAAAATTTGGTTTGTTTCTAATTATCTAACTTCAAAAATCGAAAAATAAAAATTAAATAACAATTAATCCTAAAAAATAAAAAATCTAGAACAATAAGATAAGAATTCCAAGTATTATGCAAAGAGAGCAAAATAAAGTGAATTATCTAAATCAAGCAAATAAAGCAAATTAGCAAGATAAAATCACAAGTTGAAAGCTAATTGATCCTAGGGTAGTATCGTCTAATTGAGTTCACACAATCCATTCACTTGATTCCTTTTCCCCAAATTTTAATTCAATCCTAGGAATAATCACTCAGCCGATCTAGAATTCCGATCAAGGCAACCTAGAAAGATAGTTAATTTAAACCCTTTTCCCGCAAGGCTCAAAGAATTTAAATCACTTAAAAAGCGTCAACTTATTTATCTATGATTTATCTTACTCTACTCAAGTCCTAAGATCAAATCATATTGTGCATCAAGTATTTCCACTAATTAATTAATCCTTCCGGGCAAAATTAATTAGCTAACATGCATCGATTAAGGGCCCTTTAATCTAGCATGAGATTTAACACATCTTGATCACAAGCCTAGGATGAAAGGTAAAAAGGTAATCAAAGGAACATCATGTGAACATCAATTAAAATTACTAACCCTAGAATCAATCAATGGATTTAGCTAGACATAATTGAAATTAAACAAGAAATAGATGGAGAATACATATTATTAATATGAAAAGAGAGATTACAACCATTCCGGATGAACTCTGAGTCTTCAATCTCCGAAAACGTAGAAAAACAATAGTAATTGCTGCTCTCCAAAAAGTTCTAGTCTCAAAGGAATTAAAATTGCAAAGAAAACGTAAAAGTGTGCTAAAGATGATAAAAGATGATAAAAGATGATAAAAGATGATAAAAGATGATAAAAGATGATAAAAGATGGTAAAAGATGATAAAAGATGGTAAAAGATGATAAACTAGGTCTAGAGGGAGGTGTATATATCCTATGGGAGTTAAACTCCCGATTGGAACTAATCTAGGAAACAAAATCTATCCAAAAGAGTCACAATCCGTCAAAACACGAGAACCCGCGTAGCAGCCTATCGGCTTGGCCTATCGGTCGATAGGCTGGCCCGATAGGTGGTCTGTTGGTCGACTTCACTCGATAGGGCTCGGAACACCTGTCGGACGCACCTATCGGCCGATAGGCTGGCCCGATAGGTGGTCTGACTTTTGCAAAAATCCGTTTCTTCCGTCCGTTTGACTCGACTCTCGGTCCTTTGTCTCGTTTTGGGTCCTTTTGGCTCTAAAAACCTGCAAACACACTAAAACCAACCCAAACGCTGTCTGGCTCGACTAATCATAAATAAGCCAAATACGAGCACATTAATCACGAAACGAGATAAAAACCTAGTATAAAATCCTAGAAAAATGTGGTAAAATTACCACCTATCAAACCCCCCCAAACTTAAGCCTTTGCTTGTCCTCAAGCAAAAAGAATTCAATTCAATAAAAGAATGTCGTGAATTATCGTGCAACTCATAGTGTTCAACCTAATCAATACTATCCTGTAATTCTCTCTAAATAATCCGAGTGTCGTAAAAGCGAGCTGCACTCAGAATAATGATTCCGCAAAATAATCAAGTTCAGTCCTAATCACTCGTTCATGAAGAAAATACAGCTCAAAGATTAACAAAACGTGAGTCAAATCGACCGTCAATATGAAAGGCTAAAATAAACAAGCTAGTTCGTCCCGTTACACAGTCTAGTGGTACAATTTTCACGAGTTTCATAACAAATAAACCTCGGACAGTATTCCCTTATATATATGTTCAAGAATTTGATTCGAGTTGACCACTAGGTTAGGATCTCGGGATGTTTCATCGGGGTAATCCTAGGGTGGAACTTCCATTCTCATGTATTAGGAAACCGTTAGACGTAAAAGACACTCATGGGGCACATGGATGCTTCTAGTTACTAAGTTCCCGTCTACAGCGGAGAAACAACTCGAATATATAATTTCTGCATGTCCGAATCAAGGTCGCCGTTTTGCGCGAGAGTAAACAGCGGTTCACGCGAATACCCCCGGTTACTAGGCTCCCTATCATTGGCACATGTGAAATATCTAAATCACTAATCTAATCAGGGTCGTCGTTTTACGCGAGGGTAAACAACGGGTCACGCGAATGCCCCCGGTTACTAGACTTCCCTTCATAGAACAACATTATCTCGACTTTTGGGAAAAACTGACCGACTCTAAACTCAATCTAAGTGCCAACACGACTAAAGAAACAGTACGACTCACTATCCGGAAGATGTAACCAAACGTATTGACGGTGATTTTAAGAAAAGTATGTATCGTCTCTTATCTGCCAAGACCTCTACAATCACGAAAAATTTTGGACCTAAATGAATACTATGCAAAACAGAAATAACTGACTACAACTCGACTAAAACTCGACCGTTTCTTCAGAGAGAAAAACAGTGTCGTAACATCGGTATCACACAAATAGAAGCACGAAAAATTCACGAATAAAGAAAAGCTAAGACAAGCAAGGCTATCTAAAAAAAATTTACGCAAAGTAGACCAAAATCAAAAAAAAAACTATTTACCCAAGCAAGGCATCAAAGCAAACAACGAAAAGCAAATAAAATCAAACACGAAAGCAAAAAAACTACTACTACCTACAAAATAGAAACTAGCAAACACACCAAACGAAAATGAACATAAAAATCTAAAAACTAAGCAACAAAAGCCAAATCCACGCAACACCAATATGAGAAGCACAAATAAAACAACGGGCACCAACACAAGCAAATAGTGATACAAGGCATACAAGGTACTCACACGTGCCGAAATTAACAAAGCCGCACTTCTCCCCCCCCCCCCCCTCCCCCCCAAACTTATTTCGCATCCCAAAGGAGGAATAAGTTTGAAAAGAGAAAGGAGCGGCTTTGTTAACGGAGTACCTGATCACTGCGGCGGAAATGGCGGGTTTGTCGACCGAGAGCTCCCTTTCCTTCTCTGTGGTTGCCTTAGACTTTCCGGCCTTACACGGCTTCGACTTCTTGCTTTGATTTCCAGCCATTTCAAAGTTCCTACAAAACAACTATCCAATCAATATCCAATAAGCAACTCATAATGCAAACATTCAACGAGTGTCGACATAATCCAATAATCCCACAATATCAACTAAGAGCCCTATAATGTCCAATAAACATCAAAATCATAGACCCGACAGCCATATACTACGATCAAGAAATCACACAACCTCCCCCAAACTTCGACTCCCCCATTTCATATTCAAAGGATCAAAATCACAACCCACAATAACAAAACTACACACTACGATCATATTAGGACAAATTCTCTCCAATCCAATCTAATTCATTCAAAATTCGAATCATCATCAACAATTCAACTCATATCAATCCCAATTAACAATTCAATTCAACAAATTTACCCAATTTCAACAAATTCGAAATTAGGGTTCTTCCAATTTGGGGGTTTTTTTCAAAATTCGTTCAATTTCATCAATTAATCCCCCAATTCGAAGTACCCATGAACAATCAAGCATAGATAACATGTTTCCATCAAGATTCTATCAACAATCGGGCATAAAATTCACAGAACATCAAAGTCTAACAAAAGCCCCCAAAAAGTGGATCCCCAATTCGAATTTCATCAAAACTCCAAAAAGAATCCGTTAAAGTGCTTCAAAACATGTATAGAATTGAAAAACAAGAGGATTAAGTGTCGAAATTAAGTACCTTGATCGAATTTTTAAGGAAGAACAGTAGAGAAAATCGCCCCTTGTGTTCTATTCGGCCGAGAGGTGTGTGTGTGTGAGAAAAACGGGTGATTAAGGTGTTTAAAAGGGGTTATTAATCAACCGGGTCGAAGCAGATACTGGACCGGGTATGTCCTATCGGCCTGGCCTATCGGCCGATAGGCTGGGTCGATAGGCACTCCAGAAACTTACGTACCTGACTATCGGGCGGGACCTATCGGTCGATAGGGTCTGCCTATCGACCACTGCTTGTAACATTTAATTTTTTTCAATTTTCCTCAGCCTATCGGCCGATAGGCTCGCCCGATAGGCTCGCCAGTCTCAAAAAAAATTTCAACTTTTTCTATTTCGCATACTTGGTCCCGTTTTCGCTTGGATATGGCGATTAAAGACCTGCAAGTATCCAAAACTCGGCGTGCATGGATTAGAACTTAACAAAACTAACAAAGCTACTACGAAACTAGAAACTACAAAAATCACGCAACCGAACAATCGAAAACAAACGAATAAAACAAACTAATATACATACGTTGGGTTACCTCCCAACAAGTGCTACGTTTAACGTCTTTAGCTAGACGATACCTCATTCATTCCGGGTCTTCGAGGTAAGTAACATACTTCTCTTCGTGGTGCAACGGCTTGAAATAGTGCTTCATCCGATGTCCGTTCACAATAAACTTGTTCCCATCTTCTTTCATTACGACACATGATCCGTTTTGATTTACTTGAAAGACGGTGTATGGACCAGTCCACTTCGACATCAACTTCCCCGAAAATAGACGAGGCCGAGAATTGAAAATGAGCACTTCGTCTCCCGGGACGAAGTCCTTCTTCCGAATGCGATCATCGTGAAACTTTTTCGCTCTTTCCTTGTAAATCCTCGCATTTTCGAAAGCCTCGTTTCTCCACTCGTCGATTTCCAGCAGCTTCTCTCTTCTCGATCCACTAGCCTCAAGAAATTCGAAATTAATCCGTCTAGTGGCCCAATACGCTTTAATTTCCCGGCTCCAGGTAAATGACAGGATTTCCCAAAGACGAGCTGGTATGGAGACATTCCAATTGGAGTCTTATACGCGGTCCGATAAGCCCAAAGTGCATCATCTAGATATTTTGCCCAGTCCTTCTTGTTCGTGACCGTCTTCTCTAAAATTTGTTTGATCTCCCGATTGGCGAGCTCGGCTTGTCCATTAGCTTGCGGATGATAGGCGGACGTAATCTTATGTTTAACTCCATATTTTGCAAGAAGGGTTCCTAACCACCTATTATTAAAGTGGCTCCCCCCGTCACTCAACAAAGCTCGTGGAGTCCCGAAACGAGTTAAAATGTTCTTATTAAGAAATTTAATCACCACTTTCGAATCGTTCGTAATCGTCGGCATCGCCTCAACCCATCTCGACACGTAGTTGACCGCAAGTAAAATATACGAATAGCCTCGTGATTTTGCAAATGGACCCATAAAATCGATACCCCATACGTCAAACAACTCTACTTCCATAATAGCGTGCTGCGGCATCTCGTCTCTTTTTGCTATGTTCCCCAATCGTTGGCATCTATCGCAATGTTTCACAAAAGCTTGGCAATCTTTATGAATAGAAGGCCAATAGAAGCCACATTGGTACACCTTCATGGCCGTTCGATTCGCTGCAAAATTAACACCACTCGGTGCACTATGGCATTCTTCAATTATCCTTTGCCATTCGCTTTGTCGAACACACATGCGAATAATCCCGTCCGCGCACCTCCGATAAAGAATAGGGTCTTCCTAATAGTAGAATTTAACGTCATGGAAGAATTTCTTTCTTTGATGAGAAGAAAGACCCGTTGGGACATGCTTGATAGCAAGGAAATTAACATAGTCCGCGTACCATGGTGTATCGTCGGCCAAGGCTAGGATATGCTCGTCCGGAAAGTTCTCCTTTATTTCGACCCTCGAATCTTCTCCCTCAACCGGCTTCTCGAGACGGGAAAGGTGATCGGCAACAACATTCTCGCACCCCTTCCTATCCCGGATCTCCATGTCGAACTCTTGTAGAAGGAGTATCCATCTCACTAATCTCGGCTTCGAATCCTTCTTGGCAAATAGATAGCGAATCGCTGCGTGATCGGTATGAACAATAGTGTGAGTGCCCACTAGGTAAGGTCGGAATTTGTCTAATGCATAGACCACAGCGAGCAACTCTTTTTCCGTCGTGGTGTAGTTCATTTGGGCCGAATCCATCGTCTTACTCGCATAATAAATTACCCGGAAAAACTTATCCCGTTTTTGACCCAAAAGCGGCCCAATCGCTCGCGTCGCACATCAACTCGAATGGTGCACCCCAATCCGGAGTGATCAAGACCGGCGTCGAAATTAAGGCTCGTTTCAATGTCTCAAACGCCCTCAAGCAATCATCATCAAACTCAAATTTCACGTCTTTCTCGAGCAAGGAACATAACGGCTTCGTGATTTTTGAGAAATCCTTAATGAACCGTCTATAGAACCCCGCATGGCCTAGGAAGCTTAAATCTTGATTTAACATTGGTTGGAGGCGGTAATTTCTCGATAGCAACCACCTTCGCTCGATCAACCTCCAATCCTTCCGAAGATACTTTATGCCCCAAAGACTACTCCCTCTTGCACCATGAAGTGACATTTCTCCCAATTTAGAACAAGGTTCGTCTCCTCACACCGGGCAAGTACCAAAGATAAATTTTTCAAGCAATGGTCGAAAGATGAACCAAAAACTGAAAAATCATCCATAAATACCTCCATTATGTTCTCGACTAATCCGTGAAAGATGGCCATCATGCACCTTTGAAAAGTTGCGGGTGCGTTGCACAAGCCAAATGGCATCCTCCGGTAAGCGAATACCCCATAAGGGCACGTGAAAGCGGTCTTGTGTTGGTCTTCTGGAGCGATAGCAATTTGATTGTACCCCGAATATCCGTCCAAAAAGCAATAATACTCGTGTCCGGCCAAACGATCTAGCATTTGATCAATAAATGGAAGTGGAAAATGATCCTTACTCGTCGCCGCATTAAGTAGCCGGTAGTCGATACAAACTCTCCATCCCGTGACTAGCCTTGTCGCTATTAATTCATCTTTCTCGTCCTTGATCACGGTCATACCCCCTTTCTTAGAGACGACTTGAGTAGGACTCACCCACTCACTATCGGAAATCGCATATATCATCCCGGCATCTAACAATTTGAGCACCTCTTTTCTCACAACCTCTTGCATTGCCGGATTTAATCTTCGTTGCGGTTGCACCCTCGGCTTATGATCGTCTTCTAGCAAAATCCGATGCATACAAATAGAAGGGCTTATTCCCTTAATGTCCGAAATCGTCCATCCAATCGCCCCTTTGTGTTTTCGCAGCACCCGTAATAGCTTCTCCAAGTTAGTAGGTCCGAGAGAAGAAGAAACTATCACGGGATAGGACTCGTTCTCGCCCAAGAAGCAATATTGTAAGTGATCCGGAAACGGCTTAAGTTCTAACTTCGGCACCTCGATCGATCGGTCCTCATCGACAACTCCCCCTTGAACGGGTTTGTTGACATCAAGATAGCATACGTCCCTCTCATTAGATCGAAACTCGTTCGCCTCCAACATTCGAACATACTTTGGCAAATCCTCGGAAATTTCTTCAACATCGGAATGTGAGTAAATGGATTGTGAAATGCAATGCTCCAACAAGTCGGTCGGGGGCGGCATAATAGACTCAATTGGATAACATTCCTCGGGCGCATCCTCGGGCTTCTTCATCGCGTCATAGATGGAAATTTTCAGATTTTGATCATTAACCCAGAAGGTAAGATCACCCTCTTGGACGTCGATAAGTGCTCTCCCCGTTGCTAGAAACGGTCTCCCAAAGATCAATGGTTGATTCTCGTACTCGGGCATATCAAGAACTACGAAATCGGCCGGGAAGACTAAGTGTTGGACTCTAACGAACACATCCTCCACAACTCCCCTCGGATAAGAGATCGACCGGTCCGTCATGAGTAGAGAAATGGTAGTCGGCTTCATCTCCCCAATCTTCAACCTCTTAAAGATGGATAGAGGCATAAGATTGATGCTTGCCCCAAGATCACACAACACATTACGGAACGTTTGGTCGCCAATCATGCATGTCAAAGTAAAACGTCTCGGATCCTTCTGCTTGAGCGGGAGCTTGTTTTGAATGATAGCGCTACACTCCTCTGTCAAATTTATTGTTTCAAACTTCGCCAACTTCCTCTTGCTTGCCACAGCGTCTTTCAAGAATTTAACGTACCACGGCATGTCTCTCAAAGCGTCTAGAAGTGGAATGTTGATATTCACCTTTTGAAACATGTCGATAAACCATTGAAGCTTTTCATCATATCTCAACTTGGCCAATCGCTGTGGAAATGGAGCTTTTACCTCAAAATCCTTCACATTCGAACCTAAAGGATCCTTTCGACCGATAGGGGGGTCGATAGGCTCAATTTCTGGACTTCTGTCTGGGTATCGGGTGGGCCTATCGGCCGATATTCTTGGCTGATAGGCCTGCTGCGTTTCATCTGCCTTCTCGTTCTCGGCTCCCGTTTCTAGTACATCCTCGTTTCCAGATTCCTCAACTTCAGCCCCATGATTACTGTACCTTGTCCCACTCCGAAGCTCGATTGCGTTGCATTGTTGCGTCTTCGGGTTGGTCTCGTCTTGCTCGGAAAATGGCCCGGCTTATGAATTCGGCAGGCGTTCGCCATTTGACCCATTTGGGTCTCCACCATCGACATCTGCTTTGTCAAGGCTATCACCGAGTTTCCAATAGATGTCACACTATGCTCGAGAGCCCGAACCTCTTGTGCCTTTATAAATAAAATCTTTTTGACTCGCCTCTAACCGTTCCAACATCTCTTCCATCGGTGTCTTAGCAATCGGCTCTTGAATAACCCTGTTTTTCACGTTAAATCCCGGTGGTGGCTGAAGAGCATTGTTCGGGTTGGCATAGGAGAAATTAGGGTGGTTTCGATTGTTCGGATAATAGTTCCCCCTATTTCCCCCTTGCCAGAAGTTTCCTCCTTGCACGTAATTTACATCCTCCTCAATTGCAATAGGCTCGTTTAGCTCTTCAAAAACTGCATTGACTCCTAAAGTCTTCTTTCTTAGCATCTCAAGCTCTTTTTGTTGTCTTTCAAATTTCGCCTTCAAATCACCGTAGGCGTCCTCGTCACCGGATGGGACCTTTCTTCTCGTCATCTTCCTATCGGTCACCTCCTCGTAATCATTGTTGACCGCTAGCTCGATGAGATTCTTGGCCTCTTCATAATCGTTAGCAAGAAATCCCCTTTAGGAATAGTCCAACTCTCTTCTAGCCTTCCTCGTCAAACCCCGATAAAACCGAATGTAGATTTCCTCCTTGTCAATTCCATCTTTGTGGGCATTTGCGAAGTAGCTTCTTAAATCGGATCCATGCCTCGTATAAGTATTCATCCTCGTATTGCTCGAATTGCAAGATATCGTTGATTTGTTTTTGCACCTTCGAGGAGGATAGAATGTACTAAGAACAACCGAGTCATCTCTCTCCAAGTACCAATTTCCTTCCGATCTAGGCTCTTGTACCAATCTAGCGCATCGTCTTCTAAGGAGAACCGGAATAGGCGGAGCTTAATGACATCCGGAGGCACTCCGTTTTGCTTGATGGTGGCACATATGTCCAAAAACGACTCAAGATGAGCGTTTGGATCTTCATTAACTCCTCCTCCGTATGTTTGACACTTCACCGTAGCGATGAGGGATGGCTTAAGCTCGAAGTTGTTGGCATCAATCTTCCCCCAACCTCCTTCTTGATAATCGTCCAGCTTCGGTCGAAAGCGGGCATTCAAAGGGATCTTCTCGGGACGAGCGAGTTCTCGTGGTGGGTCAACAATGCCGGCCATGGTATCAATGATAGGTATAGACATAGTCTCGGTTCTCGCTTCTTGCTTCTTCCTCCTCAAAGACTTCTCGATTTCCGGATCCAAAGGAAATAAGTCCTTTCCTTGGGATCTTGTGATCATGCACCGCCTACAAGGAAGAGAAAACAAGATGTGAGGAAACGAGATCGAATATTAATAATAATAGTATACAACCTAAAGTAACAATCTCTTCTTTTTCGAATTATCCCTTTAAGTTTTCTATCAATTCCCCGGCAACGGCGCCAAAAATTGATTGCTGAAATTCGCGTAGTATGGTTTTCAAATCCGATCAATTTTAAAATTTGTAAAACCTCGAAGTATTTCCAAGGTGTCGAACCCAAGGGAATTGATATGTCGAAAATAAAGGAAGTAACTCTACTCAAAATTTGACTGCTATTTAGGAATCCGAAAATTTGGTTTGTTTCTAATTATCTAACTTCAAAAATCGAAAAATAAAAATTAAATAACAATTAATCCTAAAAAATAAAAAATCTAGAACAATAAGATAAGAATTCCAAGTATTATGCAAAGAGAGCAAAATAAAGTGAATTATCTAAATCAAGCAAATAAAGCAAATTAGCAAGATAAAATCACAAGTTGAAAGGTAATTGATCCTAGGGTAGTATCGTCTAATTGAGTTCACACAATCCATTCACTTGATTCCTTTTCCCCAAATTTTAATTCAATCCTAGGAATAATCACAAGATGATAAAAGATGATAAAAGATGATAAAAGATGATAAAAGATGGTAAAAGATGATAAAAGATGGTAAAAGATGATAAACTAGGTCTAGAGGGAGGTGTATATATCATATGGGAGTTAAACTCCCGATTGGAACTAATCTAGGAAACAAAATCTATCCAAAAGAGTCACAATCCGTCAAAACACGAGAACCCGCGTAGCAGCCTATCGGCCTGGCCTATCGATCGATAGGCTGGCCCGATAGGTGGTCTGTCGGTCGACTTCACTCGATAGGGCTCGTAACACCTGTCGGACGCACCTATCGGCCGATAGGCTGGCCCGATAGGTGGTCTGACTTTTGCAAAAATCCGTTTCTTCCGTCCGTTTGACTCGACTCTCGGTCCTTTGTCTCGTTTTGGGTCCTTTTGGCTCTAAAAACCTGCAAACACACTAAAATCAACCCAAACGCGTAATACGGCTCGACTAATCATAAATAAGCCAAATACGAGCACATTAATCACGAAACGAGATAAAAACCTAGTATAAAATCCTAGAAAAATGTGGTAAAATTACCACCTATCACTACTCTTTGGTTCCTCCCATTGCTAACTGAGACGGACCAACCGAGTCGCGCAATAGGATTGACGACGGAATGAATCGAGCTTATTCTCTCTTTATATATATTAGATATTGGATATCTAATTTATTGGACATTGGATGTCTAATTAATTAAGGGACATTGGATGTCTCAATTAATTTATTGGATAAATTAAATTACGGACTAATGAATTAAATATATTACTGGGTGATTAATTTAATTCACCGATATAATTATTTCTAGGAGAAATTAATTATATTATTTTTTATTTAAAAAATTTTAATTAATTGGATTAATTAATTGATATAATACATCGGAACGTATTGGGGTTTATCTGTTTGGACTCAAGAGAGACCGAAACAAACCAAACCCATCCGGTTCTTCTAGATGGCCGCCTCCCCCCTCCCCCACCTACTTACCATCCTTGGTTTTTTTTTTCACCTTAATTGGTGGAAGACATGAGATATTTGTGGGACAATATTTTATTTTATAATGAGTAGGTGATTTGGTATTTTGAAAGAGTGAAAGATAAAAGAAGACATCTCTCTTGATTCTTTTGAAGTGTATCACATGGCTCATTGCAAGTAGAGAGAGAGAGAGAAAATTGTTTTCTTGGTCTTCTTCACTATCTTCATCTTCATTCTTCTTCTTCATAATTTTCTTAGAGAAATATTGTGAGATAATATTGAGAGATAGTGAGTTATACACTTAGAGTGTTATAATCACATTTGAAAGCTTCATCATCCTATTCTAGCCGTAACCTTGGAGGTTAATTGGGTGGTTGTCGTTACGATCGTTTCTCCGGCGCGTGGCAAGTAGAGACGCAGTGTTTTCGGCGTTGGATCATCCTAGAGCTTGTTGTGGATTGGATTCACAAGGGACATCATCTTCTCATCATTTAATCAACGGACTACGAGGGTATGGTTTTGAATCTTCCTTTATTTCGTTTTATATTCGTATATACATAGCTTGATCGATCCTCTTAAGGGATTTGGATCGAATTAGATTCATATATTGCTTCCGATGCGCCTTCATTTTAGGCACCGAATCCCAACAGTGGTATCAGAGCGAGGTCTTGCAATCGTATATATAATATTAGCATTTGGAATGCTTGATTGGATGTTCTTATGATTTAGAAACATAATCGTGTTAATCGTTGATTTTCAATTGTTCATCTAAAAATTATTTTTTCATGATTTTATGTTACAATATAAATCTATTTTCTTTTGAAAAACTGATTTAAATGTGTAATATAAATATTAGAAAAATATTATTTTTGGAATCGGGACAAAAAAAAGAGCCAAAAATGTGAACAGACCCGGCAGCTTGGAGCTGCCCGGGCGCTGCCTTACGGTCCCAGGCAGCGGATTGCGATCCGGCCTTGCGGTCTGGCCCTTCTCGGCAGCCTGTCGGGCGCTGCCAGGCAGTGGATCGCGATCTGGCCTCGTGGTCCAGCCCTGCTCGGCAGCCTGCTGGGCAGTGCCCCGGGCTTGGCACGGTCGTGTTTTTCGACTCTGTTTTTTATATTTCATTCTGTAATTAATTTCCCACAAATTAAATTAGATTTAATTTGAATAAGATATAATTATGGTAATTTGATTCTTAGGGGAATTAATTTAATGAAATTTTTTCTCGTCCGTGACATATTAAAATTAACGGTTGTTTGAATTAATTGGATTAATTCATTTAGATGGATTAATTTGTATTGATTGGATCAAAATTTAGATTAATTATGAATGCCATTATTTTAATCTGATTGGTGCATTAATTTTGAATGGGGATGTAGTTCATGGACATAGTTTTGAATCGTTCGGTTTTATTCGATTGAGTTGTAAAGGCCGTTTTGAGCCTATTTATTTTTCTAGAAATATTTGTATCTATGATGTAATTTTTCAATGTAAAATTTATATGTAATGACGAAGACCGGAGGAAGATCCATTCGAGAGGACGAAGATTCAAGACTCGAGACATGTAATTAGATTACGATGTTTTTGGTTTTAGGAACGGTCTATGAACTACATGATGGTAGCAACTAGGTTGTGTATGTTTTATTCATATGGTATGAATGCTACAAACGCGCTTAAATGAATTAATTTGCAAAGTGTAACATTAATCGCGAAAATTCTCCCACGTCGAAATATTAAGTTTAAAAGGTTTCAAGGTTTTCCTTCCCTCCGTCGAGCTCTTGGAAAATTGAAATCCAAACCGGATGTGCTATGCTTCCGAGTTATCGGGGTAGTCGTTTGGGGAGGGTCGATAAATTCCGAGAGTGCATTGGATGCCTTCGGTTGGAGCAAATTTTATCCCTAGAAACCTGTTAGGTTGCCGGATAAGATTCAATTGCGAAATTGATAAGCGTCGATGGTGTAAACTTAACTTGTTCATGAACTATAGAAACCGTATAGGTTGAGGGTAGTGAACAAGGGGAAAAGAAGATCGAATAATCCATTAAATGGGTTGGTGTTGGACACCACTTTATGAAGATTAATTGACTAGAAACCTGTTGGGTTGCCCTATATTAAAATTTATAAAGAACCTGATCACCACTATGAAGTAAAGCGAACAATACTTCCGGATCTCACATGGTAGTGTGTTATTCCGATAAAAATGGTGGTAGATGGGTTAAAAGAATAGAAAAGACCTTAATTCTATACACAGATCATAATTGAATGAGTCACTAATAAATCTGTCGTACTTAATGTAGACAACTATCAACTCTTAATATGACAATGATCCCACTCGATATACTACTCAAAAGGAACACCTTAATTAGACCTAACTTTGTGAACTGGCTTCGCAACCTGATGATTGTCCTCAGTATAGAGGCACTGGGATAGGTCTTGGAGACGGACATTCCAGCGCCTCCGTTGCGGACTAGAGCAAATCAAGAAGAAATTTAAAACCATGAAAAGTGGGTTAAGGATGACATAAAAGTCCATGCCTATATAATGGCTTCTATGTCTAATGAGCTTCAGAGAGAAAGGCAGATTTTATCTCTCTTAATCTTGTCTTAAAGGCAAAATGACTAAGTCCCCCTTCACATGGACTTTTGAAAGAGCCGCTGATAAACTTGGATTAGTCCATACTGACGTATGTGGTGCTTTGGAAGAAGCACGTGACGGATATCAGTATTTCATTACGTTTGCAGATGATCATACTAGGTATGGTTATGTATACTTAATGAAGCATAAATCTGAGGCCTTTGAGAAATTCCAGGAATTTAAGGCCCTAGTCGAAAAACAAACTGGAAATCATATCAAAGCACTTCGGTCGGACCGAGGTGGCGAGTATATGAGTACAGAGTTTGATGAGTTCTTAAAGGAGCATGGAATAGTATCACAACGTACACCTCCAGAAACTCCTCAGTTAAATGGTGTGTCAGAAAGAAGGAACTGAACCTTGTTGAACATGGTCCATTCTATGCTTATCTATACTGACTTACCAATTTACCTGTGGGGGTATACACTCCTGACTGCTGCTTATGTCTTGAACATATGTCCTTCAAAGTTCGTTCCTAAAACTCTACATGAGATGTGGGAGGGCAGGAAACTAAGCGTTAATCACATTAGGATTTGGGGATGTCCAGCCTTTGTCAAGAAGACTAAGGTGGAGAAATTGGAAGCAAGAGCCGTGAAGGGATGTTACATTGGATTCCAATATGGGATGATGGGTTATCTATTCTATATGCCCGAAGATCAAAAGATCATTGTTTCTTTGCAAGCACACTTCCTGGAAGATGAGTTCATTCAGGAAGGCAGAGAAGGTAGAAGTATTTCTTTGGAAGAATACAATGAAACTCCTCGGGAGACATCTGTACAAGAAGTTGGATCTGAACCTTCTGAAACACAAGTACAACCACCTCATAGGTCTAGTAGGGTGTCTCAATTACCTGAGAGGTATGGCCTTGTGCACCTGGAGGAGCTGGGTCTCCATGAGGTTCCAGGTGAGAGCCAAGAGACTGACCCCACGACCTATGACCAAGCGATGGTGGATGTAGACTCTGCGAAATGACGTGAAGCTATAGAAGCTAAGATAGACTCGATGCATGTGAATCAGGTCTGGACTCTAGTAGGCCGCCCCAAGGGCATGGTGCCTATTGGAAATAAATGGATCTACAAGAGAAAGACTGATGGGGATGGTAAGATTGACACCTATAAGGCCAGGCTTGTGGCAAAGGGTTATACCCAGAAAGAAGGGATCGATTACCATGATACCTTCTCGCCCGTAGCTATGATCAAGTCTATTCGCATGATGCTTGCTATAGCTGCCTTCCGTGATTAGGAGATATGGGAGATGGATGTAAAGATCGCTTTCCTTACAGAATTCCTCGAGGAGGAAATCTTTATGTAACATCCTAAAGGCTTTGTGTCCGAAGTCAATATTCATAAGGTGTGGAAACTTTAGTGTTCCATTTATGGACTTAAGCAAGCTTCGCGTAGTTGGAACCTTCATTTTGACGAGGCAGTCAAAGAGTTTTACTTCGTGCAAAATGAAGAGGAACCTTATGTATACAAGAGGGTTAGTGGGAGCAAGATCGCATTCTTAGTACTATATGTAGATGACATTCTACTAATCGGAAATGATGTGGGAATGCTTAGTTCTGTGAAAGCTTGGCTTTCGAGTAGGTTCTCCATGAAAGACTTGGGAGAAGCTACCTATATTCTTGGAATTCGGCTCTACCGGGATAGAGCGAGGAGAATGATAGGTCATTTCCAAGCCCTCTATATAGATAAAATCTTAAAGCGATTTAAGATGGACTATTCTAAAAGAGGGTTCCTACCGATGCGACATGGAATAAAACTCTCCTCAAAGATGTGTCCTCAAAGTGAGGAACAATGAAAGGACATGAGTAATATACCATATGTTTCGGTTGTGGGTAGCCTTATGTATGCAATGTTGTGTACGAGACCTGACATTGTGCATGCTATTAGCGTGGTAAGTTGGTTTCAGGTAAACCCAGGAAGGGAACATTGGACTGATATAAAGAACGTTCTCAAGTACTTAAGAACGACTAGAAATCTGGTTCTTATGTATGGTGGTGGAGAACTTAATGTGATGGGCTTCACTGATTCAGACTTCCAAGGACAGAAAGACGATTCGATGTCTACTTCTGGCTACATATTTACTCTTAATGGAGGAGCAGTATCTTGGCATAGCGCCAAGCAAAGTGCGACTGCTGATTCCACCAGTCAGGCTCAGTATCAAGCAGCCTCGGAGGCTTCTAAGGAAGGGTTCTGGATTAAGAAGTTTCTGGGAGAACTTCAAGTGATATCATGTGCTGAGGTACCTGTTCTGCTTTTCTGCGACAACAACGGAGCTGTAGCGCATTCCAAGGATCCAAGGTTTCACAACAGTACCAAACACATTGAGAGGAAGTATCATCTCATCAGAGAATTTGTTCGCAAGGGATACATTATGCTGCATAGAGTAGACTCAGCCGACAATGTCACTGATCCACTGACTAAGCCACTTTCTCAGATTAGCTTGGAGTGTCATCTGCAGAACATGGGTATTAGATACCATAGTGTGTGGCATTTAGTGCAAGTGGGAGATTGTTAGGAGTATGCCCTCGAATGCCCCTCAAGGGATGTTAGAGTGAGGGCATTGTACTTGTTATTATGTAAAATCATTATCTAAAGGCAATTGTGTGTTTCTTTATTTACTAGTAGTCACTGGCGTTCCTGACTCGCAAATATATATATATATATATATATATATAGAGAGAGAGAGAGAGAAAATATTCCATGTATTTGAGAGCAAAACATTCCACTCTTTATTGGATAAGGGGATCGGCACTGGAAAGGTTTATGGCCCAAATACTTAATTGTTCGCAAGTCGGTGAAACTTAACTAGGCGTTAAGTTTATGTGAAGACTTATATGATGTGTTCTTTAACTTAGAGAGCACCTGTCTTGTTTGAACGATATCGGTTATACGCGCTATATTGTGGAAGCGTATTTAAATGAAGTGCAAAAAATAAATCGACACAGGATTTATAGAGGTTCGGCCAAACGTGCCTACGTCCTCTCTATGTATCTTTTTCTATAGGCTTAAGATAAACCTTTGCACCTCTCTTCTATCGTTCGAGGGATAACTGTTACAAGCTCGTCTTCTATCGGTCTGAGTAAACCGTTCTCCTACTTGTCTTTATGTCGGTCCAAGTTAAACCGTTTTCCTTTTCTATTAGACAAGGAAACATCCACTCTAGATTTCTATGGGTACTAGATAGACCTCACTTAGATATCGATTGCAATTCTAACAATGCCGGATCCTTGATCCTAATAACACCGAATACAATCGTATCTTTTCTTTTACATCTCTTGTATGATTTTGTGTATAACACTCAATCACTATCAATTCAAGCTCAAATACAACAACTATAATGTTTACAATGATATATCAAGTATGATTGCTTTCCTCAAGATTGTTGTGTGGTTTAATACCAAGTGGTTTGGTATATATAGCCATTTTCCACAAACTAGACGTTACTGCCAGTTTTTATTAGCGTGCGCTAGCCATCTTGCTTAGCGTGCACTTTCGCATGTTGTTGCCTGTTACGTACGTTATGTACTGCATGTAGCGTATGCTATCTGCTTCCATATTCAGTCCAGTGGCTACTGTCTCTCTTTGTTAACGTGCGTTAAGCATTCATTGTAGCGTGCGCTAACCCATATATCTGTTGCATGATTATGTCAAACTGACCATTTGATTCTTCTGACTTTGACCCTGACTTTTCCAAACGTTCTGATTATCTTGAATTCAAACACTTTAGTGTGCGCTATTCCTCATCATTAGCGTGCGCTCTGATCTCGTCACTGCTTACTTCATTCTGTGTTTGAAAGTCTTCACAACGGTAATAAGCCTTCGATAGCGTGCGTTAGTATTCAAGTGTACAGTGCGCTCAGATGACTTTACTTCAGGTAGCTTTAAACTTATCTGATCTGAAGCCAGGTAGCATTAGTGTGCGCTAACCTTCATGTCTAGCGTGCGCTAGCTTTATATTATGATCAGCTTTTTGCATCTTCGACTCCTTGGTTATTTTGCTTCGCCTCTTTGTTGTTTTGTTTTGTTTATCTACTTAATCATCAAAACTCTATTAATGAATGTATAGAATAAAATATTCCAACAATCTCCCCCTTTTTGATGATTACAAAACAACAGCCATGAATGGATAAATACCTGCAAAAATAAAATATATGTATATTTCTACAAAACAAATTTTCGGCTTTGATTGCTTCGTTAGTTCTTCCAACTTTTCTTTTTCTGTCCTTTTCGACTTCTTCGTTTTTTTTCTCCCCCTTTTTGCCTTTTATTTTTCTCGTCATTCTTCCATGACGCTTTTTATCTCATTCATCGCTTTTCTCCCCCTTTTTGTCATCAGCAAAAAGTGTAAAATAAATGAATAATAAATACCAATTGATGTATAAAAAAATGCATGATAGGGTATAACTCCCCGTGACAAAAATATTCGATTAAAAAAAATACTCCCCCTGAGTAAAATACCAATTGCTAAAAATTAATTCTTGGGGACCCAACCGAGAGTTGGTTTTTTCTTTCGAAACATAGACGATATTCGGAATAAAAGTTCCTTTGGAATCCAAATCTTTTTAATTTTTATCATCCGTCGTGGGCTTTTGCAATTCGAAATGTGGTGTCCAATTTTCAAACATTTTTCACAAGGGGGTATTTTGAAATTTATGGATTCGTTTTTAAAATATGGTTTGAATCCCAACCCCCGTTTGTTCAATGTAAACTTTTGAACCGAGAGCATTTGTTCAAATTTCTCTTTTCCACACGAGAATTTCTTTGTTAAATTTTTTAGCTCGGTTTGAACTTTTAAAAGATCATCCTTTCAAATATTTTCATTTTCAATGCACTGAGAATGATCGGTTTCGATAAATTTCCCTTTTTCAAGAATTTTGGAATTTTGAATTTCCAATGTTTTATATTTAGATTTAAGGGATTTGATCTCGGATAAAATATTTTGATAGTCCATATGCAATAGTTCAAATGCTTCAAAAAGTTCATCGTAAGAATTACTTACTTGGCTTTCTACGTCACTATCGTCGAATGAACTCCGGGCCATGAGCGTGAGGTTATTTTGATTCATCAAAACTTCGTCCTCATCTTCGTCGCTCCGTGTTACAACGAGAACCTCCTTCTTGGGTTTTGCTCGGCAATTATTTGCAAAGTGTCCTGGTTTACCACATAATCGACAGTTGTTGTCGAATTTTTTAGATTCGCCCTTTTGGATTTCCTGCTTTTTCCGGTTTAATATGTGTTGGAACTTATTAATATTTTTGGCATAGTATGCCGATTCTTCGCCGCTTTCGTCCACCGAAATTTCTTCTTTTCTTGACATCTTAGCCTTCATGGCTATAGTTATTTCCTTTGGCTTCGGTTTGGCATTCCGAGATTTTAGAACTATCTCGTAGTTTATAAGTGAACCAACCAGAGCACTAAAATCAAGATTGTTTAAATCTTTAGATTCCATAATTGCCGTCACCGTGCCATCCCATTCTCGAGGTAGTGATCGAAGAATCTTTTTAACTTTTTCACAACTCGAAAGTGGTTTTCCAAAACATGTCAATCTATTTGTGATGACCGAAAATCGGTCGAGCATGATCGTGATGGATTCATCTTCCTTCATTTGAAATAACTCGTACTCGTGAAGGAGCATGTTTATTTTCATCTCTTTGACTTGAGACGTTCCCTCATGTGTGACTTCAATCATTTTCCAAATTTCTTTGGCACTGTCACACGAAGATATCCAGTTGTGTTCTTTCGGATTTAAGGCACAATATAGAAGTTGAGTTGCCTTACAATTGTAATGATCATTTTTCCAATCCGCGTCATCATATTCTTCGAAAGATTTAAGCGTACTGTTGGATTTGAGAGAAATTTTCGGACCAAGATATATTACTTTCCAAATCTCGATGTCATACGCTCGGATGAATATTGACATATTTTTCTTCCACGTCATGAAATTTGATCCGTCAAAGAATGGTGGTCGGTTAAGAGCAAGACCTTCGACTGGAGTAATTTGGAATGCCATTTGGATCGACTCCTCGGATGTTAAGCCACTTATTGGAGGTACCGCTCTGATACCAATTGTTGTAACGAGATCGGTTATACGTGCTATATTGCGGAAGCGTATTTAAATGAAGTGCAGAAAATAAATCAACACAGGATTTATAGAGGTTCGGCCAAAGGTGCCTACGTCCTCTCTATGTATCTTTTTCTATAGGCTTAAGATAAACATCTGCACCTCTCTTCTATCGGTCTAGGGATAACCATTACAAGCTCGTCTTCTATCGGTCCGAGTAAACCGTTCTCTTACTTGTCTTTATGACGGTCCAAGTTAAACCGTTTTCCTTTTCTATTAGACAAGGAATCAATCACTCTAGCTTTCTATGGGTACTATATAGACCTCACTTAGATATCGATTGCGATTCTAACAATGCCGGTGTTGGGATTCGGTGCCTAAAACGAAGGCCCAGTGGAAGCGGTAAAACAAAAATTAATTCGATCTGAATCCCTACGAGGATCGATCGATCTACGTATATACGAAAATATAAACGAAACACAAGAGTTACGAGAAAACATACCCTTGTAGTCCGTTGATTAAATGGTATCCTTCTCTTGAGCTATTCCCCAAGCTTTAGGCGATCTCCCTGCAATTCAATCCGGTCAAGGCTCTTGAATGATCCAACGCCGAAAGCACCACGTCTCTACTTGCCACGTGCCGGAAAAATGACCGGAACGACGATCACCTTGCTATCCTCAGAGGATACGGCTAGAGCTAAGTGATGAAGCTTCCAATATGAAATTATAACACTCTAAGTATATAATTCACTTTCTCTCTATGATTTTTTGATTTTTCTCCAAGAACAACAAGAACAAGATGAAGAAGGAGATGAAGACATTTGAATGAACTCTAAGTTCTTTCTCACTCTAAACTCTCACAAGAACCGTGAGTCTTCCAAAAGTTAAGTGAAGTGAGATCAAAGTCATCTTCCCATTCTTATTCAACCCACATAAATCAAATCATATCACATGAGATTCCCCCACCAAGTCATAATCATCTATTAATAAAACGGAATTGAAGACTTGGCGGAAAGTAGGTGGAAGGGGGGCAGCCATCTAGAAGGTATCAGACGAGTTCGGTCCATTTCGGACTCCCGTGAGTCTAAACAGATAAACTCCGATTCCGTTCCGATGTATTTATATCGATCAATTAATCTAATTAATTAATCATATCAAATACACAATGACATAATTCATTTCTCCAAGAAATAATTATATTCATGAATTAAATTAATCACCCAGTAATTTATTTAATTCATTAGGCCGTAAATTAATTTATCCAATAAATCAATTTAGACATCCAATGTCCCAAATTAGATATCCAATATCTAATATTCATAATGAGAGAATAAGCTCAATTCATTCCGTCGTCAATCCTATTGCATGACTCGGTAGGTCCGTCTCAGTCAGCAATGGGAGGAACCAAAGAGTAGTAGCACCACCTAGACAGCCTGGCGGCCTACATTGTACCCCAACTGAGAACAAATGATGGAATCATTCAAGAACCATTCTGTCGTGAATATCAGTATACGTATAAACCCTTCTTTCAAATGTCCCGATCAAGTTATAGGGTCACGGTCAGTCAAATCGTATCTGTACCTGACGCTATACAGGTGTTAATGCAAATCGAGATCATCGAGCTGTCGTGTATCTAATACAACTAGCTCCGATGCTTTGGCCATAGACTTATGATCTCATCTGCCAATAACCGCATAGGACATATAACCGGCTCACTAATGGGAGAAATAATTCTATCTTGGTATTCAGTAGGACCTGCTACTTGCCCGTTAAGATGCACGTCGAGGTTGACCCCTGCCTTCCGGTTTACAGGGTCGAACTACTCTAATGAAAATATTGACATCACAAGCACATCCCTATTAAATCCTCAAGTCGAAGGTTTACGAATACCTATCACAACCTTTCGATTCCGTCATTGACTGTCCCCGAGTGAAATCCGTGTGACGAATCGAGGGTGAGTCGGTTCGAGTATACTAATCCAATTAGCATACCTATAACGTGTGCTCCCACTAACCATTAGCGTTCGACATGCACTCTCCATGTCAAATAACACGTCATACAAGTCTTCACATAAACTTAACGCCCATTAAAGTTTCATCGACTTGCGAACGATTAAGTATTTGAGCTATAAACCTTTCCAGTGCTGACCCCCTTATCCAATAAGGAGTGGAACGTTTTGCTCTCAAATACACGGACTAGTTTCTATATGTATATTTATGAGTTAGGAATGCCAGTAACTACCAGTAAATAAAGAAACATCCATTGTCGTATATTAATGATTTACATAATTACAAGTACAATGCCCTCACTCAACATCCTCTGAGTGGCATTCGAGGGCATACTCCTAACAATCTCCCACTTGCACTCAATGCCACACACTATGGTATCTAATACCCATGTTCTCCAGTTGATGCTCTAAGCTAATCTGAGTAAGTGGCTTGGTCATTGGATCAGCAACGAAGTCGGCTGACTCTACTCTATGCAGCACAATGTATCTCTTTGCGAACGAATGCTCTTACGAGATGATACTCTCTCTCAATATGTTTGGTACTATTGTGAAACCTCGGCTCCTAGGCCTGTGCTACCACTCTGGCAGCGCAGCACAAGGTGTCACATGAAGTTTTCCCAGTAACTTCTAAATTCTTCCTTTGGGGGCCTCCTAGGCCGCTTTATACTCAGCCTAATAGGTGTAATTAGCAATCGCGCTATACTTGGCACTATGCCATGATACTGCTCCTCCATTAAGAGTAAATGTAGCCATAAGTAGACATAGAATCGTCTTTCTGTCCTTGGAAGTCCAATACAGTGAATCCCATCACATTTAGTTCTCCACCACCATATATAAGAACCAGATCTCTAGTCCTTCTAAAGTACTTGAGAACATTCTTTATGGCGGTCTAATATTCCCGAACTGGGTTAGCCCGAAACCTACTTACCACGCTCCCAGCATGCGCAATGTCAGGTCTCGTACACAATAAAGCATATGTAAGCCTACCCACTGCCGAATCATATGGTATATAACTCATTTCCTTTTATTGTTCCTCATTATGAGGACACATCTTCAAGATGAGTTTTATTCCATGTCGCATCGGAAGGAACCCTCTTTAAGATTTAATCTATATAGAGGGCTTGGGAAAAACTTATCATTCTCTTCGATCTATCCCAGTATAGTCGAATCCCAAGAATATAGGTTTCTTCTCCCAAGTCTTTCATGGAGAAATTACTCGAAAGCCAAGCTTTCACAGAACTGAGCATTCCCACATCATTTCCTATTAGTAGAATGTCATCTACACATAGTACTAAAAATGCGATCTTGCTCTCACTAACCCTCTTGTATACACAAGATTCCTATTCAGTTTGCACGAAGTGAAACTCTTTGACTACCTCGTCAAAACAAAGGTCCCAACTACATGAAGACTGTTACAGTCGATATAATGGAGTCTACATCCACCATTGCTAGGTCATTGATCGCGGGTCGATCTCTTGTTTATCACCTGGAACCTCGTGGAAACCAAGTTCCTCCAAGTGTATAAAACTATACCTCTCAGGTAAATGAGATACCCTACTAGACCTACGAGGTGGTTGTACTTGTGTTTCAGAAGGTTCGGTTCCATTTTCTTGCACAGGTGTCTCCTGAGGAGTTTCATTGTATTCTTCCAAAGAAATATTTCTACCTACTCCGCCTTCCTGAATGAATCTCTTCTTCCAGGAAGTGTGCATGCAAATCAACAATGATCTTCGATCTTTAGACATGTAGAACAGATATCCCATCGTCCCAGATGGGAAACTAATGAAACATCCCTTCGCAGACCTAGCTTCCAACTTCTCCACTTTAGCCTTCTTGACATAGGCGGGACATCCCCAAATCCTAATATGATTAAGATTTAGTTTCCTGCCTCCCACATCTCATGTGGAGTTTTAGGAATGGATTTGGAAGGACATATGTTCAAGATGTAAGCGACAGTCAGGAGTGCATACCCCCACAGGTAAATTGGTAAGTCAGTATAGCCCAGCATGGAACGGACCATGTTCAACAAGGTCCAGTTCCTTCTTCTGACACACCATTTAACTGAGGAGTACCTAGAGGTGTTAGTTGTGAAACTATTCCATATTCTTTAAGGAACTCGTCAAACTCCGTACTCATATACTCGCCACCTCGGTCCGATCGAAGTGCTTTGATATGATTACCAGTTTGTTTCTAGACTAGGGCCTTGAATTCCTAGAATTTCTCAAAGGCCACGGATTTATATTTCATTAAGTATACATAACCATACCTAGTATGATCATCTGTAAACGTAATGAAATATTGATATCCGTCACGTGCTGTTTCCAAAGCACCACATACGTCAGTATGGACTAATCCCAGTTTATCAGCGGCTCTTTCAAAATTCCCTGTGAAGGGGGACTTAGTCATTTTGCCTTTAAGGCAGGATTCACAAGTAGGAAAGGGATCCGATCCCAATAGACCCAGAAGTCCAGCTTTTTCCATTTTGTAAACCTTGGTCTGACCAACATGACCAAGTCTTAGATGCCATTTCAAAACTTGATTGGTTTCATACCTACCATGTTTTCCAGTCATAATATTCACAACTACTTTGTTGCTGAGATTTAAATGATACAATCTATTTAAAAATGTAGCAGTACCCACTAGTTTATTTCTGAAATAAATTTTGCAGGAACCATCACCAATGAAAAATGAAAAGCCTTTTCGGTCCATGACCGGAATGGATACAATGTTTTGGTGCCCCTTGGGCAAAACAAGTACATCTTCTAAAGTCAAAACAAAGCCGGATTCTAAACCCAAAAGAAGTGATCCTATGTCGGTTGCCTCGACACTATGCCCGCTTCCGAATGTGATCATAACTTCTCCAGCTCCAAGCTTCCTACTTTATTCCAGATCCTGATTCACGGTACAAATATGAGAACTAGCACCAGAATCCGATTATCAGAAGTAGAAAATACGATGAGAACAATTTGTTTCCAATACTAAAAGTTCTTTACCTGAAGTGCCATGAAGAATCGGACAGTCTCTAGCCCAGTGGCCCAGATCACCGCACTTGAGACAGGCATCCTTCTTCTTCTTGCCTTTTGGAACCATCGGGGCATTGCCTTTTCCCTTAAGGTCCTTAACTTGTGGTCCAGTCTGCTTCTTGGTCTTTTTCTTCTTGTTCTTGGACTTCCGAGATCCAGAAGAAATCACAAGGGCAGACTCCTTCATCCGCGGAGTCTTCATCTGAGATTGAGCGGTCACAATTTTGTTCACTAGCCCATCTAAGTTACATGCAATCTCATTGCAGTTGAAGTTCATAACAAACTGTGAGAAGGATTCATGGAGAGACTGTAGGATAAGGTCGGTTTGGAGAGAAGTATCTATTTTAAAATCAAGAGCCTTCAATCTCTAGATCATGGATATTATTTGAGGACATGTTCCCCAACCTTATCACTTTCCTTCATCTTTGCACCGAATAGTTGCTTGGATATCTCATATCTAGCAGTTTTGTTGTGCTCACCATAAAGTTCGGTTAAGTGAGATAGAATCTGCCTAGCAGAAGTCATTTTCTCATGAGCTCTTTGAAGCTCATTAGACATGGAAGCCATCATATAAGCAAGGACTTTCACGACATCCTTAACCCACTTTTAGTGGTTTTCAATCTCTTCCTGATTGGCTCTGGTCCGCACAGGAGGCACTGGAATGTCCGTCTCCAAGACGTATCCCAGTGCCTCTATACTGAGGATGATCATTAGATTGCAGAGCCAATCCACAAAGTTAGGTCCGATTAAGGTGTTCTTTTCGAGTATAATTGCGAGTGGGTTCAGTGTCATATTGAGAGTTATGTCTGCATTAAGTACGACAAATTAATTAGTGACTCGTTCAATTATGTTCTGAGTATAGAATTAAGGTCTTTTCTATTCTTGTTACCCAGCTCCCACTATTTTTATCTGAATAACACACTCCCATGTGAAATCCGGAAGTATCGTCGCTCTACTTCATAGTGGTGATCGAGTTCTTTATAAATCTTAATAGAGGGGAACCGAACAGGTTTCTAGTCTATTTATTTTCATAAAGTGGTGTCCAACACCAACCCATCTAATGGATGATTCGATCTTCTTTTTCCCCTTGCTCACTCCCCTCAACCTATACGGTTTCTGTGGTTCGTGAACAAGTTAAGTTTATACCATCGACGCAAATCAATTTCACAATTGAATCTTATCCGGCAACCTATCAGGTTTCTAGGGATAAAATTTCCTCCAATCAAAGGCATCCAATGCGCTCCCGGTAATTTATCCATCCTCCCCGAATGACTACCCCGATATCTCGGAAGCATAGCACATCCAGTTTGGATTTCAATTTCCCGAAAGCTTGATAGAGGGAAGGAAAACCTTGAAACCTTATAAACTTAATAATTTGTTGTGGGAGAATTTTCGCGATTAACGTTACACTTTGCACATTAATCATTTTAGCGCGTTTGTGGCATTCATACAATATGAAACAACCATTCACAACCTAGTTGCCACCAACATGTGGTTCATGGACCGTTCCTAGAAAACAAAAACTTCGTAATCTAATTACAAGTCTTCGTCTTGAATCTTCATCTTCTCGAAACGGATCTTCCTCCGGTATTCGTCATTGCATATAAATTTTACATTGAAAATTGCATCCTAGATACAAATATTTCTAGTAAAATAAATAGGCTCAAAACGGCCTTTACAACCCAATCGAATAAAACGAACGATTCAAAACTAAGTCCACGAACCACATCCCCATTCAAAAGCATTCATCCAATAAATACTATATAAATGGAAAGCGTAGAGATACAATGATCCAATCAACAATACGAACCGATCCAATCGATTCACACAATCGATAATATGATAACATTCAAAATAATTTGGTCGACTATAAATATTCCAATTAATCAAATTTCCCTTATAAAATGAAATACCATAAATCATTTTAATCATATTAAATCCAATTTAACATGCGGGAGATTAATTTTCAAGGATACACGAAAAAATCGAGCCGGGTGAAAATCGCTGCTGCCGAGTCGCTGCCGACTGCCGTCGGACACGATCGGGTCGTGCAGCGATGTCAGACATTCCTTCCAGGACATGGCCGTGTCGCTGACACGGTCGAGTCACTCCTAAGCTTCCGGCCGGACACGGTCGGGTCTTCCAGCGATGCTGGTCGGGCTAGGACACGGCCCGAGTCACCCAGGACACGGTCGAGTCACTCTCGACCAGAATGCACCTTTTGACCAAAAAGTCGTCCGACGACGATTTGCGGCTAGATTTTTGACTGGATATCCAATATCAATATTTTCCGACTTTCATATCTTCAATATAAATCATATTTCCCAGAAATTTAAGATTTATATTTAGACATAAACTTACGAAAAATACAACTAGAACGAACGAAAAACATATACCACGATTATGACTAAAATGATTCCAAATCATTCACCATCTAATCAAGCATTCCAAATGCCAATATCGTATATACGATCGCAAGACCTACGCTCTGATACTACTGTTGGGATTCGGTGACTAAAACGAAGGCCCAGCGGAAGCGGTAAAATGAAAATTAATTCGACCTGAATCCCTACAAGGATCGATCGAGCTACGTATATACGAAAATATAAACGAAACACAAGAGATACGAGAAAACATACCCTTGTAGTCCGTTGATTAAATGGTATCCTTCTCTTGAGCTATTCCCCAAGCTTTAGGCGATCTCCCTGCAATTCAATCCGCTCCAGGCTCTTGAATGATCCAACGCCGAAAGCACCGTGTCTCTACTTGCCAAACGCTGGAGAAACGACCGGAACGGCGATCACCTTGCTATCCTCAGAGGATACGGCTAGAGCTAAGTGATGAAGCTTCCAATATTAAATTATAACACTCTAAGTGTATAATTCACTTTCTCTCTATGATTTCTTGATTTTTCTCCAAGAACAACAAGAACAAGATGAAGAAGGAGATGAATACTTTTGAATGAACTCTAAATTCTTTCTCACTCTAAACTCTCACAAGAACCGTGAGTCTTCCCAAAAGTTAAGTGAAGTGAGATCAAAGTCATCTTCCCATTCTTATTCAACCCACATAAATCAAATCATATCACATGAGATTTCCTCACCAAGTCATAATCATCCATTAATAAAATGGAATTGAAGACTTGGTGGAAAGTAGGTGGAAGGGGGGCAGCCATCTAGAAGGTATCGGACGAGTTTGGTCCGTTTCGGACTCCCGTGAGTCTAAACAGATAAACTCCAATTCCGTTCTGATGTATTTATATCGATCAATTAATCCAATTAATTAATCATATCAAATACATAATGACATAATTAATTTCACCAAGAAATAATTATATTCATGAATTAAATTAATCACCCGGTAATTTATTTAATTCATTAGGCCGTAAATTAATTTCTCCAATAAATCAATTTAGACATCCAATGTCCCAAATTAGATATCCAATATCTAATATTCATAATGAGAGAATAAGCTCGATTAATTCCGTAGTCAATCCTATTGCGTGACTCGGTAGGTCCGTCTCAGTCAGCAATGGGAGGAACCAAAGAGTAGTAGCACCACCTAGCCAGTCTGGCGGCCTATACTATACCTCAACTGAGAACGAATGATGGGATCATTCAAGAACCATTATGTCGTGAATACCAGTATATGTATAAACCCTTCTTTCAAATGTCCCGATCAAGTTCTAAGGTCACGGTCAGTCAAACCCTTTCTGTACTTGACGCTATGTATGTGTTAATGCAAAGCGAGATTATCGAGCTGTCGTGTATCTAATACAACTAGCTCTAATGCTTTGGCCAAAGACTTATGATCTCATCTGCCAATAACCGCATAGGACATATAACCCGCTCACTAACGGGAGAAAGAATTCTATCTTGGTATTCAGTAGGACCTGCTACTTGCCCGTCAAGATGCACGTCGAGGTTGACCCCTGCCTTCTGGTTTACAGGGTCGAACTACTCTAATGAAAATCTTGACATCACAAGCACATCCCTACTAAATCCTCAAGTCGAAGGTTCACGAATACCTATCACAACCTTTTGATTCCGTCATTGACTGTCCCGGAGTGAAATCCGTGTGACGAATCGAGGGTGAGTCGGTTCGAGTATACTAATCCAATTAGCATACCTATAACGTGTGCTCCCACTAACCATTACCGTTCGACATGCACTCTCCATGTCAAAGAACACGTCATACAAGTCTTCACATAAACTTAACGCCCAGTCAAGTTTCATTGACTTGCGAACGATTAAGTATTTGAGCTATAAACCTTTCCAGTGCCGACCCCCTTATCCAATAAGGAGTAGAACGTTTTGCTCTCAAATACACGGACTAGTTTCTATATGTATATTTACGAGTTAGGAATGCCAGTAACTACCAGTAAATAAAGAAACATCCATTGCCTTATATTAATGATTTACATAATTACAAGTACAATGCCCTCACTCAACATCCTCTGTGTGGCATTCGAGGGCATACTCCTAACAGCCGGATCCTTGATCCTAATAACACCGGATCCAATCATGTCTTTTCTTTTATCTCTCTTGTGTGATTTTGTGTATAACACTCAATCACTATCAATTCAAGTTCAAATACAACAACTATAATGTTTACAATGAAATCTCAAGTATGATTGCTTTGCTCAAGGTTGTTGTGTGGTATAATACCAAGTGGTTGGTATTTATAGCCATTTTCCATAAAGTAGCCATTACTGCCAGTTTTTATTAGCGTGCGCTAGCCTTCTTGCTTGGCGTGTGCTATCGCGTGTTGTTGCCTGTTACGTACATTATGTACTGCATGTAGCGTACGTTATCTGCTTCCATATTCAGTCCAGTGGCTACTATCTCTCTTTGTTAGCGTGCGTTAAGCATTCATTGTAGCATGCGCTAAACTATATATCCGTTGCATGATTTTGTCAAACTGACCGTTTGATTATTCTGACTTTGACCCTGACTTTTCCCAACATTCTGATTATCTTGAATTCAAACACTTTAGTGTGTGCTATTCCTCATCGTTAGTGTGTGCTATGGTTTCGTCACTGCTTACTTCATTCTGTGTTTGAAAGTCTTCACAACAGTAATAAGCCTTCGATAGCGTGCGTTAGTATTCAAGTGTAGCGTGCGCTATCTTCATCAGGACTTTACTTTAGGTAGCTTTAAACTCATATGATCTGCAGCCAGGTAGCGTTAGCGTGCGCTAACCTTCATGTCTAGCGTGCGCTAGCTTTGCATTATGATCAGCTTTTTGCGTCTTCGACTCCTTGGTTGTTTTGCTTCACCTCTTTGTTGTTTTTTTTTGTTTAGCAACTTAATCATCAAAACTCTATTAATATATGTATGGAATAAAATATTCCAACATGTCTAACACTAATGGTTAGTTTGAGCACACGTTATAGGTATGCTAATGAGATTAGCATACTCGAACCGACTCACCCTTGATTCGTCACACGGATTCACTCTGGGATGGTCAATGACGGAATCAAAAGGTTGTGATAGGTATTCGTGAACCTTCGACTTGAGGATTTAGTAGGGCTGTGCTTGTGACGTTAAGATTTTCATTAGAGTAGTTCAACCCAGAAAACCGGAAGGTGGTGGTCAACCTCGACGTGCATCTTGACAGGCAAGTAGCAGGTTCTACAGAATACCAAGATAGAATTCTTTCTCCTATTAGTGAACGGGTTATATGTCCTATGCGGTTATTGGAAAATGAGATCATAAGTATTTGGCCATAGCATTGGAGCTAGTTGTAATGGATGCACGAGAGCTCGATGATCTCGATTTTCATTAACTCAGTCTTAGTAAGAGGGGGAAGGATTAAGGATCATGCATAGCGTCAAGTACAAATAGGGTTTGACTGGCCGTGATCCTATAACATGATCGGGACATTTGATTGAAGGGTTTTTACGTATACTGGTATTCACGATAGAAAGGTTTTGGAATAATCCCCATCATTCGTTCTCAGTTAGGGTACAGTGTAGGCCACCAGGCTGGCTACATGGTGCTATTACTCTTTGGTTCCTCCCATTGCTAACTGAGACGGACCTACCGAGTCGCGCAATAGGATTGACGACGGAATGAATCGAGCTTATTCTCTCTTTATAAATATTAGATATTGGATATCTAATTTATTGGACATTGGATGTCTAATTAATTAATGAACATTGGATGTCTAAATTAATTTATTGGATAAATTAATTCACAGTCTAACGAATTAAATAAATTACTGGGTGATTAATTTAATTCATAGATATAATTATTTCTAAGAGAGATTAATTATATTATTTTGTATTTAAAATAATTAATTAATTAGATTAATTACTTGATATAATACATCGGAACGGATTGGGGTTTATCTGTTTGGACTCAAGGGAGACCGAAACGAATCAAAACCGTCCAGTTCTTCTAGATGACCCCCACCTACTAACCTTCTTTGGTCTTTGTCTCCCTCATTTTATATTGAGTAGGTGATTTGGTCTTTGAAAGAGTGAAAGATAAAAGAAGACACCTCTCTTAATTCTTTTAAAGTGCATCACACGGCTCATTGCAAGTAGAGAGAGAGAGAGAGAGAAAATTATTTTCTTGGTCTTCTTCACTATCTTCATCTTTATTCTTCTTCTTCATAATTTTCTTAGATAAATATTGTGAGATAATATTGAGAGATAGTGAGTTATACATTTAGTGTTATAATCACATTCGAAAGCTTCATCATCCAATTCTAGTCGTAACCTTGGAGGTTAATTGGATGGTTGCTGTTCCGATCATTTCTCCAGCTCGTGGCAAGTAGAGACGCGGTGTTTTCGGTGTTGGATCATCCTATAGCTTGTTGCGGATTGTATTCGCAAGGGACATCATCTTCTCACCATTTAATCAACGGACTACGAGGGTATGGTTTTTAATCTTCCTTTGTTTCGTTTTATATTCATATATACGTAGCTTGATCGATCCTCTTAAGGGATTCAGATCGAATTAGATCTGTATATTGCTTCCGCTACGCCTTCGTTTTAGGCACCGAATCCCAACACTGAATTCTTTAGTATTTCTTTGAAAGTTTTATCGGGGAAGTTGCGCACTAAATTTCTTTATTCAACTGCTTATCACCCTCAAACCGATTGGTAAATGAAGTTGTTAACAAAACTCTTGTGTTTCATTGTTAATAAGAATTTGAAAAGTTGGGAGTCCGTTTTACCAATTATTGAATTTGCATAAAGGAGTACCATGCATTCCACTACCACGCTTTCACAAATCAAAATTCTGTATGGCTTTATGCCATTAACTCCACTAAACTTATTGACATTGCCGACAAATGACAAGGTTGGCTTGGATGGTAAGAAGATAGCTGAGACGATCAAGTAGCTGCATGAGAATGTCAAAGAGTAATGAGAATCATAATGCGCATAATGCCGAGATGGAAAAAAAAGGATGGTGGCAAGTCATTTCTGAACCGAGATATTGGGTTTCGGTTCATCTACAAAAGAAATCATTTCCGAAAAGACGAAAGTCAAAACTAATGCCTTTTTTTGAGGAGACGGACCATTTCAGATCCTTGAGAGGATGAATGATAACGCCTATAGATTAGACTTACCCATTGACTATAACTACTTTGAATGTTGCTGATTTTGTCCTTTTGAATTTCTGGATTCGAGGACGAATCCTTTTGAGGATCAGTGGAATGATGAGAATCAAAAAGTGAAGACATGCACGGATTATTCATATTCCAAGGAAACCAATAACAAGATCACTAGAAATACTCATGCAAAATTATTTTCATAGGATCAGCGAGAATCAATATGATAATATCTTTATTTATGTTATTGAAGTTGTGTTTATATAATAATATATCTATAATTTTTATTGTAATTTTAATTGTTGTCGGATTATTTAGATCTTCTAAGTTATTTGTATTGTAATAAGATCTTGTGTTAGATCAGAGGTGTCGATATCATATGTAAAGACAAATTCTTGAAACAAAAGCATTCGAAGCCGTTGACTGAAGCAGTTTTAGTATTTCAGACATATCTTCTCCATACAAATTCCAATAAAGCTCATCTTAGCCCAATTGAAAAGATAAAAGAAATCACTAAGATGTTTATGTGACCAAAATATCAAATTCATACATACATTGGTGAAAAATAAGATAAAACTGAAAACATGCGCTCTGATTTTCAGACATGACACATCTCTGTAGTTGGGCATAAATCTATACACGAAACTGATATTTGGGTGATTCACGTGGCCATGAAAATATAAGAGAAGATTCTACATGTTCGTGCATGTCTCACATGAAAAAAACATTCGAAAATCTGAACATACATGTAAAGCAACTGTTGGGAAAAATCCTCCTGATGTTTTGATAATTGCCTCATACAACAAGAATCTTCAAAGTTATAATATCATCCAAGTATGCAGACAATTAGGAAAACTTCATACAGCCTGTCCATCAGTCTATCTATACAGCATAAAATCTCTCAGCAAGTCAAGCACCATATCCTACAACATAGTCTTGAAGACACAGCAACGAAGATGTTGGATACATCAAATAATGTTGTAGGTGTTTTTCTTAGGAAAAGTAAAACACAAATCCAATACGACGGAGAAAACTTTAAACATTTGAGAAAGCAAACATTCTTTATTTATAAAGTATTCATGACTAAAGTAGCATTTAATGCGATATGACGATATTTAATGCGGCCAAAGAGACTACAGTCTGAAGAGCATTTAGTGCTGGTCAAAAAGAATGTCTGAAACATTAAATGTGAATTGCCTTTAATTTGAAATATTCTGATGTCGCCAATCAGAGCAGTCCCAATCTCACCAACCAGCCAACGGTCATATTTATAACGGATCTATTTTCAAGGTTATAAATAGCCCCAAGCAAGAGGATATTGAAGAACTTTGACAATCTGAATATCAAGCTTACAATGGAACTGTATTTCTTCAAACATACAGCTTCATCAAAAGAGGAATTATACAAGTTCTCAACACGAACAGCACACTTACACTGAAAGCTCATCAAGCATACAGCTGATGTTCGGTCTTATCATACCAATCTTACTGTTGAGTTACTTAGCCATGTATGGACTAAGCTTAGCTATATCTGACATGTGTGGGACGAATAGCGCTAAGGATGAAGATTCAATCAGTGTGAGAATAAGCGAGTCGAAAGCCAATCTGTGTGAACGGCCAAAGATGTTATCGACTGTATCAATCTGTGTGAATGATACAACGACATACAATTGTGTACACCGTGATTTTATTAAACAATTTACTCCTGTGTGGAGAACCAGTGGACATAGAGGGTTCACCTCGAACCACTTTAATCAGTGTGTCTTTACTTACTGTATTTACTATTTTCTATTTGCCTGTGTGATTTTGAGAAAATATATTGTAAAAACCCTGTACGCACCAAGCTAATAGAAGACCTTTCAGTTGCTGTATTTACATCAACTTAACCTAGGACTTCCGCTACGCAAACAAATATCGAAAAAGGGTACAACTTATTCAATCCCCTTCTAAGCTATTTATATTGTATACTGTGGCCAACAGTAACTAGACTTATACTTTTCTTGTGACTCTTGAGATAAAGTCTTGATGGATGCTTCAATTCTTGAATGCTTTTGTATGATTAATTATTTGGCTTTTGAAAGGTAGTGCACAAATCCTAGGGGTGGCTCAAAATCTTAGAGAATATTTGAGCATAAATTACTTAAATATTTGTGTGAGGTGAGAGATATAGATTTTGTATGTTTAGGTTTTATACCTATAATAGGCTTGTTTTATGCATTTGTAAGAATCAAAACGTAAGTGAAGTTCAAAAATCATCAAGGTGAGTAACTCCCGGGTGCATTCTTAAATTCCACACCTTTCGAGTTGCTACCACGAGTCATTATGAGGTTCGAAAGTAAAGCCCCCCATTGTACAAGTCCCTGAAAACTTGTGATATTTTAGATTTACACATTCCGATTGCTACGACACGTCAAGTATGTAATATCCGCATTTTTCCTTTTTCGATATTTTTTGTTTTGGTGTATTTTTCATTTTTAGTGACTCGCTTGTAACCGTATTGATATTTTGAGAATATTTAATAATGGACTCTTTGTTATCCGGGTCGGGCCTGTTTTACTCAATTCCGCGTTTAATGTCATTTCCGTCGTTATTTGGTTCGATTCTCGTAATCGTTTTTCGGAACCACCATTTCGGGGTTGCCGCAGATCCGTATTATGTTAGTGTGCATGTGCTGAGCTTCCGTTAGGTGTTTCGATCGTGTATCGTGTATTTCGGATATTTTGGGCTGTTTTGTAATTTTTCAAAGTTATGGGGTAATTACTATCGTTGTTGTTTTTCGAACCTTTGGGTAGTCGGAACCGTGTTTTCTTTTAGTGCTTTAGTCCCGACTCGAACTCATCGTGCGAGTGTCTTATTTCAGTCCGTTGTTTGGTGTCGGATGCGCATTGTTTTCATCCGAGGTAGAATTAGCCGTTTTCCATCTTTGGCTGCTGTCTATACTACTGTCTGCACTCGTTAGCGCTCGTTAGCACGCGCTAATTTTGTTGTGTAGCGCACGCTATATTCGTTTTGTAGCGCACGTTAATGACTCGAGTACAGCAGTGGCAGTAGGTTGTTTCTGTTCTCTGGACGAACAGCTTAGCGCACGCTAAATCTGTACATTACCGCAGGCTATGGCTGAGGCATAGCGCATGCTAGGTGTGTGATAGCGCGAGCTAATTCGGTAGTTCAGACTGTGTAGAATGTTTCTGGACTCGGGATGGCGAACAGGTAGCGCATGCTAACGGGGGACTGTTAGCGCACACTATTTTTTGGTAACACATGCTAACGGGTCAGAACCGCAGATTCTGTACCAGTTTTGAATGGTTAGCGCGTGCTAACTGTGAGCAGTTAGTGCACGCTAAACCATCTGGTTATATATACCCGAGAGTTGACCCAGATCTGCCTACTTTACTCATTTCTCTTCCTCCCCGCGGCCCGAGCGATCTAGAGGCAATTTGGAGGCGATTTCTTCTTCCAATCACATCAACTATCATCTTCCTTGAGTTCTTGGTGTAGATTAACAACATCTACTCGTGTTCTTTGTCTTTAATCTAAGGTAATCTCCTAGAATCCTATTTTTGGGAAATTTGGGTGTTTTCGAGTTTTTTTCCGATTCGTTCCATATTGTTGATTAATCCGTGATGTATACAACTAATATTGGTGGTATTGTTGTTTTCCCTATGAGTTCATGGTAAGTTTCATGGTATTTGTGAATCGAGAGGGTTTGGTTTTGATCCGCCCTCGTTGTTTTTGTACGAATTTACATGAATCGTAGGTGGGTTTCCGGGTGTATTCCATTTCCGTAATTGTTTAGAAATGATTGTGATTGTATTCTTTGAATCGTTAGGTTCGTGGTGGTCGTTTCCTAGCGATCGGGGTTGATTCTCCGTTCCGTTCGTTTCGTCGTTAATTACTCAAGGTAAGTATTCTTGGAAACCTTTATGCTTAACGTGAAATGGTGATGTATATATGTGTGTGCTTTGCTCACCCCGGGAGGGTCTGACGAGGCCTCGGGGGCATCCATGACTTCACTCCGGATTCACGAGCTTGTTCGCTAGCCAGTTCGGAGGGTCCTTAGAGGCCTCGGATGAGATCAGTGGTTTCGCCCCAGTCCTAGGCGATGCCTGTGCGTGATTTGTTTTATGATTATGGCCTGTTCGGGAAGATCCTTAGAGGCCGCGAATGGGACTAGTGGTTTTGCCCCAGTCCTAAGCGAATTTATTGTTGACTGTTCGTTTTCCGGAAAAGACATGTCTGGTTTTGGATTTTGAAATGACTTGATGCATATACTATGAAATGTGTAAGCGAATTGTTTACCTTGATTGCTTGTACTAGCGTAATTGCTAACCTCTTTGGGGACCCATTTTGGGGAAATTCTTGTTATGAATTCCAGGTGGCGTTCAGCCGGTCGAGCAGGCACTGGAGCAGTCAAGGATGCTGGCCGGGGATGTTGACGTGTGCAATGGAGTCCCTTTATTTTCGTTGTCCATTTTGATGTGTTTGATTTCCAAACTTGTGAACCTATAGATAGTACTCGCGAGTACTTAGACACTTTTGATTTGGGATATGTTTTTATGTTGAATCGTATTTGTGAATTGGGGTGATGTCCTGTTTACCGGTTGTACCGGATGATTTCATTTAGTTATTGTTGTGGTGTTGTGTGTTTCTCGCTAACCAAGATGGTTAGACGAGTGGTATTTCTTATTTAGCCTGATGGGTCCCATGTAGGGGTCAACGGTGCTGTAATATGCTCTGAATATCTTGGGGATGCTACAGAAAATGATATTGGAGCCCAGGTTTATGAATACCTAGGCTTGTCGGTTATTTGGGTCTAGTTGTGTTTTGTTTTGCACATCATCATCATGTTGCCAGCGCCTCGGTACATCTAGTGTTCGTAAGTTTTCCTTACTCGATTCTTTTGCTTTCTCGTATCGTACTTCTGTTTCTTGTACTGTGATTGTTTTCCTCTCGTACTTATCATCGAATTGCTTTTGCTACCTCTTATCTCCAGTATGGATGCTGGAAGAGGTCGAGGTAGAGGTTGTGGCCGTGGTCGTTGACACGGCCGGGGATGTGGGGTGGCCACATCACACTCTTCTGAAGCCGGCAGTACTGATGGCCGTCAGAGCCATACTACTACTCAGGAGGGCGTGGCTGGTAATGGCGCTGACTTTGCTGTTGTAGCTGTAATGCAACAGATGGTGAACCAAATGGCTGCGATAGCCTAGGCGGTTCAAAACCCAACTCTGGCTCATGCTGCTCTGGCCGGGGTGGATCGTTGTCTTCAGGATGTCACCAAGATGTATCCTTCTCAGTTTTCTGGGGCTTCAGACCCGATTGGCTAGGAGAGGTGGGTCAAAGAGATGTCCAAGTTCTTTACTGCCACTAATTGTCCTGAGGATCGCAAGGTCCCAATCGCCCAGTATTTTCTCACTGGGGATGCTGCTGATTGGTGGGAGGCTGTCGAGCCTCAGGATCATGTTGCTTCTTGGGTCGAGTTCAGAGACCTTATGGAAGTAGAGTACTGTCCATGGCCAGTTCGTGAGGCGCGGATTCATGCTTTTTTTGATGCTCAGCCTCGAGATATTCCGGTTTCTCAGGACATTGAGGATTTCAACCGGGAATTGGGCTATGTGATGGCCCAGGTTAAGGAGGAGGAGGACAAGATTTGCCACTTCTCGAGGCGAATGAAACCAAGGATTCGTGATTACATGTCTGGATTCGCCTGCACCACCTTAACGGACTATCAAAGTAGAGCTCTTGCTTATGATATGTCCTTGACGGCCAGTAAGGCGGCTGGATAAAGTAAGAAACATAAATCCATAGGTAGCTTTTCGGGTCAAAAGGGTGGAGTTCAGCAGAAGTCTCAGTCTGCTAATTTTCCTGCGGGCGGCTCGGCTCATTTTTTGGGGGGGTTTCGGGATACTGCGAGTGCCTCCACTCATGACTCCGGATGTTTTAACTGTGGCAAGCCGAGCCATAAGAACCGAGAGTGTCCTCTTCCGTCGTTGACTTGTCATACTTGTGGTCAGTCGGGCTACAAGGCTTCTTTTTGTGAGCGTTTAGGGTAGACTCTTGGTGCCCAGGATTCTTTTCCAGCGCCTAAGGAGCCGAGTGTGAACCAGGGGTCATTTGCTCCACCGCCTGCGCAGAATGCAAGCCGAAGGAGAGGTCTGGGCCAACCCGCTAGAGGGGGAGCTTCTAGTGTCGGCTTTGCTCATCCGCGTGTTTATGAGATGGGGAGGGCCGATGATCCAGCGGCTACCGTGGCTACAGGTACCATTCATATTCATACTCATCCTGCCAGTATGCTTTTCGATTCTAGTGCTACGTATTCATTCATCTCTCTGGAGTGTGTGCACCATTTGAGTCTTGACTGCTTGTCGTCTTGTGAGCCTTTCATCGTTAAACTTCCTAGCGGTGATAGAATCGTTGGTGATCGAGAGATCCGAGACTGTTCTGTGGTTATTTGTGAGAGGGCTTGGCTCTCTAATCTTATTGTTGTGAATATTGAGGGTGAGGATTTGATTCTCAGGGATGATTGGCTCGAGCGGCATGATGCGATCATGAACTACCGAGAATCATCACCATGTTAGCTGAGGACGGCAGCGAGCCCTCTTTCACGGGGCAAAAAAGGGGAAACCAAAAGTTTGTAATTAACTCCTTGAAGGCGATGAGACTCCTGCGGAAGGGGTTTACTAGTTATTGGTGTTACGCCCTGAAGGCGGAGGATGGTAGAGTCGAGTTTTCATCGATTCCAGTCATTAGTGAGTTCCCTGGTGTCTTTTCTAACGAGTTACCGGGGTTGCCACCATACCATGAGGTTGAGTTTACTATCAAGTTAGAGCCGGGTGCGGCTCCGATTTCGAAGGTGCCTATCGCATGGTACCTTCAGATATGGTTGAGTGGAAGAAGTAGTTGAGTGAGCTTCTTGATTCGGGGTATATTTGACCGAGAGCTTCGCCTTGGGGCGCACCGGTCTTGTTTATGCAGAAGAAGGATGGTTCACTGTGTTTATGTATCGACTATCGCGAGCTAAACAAAGTAACCATCAAGAACAAGTATTCCTTGCCGAGGATTGATGACTTGTTTGATCAGTTGCAGGGAGATGCGGTATTCTAGAAGATAGACTTGAGATCGGGGTACTATCAGCTTCGGGTGAAGGAGTCCGTGTTGGGTACGGATTCGGATATTTGCGCCGTTTGCGGAAGCGTAAATAAAATTGAGGAAAATAAATGACGCAAGGATTTATAGAGGTTCGGCTATAAACGAGCCTACGTCCTCTCTTTATCTTTTTCAAAAGGTTAAAGATAGAAACCTCTACGCCTCTCTTTTATCGGTCGAGGTATAACCGTTACAATCACGTCTTCTATTGGTCCGTGATAAACCACTCGTACTTGTCTTTGCGTCGGTCCAAGTTAAACCGTTTTCCTTTTCTATCGGACAAGGAATCAACCGCTCTAGCTTTCTATTGGCACTAGATAAGCCTCACTAAGATAGCGATTGCGATTCTAACAATGCCGGATCCTTGATCCTAATAACACCGAATCCAATCGTATCTTTTCTTTTACCACTCGTGTATATGTTGAATGTATAAACACTCAAACTAACAATTAAGCTCAATATTACAACAAAAAGTATATCAATATGAATCTCTGATGAATGTGTAGTATGCTTGAAGTTCTTGTACTCAATCAATACCATAGACATGGTATTTATAGGCTTCTTGATCAAACTAGCCGTTAGCTGCCAGGACCTTCATTACGTACGCTATATACTTCCCATTACGTACGTAAGCATCGTTTACGTACGTTAACCTACTGGTTACGTCGTTAGCATCTTCACAAAGCATCCGAGGAGTCTCGTCATTTTGATTACGTGCGTTATCATTTCCGTTAAATGCGTTATCACTACGTCGCTTCGACGTCATATATCCGTTGTATGCTTTGCTGACTTTGACTTCTCCAACGTTCACTTGGTTTGAACTACATTACGTACGTTATCTCTCATCCATTACGTACGTTAAGCTGCTTACATTACGTACGTTAATGATCACATATTACGTACGTTAGCTTTGTGTTTCTCCAGCATTTTGCACTTCGTTTCCTTCGATGCTTGGCTTCGTCTCTTCGTTGTTTTGTTTTGCTTATCAACATTAATCATCAAAACACTTTTAATTTATGTATGGAACAAAATGTTCCAACAATCTCCCCCTTTTTGATGATTACAAAACAACACTTCGTCAATGGGATTTTTCTGCAAAAAATATAAATATATGTATATGCGTACAGACCAAAGTTTTCGACTTTGTCCGTTTCGTTAGTTTCTTCTCCCATTTCTTTTTCGACTTCTTCTTTCTCCTTCTTTCCTTTTCTTTTTCTTTTCGTTTTTTCAAATTCTCATCATCTTTTCGACGTCTCCTCATTTTTCTTTTTCTGTCATTTTTTCGACTTCTCCTCTTCATTTTTCAATTCCTTCGTTTCTCCCTCTTTCAGGGTAAATCCCATTTTCCTCCTTTCTCTCCCCCTTTTTGTTTTCATCAAAAAAAATTGAAATAAATAATACCAAAATATAAAATATGCATGATACAATTTATGAATATTTGCATAAAGGGTAAAAACTCCCCGAGAATAATATCTCCTCTTAAAAAAATATACTCCCCCAGATTAAAATACAAAAATCAATTTTTGGGGATCCAACATATAGTTGGTTTTTGTTTCGAGACATAAACAATATTTGAAATATTTGTTCCTATAGGAACCCAAATTTTCTTAATTTTTATCGTCCGTGAGGGCTTTTGCAATTTGAAATGTGATGCCCGATTTTCAAACACTTTTCACAATGGGGTATTTTAAAATTAACGGATTCGTTTTTCGAGCGTGGTTTGAATCCTAACCCCTCTTTATTTAAAGTATATTTTTGAACACATAACATTTGTTCAAATTTATCGTTGCCGCACGAGAATTTTCTTGTCAAAGATTTTAGTTCATCTTGAACTTTTAAAAGATCATTCTTCAAAATATTTTCATTTTCAATACACTTTGAATGATCGATTTCAACAAATTTTCCCTTCTCGATAATTTTGGAATTTTCAATTTCCAAAGATTTAATTTTAGATTTAAGGGATTTGATTTCCGATAATGCATTTTGAAAGTCCGTATGAAGTAATTCAAATGCATCAAAAAGTTCATCACTGGAGGATGTACTAACCTCGCTTTCGACGTCGCTATCGTCGAACGAACTCCGGGCCATGAGAGCGAGATTATTTTGATTGATGAAATCATCGTCTTCATCTTCATCGCTCCAAGTAGCCACGAGAACCTCCTTCTTGGGTTTGGCACGGCAATGCTTAGCGAAGTGGCCTGGTTTTCCACATTGTCGACAAGAGTTGTCGAACTTCTTTGTTTCGCTCGAGATATCCTTCTTCCTCCGGTTTAATAAGGTTTGGAATTTATTAATATTCTTGGCATAATATGCCGCTTCTTCGTCGCTGTATTCCAACGGGATTTCTTCTTTCTTTTTCGACATCTTAGCCTTCATGGCTAATGATTTTTCTTTCGGTTTCGGCTTCATACTTCGTGATTTTAACACGATCTCATAATTAATTAGCGAACCAACGAGAGCACTAAAATCGAGTGTGTTGAGATCTTTGGATTCCATAATCGCGGTCACGGTGCCGTCCCATTCGCTAGGTAGTGATCGTAAAATTTTCTTAACTTTTTCACTACTAGATAATGGTTTTCCGAATGACGCAAGTCCATTTGTGATGACCGAGAATCGGTCGAGCATATTGGTGATGGACTCGTCACCTTTTATCATAAATAACTCGTAGTCATGGAGAAGCATATTGATTTTCGTCTCCTTGACTTGAGTCGTCCCTTCGTGTGTGATTTCTAGAATTTTCCATATTTCTTTCGCATTCTCACACGATGAAATTCGATTGACCTCTTAGGGTTTAAGGCACAAAATAAGAGTTGAGTAGCCTTACAATTTAGATGGTCATTTTTCCAATCGGCATCGTCGTATTCTTCGAAAGATTTGAGCGTACCGTCGGTTTTGATTGGCACTTTAGGGCCAAGGCAAATAATCTTCCAAATCTCGATGTCGTATGCTCGGATGAATATCGACATCTTTTTCTTCCATGTCAAATAATTTGAGCCATCAAAGAAAGGTGGTCGGTTGAGAGCAAGGCCTTCGGCAGAGCAAGTTGAAACGCCATTGGATCTTTTCTCTAGCGGGTGTTAATCCGGTGATAAAGAGACCGCTCAATACCAATTGTTGGGTACGGATTCGGATATTTGCGCCGTTTGCGGAAGCGTAAATAAAATTGAGGAAAATAAATGACGCAAGGATTTATAGAGGTTCGGCTATAAACGAGCCTACGTCCTCTCTTTATCTTTTTCAAAAGGTTAAAGATAGAAACCTCTACGCCTCTCTTTTATCGGTCGAGGTATAACCGTTACAATCACGTCTTCTATTGGTCCGTGATAAACCACTCGTACTTGTCTTTGCGTCGGTCCAAGTTAAACCGTTTTCCTTTTCTATCGGACAAGGAATCAACCGCTCTAGCTTTCTATTGGCACTAGATAAGCCTCACTAAGATAGCGATTGCGATTCTAACAATGCCGGATCCTTGATCCTAATAACACCGAATCCAATCGTATCTTTTCTTTTACCACTCGTGTATATGTTGAATGTATAAACACTCAAACTAACAATTAAGCTCAATATTACAACAAAAAGTATATCAATATGAATCTACGATGAATGTGTAGTATGCTTGAAGTTCTTGTACTCAATCAATACCATAGACATGGTATTTATAGGCTACTTGATCAAACTAGCCGTTATTGCCGGGACCTTCATTACGTGCGCTATATACTTCCCATTACGTACGTAAGCATCGTTTACGTCGTTAACCCTACTGATTACGTCGTTAGCATCTTCACAAAAGCGATCCGAGTCTCGTCATTTTGATTACGTACGTTATCATTTCCTTCGTTACGTACGTTATCACTACGTCACTGCTGACGTCATATATCCGTTGTATGCTTTGCTGACTTTGACTTCTCCAACGTTCACTTGGTTTGAACTACATTACGTACGTTATCTCTCATCCATTACGTACGTTAAGCTGCTTACATTACGTACGTTAATGATCACATATTACGTACGTTAGCTTTGTGTTTCTCCAGCATTTTGCACTTCGTTTCCTTCGATGCTTGGCTTCGTCTCTTCGTTGTTTTGTTTTGCTTATCAACATTAATCATCAAAACACTTTTAATTTATGTATGGAACAAAATGTTCCAACAGTCCGATGTCCTGAAAACAGCTTTTCGGGCGAGATACGGACATTATGAGTTTGTGGTTATGCCCTTCGGGCTAACTAACGCGTCAGCAGTGTTCATGCAGTTGATGAACAAGGTTTTCATCGAGTATCTGGATAAGTGTGTCGTCGTCTTCAATAACGATATCCTTATCTATTCGAAGAATGAGGAGGAGCATGCACATCATATGTGTCTGGTGTTAGACATTTTGAGGACCGAGCGACTCTATGCGAAATTCTCAAAATGTGAGTTCTGGCTGATGGAAATGATGTTTCTGGGTCACGTGATTTCAGACAAGGGGGTCCGTGTGGATCCACAGAATATTGAGGCAGTGGTGGATTGGGCACCACCTAAGAATGTGAAGGAGGTCCATAGTTTCTTGGGTTTGGCTGGATACTATTGTAGGTTCGTCAAGGGGTTCTCGAAACTGGCTCGGCCACTTACACAGTTGCTTCAGAAATCCGAGAAGTTCGTCTGGAATGACGAAAGGCAGTCGAGTTTTGAGGAGCTAAAGAGGCATTTGACTTCAGTCCCGATTCTAGCATTGTCATGTGGCAACGAGGGTTTTACTGTTTACTGCGATGCTTCGGGTCAGGGTCTTGGGTGCGTGTTGATGCAGCATTAAGGAGAAGTCTCCTAGATTTGTAATTCACGAGGATGGTGTGTTGAGATTCCAGAGTTGGCTTTGCATACCAAACGACTTGGAATTGAGGCGGAGTATTTTGCATGAGGCCCATGCTACGCGTTACTCAGTTCATCCTGGTTCGAGTAAGATGTACAAGGACATAAGGAGGAACTTTTGGTGGATTTATATGAAGGAGGAGGTCGCATAATTTGTAGCGAGATGTTTGACTTGTCAGGAGGTCCAAATCGAGCATCAGCGACCAGCCGGGTTGTTGCAGTCGCTTCCCGTTCCAGAATGGAAATGGGAGGATATTTCGATGGACTTCATCACGAGCTTGCCGAGATCGAAGTTTGGTATGAATATGGTCTGGGTGATTGTGGATCGTCTGACCAAGTCCGCACACTTTCTGGGCATCAAGGATACTTGGGGTCCGAAAAGTTGGCTTGTGCATTTATTGCGCAGATTGTGAGGCTTCACGGTACTCCGAAGTCTATTATTTCGGATTGGGATGACCGTTTTGTATCGCACTTTTGGCAGGCGGTACATAAGGCGTTGGGTACTCATTTGCGTCTGAGTACTTCTTTTCATCCTCAGTCGGATGGGCAGTCGGAACGCACTATCCAGGCATTTGAGGATATGTTGCGTGTTTGTGCTCTCGATTGGAGCAGTGATTGGGAGGAGCATTTGTCGTTGATCGAGTTCACGTACAACAATAGTTGGCACGCATCGATTCGGATGACACCGTATGAGGCGTTTTATGGGTGGGGATGTCGGTCGTCGATTAGTTGGAACGAGGCGTCCGATTTGGTCAGGACCGGACCGGATATCGCCTTGGAGACGAGGAAGAAGGTGGAATTGATTCGGGAGAGGATGTTGACTGCTCAGAGTCGACATAAATCCTATGCTGACGTTCGTCGTCGACCTTTGGAATTCGAGGTGGGAGACCACGTTTTGCTAAAGGTGTCGCCAACGAGGGGAGTTTTCTGCTTCGGGAAGAAGGGAAAGTTGCGTCCGAGATTTATTGGGACCTTTGAGATTCTTGAAAGGGTCGGCGAGTTGGCGTATCGTTTGGCATTGCCTCCAGCTTTGAGTCACGTCCATAGCATTTTCCATGTATCCCAGCTGAGGAAATATGTTCCGGGTCCTAGTCATGTCATCTACTATGGTGAGCTCGATATCGTTGAGGATATTACCTTCGAGGAGCGTCCCTTGAAGATTTTGGAGCACCGTGAGAAGCGACTGAGGCATAAGACATTCCTTTGGTCAAGGTGTAGTGGTCGAGGCATGGTGTCGAGGAGGCAACTTGGGAAACCGAGGATAGAATGTGTGCTAGGTACTCCGAGTTGTTTGTTTCTTAAGTTTCGGGACGAAACTTGTTTTTAGAGGGGGAGAATTAATGTCCGCATTTTTCCTTTTTTCCGGTATTTTTCGTTTTGGTGTATTTTTCGTTTTTAGTGACTTGCTTGTAACCATATTGATATTTCGAGAATATTTAATACTGTACTTTTTGTTATTCGAGCGTGTTTCGGACATATTTTACTCAATTCCGCGTTTAATGTTATTTGCGTCGTTATTTGGTTCGATTCTCGGGATCGTTGTTCGGAACCGCCGTTTCGGGGTTTCCGTAGATCCGTCTTATGTTAGTGTGAATGTGGTGAGCTTTCGTTTGGTGTTTCGATCGTGTATCGTGTATTTCGGATGTTTTGGGCTGTTTTGTAGTTTCCCAAAGTTATGGGGTAATTACTATCGTTGTTGTTTTCTGAACCTTTGGGTAGTCGAAACCATGTTTTCTTTTATTGCTTTAGCCCCGACTCGAACTCACATGTGGGTGTCTTCTTTCAGTCCGTTGTTTGGTGTCGGATGCGCATTGTTTTCATCCGAGGTAGAATTCGCCGTTTTCCATCTTTGGCTGTTGTCGATACTACTGTCTGCACTCGTTAGCGCGCGCTAATTTTATTGTGTAGCGCGCACTAATGTCGTTGTGTAGCGCACGCTATATTCGTTTTGTAGTGCACGTTAATGACTCGAGTACAGCAGTGGCAGTAGGTTGTTTCTATTCTCTGGACGAACAGCTTAGCGCACGCTAAATCTGTACATTAGCGCAGGCTATGGCTGAGGCTTAGCGCACGCTAGGCGTGTGACAGCGCATGCTAATTCGGTAGTCCAGCCTGGGCAAAATATTTCTGGACTCGGGATACCGAACAGGTAGCGCACGCTATAGCTCGATAGCGCGCTATCGAGGGACTGTTAGCGCACGCTATTTTCTGGTAGCACACGCTAACTGGTCAGAACCATAGATTCTGGACCAGTTTTGAATGGTTAGCGCGCGCCAACCGTGAGCAGTTAGCATATGCTAAACGATCTAGTTATATATACCCGAGAGTTGACCCAAATCCGCCCACTTTACACATTTCTCTTCCTCCCCGCGGCCCGAGCAATACAGAGGCGATTTGGAGCCGATTTCTTCTTCCAATCACCATAACTATCATCTTCCTTGAGTTCTTGGTGTAGATTAACAACATATACTCGTGTTCTTCGTCTTTAATCTAAGGTAATCTCCTAGAACCCTTATTTTCGGAAATTTGAGGGGGTTCGAGTTTTTGTCCGATCCGTTTCGTATTGTTGATTAATCCATGATGTATACGATTAATCTTGGTGGTATTCTTGTTTTCCCTACGATTTCATGGTAAGTTTCGTGGTATTTGTGAAATCGAGAGGGTTTGATTGCGATCCGCCCCCGTCGTTGTTTTTATACGAATTTACATGAATCGTAGGTGGGTTTCCGGGTGTATTCCATTTTCGTAATCGTTTAGAAATGGTTGTGATTATATTCTTCGAATCGTTAGGTTCGTGGTGGTCGTTTCCTAGCGATCGTGGTTGATTCTCCGTTCCATTCGTTTCGTCGTTAATTACTCAAGGCAAGTATTCTTGGAAACCTTTATGCTTAACTTGAAATGGTGATGTATATATGTGTGTGCTTTTCTCACTTCGGGAGGGTCTGACGAGGCCTCGGGGGAATCCGTGACTTCACTCCGGATTCACGAGCTTGTTCGCCAGGCAGTTCGGGAGGGTCCTTAGAGGCCTCTAATGGGATCAGTGGTTTCTCCCCAGTCCTAGGCGGTTCCTGTGCGTGATTTGTTTTATGATTATGGCCAGTTCGGGAGGGTCCTTAGAGGCCTATGGGACCAGTGGTTTTGCCCCGGTCCTAGGCAAATTGATTATTAACTGTTCATTTTCCGGAAAAGACTTGTCTGGTTTTGGATTTTGAAATGACTTGATGCATGTACTATGAAATGCATGAGCGAATGGTTTGCCTTGATTACTTGTACTAGCGTAATTGCTAACCCCTTTGGGGACCCGTTTTGGGGAAATTCTTGTTACGAATTTCAGGTGGCGTTCAGCCGGTCGAGCGGGCACTGGAGCAGTACGAGGATACTGGTCGGGGATGTTGACATGTGCAATGGAGTCCCTTTATTTCCGTTGTCCATTTTGATGTGTTTGATTTCTAAACTTGTGAACTTATAGATAGTACTCGCGAGTACTTAGGCACTTTTGATTTGGGATATATTTTGTATGTTGAATCGTATTTGTGAATCTGGGTGATGTCCTGTTTACCGATTGTACCGGGTGATTTCATTTAGTTATTGTTGTGGTGTTGTGTGTTTCTCACTAACCGAGATGGTTAGACGAGTTATATTTCTTATTTAGCCTGGTGGGTCCCGTGTAGGGATCCATGACGCCGTAATATGCCCTGAATATCTTGGGGGTGTTACAAAGTAGAGGTTTGGAAGTAAACTTTCTTACTTAACTTGGAAAGATCCTGGGAATTGAAAGATTGACTTACAATGTCGGTTACCACCGATTGTGAGTCGCATCACTCGTGGATAAATGTTGGTTAAAGTCAATGATGTTATAAATTAACACAAGTAAAATAATCGTAAAAATTAACAATTTGTATTGATACTTATAAGTCGTAATTGATTACTTAAATATTTTTAGACATCATTTTTTGTTCAGTAATTTAGTTATATTTACCAATAAAAATTTTAGATACAAAATTATGGATAATACCAAGTGTAGTTTGGTTATTCTAATACACATTTGGATGTTGTTTATTATTTACCATTTATTTATCCTTTCCAATGCCATTCACAAATATTGGGCTACTTTCAAATAATTTGGATACCTGATTAGTGTATTCCGATACCTGTGGCTGTTATGAATCATTTAATTTTTATAATATATAACAATAAAAAATAGATGGACACATTTTTGGATATTTACTTTCAATGTTGTTATTTGGTTACTTAGACATAAATATTTAGTTGACATTTATTGTTGGACTCAAATTATTTATATTTGCAATCAACAAACCCATGTATACATTTGGATTCATTCAAATAGTAATCTAACAGGATATCATATTCCTATGTAAAGAAAAAAATATTAAACGGGCAACTAAAGTTTCATCTTCAAATCAAACACCTGTTGCAACTAAAGTTTCATCTTCAAATCAGACACCTGCTGCTATAAATTTATGGACAAAAAACACAATTCAAATCTATCGTGTGTCATGCGAGTTTTCTCGAGCAAAAATAAGAAGAATAATCAAGCAAAAAAATATAGAATTCCTAAGGAGTATGGTGAGATGGCGGGGTTGGTGGGGTGCGGTTGGTGGTCGGGTTATTGGATCTGGTAGGGTGGCACTCGTTTAGGAACAATTGTTGATGGAGGTAGGTAGACGGTGTGGTGGTGATGCGTCAGGCGGTGAGGATATGATGCTGCTCCTTATAATGAAAGTCCTTCTGGATATATGTCTTAGTGGATCAAGGTGAACGATAGTGTTTTGATGGTGCATCGTGCAACGAACGGTGGACATAGAGTATTCTGCAATTGTGTTCCTAAGATTTGGAAAACTAAAACATGGCTGAGTCAATACGCAAATTCAATATTGTGTTTTTGGACCTTATGAATATGGAATAAAAAAAAGAACGATTGGAAATATATTAACTTAACTGCACAATTTAAAGAAAGTGATATTAAGTATTAACAGCACTATTTGCATCTTTCAAGGGGAAGAAAGAGAGAAAACTAAATATGGTCAGTTCATATTATTAATGTAAATAAAAAATCAAAAAGATGTTACTTGTGTAATTATTTTTGATAGTATACTAATGTACTACTATTTAAGTAAATATTAGATTATGTAAATTTCTCTCGTCAGAGCGGAGTATACTTGAAATTCAAGCCCATAGTTGACAGGAGATCCGCGCAGCATTCATGTAAATCGATCACAGTACTTGTCACAACTGAAGAAGTGTTATCATAATTTATTGTATTTTATTATTTGGGTGATGATACAATTATGAATTATTTTACAGTATCTTTGAAAATTTTGACTCCATAGTATGTTTTTTCAAATTTATGACGTTTTCATAACATTTTTAGTGACAAACAAAAGATTATCACCAATTTCCACTTTTCAATCATACCAATCAGTCATAAATTTTAATATATACTAACAATAAGATGATAGTATACTATATTCCTAACAATACATTGATAATCACACTGATTAAACAAATCCAAGTATGGCCTTTGTGATTAGTCACTAGTCTTTTTATAGACTTGCTATATTTACAAGTACAGATGGGTATCCAAAATTGGTCCCGCCCAAAAATTTAGGGGCTAGACTTGATTTCAAAAACTGAAGTCGTTCGGCCCTTCCCGTTTCAAACAAAGGGATCGAGATTGGGTCTTATCATTAAATCCCATGTTGTTCCGAAATAGAAAAAACATTGATTGTATTAGTCAATGTACACAATGAGATATGTGTGAGCAAGTTGTTAGCTATAATTCTTCTCACACCTCAGTTCTCACTTTCTCTCCTCCCTTCCCAAGCTTCATAGACGAGTCCGTCTCTCCAAAAGAGTTGCATTTGCAATTCTTACCGATTGTCCGTCCGTCAGTTTCTTTCTCATAATTTAGTTTTTGTGAATCCTTTGATGACTTGATCTCGGAGAAAATGCTTTAAACCCCTCGCATTTGGACATATGTGCGATTTGCCCCCTAAACATTGAAAATGTGCAGAACCCCTAATAGTTGCCGCATAGTGCAAGTTCCCCCAAAAATTGTACTATCCGGTGAGTCTTAAAAAGGAAAAAATGATTTAACCCCCTCACTTTTGGACGTACACCATTAAAAAGGTCCAAAATCCCCCCGACTATTGTCGCATAGTGCAAGTTCCCAAAGTTGAACTATTCGGCGGTTTTATGATTAAATAATACAATTCTACAATACATCAAGTGTACAACACATGTGGCAGGGTTAAGATCATATTTTAACGCATGAGGCTTTCTTCAAAAAAAAATTCCCGATAGCGGACAGCCAAAAGCAATATCGTAGCCGACAGAAGAAATAGGGTAGACTGTCGGGTATTTACACGGTTAGTGAATAGGCGGATGTACTATTTTAGATAAGATTCAATGTAGGGATATCAGTGACTAGTATGATCAATTTTGAGTAAATGCATAAATCGAGAAAATATAATAAACATATGGCTGTTCAAAGAGATCTACGCATTTTTTGTTTTCTCATCAATATCAGTAATGGGTCATTAGATTTTGAAGCTAAGTGGTATAGTACTAAATGTAATATATCAACTAATAGTAGTACAGAAAACTATTAATGATGGATCATTTACCTTCTTCAAATATTAATAATTGACAAGTCAAAACTTGCTTGTATCATGTGTACTGAAGAAAGCCCTAAATAATCATTTTTCATGCGTCAAAGAATGATTTTAACCCTGCCGCATCCAAAGCTGGGGGTTGTAGTGTTTTCACTTAAAACTCGCCTGATAGTACAATTTTGAGAGAACTTGCACTACGTGACAATCGTCAGGAGGAATTCAATGATTACGCGGCAAATATCACATACGATCTAAAAGTGAGGGGAGTGTTTTCCTTTAATCTATATGCATCCTTTCATGATTTAATTTCTTTCCACACGAAAGGATTTAACTTCCTTCTAGACTTTGACCAGGATGTTCATTAGCTACAGACCAAGTCAACAACTCAATTATAACCTGCCAGGATCACGTTTGAAAAACACCGATCCTGCTCGTCCCATCCCAAATGGGTTCACCCTAATCTCGGATGGCTATTTACAAGTACAGGAAAAATGTTGAATAGAAGTGAAAACAGTAGTGTTCAAGTTTGATTCAATTCTTATCGAGATGTAAACATTATGTGTAGTTTAATTTGATTTTTAATTGAATCGAGCTTCAACGAGTTCTACTCGAGCTTTATAGAAATCGAGTTCAAGTAGCTTTGATAATTTCACATTATTTTTTCTAATCACCAAAAACTTGACCAAGGTTCACAATAACAAATTGTTTCCGATGAGCTTTTAATGATATGTCTCGAACGAATAACTTGATATTGAATACTCATGACAAAGAACCCAATACTACGCTGTCAATTTCCAGCAGTAAATTACGTAAATAATGGGGGGGGGGAGCTGGAATGAACAAGAAGAAAGTTGATAGTGGAGATTCAGGCAATGACTTGCTTGACCTCCATATCTTCCCATAGGAGAACATGACTATTACTAGGTTTTACGCGATGCACAGAAAGTAGCTCCCATCTCCATGTAATCTCCATTTTACTAAAATGATGCTGGAGAACCAACAGATCATAATTCCAATACTCGGGCCACGACATCCAGCATCACGGAGAACAAAAACAACCATTTACGAACATATAATATAACAAATGAAATAAAGGGATTCTTATGTTACACTGACTGCTCAATGTCACAACACACACAAAAAAGCATCTTAGGAATAAAAACTCAATTGAACAATTATGACAATCGTCAAACAAGAAACTTCACAGTATCGGCAACGGATACTTTAACAAGCTAACTTGAACAATCCTTAGACATGCCTACTCCATTCGAATTTTGAGAAAGTCTATCGTCATATAATGTTAGAACCCAAAATAAGTCCATAGTAAAGTACCCGTCTATCTGGGTCCTTGAGCCCGCTGTGTATCATAAGCTCCCCAAGCACCAGGCCCAGGTCCGTACTGAGGATAACCTTGTGCAGCAACAGGTGCCTGATACAAGATCCAATACTCATAATTCGTAAGAAAGACAAACAGTGCCCCAAAGACAAAAGCATAAACATGATTAAGAACTCACCGGCTGCATTGGGTTTGTCGGTGTCATGCCATAACCAACAGAATAGGGATTTCCGGCATATCCCGGATATCCAGGTTCAGGATTGCTATAATTAGCATTATAACTCACACCTACATAAATAGAGCTCAAGACATCAGGCTATTTTTATACCATATATGATCAGGTGGATGCACCACAAAATCAAACAAAAAACAGCTCTCGTATAGAAACTTAGCGCTAAACTGGTCTTCTGATCTCAAAAGAATCGACGTAATTAGAAACAGTGGAGATGAAATAAGCACATTCAGCCTTCAAAAGAAGTAAGAGCCTTTTACAGGAAACTTTCAATGTCACAACATACTGGAATATTCAGTTGAAAAGCTTTGCCAAGGCAACATTCAAAAGGCTAATGAAAAATACATGCTGGATGCAAATATAATATATTGGTTCAAGTTCACAGCTTTAGTTACTGTCTTTCTGAGGATGCCACCAACTAATAAGTAAACTATATTAACTATGATATCGCGACAATTGCAATCTTAACAACTTTTTGAAGAATGAGTACTTGTAACTACCAAGTCACAGGAAGGGAAAAAGGACTTTTAGAAAACAATTTTGCTAATTTTTATACTTGGTTTCCATCTAGCTCAGATGGCTGTAACTACTTTATTTATTTATTTTATTATAACTTTCCTTCAAATAATTAACAAAAATGGCAGCTGGACAAATCTAACAAACATGAAAGACAATATAATACATGTGTGTTCATGCATAGTTTGGTTTCTCTGGTTTCCATAGGTGGTGTATCATATAGCAGTGACGGTGAGAACAATTTACAAGTAAGATTGCATTCTCTTCCCTCCAAATTTCCTATAGCGTCACTCACCGTCCACCTTGACATTTTCATGAGGAAGACCACCAGCACAAATGAACAAACTAAAAGAGAGGAAACTCTTTCTAAAAAAACTCCACACATGAGCTGTCTCTATGAGAATTAATACCCGGATTCCCAACAGCAGCCGCAGCCGCAGCAGCAGCAGCATGAGCTCTTTTTTCCACACTAGCCAACTCGGCTCTAAGTTTTTCCATCTCTCGGGCCATTGTGACTAAATTATTCTCCATCGCCTTACCATGATCAAAGCTTTCAGCAAAGCTCTTCTTCTCATGTTCGATAGCAGCCCTAGAAAGCAACAACAGTTTCATGTTTACACACAGAGAATAGAAAAAGGCCAAAAAAACACCCACCATCAAAAGTATACCATACCTAGCTCGCTCAAGCTCGTGCTTCAACCCTTCGATTTCCGCCTTAACTGCTGGAACCTTCTGCAAATCTGAAGTAACTCTACCTAAATCTTGAGTCATCATTTGGACCTGTGCACTAAGATCTTGTTTAGCAGCAGTTAACTCCTTAATATCCATGTGGACCTGCATAAGCTCAGATTTCATAGCATTGACAGCATGAACTTCATTTTCCAATTTAATAGATTTCTCAAAAAGTTCCCTCGTCTCAAAATCCTTTTCTGCATGAAATGCACGGGCAAACCTGTCCGCCCGCTGAAGTTCATGCTGTGCCAACTCCAGTTCTTGTCTAAGTGCCACATGAGTTGCAGCCAGTCCCTGGTTATCAACTAGCAGAGTCTGGATATCATCATGTTGTGCTGCCAAACGCTCCTCTATGATTGCAGGGTGAGGAGGGAGCTGTCTAGGGCCCGACAAATTATAATGGGCTTCCCTCATTTCGTCGTGTAATGTTGGATGAGATACCCCTCGAAGGCCTCTGGCAAAGGGTGGTTCCTGGACAGGAGTCTGGAGCAGCCCACCATGTGGGGCTCCATTAGGAGGAACTGGAGGCCCTCGATTTCTTGCTGACATTTTTGTTAAATACTAGGTTTTCTTGATTCTTTGAGTAAACCAAAGACCGATAACTCTACAACAAAAAGGAGATGGCCAAATGAGAAAAGAAAAAAAATTCTTACCAGAGGTTCTCAAATAAGTAATAAATTGATGGGGTTAAAAAAAACAGAAGGAACAGATTATTCAGAAAGAAAAAAAGATGATAATGCGGCAAATAGAAATTCGATGAACAACAATAATCTGATGAATGAGAATATCACTGGAGGTGAGCAAGAAGATAAAGAAAATGAAGAATGAGACCAAAGGCGGATCTATACTAGGGCTAGGCCGGGCTACAGCCCTCCCGGGAGTGGAAATTTTCGCAATTCTTCTATTACTTAGATTCCCGTCACGCGTAAGTTATCCCAGGCAGGTAAGCAAAGATCCACGACGAGCTGGAGGAGGAGCTCGGAGACGATATTGGCACAGGGCGGGCGGCGACTTGTTATATTAAGAATGGGTAGGTTTAAGATTTGGGCTTATTGATCAGTTTATACATACATCTAGGGCTTAGGGAAATCTCGAGGTCCCGGTCTCCCGATTGTCCGAGTCTCGAAAATCATTAATTTGGTGGTCTCGATCCCAGTTCTGTTCGGGACTATAGGAGTCCCGATTCCCGAAATGAGATAAATGTAAATCCCGGTCTCGGAGGACAATTTCTCGGAATGTCCCGAACATCTCGATCGGGACAAAAATACCCGATCAGAAAAGGAAAAAAAAATGGGAAAAATTTGGCAAAAAAAAATGGCAGGAAAATTCATAATTGAAATTAGAAATTTCAATGGGAACTTCGGGATAGTCCCGATCAGGACTCGGGACTCCCCGGACCACTTCGCCAGTTCGGGTCAGGTCGTTTTTTTGTCCGATCTGTTTCATCGCGGTTCGTTGCATCTGTCGGAGACTCGGTATTTTAAAATTAAATATTTTTATGTAATTAATTTTGCATAAAAGTAAAAATTTAATTTTGGAAATTCACAGGCTGGTCGGGGAGGAGTGACGAGATGCTTGATTCAGTGGGAGATATCGAGCCGAAGATTTTCTCGGATATAATTTAGGGACAAAGACATGATAATTCATAATTTTATTATTCCTTGCATTTATTTTGGTTTTTACTATTTTGGATGTATGCCATGTCTGAATTATGCGTGGTATGTTTTCTTACACGCGAGGATGGGAAAATTGAAAACTTTAAGGCTTAAATAACTAAGTGATTAAATTGATTTTTTAAATAAAATCAAATTAGCCTCCATAATTAATCTAAATTGTGAAGTAATTGGCTTGCGCGTTGATATTAGGATCTTCCCCCATATCAGATGTGCTAATTATAGGCTCACTGATTTTTAATTTCAAATGATAACGAAAAATAAATATTATTTTTTATGATAGGATCTCTCCATCTGTAGACTATTATTTAAAAGATGATATTTTAAAGGTTGTTAAATTATGGCATTTACTTAGGCGTATTAATTAATAAGCTCTCCATCGGAGTCCATGTTAATTAAGACATGGCCAAGAGGAACCAACTATTAATTTTACTTGTCATAACGTAAATTGACTATAGAGTAAAATCGAAGACGTAAAACTCTACTTGAAAAATGTGTGTAAATATCCATATCATGGCTTACATGTGCGAATTTTTCGAGGTGTTGGTTACTAGCATATACATTGTGTTTTGAGGTTTTTCAGTGTATTCTGATACGTATTATGTGATGGATGTTTTAATTTTATCTCAGATGCCTTTTAATCCACTTGCTGTATTTCTCAAAGAAATCAAACTTGATGCCACTAATTTGGCTGATTGGAAACGTAATCTTAATATTGTCCTAAACTGCTGAAGAACACAAGTTTGTTCTTACTGAGGAATGCCCATTAGAACCAGATGTGGATTCGACAACGGATGAGGTGAAAGAATACATTAATGAAAGAAATCTGATGAGATGGCTCGCTGTTACATCTTGACTTCTCTAGCAAATGTATTGCAGCATCAACATCAGCATCAGAGCATGGGCACGGCCGCAGAGATGATGAAAATCTCGGGGAGATATTTGGTCATAAGAACCGGGCAGCTTGGTAAAATACTATGAGGATCTTGATGATGACCCAAATGCCGGAAGGCACCATGGTAAGAGATCATGTTCTAAATATGATTTCTCATCTAAATGAACTTGATATCATAGGGGCTACTATCCATGCAGAAAAGCAAGTCAGCTTCTTTCGAAGCACAGGGAACCCTGCCCGATCTAATCCTAGACAACTTACCTAGAAATTTTGAGCAGTTCCGCCTAAACTACAACTTGAATCGCAGGGAATATTCTTTGGCAGAATTGCTGACAGAACTTCAAGCTGCAGAAGGACTCTTCAGGCAAGGATCTTGCGGCAACTGGTGTTTCAACTTCTAAGCCTAAGTGGGGGGAAAAGAAGAAACAAGTAGGCCAGAAGCAAGTGGAAAGTCTCAAGGTAAAAAGCAAGGCTCTTCAGCATGAGGCGAACAAAAATACAAAGGGAAAGTGCTACAAGTGCAGTCAGAAAGGACATTTCAAAGGGGACTGCCTGCTCTTAAGAAAGATATGTTTCGTGCACTAGTAGTCAAAATATGTTTGGCAGCTTGTCCTACCACTTCCTGGTAGTAGATTCAGGCACCACTGATCATGTTTGATTTGACTCACATGGTTTTTAGGTAACCAAGCAACTTAGTGCGGGCGAAATCACCATCAATTGGGGAGATTATTCAAGGCTTATGGCTGTAGCGGTGGGAGTCGTGCAGTTGAAGATTAGTGATAAAATATTAGTCCTTAATAATGTATTATTGGTATCTGATTTTAGAATGAATTTAATTTCAGTTTCTAAATTTAGTTGTGATGGTTATTCAGTTTATTTTGATGGTGATGCTATTATTAGAAGAAATGGTGAATATGTTTGCAAATATATCTATACTGATGGACTATATATCATTAATACTGCACAAACTCCAATGTATAAACATAAATCTCTTAATTCTTTGGCTAAACCTAAAAAGAAAAAAGAACCTTCTGTAATATCCGCAATTTTGGATTTCTGGTAATTTTATTTTTTCGGCGGAGGTCCGTTTCGACGACTCGCTTGGGACCGTATCATCATTCTGAGAATGATTAATTCTGCACTTTTTGTCATCCGAGTTTGTTTCGGTATTGTTTTGTTGAGTTCCGTGTTTCTTAACAACTTTTCCGCACTCGTGTTCGATTCTTGTGAATCTCGTCCGAAATTACTGTTTCGAGTTTCCCGTAAGTCCGTTTAACTTTGTTAGACATGTTGTGAGCTTTGGTTTGGTGTTTCGATCGCGTATCGTGATTTTCGGACGTTTTGGGCCATTTTCGTAATTTCCCAAAGTTTTGGGTAATTACTTCCGTTGTTGAATTCCGAGCCTTCGGGTGGTCGGAATTGTGTGTTCTCTTAGCCCTTAGATTCGTCTTTGCGAGTACTTCGTGACCGTATCTTGATTCGTATTCGGTTTGGGTTTCGGTGTCGTTTTCTTGAGTTCAGTGTTATTAAACGACTTTTCCCAAATATGAGTCGACTTTGTAGAATCACCATAAATTCTTGAAAACTCCAAAGACTTTGAATCTTTTCAATATTATAGAGCATCAAGTTAGCTTTCCAATGGTTCAAGCGGTGAGTCAATCGGAGTCCGGACGAGAGAGTTATGGTCGAAATAGCTCGGACACTCATTTTCCGGTTTGGCGAGCGGCTGTACCACCTGTGCCGCGGCACACTTATCTTGAGCCGCGGCACACGATCCAGTTAGCCTATTTCTGCGGATTTTGTGAGATGAATGCTCATTTCATCTCTTCCTTCATTCCTCCTCCTCTTGGCGATCTTATGGGCGATTTTTGGGCGTTTTGCATCATCAATCACGAGAGAACTTCATATTCTTCAAGTTTTTGGTGTGGAATAACAACTCCAACAATTGTTCTTCATCATTAATCCAAGGTAAATTCTTGAAACCCTACTTTTGGGTGAATTGGGGGTTTTGTTCGTTTTGTCCGATTTAACCGTAATAACTTAGATTTGTGATGTATTGATGATTATTTAGATGTATTCTATCATTTCCCTTGTTATTCCATGGTTGGATCGTTTCGATTCGTTATTTTGGTCGAGTTCTTAGTCAACGCCTTGAAGGTGTCCGACAAAAGGTCTTAGAGGGGGATTAGGCGTTGTATGATTATTATCCATCGTACGATTGTTGATTTATCATTGGTATGACTTAGGGACGAAATTCTTGTGAAGAACTCGAGTCGGAACCCTTCCGTTCGTTGTCTTCTTCGGGTCCAAGCTTCGGTCGAACCGTGTTCTTGGAGCGTTTAGTAGCGGTTATTAAGGCAAGTATCTTATTATACGACTTGTATCTTGTGACTAGTAATTACGTATGATATGTATGACGATTTTGCTTGCCTCCGTAAATATGTTCCGTTTGAATTGGTTGTGTTTTCCGAAATTTGAAGGCTTTGTGATAATAGTGATATATTGGTATCCGTGTTAGGCGTCGTGCCATTTGTGCAGGATTGCGATGTACATATGAGATGGTTGTACACGTGGTTGTTCAATGTATTGTGTACCGAATGTGTGTTATGTTGGTTAAGACTCGTTGTGATGATCATGATATTTGTGTTGTTTTGGTTTACATACTTGATTGTACATTTCAGTGTAATGTGGAATGGCTTGACATTTAATGATTATGAATTGTATCGTGTCGATGTGTGTGTGTTCCAGGTAGGGTCAGCGAGGCCTGCGGAGTTCGGTACATGATGTGTACGAACAAAGTGTGTGATCCGGTAGGGTGCAGCGAGGCCTCTGGAGTCCGGTACATGACGTGTACGGACAAGGTGTGTAATCCAGGTAGGGTCTGACGAGGCCTCTGGAGTTCGGTACATGATGTGTACGAACGATGTTGTGGCCGGGTAGGGTCCGTTGAGGCCTCCGGAGTTCGGTACATGATGTGTACGAATAGTGTGTGTGGCCGGGTAGGGTCCGTTGAGGCCTCCGGAGTTCGGTACATGATGTGTACGAACAGTGTGTGTGGTCCGGGTAAGGTCCGTCGAGGCCTCCGGAGTTCGGTACATGATGTGTACGAACAATGATCGTGTAGCAGTGATTGTTCGGGTAACATTTTAAATATGGATCTCGGACTCATAATGATATATTATTTAGTATGCTTTGAAACGAGAATCGGGCTAAGACCCTAATGTTTACGAAAAGGTTTTGTAAATTGGGACTCGAGGTCCAAAAGAATTTCTGCTTTAAAAATCCCCGAGATCATGTGTTCCTTTTCAAATATCTCTTACTTGAGTTCGAAATTCTAAAACTTCTGGGAACATTTTGATAATTGATTTACGTATTAAATTCGTAGTTGCTATTTGCTTGTTACATTTCGTATGGTTTGATACTTGCACTAGTAAAGCGGTGGAGTTTTACTAACCCCCAGTATTCGGGGTGGATGTCTGCGTCCGGTACATGCGAGTTCGGGAGCGATCACGGGATTGGCACAAGGGGATGACGAGTGCGATACTAATCAAGAGTTGAGAGTTGGTAGAGTTTATTTGTATTGTTAGAGTTGATTCGGTCTTAGTTGTATTGTATTTCGAACCTGTGTGGGTAATGTTGTTAGTCGATCCTGTTGATAGAGTTGTGTGACCTCATCGGTGCATGTGTTTTTGTGTAAGTGACCTTAGCAGTGTATTATTATATTGTTTGACCACTGGGCAAGCATTTGGTTGTTTATGGACGTTTGCTGGTAGATCCTTGCGGAAAGGGTTTACGGCGTGTAATATTCCCATATGGTTTTGGGGGTGTTACATTTATGGTATCGGAGCTTAGGTTGCGGAAACCTAGGTGTCGGGTCGAGAGTCAGTCGTGGTTTGTCGAGTAATGTGTTGTCTTGTCGTTCGAGTCGTCGGGTGACAAGTTGAGTTGTGCGTAGTCACAACGTGTCGGATATGTTGTCGGATGAGATTAGTATCGTGGCGACCGTCATCTCTGTGCGGCTGTGGATGTAAGTCTCCCTTCTTTGTGTTGTGCCTCGTGTGACACGAGCTATTTTTATGATTATGAGTTAATTGACGGAATCCTCTTATGGATTTTGATTTCGTGATATGTGATCATTTGACTCCGTTTTTCGTTCATATGAGGAGTAGTGTTCTTTGTCTTGTGCATGTTTGATTTTATTTCTTTTATCCATTGCGTGAGTTCTTTTGTAATGGCTTTCGGTATTTTACCGAGTTTTATTTCAAAACCAATTCCCTTAACCGAGTTTTTGGCATTATGGCCTTGATCATTTTGGCGAAATTCTTATGACGGAATTTAGTATTTTGTAAATGGCTTTTGTGAGTTTTGAAATATTACCGTCATCGACCTTTTTGGCATTTTGTAAATGGTTTTTATCTGGTGGGTTCCGGTAGCGGGACCACGGCGCTATAATGTTCCGTGTAATTATCGAAATTTTTGGGCCTTCTAGCCCATTGAATTATCTTTGAAAACTTTGAGTACCTTAGAAAATAAATTCCGAGACGTACTTTTAAAATAAATTATTTTCTCGTGGTACATCCAAGGTGCCAATATGTTTCAAGATTCTTCTACCTCGAGGACCAAAATGTTTTGAGATATTTCCAATATTTTAGAAACACTTTTACTTAGACCCGAGGGTGAATATTTCCGAAAGTTTTTCACGAAAAGAAAGTGTCCTCATTTTTATCGAATGCGAAATAGTTTTCCAAAGTCTCGATAACGATGTTTCACGATTGTACTTTTTTTTTTTTGAAGGGTGATACTCAAGATCAATCGGTGTTTCCAAAATTGTTTTCAAAAGGAGGTTTTCGTTTTTAAAACCTATCTATTCCCATTTGAGGGCTGGGTATGTATGTGTGATGTTCGCGTTGTCGTTATGATGTTTGCTCTCGAGTATGATCGAAATGGTGGCATGAACGTCGAGGCGTTGCCACGCATTTGTTGTACTAGCCCTCGTGAGAGGTGTGAATTGGTGTTTCTTGTTTATCGCCTCGTGGTGATTTGCGTGTTGTCGCACGAGTGTGAGCCGTTGAATCTTGGGTTTGTACGTTTGTGTACATGTGTGATTGTTTCATAATGTTTGTAATTATGTCTTTGGTTATCGTTCGGGCCGTTGAGGTCGCCGAACGATACCGTCGTTGTTGTAGTGTTTGTGTGTGTATTACTTTACGATGGTAATCGTTGTATATGATATGTGTTATGATTCTTTGTTGTCTTTGAGTTGGCATCTCCGCTATATTGTTTTGCGACGTTATACCCCATTGTATCTAGCATTTGTACTTTCGGTATGCCGAGCCGAGGTGTTTCAACCGTGATGTGCCGGGCATGCACGTGTAAATTGTCCTTCTCGTCGATGCTTGGCGTTTGAGGACACCGAATTGATTTTGCGGGTGGCTCCGAGACTTTCGGAGTTCGCGCTTCAGACAGATATCAGGATCGACTCTGAGAGACCCATGGGAGATTTTCCTGTCGGATGCTTTTTGTGTTGTGACCTTGTTTCCGTTGTTGTGAGTTGCGGGGACGACATTTCTTTTATAAGAGGTCGGATGTAATACCCATACTATATTTGACTTCTGCAGTTTCTCCTTCTAAATTCTATCGACTTGCACGTGTTCGTCGATACTTTTGAACTTGTTTGATGTCTCAGTTGTCATCGTTGAATCAGTTGTGACCTTGTTTGAATCGACTGTTTATCATCGTGACCTTCCCGAGTTCGGTTCGATTCTTGTGAGCCTTGTTTGGAAGTAATATCTTTCACTTTCTACGAGTTCTTTTAATGCACAGGTAGAAGTGGGGACTTGAGTCATTGTTCATTTGTTGTAATTCGATCATTGTTATTTGATCATTATTGTTCGATCATTGTTATTTGATCGTTGTTGTTCGATCATCGTTATTTGATCATTGTTGTTCGATCATTGTTATTTGATCGTTGTTGTTCGATCATTGTTATTTGATCATTGTTGTCCGATCATTGTTATTTGATCATTGTTGTTCGATCATTGTTATTTGATTATTGTTGTTCGATCATTGTTGTTCGATCATTGTTGTTCGAATGGGGTTGTCATTTGTTGTTGCACGATCTCGTCGCGAAGAATTGTCGTTCACCGTTAGTCAAGCTGTTTGAGTGTGGCCAAGTGGGTCACCGATCAGTGCATTGTGAGACCGTTGCCAAGATGTTCGGGAATTGGGTTTTCGTTCCTACTCGGGGAGTGCCTGGTGGTGTCCCGTGATGTAGTTGTGTATCGTACTTCGTGCTGTAATTCGTGTAGAAATTGTTATTTGTTGCGTGAACTTTTTGGTTTTGTTTGTATTCTACCAGGATGTTTTATTTTAAGTTTCGGGACGAAACTTATTTTTAATAGGATAGAATGTAATGTCCGGTATTATCGTTTTATGTTATCTTGAATTCTTTGTGTCTTGACGTCGGACATTTTCTTGTTGACGAGAATCGGAGTGAATTCTATCATAATACTATATTTGTTTCTACCGCATAGTCGTTGTGGTCCGGTGCGACTTGTTGTCGCGTGCGTTTCTTTGATTAAATGTGTGCATGTGATGTGTTGTTAATTACTCGTTATTGTTTTGAATCATTGTCGGTGGCGTTGTTATGGTCGTCGTGGGGTGTGTTTTCACGCTGTATGTTCTTTCGCGTTGCTTGTAACGTTTTGCCGTTGGGCGCGATTTTTTTTTCGGTTCTTGTGTATCCCGTTGAGTTTTCCTGGCGGGATATTGCTTCTCCCTACTTGATTTAAGTTTCGGGACGAAACTTCTTTTAAGGAGGGTAGTCTGTAATATCCGCAATTTTGGATTTCTGGAAATTTTATTTTTAGTGAGGTCCGTTTCGACGACTCGCTTGGGACCGTATCATCATTCTGAGAATGATTAATTCTGCACTTTTTGTCATCCGAGTTTGTTTCGGTATTGTTTTGTTGAGTTCCGTGTTTCTTAACAACTTTTCCGCACTCGTGTTCGATTCTTGTGAATCTCGTCCGAAATTACTGTTTCGAGTTTCCCGTAAGTCCGTTTAACTTTGTTAGACATGTTGTGAGCTTTGGTTTGGTGTTTCGATCGCGTATCGTGATTTTCGGACGTTTTGGGCCATTTTCGTAATTTCCCAAAGTTTTGGGTAATTACTTCCGTTGTTGAATTCCGAGCCTTCGGGTGGTCGGAATTGTGTGTTCTCTTAGCCCTTAGATTCGTCTTTGCGAGTACTTCGTGACCGTATCTTCGATTCGTATTCAGGTTTGGGTTTCGGTGTCGTTTTCTTGAGTTCAGTGTTATTAAACGACTTTTCCCAAATATGAGTCGACTTTGTAGAATCACCATAAATTCTTGAAAACTCCAAAGACTTTGAATCTTTTCAATATTATAGAGCATCAAGTTAGCTTTCCAATGGTTCAAACGGTGAGTCAATCGGAGTCCGGACGAGAGAGTTATGGTCGAAATAGCTCTGACACTCATTTTCCAGTTTGGCCGAGCACAGACTGTGCCGCGGCACACTTATGCCGGGGCGGCACACCCTTAGCCTATTTCTCGTATTTTGTGAGATGAATGCTCATTTCATCTCTTCCTTCATTCCTCCTCCTCTTGGGCGATCTTATGGGCGATTTTTGGGCGTTTTGCATCATCAATCACAGAGAACTTCATATTCTTCAAGTTTTTGGTGTGGATTAACAACTCCAACAATTGTTCTTCATCATTAATCCAAGGTAAATTCTTGAAACCCTACTTTTGGGTGAATTGGGGGTTTTTGTTCGTTTTGTCCGATTTAACCGTAATAACTTAGATTTGTGATGTATTGATGATTATTTAGATGTATTCTATCATTTCCCTTGTTATTCCATGGTTGGATCGTTTCGATTCGTTATTTTGGTCGAGTTCTTAGTCAACGCCTTGAAGGTGTCCGACAAAAGGTCTTAGAGGGGGGATTGGGCGTTGTATGATTATTATCCATCGTACGATTGTTGATTTATCATTGGTATAACTTAGGGACGAAATTCTTGTGAAGAACTCGAGTCGGAACCCTTCCGTTCGTTGTCTTCTTCGGGGTCCAAGCTTCCCGGTCGAACCGTGTTCTTCGGAACGTTTGGTAGCGGTTATTAAGGCAAGTATCTTATTATACGACTTGTATCTTGTGACTAGTAATTACGTATGATATGTATGACGATTTTGCTTGCCTCCGTAAATATGTTCCGTTTGAGTTGGTTGTGTTTTCCGAAATTTGAAGGCTTTGTGATAATAGTGATATATTGGTATCCGTGTTAGGCGTCGTGCCATTTGTGCAGGATTGCGATGTACATATGAGATGGTTGTACACGTGGTTGTTCAATGTATTGTGTACCGAATGTGTGTTATGTTGGTTAAGAGTCGTTGTGATGATCATGATATTTGTGTTGTTTTGGTTTACATACTTGATTGTACATTTCAGTGTAATGTGGAATGGCTTGACATTTAATGATTATGAATTGTATCGTGTCGATGTGTGTGTGTTCCAGGTAGGGTCTGACGAGGCCTCTGGAGTTCGGTACATGATGTGTACGAACAAAGTGTGTGATCCAGGTAGGGTCTGACGAGGCCTCTGGAGTCCGGTACATGACGTGTACGGACAAGGTGTGTAATCCAGGTAGGGTCTGACGAGGCCTCTGGAGTTCGGTACATGATGTGTACGAACGATGTTGTGGCCGGGTAGGGTCCGTTGAGGCCTCCGGAGTTCGGTACATGATGTGTACGAACAGTGTGTGTGGCCGGGTAGGGTCCGTTGAGGCCTCCGGAGTTCGGTACATGATGTGTACGAATAGTGTGTGTGGTACGGGTAAGGTCCGTCGAGGCCTCCAGAGTTCGGTACATGATGTGTACGAACAATGATCGTGTAGCAGTGATTGTTCGGGTAATATTTTAAATATGGATCTCGGACTCATAATGATATATTATTTAGTATGCTTTGAAACGAGAATCGGGCTAAGACCCTAATGTTTACGAAAAGGTTTTGTAAATTGGGACTCGAGGTCCAAAAGAATTTCTGCTTTAAAAATCCCCGAGATCATGTGTTCCTTTTCAAATATCTCTTACTTGAGTTCGAAATTCTAAAACTTCTCGGGAACATTTTGATAATTGATTTACGTATTAAATTCGTAGTTGCTATTTGCTTGTTACATTTCGTATGGTTTGATACTTGCACTAGTAAAACAGTGGAGTTTTACTAACCCCCGAGTATTCGGGGGGTGGATGTCTGATACTGCGTCCGGTACATGCGGAGTTCGGGGGAGCGATCACGGGATTAGCACTGAGGGATGACGTGCGATACTAATCAAGAGTTGAGAGTTGGTAGAGTTTATTTGTATTGTTAGAGTTGATTCAGTCTTCCGTTGTATTGTATTTCGAACCCTGTGTGGGTAATGTTGTTAGTCAGTCCTGTTGATAGAGTTGTGTGACCTCATCGGTCTGTGTGTTTTTGTGTAAGTGACCTTAACGGTCTGTATTATTATATTGTTTGACCCTGGACGGGCAAGCATTTGGTTGTTTATGGACGTTTAGCCTGGTAGATCCTTGCGGAAAGGGTTTACGGCGTGTAATATTCCCATATGGTTTTGGGGGTGTTACACCTTCAAGTATAAATAATATTTGTGGCATTTACGGTTAGGTTATGTAAACCTTATAATAATTCGAAGATTGGTAGATGATGACCCATTGGATAACCTCCAAGTTGAGTCATTTCCAATTTGTGAATCCTGTCTCGAAGGTAAAATGACCAAAAGGATTTTTAAAACCAAGGGAAACCATGCTCAGAACATGTTAGAATTGGTTCATACGGATGTATGTGGTCCAACGAACATCCAGTCTAGGTTTGGTTTCGAATACTTCATCACGTTTATATATGATTATTCGAGATATGAATACATCTATTTGATGCGACGTAAGTCTGAAGGCTTTAACAAGTTCAGAGATTTCAAGGCTGAAATGGAGAAGAGTCATGAGAAGAGTATAAAGTCAATACGATCTAATCGTGGTGGCGAATACCTTAGTGGAGAGTTTTTTGATTTTTTTGGCAACTGTGGGGATTACGTCCTAGCTCACTGCGCCAGGAACTCCACAACAAAATAGTGTTGCTGAGAGAAGGAACAGAACTCTTTTAGAGATGGTTAGATCAATGATGAGTTACTCAGATTTACCTATTTTGTTCTGGGGGTATGCCTTGGAAACAGTGGCGTACATATTAAACCTAATGCCTTCGAAATCAGTTCCAAAAGCACCCACAGAATTGTGGAGTGTGTAGAAGCCCAGTCTAGGACATTAAATTCGGATTTGGGTTAATCCAACATATGTGTTGAATAAGGATGCTGATAAATTAGCATCTCGTACAGAGGTACCAGTGTTTTTCGGATACCCTAAGAGAATGAAGGGTGGCTTGTTCTATAGTCCCCATGATTAGAAGGTTATTGTTAGCATCAATGCCCAATTCTTGAAAGAGGATTATGTGATTAGTCACAAGCCCATGAGCGAAATAATTCTGGAAGAGTTGAGGGGCGATGTAATATCCTAGAATTTCACTATGAATTTTTCGCATTATTTTATCTGAGTTGTACTGTACAGAGTGGGACCGATACAGTATGGACAAATAATTTTAGGAACTGTGACAGTCGTGCCAGTATATCTATCGAGGTTATTTTTAATTCTAGGATATTACATGCTTGGTGTGTTTTTCAATGTCGGATATACCGTATGAGCATTTGTATGATTTCTGTAATTGGTTGATAGTTGTAATTAAGAATATCGTGCATCAGATGTATCGTATGGAAATGTTATCGGAATGAGTATATGTATTCGGTATGTCGTGTGTATGTGTTCGGTTTATTGAGACGACAGACAGGGGCAGAAATGGCTAAGTATGAAAGCCATTACGTACGCTATGTAAGGAGTCTTACGTACGTAAGCAAGCAGGATTAACGTACGTTAAGGAATGTACATTACGTACATTAAGAAGGGATTCAGACAGGATCGAGTCGTGGTCGGCAGGTGGGACCCGGTGTCGGCTGCTTTCGGTGGAGGATGTTGATAGGTGAGTCAACGTATGTGTTACGTACGTTATACAGGACGTGTTACGTACGTAACACGACCATTGTACTGTAGCAAGTCAACTGGCATATTACGTACGTTATATGGTATGGGTTACGTACGTAATGGACTTCACGGAATAAGACAGCGAGTCTGTTACGTACGCTATGGATTTTGGATTACGTACGTTAGAGTTGTTACGTACGTTAAGCAAGGACACTTACGTACATAACGTGATGCGCAGTTTATATAATAAGAGCTGGTCTTTCATTTGTTCACGAAAGGAAACTCATTTCTCCCACCCCAGCTCGTCCCTCTTCACTTCTAACAGTGTTCTAAACACTTCTAACATGATTGTGAGCTTGGAATCATGGAATTAGAGCTTGGTTATGGAACTATTGTTGATTCTTGAGGTGTTTGATCCTTGTGGTTCTTCTTCAAAAGGTATGTTGATGAACTCTACTCTTTGAATTCGGATTTTGATGTTAGTGTTGATGTTCTTCCCCGTATAGTGATGATTATGGTATTGATGTTATGATTTTGAGATTATACGAATCGTATATTGAAGAACAAAATGATGCATGCCTTGGATTATGGATTAGATGATGATTAGATGTTAGAACACATAGAATTACGTCGTTTTGTTGGCTTCAAACATGATTATGGACTAATTCATGTTCTTGAAGAATTCTTGAATGATATATGTCTGTAAATTGGAAGGATTACGGTTAATTTTGGTATATGATTATTCATGATGATAGCCGGTAATTGTATTCCTATGATCAATTTGCAAGAATGAGCCGTGTTAATCCGAATTTAAGATTGAAGCCGGAACCAAGAATGTTGTAGACGTTGATAGAACTATTGATTATCGAAATTCGGCTTGTATTCGTATTGATAAGAGTTGATATGGTTTGATTTCGTATGATGGAGATACCGTTAAGATTGATTGGTTGATTATGCCGGTTGTTGATTGTGATCGAACATATCGTTGATTGATTATTGTATTAGGTTGCGTTAGGTGATCATTGATATTAACCGTTGTGCTGCGGTGAGTCGGAGCTGCGGAGCTTGTAGATGGAGATGACGAGATTGGTCACAACTTCATCGTATCGGTATCAAGGCAAGTTATGCTTGCTCAGTTCATAATGTTAATAAATGATTTTGTTTTCATTTCATTTATGATTCATATAGCAATGGCACTATAGAATATATGAATTGTCGGAATGGTGGTATGTATGGTATTTTTGGACTAAGATAAATCATAATGTATATGATTTTAAGGATGTCTAATGGAAATGGGAACGTGAATTATAATTTGGTCTATTGCATGAGAAGTTGGATATCAAGGTTAGTTATCGTGTCGATGTTGAACTCGGGATGGTGGTCTGGTATTAGTTATGGATTGTACTTCATTTTGGATTGTTGGATAAACCGTGTATTTGTTCAGGACGGTTGGTCGTGGAAAGGTTAACGTCTCCAGCTTGAGGTAAATTAATGTTGTTAGATTATGATAATCATCATGTTGCATTATTGCATGTGTGTGTTGATATTTCATGCGGTGAATGTGCACCATTGTTTGTTACGTTCTGTGAAGTGCTCTTTCTTGAGCCGTAATATGTGGGGCCGATGTGTTGGGGGTAAAACCTGTATGGTACCCGAATGGAAATGTGTTAGGGGATAAGACCTAAATGGCACCTATGTCCGGAGTATTCCTGAGTAGATGCTTCCGTGACCTTCGGCTGCTGCCTTGGGAGTTTATGTGATATTGTCCGGAGTATTCCTGAGTAGATACTTCCGTGACCCTTGGCTGCTGCCTTGGGAGTTTATGTGCTATTATTATATGCATTGTTGAGCATGCTGTGAACTATCGTCTGACGGAATACGACATTGTGGTCGTGTCGGTCTTTCATGATCGAGTTATTGTTTCCCTCTGGAAAATCTTCTGATCCTTGTTGGATATGCGTTTCTTTGAGATTGGTTGTCATGTTGTATCGTGGCATATCTGGAGTCAGATACGTTCTGATCGTTCATGTGTAGGATTTTCGGGACGGGTACATGTAGCATATGTTGGTTTCGACCTCATATTGAACCGTGCACACGAGACGTACTTCGTGAGGCTGATTAGGTACGAGACCAGACGTGTGTTGATCAATACCCGTGGTTGGCTTGTACACGGACACATTTCCGGATCGAGCGTATCGTGACGTCCATCTTGAGTCTTATTGATTGGTCGTTCACAGTCCATGTATAATTGGATCTGTTCGATATTCGGGTTGTCTTTGAAATCCCGTATATATGATTTGTATATGGTTGACGATTTTGTTCTCTCGTGTATCTGTCACCGTTGAACCTTTAATAATCTCGTTCGGAGTTACCATATCGATGGTCAACTCATTTGATATCGATTCTTTATTAATCTCGTTTGAGGTTCACCCTGTCATTGGTAATCTCGTTCGTTATTGATCCTTATCGATTCCCTTTGGGAGTTGTCTCACCGTTGGTATTCGTGGTTATTAGTCCTTGATTGATGTTATTGGAGTTTACCGTGTCGTCGGTATTCTCGATTGTCGATTCCTTATTGCTCTTGTTGGAGTTTACCATATCGTTGGTATTCTCGGTTGTTGGTCCTTATTGATCTTGCTAGAGTTTATTGTGTCGTCAGTATTCTCGGTTGTTGACCCCTTTATTGATCTTATTGGAGTTTATCGTACTGTTGGTATTTCTGGTTGTCGATTCCTTATTGCTCTTGTTGGAGTTTACCGTATCGTCGGTATTCTCGGTTATTGATTCTTCAGTGGTCCTTACCGTGTCGTCGGTATTCTCGGTTATTAATTCTTCGTTGATCCTTACCGTTTCGTCGGTATTCTCGATTATTGATTCTTTGTTGATCCTTACCGTGTCGTCGGTATTCACGGTTGTTAACCTTTTATTGATCTTGTGGGATTTGCCGTACTGCCGGTATTCTCGATTAGTGATTCTTCATTGATCTTGTTGGAGTTACCACATCATGGTATTCTCGTCCGTGGTTGATCCCTTGTCGATCTTGTGTGGAAATATCATGTCGTTGATATTTCCGTTGTGATGCATCGATTGTTTATCATTATTGATTGTGTGAGCATTCATGCTTTGTATTGATATCCGGGACTTGCCATTGTTTCGGGACAGTTGATTTGCAGATGTATCGTGTGATATCAGTTTCTATCAATGTTGGGACCCGATTGTGCGACCCATCCGACAGAGTTAGTCTTGGCCAGATCATTCTATAATTGAGATATGATAAGTTTGGGAATTCTGGTAGTGTTTCGGATACAGTACAGGTGATTACATTTTAATTCGTTCATTACTTAAGGACACGAGGCGTGGGATATGGTAAGAATTGATTGTTATGGTTGTGACAGGTTGGTAAGGTTACTTCGGTAAGATTACATGGGGAATGTTTTACTCTGTAGATTACATTGATATGTAATTGTTTTTGTGATGTGATCGTTATCATTGTTGAGTATTATGGCTGACCACGTCGTGGGCTTTATCTTTTAGGTACTCGGAGTTCGAGCTAGTAGCGGTCGTGAAGGGATGAGCTTTCCGGTGATACTGGCTATGGCGTGATTGTTGGGCTTGTGTATTCTTTTCTGGTTTTTCTAATTCCGCTGCAAATGTATTTAATTATGTTTTTATCCGCTGCGTGTGTGTGTGTACTTTCAAAGGGCCTTTTTGCATTTTTAAATGTTTGCGAAAATGATTTTAGCCTTGTGGGTTCCAATATGGGGCCCACGGCGCTGTAATATTTCCGATCGGTTTTGGGGGTGTTACAGAAGATGGTATCGGAGCTTGGGTTTCGTAAAACCCGGGCGTGTGTGTTATGTGGCTCTACCGGTGCGGTAGTAGCGTGACTTTTGAAAATGATTTTCTGACTTTTGAATCAAACCGATTTTGGAGGTTTCAAAATTTTTGAAATATTTTCAAATTGCTGTATTTGCGATGCCGGTGTGTTGTTATTGTGTTGAGACCTCGTATAGGAGTCGTATGCTAGTATCACGGGAGATCATCGACTTCACGGACCTGTAAGTGTGTTCTTTCAGTTATTTCAGTTTTGATGATGATTATTTGAGTATGGTGTCGTGATTTTGAGATATTTCGGGATTGAGATACTGATTGTGACAGGATTTTGAGTTTCGAGGACGAAACTTATTTAAGTGGGTAGATATGTAATATCCTAGAATTTCACTATGAATTTTTCGCATTATTTTATCTGAGTTGTACTGTACAGAGTGGGACCGATACAGTATGGACAAATAATTTTAGGAACTGTGACAGTCGTGCCAGTATATCTATCGAGGTTATTTTTAATTCTAGGATATTACAAGCTTGGTGTGTTTTTCGATGTCGGATATACCGTATGAGCATTTGTATGATTTTCGTAATTGGTTGACAGTTGTAATTAAGAATATCGTGCATCAGATGTATCGTATGGAAATGTTATCGGAATGAGTATATGTATTCGGTATGTCGCGTGTATGTGTTCGGTTTATTGAGACGACATACAGGGGCAGAAATAGTATGAAAGTCATTACGTACGCTATGTAAGGAGTCTTACGTACGTAAGCAAGCAGGATTAACGTACGTTAAGGAATGTACATTACGTACGTTAAGAAGGGATTCATACAGGATCGAGCCGTGGTCGGCAGGTGGGACCCAGTGTCGGCTGCTTTCGGCGGAGGATGTTGATAGGTGAGTCAACGTATGTGTTACGTACGTTATACAGGATGTGTTACGTACGTAACACGACCATTGTACTATAGCAAGTCAACCGGCATATTACGTATGTTATATGGTATGGGTTACGTACGTAATGGACTTCACGGAATAAGACAGCGAGTCTGTTAACGTACGCTATGGATTTTGGATTACGTACGTTAGAGTTGTTACGTACGTTAAGCAAGGACACTTACGTACATAACGTGATGCACAATTTATATTAATATGTTGATGAACTCTACTCTTTGAATTCGGATTTTGATGTTAGTGTTGATGTTCTTCCCCGTATAGTGATGATTATGGTATTGATGTTATGATTTTGAGATTATACAAATCGTATATTGAAGAACAAAATGATACATGCCTTGTATTATGGATTAGATGATGATTAGATGTTAGAACACATAGAATTACGTCGTTTTGTTGGCTTCAAACATGATTATGGACTAATTCATGTTCTTGAAGAATTCTTGAATGATATATGTCCGTAAATTGGAAGGATTACGGTTAATTTTGATATATGATTATTCATGATGATAGCCGGTAATTGTATTCCTATGATCAATTTGCAAGAATGAGCCGTGTTAATCCGAATTTAAGATTGAAGCCGGAACCAAGAATGTTGTAGACATTGATAGAACTATTGATTATCGAAATTCGGCTTGTATTCGTATTGATAAGAGTTGATATGGTTTGATTTCGTATGATGGAGATACCGTTAAGATTGATTGGTTGATTATGCCGGTTGTTGATTGTGATCGAACATATCGTTGATTGATTATTGTATTAGGTTACGTTAGGTGATCGTTGATATTAACCGTTGTGCTGCGGTGAGTCGGAGTTGCGGAGCTTGTAGATGGAGATGACGAGATTGGTCACAACTTCATCGTATCGGTATCAAGGCAAGTTATGCTTGCTCAGTTCATAATGTTAATAAATGATTTCGTTTTCATTTCATTTATGATTCATATAGCAATGGTACTATGGAATATATGAATTGTCGGAATGGTGGTATGTATGGTATTTTTGGACTAAGATAAATCATAATGTATATGATTTTAAGGATGTCTAATGGAAATGGGAACGTGAATTATAATTTGGTCTATTGCCTGAGAAGTTGGATATCAAGGTTAGTTATCGTGTCGATGTTAAACTCGGGATGGTGGTTTGGTATTAGTTATGGACTGTACTTCATTTTGGATTGTTGGATAAACCGTGTATTTGTTCAGGACGGTTGGTCGTGGAAAGGTTAGCGTCTCCAGCTTGAGGTAAATTAATGTTGTTAGATTATGATAATCATCATGTTGCATTATTGCATGTGTGTGTTGATATTTCATGCGGTGAATGTGCACTATTGTTTGTTACGTTTTGTGAAGTGCTCTTTCTTGAGCCGTAATCTGTGGGGCCGATGTGTTGGGGGTAAAACCTGTATGGTACCCGAATGGAAATGTGTTAGGGGATAAGACCTAAATGGCACCTATGTCCGGAGTATTCCTGAGTAGATGCTTCCGTGACCCTCGGCTGCTGCCTTGGGAGTTTATGTGATATTGTCCGGAGTATTCCTGAGTAGATACTTCTGTGACCCTTGGCTGCTGCCTTGGGAGTTTATGTGCTATTATTATATGCATTGTTGAGCATGCTGTGAACTATCGTCTGACGGAATACGACATTGTGGTCGTGTCGGTCTTTCATGATCGAGTTATTATTTCCCTCTGGAAAATCTTCTGATCCTTGTTGGATATGCGTTTCTTTGAGATTGGTTGTCATGTTGTATCGTGGCATATCTGGAGTCAGATACGTTCTGATCGTTCATGTGTAGGATTTTCGGGACGGGTACGTGTAGCATATATTGGTTTTGACCTCATATTGAACCGTGCACACGAGACGTACTTCGTGAGGCTGATTAGGTACGAGACCAGACGTGTGTTGATCAATACCCGTGGTTGGCTTGTACACGGACACATGTCCGGATCGAGTGTATCGTGATGTCCATCTTGAGTCTTATTGATTGGTCGTTCACAGTCCATGTATAATTGGATCTGTTCGATATTCGGGTTGTCTTTGAAATCCCGTATATATGATTTGTATATGGTTGACGATTTTGTTCTCTCGTGTATCTGTCACCGTTGAACCTTTAATAATCTCGTTCGGAGTTACCATATCGATGGTCAACTCATTTGATATCGATTCTTTATTAATATCGTTTGAGGTTCACCCTGTCATTGGTAATCTCGTTCGTTATTGATCCTTATCGATTCTGTTTGGGAGTTGTCTCACTGTTGGTATTCGTGGTTATTAGTCCTTGATTGATGTTATTGGAGTTTACCGTGCCGTCGGTATTCTCAGTTGTCGATTCCTTATTGCTCTTGTTGGAGTTTACCATATCGTTGATATTCTCGGTTGTTGGTCCTTATTGATCTTGCTAGAGTTTATTGTGTCGTCAGTATTCTCGGTTGTTGACCCCTTTATTGATCTTATTGGAGTTTATCGTACTGTTGGTATTTCTGGTTGTCGATTCCTTATTGCTCTTGTTGGAGTTTACCGTATCGTCGGTATTCTCGGTTATTGATTCTTCAGTGGTCCTTACCGTGTCGTCGGTATTCTCGGTTATTGATTCTTCGTTGATCCTTACCATGTCGTCGGTATTCTCGGTTATTGATTCTTTGTTGATCCTTACCGTGTCGTCGGTATTCTCGGTTGTTAACCTTTTATTGATCTTGTGGGATTTGCCGTACTGCCGGTATTCTCGATTATTGATTCTTCATTGATCTTGTTGGAGTTACCACATCATGGTATTCTCGTCCGTGGTTGATCCCTTGTCGATCTTGTGTGGAAATATCATGTCGTTGACATTTCCGTTGTGATGCATCGATTGTTTATCATTATTGATTGTGTGAGCATTCATGCTTTGTATTGATATCCGGGACTTGCCATTGTTTCGGGACAGTTGATTTGCAGATGTATCGTGTGATATCAGTTTCTATCAATGTTGGGACCCGATTGTGCGACCCAGCCGACAGAGTTAGTCTTGGCCAGATCATTCTATAAGATAAGTTTGGGAATTCTGGTAGTGTTTCGGATACAGTACAGGTGATTACATTTGAATTCGTTCATTACTTAAGGACACGAGGCGTGGGATATGGTAAGAATTGATTGTTATGGTTGTGACAGGTTGGTAAGGATACTTCGGTAAGATTACATGGGGAATGTTCTCACTCTGTAGATTACATTGATATGTAATTGTTTTTGTGATGTGATCGTTATCATTGTTGAGTATTATGGCTGATCCCGTCGTGGGCTTTATCTTTTAGGTACTCGGAGTTCGAGCTAGTAGCGGTCGTGAAGGGATGAGCTTTCCGGTGATACTGGCTATGGCGTGATTGTTGGGCTTGTGTATTCTTTTCTGGTTTTTCTAATTCCGCTGCAAATGTATTTAATTATGTTTTTATCCGCTGCGTGTGTGTGTGTGTACTTTCAAAGGGCCTTTTTGCATTTTTAAATGTTTGCGCAAATGATTTTAGCCTTGTGGGTTCCAATATGGGGCCCACGACGCTGTAATATTCCCGGTCGTTTTTGGGGGTGTTACAGGCGAGACTCTATCTATACCAATCATGCTAGCACCAACTAACATTGCATGACATACTGATTTTGAGACTTTTACACCAACTAAGGATTTTCCTCGTCAACCAAAATAATTAAGAGGCATGGGAAAGTCTTCAGACTCAATCCCAGGTGAAGATGAATCAGATCCCTGGACTTACAAGGAGGCAATCCAAGATAAAGATGTTGACTCCTAGAAAGTAGCAATGGAATCAGAAATGGGATCCATGAATTCCAATCAAGTGTGGGAGCTGCTAGAACTACCTGATGGGGTACAATCCATTGGGAATAAGTGGGTCACAAGTGAAGTAAAAGAGGTGATGGGAAGGTTGAAACCTTCAAAGCAAGGCTTGTAGCGAAAGGTTACACTCAGAAGGAGGGCATCGATTATGATGAAACCTTTTTGCCTATAACCATGCTTAAGTCAATTAGGATTCTTTTAGTTATAGCTACGCATTTGGATATAAATATTTGGAAAATGGACGTCAAGAATGCATTCTTGAATGGAAGTCTATACAAGGAGATCTACACGCGCCAACCAGAGGGATTCATTGCTGAAGGAGAAGAGCACTTAGTGTGCAAGCTTAAGAGATCCATTTATGGACTTAAGCAAGCATCTAGATCTTGGAACACTCGATTTAATGAGGTTGTCCAGTCATATGGATTCGTCCAGTGTCTGAGTGAGAGTTGTGTGTATAAGAAATGCGACGAAAATATATTGGTGTTTCTTGTATTGTACATAAATGATATCCTTCTGATTGGAAACAAAGTGAAGGAGTTGTCGGACGTATGGGTATGGCTATTTGAGCAGTTCGATATGAAAGATTTGGGAGAAGCAGGGCACATCTTTGGGATCAGTATCTTTCGTGATTGGAAGAAAAGGATGTTGTGCTTATCCCAAACATCCTATATCGATACAGTGCTAAAACAGTTTAGCATGGAGAATTCCAAGAAATGTTTTCTACCATACAGACATGGAATTCAACTATCTAAGGATATGTGTCCTAAGACACAAAAGGAGATATATGACATGAAGATTGTCTCTTATGCGTCAGCAGTGGGAAGCCTCGTGTATGCTATGTTTTGTACTAGAACAGATATTTGTCATGTCGTAGGCATGGCTGCTAGATATCAGTCGAATAGAGGACTGGGACACTAGATTGCTATCAAACACATACTCAAGTACCTGAGAAGGACTAAAGAGTATATGCTGATATATCAATCAGATGACCTATGTCCAGTAGGTTATACTGACTCAGATTTTTTATCAGACAAAGAAAAGTCCAAGTCTACTTCAGGTTATGTGTTTACTCTGGGAGGTGGAGCCATTAGTTGGAGGAGTGTGAAGAGAAATGCATCTCGGACTCTACCATGGAAGCCGAGTACGTGGCAGCCACTAAGGCAGCCAAAGAGATGGTATGGCTCAAGTATTTCCTGCAGGACTTAGATGTGATTCCCGATTTGTCAAATGGTATTACACTTTATTGTGATAATACCGGTAAAACCGCAAATTCAAGGGAAGCATGAGTCCGTAAGGCAAGTAAACATATTAACCACAAATACCATATCATACGACACTTTGTAAAGGAAGGAGACGCAGTTGTTACCAGGGTTGCATCGGAAGATAATCTTACTGATCCTTTCACGAAAGGCTTATCCTCAAAAGTTTTTGAAGGGCATGTGGAAGGAATGGGATTACGGTGTATGGCAACATTGCTTTGAGTATAAGTGGGAGATATGATAGATTATGTAATTGAGTAGTATACTTAAAAGCATGCTTTAAGTTGTATACTACGCATACTTTATGCTTGTATTACCTTACTCCCTGTAACTACCTATGAGAATATTAATTTTCTCACATATTTTGCATATTAATTCACGTTATGGTTATGAAAATATATTGTCTATTTATTTTATATTATAGATAATGTGGTGTGTTGGTGTCACACAGAAGATAACATTATCGGTGCCTTACAGAATAATATTTTAGTTCACAACCCATAAAATTACTAGACAAATTATATGAAAGGTTGTAATATGTGCTTGAGATTAGTTGGTCTTGACTATTTGCATGCATTAGCGCATTTGCATACATTAAACTGGATCGTAGTGAGATAATGTCGTTTGTACTGACTATAAGAAGAATGTAAATCTCGAATAATTATTATTTCTTACTTCTAAGCATATAATTTCTAATTATGTATTTATAATATTTGTTGCTTTGATCTACCATGGGTGAGAGGCACAGTGATTAACTCAAATATGATTTGTATCTTGTGCAATAATATTATTTTCTGCAACACCCCCAAGATATTCAGGGTATATTACAGCGTCGTCGACCCCTACGTGGGACCAATAAGGCTAAATAAATAATACCGCTCGTCTAGCCATCGCGGTTAGCGAGAAAACACCCATTACAAAGACAAAAATTAAATAAACACCTGGTACATCCGGTAAACCAGACATCACTGAAAATCATAAATAACATTTAGTAATACAAACCATTTTCCAAATCAAAATGCCTAAGTACTCGCGAGTACTATCTATCGGTTTACAAGTTGAAAACAAATGTTTAAAATGAACAACTAAAATGAAGGACTCATTTGTACATGTCAACAACCCTGGCCACCATCCTCGTACTGCTCTAGTGCCCGCTCGACCGGCTGAACGCAACCTGAAATTCATAACACGAATTTCCCCAAAACGGTTTCCCAAAGGGTTAGCAACTACGCTAGTACAAGTAATCAAGGCAAACCATTCACTTACACATTTCATAGTACATGCATCAAATCATTTCAAAATCCAAAACAAGACATGTCTTTTCCCGGAAAACAAACAGTCAATAATCAAAGTTCAAACTTGCTTAGGACTGGGGCTAAACCACTGGTCCAATCCGAGGCCTCTATGGATCCTCGCGGACTGGCCATAGTCAAAAATCAAAATCACGCACATGCATCGCCTAGAACCGGGGCTAAACCACTAGATTCCTCTGAGGCCCCATCGGACCCTCCCAGAGTGAGAAAAGCACACACATATTATACATCGCCATTTCATGTTAAGCATAATGGTTTCAAAGAATACTTGCCTTGAGTAATTAAAGACGAAACGAACGGAACGGAGAATCAACCACGATCGCTAGGAACTAACAACCACGAACCTAACGGTTCGAAGAATACAATCACAATCATTTCTACACGAGTACGAAAATAGAATATGCCCGAAAACCCACCTACGATTCATGTAAATTCGTATAAAAACAACAATGAGGGAGGATCGCAACCGAACCCTCTCGATTTTAAAAATACCATGAAATTTACCATGAACTCGTAGAGAAAACATTAATACCACTAAGATTAATCACATACATCATGGATTAATCAACAATATGGAATGAATCGGACATTAAATCCAAAACCCCCAAATTACCAAAAATAAGATTCTAAGAGTTTACCTCGGATTGAAGACGAAGAACAAGTGTTGGTGTTGTTAATATACACCAATAACTCAAGAAAGATGATAGCTTGAAGTTACAAGACTTCGAATCACCCGGAAATCGCCCAAGAATTGCCTAACCCTCGGAGAAGAAAGAAGTAATGGGTGGAAATGACCGAACTCGATCAACTCACGGGTATATATAACCGGACGGGTTAGCGTGCGCTAATGGCTTATGGTTAGCGCACGCTAACCAGCCAAAACTGGTCCAGAACCTGCGGTTCTGACCCGTTAGTGTGCGCTAATAGTCCCCCGATAGCGCGCGCTATCCAGCTATAACGTGCGCTACCTGTTCGTCATACAGAGTCCAGAAACATTCTGCCTCAACTGGAATACCGCATTAGCGCGCGTTGCCACTCACCTAGCGTGTGCTAAGCCCCAACTGTAACACCCCCGATATATTCAGGAATATTACAGCGCCGTAAATCCTTTACATAATAATTTACAAGGCTGAAGAAATGAAAAGACAATAACAGATACCAACATATGAAAGTAACTGTAATAAAATACAACAGTTCTGGGCCAATACCGAGAATACAAATATCCAAAGGAAGAATATTAATACATCACCCAATCTATTCATCACAAACGATGACGTACTCGAGTACTTATTAAAAACAACACAAACAACAGACAATTAAACCCGGCCGGAACATCACTCTGCACCCTCATCGTCATGCAACTCCAGTGGTTATTTTCCTGCTCTCCTGGATCCTGAACATAAACAAATGTTCACCCCCGAAGGGGTTAGCACAATGATGCTAGTACAAGTAACACAAAATATTATTCAACATCTCACGAAGAATAATAATAACATAAATGACAAAATACCAACAAGTCTCCTCTTACGAGAAACTCATAAATAACATACACAAATGATAATCACAACATGATATCACAACATACACATGGTGATTCCGATGATCCAGCGTTCACTGCCTAGAACCCACGATGATTCCGTCAGACCAACCCGTGGTGGAAAAACCCGTCCGATGATCCAGCGCACGCTAGCATATATCCCCCGATGATCCCGTCGGACCAACACGAGGTGGACATACAACAATGACATATATGCACAACAAAATATATAACATCAATACATAGAACAATTAAAGTACTTGCCTCGATTCGATGACAAGAATAACACTTCCACAAATATCAAAATGCTCGAAGGTCGCCCCTTCTATTAATCACGTTGCAAAACTCGAACCTTAAACAAAAGAAATAATATAGAGTTCATCTCACGTCGAATAACTAACATACGAACATCTAGCAATCCAAACTACGGCTAAAAGTTGATAAAACGTATCTTGTCTGACATGCATAACATACGTTACATACCCTTTGTAGCGTACGTTAAACCTATTCGTTAGCATACGTAAGCTACAAAGTCTAGCATACGCTAACCATGTATCAACAATTCCTCTCTGATCAGTCGACTGACTCGTCTGATGATATAACATATGTTACGTACACAACGTAGCATACGTTAGTTCTGCCCATTAGCGTCCGTAAGTTGCAGTGCCTAGCGTGCGCTAAACATGCATCCGATAGTCACTTTCCTGATCAGACAACTGGCTCGCCGCACGAAATTCTCAGTGTTAACGTACGTTAACTCCATGCATGATACACTCATGAAAACTTGAATGATCTAATGGTGTTCAATGTGTTATAACTTCAAGGATAAGTATATCATCATGATGTCATACTCCAATCTTTGATCACAAATTCTCTTACGTAATTCAGTTATTCTGAGGTTGATAATCTAGTTACCAATATCATCAACATATTCCAGCTTCATCATGAAGATTAATTTACTAAATCAACTTCTTTGGTGATCCTTCATCTATTTCCGTTAAGAAAAAGTGATACCAATACTAAATCTACGACCATTATGGCAACACTATTCAATACGGAGAATCAATCTCAGAATATTACTCTCATCATTTGACGACAGAGGATTCCAACTATGATGTTCTCAACAATGATATCTTAAGCATAATCATCCCAACTTCTAAACATATTGTTTGGTTGAATAAATCATCTATGGAACTTCATATCTTGATAGCATGATCATCATATCCTTAATAACACGAATCCAAGGTTGGAGATAGCATTAACATACCTTAAGATGAAGAAAACACCGAGACAATAGGTAGAATCCAACTCCGGTTGCTTGTGTGTCAATCCAAAATGATTCTCCACTTCAATGATCAAGTATAAGTAATCTCCAATTTTCAATGACCAAGTATTAAGTGATCTAAAGGTGTTTAAGGTGGCTGGGAACTCTCTGGGGATGAAGTATGTCGAAAGCCAAGTGAAAGAAACGAATGAAATGAAATGGGGTGATGTCCCATTTATAACTTTCTATCCTTAACGTACCAGTGGCGAAGCTAGAAGTTTTTCGGTGGGGGGTCGGGATCTAAAATTTTTTTTTCCTAAAGCTATTTTTCGGGTAATACCGAAATTTTGGGGGGTCGAAACCGAATATACCGAAATTTTTCTACACGAAAACTATATACCCCCTAGATTGCAAAAAAAATTTCGGGGGGTCGGGCGCCCCCCCCCCCCGCCCCTTAATAGCTGCGCCACTGTAACGTACGTTAGCCTTCATGCATAACGTACGTTAGTCGCTTAGCGTACGCTACCCAGTATACTTAGTGTACGCTATCATCACCAATAGTTAACTGTTCTCATTCTGTACTAGATTACGTACGCTACACCATCAGGTTACGTACGTAAGTAACACCCATTAGCGTACGCTAGACACATTCCTTAGCGTACGTTAACACTCGTTGACTTCAAAACTGTCCAGGTTCATCCGTGGGAATCTTATCCGGACCCATCGTCCGGCTGGCGCATATGCTAGCCGCCCAGCTCAATTATTGGCCTCTTTATGTATGCTATGCTTCATTCGTAGCGTACACTATCTTTGGCGGATAACGTATGTTAAGCTTCCTTCTTAGCGTACGTTATCACGTACTTGCACGAGAAAATTTACATGTTGCTATAATCATTCACAAGGATACAAATACGAGAAATATCATACTTCGATTATGGATATCACAAATCCAAATAATACAGGGCTCAATTACAAATGAAATACTCAATAATTAATCCGGATATTACATACTCTCCTTCTGAAAAGGAGTTTCGTCCCGAAACTCAAGACAAAAATAACTCTGAATATCTGGACTTCATGCTATCTTCCGTTTCCCAAGTGGCTTCTTCCACTACGTGGCGCGACCACTGAACCTTAACTAAAGCGATCGATTTGTTTCTCAATTGCTTAACTCGACTCTCGAGTATCCTGATCAGTCTCTCTTCAAACGTGCCATCCTGAGCGACTTCGATCTCGCCGAAATCAATGACATGACTAGGATCTGGTATATAATTCCATAACTGGGATATGTGGAATACATTATGAACATGGCTCAATGACGGCGGTAATGCCAATCTGTATGCCAACTCTTCAACTCTCTCAAGAATCTCGAATGGTCCGATATATCTCGGACTCAACTTTCCTTTCCTCCCAAAACGAAAGATTCCCCGAGTAGGAGAAACTTTTAAAAGCACGTGATCTCCAATACTTAACTCTAATGGACGACAGCGCACATCTACGTAAGATTTCTGTCGACTTTGGGCGGTCAATAGCCTTTCACGAATCAAGGCTATCTTCTCTCGTGTCTGCATGATCAATTCCGGTTCCGTCCCGATCAAGTCTGATGAATCGTCCCAACATAGGGGAGATCTGCATCTCCTCCCATATAATGCCTCAAACGGTGCCATCTTAATGGAAGCATGCCAACTATTGTTGTAGGTGAATTCAATCAACGACAAATGAACTTCCCAATCAGTTGACCAATCTAAGGCACAAGCCCTCAGCATATCTTCCACCGTTTGAATAGTCCTCTCGTATTGTTCGTCAGTCTGCGGGTGATAAGCTGTACTGAAGTTCAATTTGGTTCCCAAGGCCTTATGAACTGCTTTCCAAAAATGTGATACAAAGCGACCATCTCGGTCGGAAATAATGGTCTTCGGCGTACCATGCAGTCGGACTATCTCTGAAATAAATACTCGTGGCAATCTCTCTGGTCCCCACGTGTCCTTAATGCCTAGAAAATGAGCTGATTTGGTTAAACGATCAACTATCACCCAAATCATGTTCATTCCTGTCTTGGTTCTCGGCATATTAGTGATAAAGTCCATCGATATGTCCTCCCACTTCCATTCAGGAATTGGGAGCGGCTTCAGCATTCCGGCAGGTCGTTGATGCTCAATCTTAACCTGCTGACAAGTCAAACATTTTGAGACATAATCCGCTACATCTTTCTTCATGTTACCCCACCAGAAGTTCTGCTTCATCTCCTTATACATCTTACTAGTGCCCGGGTGGATAGAATAGGGCATGATGTGAGCTTCCTTCATAATTATCTGCTTCAGAACATCGACATTGGGAACGCAAAGTCGGTTCTGAAATTTCAAAACTCCATCATCATGAATTACGAATCCTGGGGATTTTCCCTTGATCACTTCATCACGTAACCGAATCATCAGAGGATCATCTAATTGCTTAGATTTGATTTCTTCGGTTATCGATGAAGTTAATTCCATCACACATAGTTGTCCTTGGACTCTTTGCAACCATACTTCAATTTCTTCGCGAATCATTTCTCGTTGAATTCTGGGCTGGGAGGTCAGGGTCTCCAGCATCTGAATAGAAATAGGCTTGCGGCTAAGTGCATCGGCCACTACATTTGCTTTGCCTGGATGATAAAAAATCTCCAAGTCGTAGTCCTTAATCAGTTCCAGCCATCTCCTTTGCCGCATGTTCAACTCTTTCTGACTGAAGATGTATTTGAGACTCTTGTGATCCTTAAAGATTTGACAGTGAGTCCCGTACAGGTAATATCTCCAGATTTTCAAAGCAAAAACTACCGCTGCCAGCTCCAAATCATGCATTGGGTAATTTACTTCATAAGGCTTCAGTTGTCATGACGCACAGGTGATCACCTTGTCATTTTGCATCAATACACACCCGAGACCTTGGTTCGAAGCGTCACTATAAAATATGAATCCTCCAGTTCCCTGTGTGAGTGCTAAAATCGGTGCTGTTGTCAATCTCTTCTTCAATTCATCAAAGCTAGTCAGGCACATCTCGTTCCACTCAAACTTTTGAGTTTTCTGCAGTAGTCGAGTAAGTAGGTGGGTAATTTTGGAAAACCATTCCACGAACCGACGATAATACCCAGCAAGTTCTAAGAAACTCCGGACTTCTTTCACGTTCTTAGGAGATTTCCAATCCATAACTGCTTTGATTTTATGAGGATCTACTCGGACTCCTTCTGCTGATACCACATGATCGAGGAACATTACTTCCTTTAGCCATAATTCACACTTAGAAAGCTTGGCGTATAATTACTCGTTTCTGAGAAGGTCTAAAACGATCCACAGATGCTGTGCATGCTCTTCTGGGCTCTTGGAATAAACCAGAATGTCATCAATAAATACGATCACGAATTTGTCCAAATACTCTATGAACACTCGGTTCATCAATTACATGAATACAGCAGGTGCGCTAGTGAGACCAAATGGCATCACTACAAACTCATAGTGTCCGTAGCGAGTTCTGAACGCTGATTTTGGAACATCGGATTCCTTAATCCTCAACTGATGATATCCAGACCTCAGATTGATCTTAGAAAATACTGTTGCTCCTTGTAACTGGTCAAACAAATCATCAATCCGTGGCAACGGATACTTGTTCTTGATTGTCATCTTGTTCAGCTCTCGATAGTCAATACACAATCAAAGCGATCCATCCTTCTTCCGGACAAAAAGAACTGGTGCACCCCAGGGCGAAACGCTTGGATGGATATAGCCTTTGTCCAGTAACTCTTCCAGTTGCTTCTTCAATGCATACATCTCAGTAGGTGCCATACGATACGGCGCCTTAGAAATTGGTGTAGCTCCTGGTTCCAGCTCGATGGTGAATTCTACATCCCGTCGTGGAGGTTGTCTAGGTAATTCGTCAGGAAACACATACGGAAATTCGTTCACAACAGAAATGGATGAGAGTTATACTTTTCCGTCTTCTTTCTTCATTACGTAGCACCTGTATCCGGTACATCCCTGTTTCAACAATTTGACAGCTTTCATCACCTTGATCGTCTTTCCTGAGCTTCCTGGTTTCCATCCTTCAAACAGTATTTTGGAACCATCATCAGCTATCACCAAGATATTCCTCTTTCGGTAGTTTACAATAGTTCCATATCGATTAAGCCAAATATCTCCTAGTATCAGGTCGTCTCCTTGCATTTCTATCACAATCAGATTTGAGGGCCACTCTCTGCCTCCAAATGATATAGTGAAATCTCTAGTTTCTAAGTTTCCCACAATCCTCTCTACACTCGGTAAACCCATAACATAAGGCTCACAATTATGGAAACCAGAAATATTCAAACGATTTACACAAGACAAGGATATAAATGAATGCGTAGCTCCTGTATCGAATAAAACGCTAACTGGATGTGAAAGGATCTGAACAGTACCTGATGTGATAGCAGCATCCTGGTCATCTGCCCTCCTCATCTCGTACAAACGTGGGGGAACAGATCTGGCACTCGATGTCCCCTTTCAGTCCAATTGTCCTCTGCCTCGTCCGCAACCAAAATTTTGGGGCAGCTGAACACTCTGCTGCGTCTGCTGAATACTTACTTCCTTCTGAGCTGGCTGTGATGTACGGGTTCTAAAAGATTTTGCAACCTCTTCACAGAACACCGCACGATGTCCCTCTCGACCACAATCAAAACAAGTCACGGCAGGAATGGAGCAATTTTGCCGATAGTGTCCCATCTGACTATAGTTAAAGCACTTCCTTGTCACATCTGTTGTGGTTGATACTGCTCCAAAGTTCTTTCTGCTCATGGATGGGTGCGGAGGTTTCTTGAACGAATGAAAGGATGACTAGGCCTTGCGGGGCCCGCTGCTCTTATGCTCTGTGAAACTACCAGAGACTTTCTGCTTCTTGGATTCTGCAAACTTTTCCATCACTGCTTCTTTGATTTCATACGCCAATGCTTTATCCTGATATTGACGGAGAGTGGTACATTTAAAACCGGACATGTACCTCTAAATATCTGGTTTCATTCTCATATCAAAATAGATCATCATTTCTGCATCTGTTCTGACCAGTTGTCGAACAAATGCCAGCTGCTGGTTAAACGTCTTAATCGCCTGAGATATTGGCACATCTGAAGGTTGCGCGGAGAAAAACTCCCGAACTTTGGCTTCCCTCACCGTACGAGGACAGTACTGAGCTTCCACCATTAATTTAAATTCTCCTAGTCGTCATCATGATCTACAGGCCGGATGGCTTTCCACCACTCGGACGCTTCCCCTATCATAAAGTACTGAGCAATAGAGGCTCTCTGGTCTTCTGGGCAATTAATCCCGGAAAAAATTTTCTCCAGTTCTTTTAACCAACGATCCCACGTTGGTGTCTCAAAAAAGCCGTCGAATTTGGGTGGTTGCATCTTCACCACCTCTTGCAGCGATCGGTCGCCTCGATTTCCCATGTCTGGGATACCTTGCTGTCTGTCTCCCTATTGTAATCCTACTGCCACCTGCATTCGGTCCACGACCTGGGCAAACTGAGTCATCTGGTTAACCACCTGACGAAGAATTTCAGGCGCAGCAGGTTCTGGTTCATTGTTAATAGATCTTTGTGGCTCGCTTGAGGTGTGGCTGACCTGATTAGAAGGCGAAGCTTTTCATTCAGGATTCCTTCCTCCGCATCCGCGACCGGGACCACATCCATGTCCACCTCTCAACATACTGTAAGTATAAATACTCAATATACAGGAAACAATATCGTTCTAATGTTCAAGTATAAAGAGGTATAACATGTAAAGGACGAGATAGAGTTTAGGAACTTACAACCAGTGTTCGCACGAAGACGTAGGCAGTACAATGATGTTATTCACGGCCGGTTACCTCAAAAGATATATATGACCCCTATTTTAACCCAATGGACAAGATATCCATAATCTTAGCTACGATACCATATTCTGTAACACCCTCGATATATTCAGGAATATTACAACGCCGTAAATCCTTTACATAAGAATTTACAAAGCTGAAGAAATGAAAAGACAATAACAGATACCAACATATGAAAGTAACTGAAATAAAATACAACAGTTCTGGGCCAATACCGAGAATACAAATATCCAAAGGAAGAATAATAATACATCACCAAATCCAATCATCACAAACGACGACGTACTCGAGTACTTATTAAAAATAACACAACCAACAGACAATTAAACCCGGCCGGAACATCACTCTGCACCATCGTCATCATGCAGCTCCAGTAGTTGTTTCCCTGCTCTTCTCGATCCTAAACATAAATAAATGTTCACCCCCGAAGGGGTTAGCACAACGATGCTAGTACAAGTACCACAACATATTATTCAACATCTCACGAAGAATAATAATAACATAAATGACAAAATACCAATGAGTCTCCTCCTACGAGAAACTCATAAATAACATACACAAATGATAATCACAACATACATATGGTGATTCCCGATGATCCAACGTTCACTGCCTAGAACCCACGATGATCCCATCAGACCAACCCGTGGTGGAAAAACTCGTCCGATGATCCAGCGCATGCTAGCATAGATCCCCCGATGATCCCGTCGGACCAACACGAGGTGGACATACAACAACGTCATATATGCACAACAATATGTATAACATCGATACATAGAACAATTAAAGTACTTGCCTAGATTCGATGACAATAATAACACTTCCACGAATGTCAAAATGCTCGAAGGTCGCCCCTTCGATTAATCACGTTGCAAAACTCGAACCTTAAACAAAAGAAATAATATAGAGTTCATCTCACGTTGAATAACTAACATACGAACATCTAGCAATCCAAACTACGGCTGAAAGTTCATAAAACATATCCTGTCTGACATGCATAACGTACGTTACATACCCTTTGTAGCGTACGTTAAACTTACTCGTTAGCGTACGTAAGCTACAAAGTCTAGCATACGCTAACCATGTATCGACAGTTCCTCCCTGATCAGTCGACTGAATCGTCTGATGATATAATGTACATTACATACGCAACGTAGCGTACGTTAGTTCTGCCCGTTAGCATACATAAGCTGCAGAACCTAGCGTGTGCTAAATGTGCATCTGATGGTGTCTTCCCTGATCAGACAACTGGATCGCCGCACGAAATTCTCAGTGTTAACGTACGTTAACTCCATGCATGATACACTCATGAAAACTTGAATGATCTAATGATGTTCAATGTCTTATAACTTCAAGGATAAGCATATCATCATGATGTCATACTCTAATCTTTGATCATAAATTCTCTTACATAATTCAGTTATGCTGAGGTTGATAATCTAGTTACCAATATCATCAACATATTCCAGCTTTATCATGAAGATTAATTTACTAAATCAACTTCAACCTTTAGTTATCCTTCATCTAATTCCGTTAAGCAAAAGTGATACCGATACTAAATCTACAGCCATTATGGCAACACTATTCAATACAGATAATCAATCTCAGAACATTACTCTCATCATTTGACGACACAGGATTCCAACTATGATGTTCTCAACAATGATATCTTAAGCATAATCATCCCAACTTCTAAACATGATGTTTGGTTGAATAAATCATCTATGGAACTTAATATCTTGATACCATGATCATCATATCCTTAATAACACGAATCCAAGGTTGGATATAGCATTAACATACCTTAAGATGAAGAAAACACCGAGACAATAGGTAGAATCCAACTCCGGTTGCTTGTGTGTCAATCCAAAATGATTCTCCACTTCAATGATCAAGTATAAGTAATCTCCAATCTTTAATGACCAAGTATTAAGTGATCTAAAGGTGTTTAAGGTTGCTGAGAACTATCTGGGGATGAAGTATGTTGAAAGCCAAGTGAAAGAAACGAATGAAATGGAATGGGGTGATGTCCCATTTATAACTTTCTATCCTTAACGTACGTTAGCCTTCATGCATAACGTACGTTAGTCGCTTAGCGTACGCTACCTAGTATACTTAGTGTACGCTATCGTCACCAATAGTTAACTCTTCTCATTTTGTACTCGATTACGTATGCTACACCATGAGGTTACGTACGTAAGTAACACCCATTACCGTACGCTAGACACAATCCTTAGCATACGTTAACACTCGTTGACTTAAAAACTGTCCAGGTTCATCCGCGGGAATCTTATCCGGACCCATCATCCGGCTGACGCATGTGCTAGCCGCCCAGCTCAATTATTCGCCTCTTTACGTACGCTACACTTCATTCGTAGCGTACGCTATCTTTGGCGGACAACATACGTTAAGCTTCCTTCTTAGCGTACGTTATCACGTACTTGCATGAGAAAATTTACATATTGCTATAATCACGCACAAGGATACAAATACGAGAAATATCATACTTCGATTATTGATATCACAATTCCGAATAATACAGGGCTCAATTACAGATGAAATACTCAATAATTAATCCGGATATTGCACCAACTATAGCATGCGCTAATCCACAGAATTAGCGTGCGCTAAATTGCTCGTCCAGAGAGCAGAACCAACCTAATGCCAGTGTTGTGCTCGAATTATTGGCGCGTGCTACTAGGCGAATTTAGCGTGCGCTACACAATGAAGTTAGCGTGCACTACACAATAAAATTAGCGCGTGCTAACGAGTGAAGACAGTAGTACAGACAACACCCAAAGATGGAAAACGACGAATTCTTCCCCGGATGAAACAACGCGCACCCGACACCATACAACAGACTGAAGAAGAGACACAAACGACGAGTTCGAGTCAAAACTGAAAAACTTAAAAGAAAACACGATTCCGACTACGCAAAGGTTTGAAAAACGACAACGATAGTAATTGCCCCATAACTTTGGGAAATTACAAAACAGCCCAAAACATCTGAAATACACGATACACGATCGAAACAACAAACGAAAGCTCACAACATATATAATAACATAAGATGGATTTACGGCAACCCCGAAACGGCGGTCCCAAACAACGATTACAATAATCGAACCAAATAGTGACGAAAATGACAATAAACGCAGAATTGAGTAAAACAAGTCTGAAATAAGCACGGATGAATAAAAAGTATAGTATTGAATATTCTCGAAATATTCATACGGTTACAAGCGAGTCACTAAAAATAAAAAAAATGGAAATACCGAAAAAATGAAAAATACGGATATTACATTCTCCCCCTCTAAAAATAAGTTTCGTCCCGAAACTTAAGAAATAAACAACTCGGGGTACCTAACACACATGCTATCCTCGGTTTCCCAAGTTGCCTCCTCGACACCATGTCTCGACCACTGCACCTTGACCAAAGGAATGGTCTTATGCCTCAGTCGCTTCTCACGGTGCTCCAAAATCTTCGAGGGATGCTCCTCGACGGTAATATCCTCAGCGATAACGATCTCGCCATAGTCGATAACATGACTAGGACCCGAAACATATTTCCTCAGCTGGGAAACATGGAAAACACTATGGACATGACTCAATGCTGGAGGCAACGCCATACGTTACGCCAACTCATCGACCCTCTCAAGAATCTCAAAGGGCCCAATAAATATCGGACTCAACTTTCCCTTCTCCCCGGCACATGACAGTTGAAACACCTCGGCATACCGAATATACAAATGCTAGGTACAATGGAACATAACACCGCAAAACAACATATCGTAGATATCAACTCAGCACAACATATCAACGTAAGGCAACATATAGTAACACGGCAAAATATCCACTCCGGGTAATTACACGAATACAAAGACTACCACTGCAACAAACGGAACTTGCAGTCGTAAACAAATCACATAACCATAACAACGGAACTTACGGTCTGTACCAATACAAACAAGGCCAAAACAAAGTTCACACTACAGTGGTCAACCACTGGTAACATTCTTTTAAAAATAAATTTTTCCGAGGTATTCATTCAAATGATAATATTTTAAAACTCTGGAATTTGAACGATTTTGCTGAAATGAAATTTTTGAAAAAAAATACTTTTAATACGTCAGTCGTTTAATCAAAACCATAAACCCATTTTCATGACTGTTTTTTTAAAATCAATTGCAAAACAACATTCCCAAATATCAATTCCTTCAGAAACAACATCATCAAGATATCCACGTCATCAAGTATCCTCATCACAATAATCAATACACAAGGTAACCACATATTACCAATTAGCATCATCCCAATTAACAACACGTAGAGTAACCTGTGGCCATGCTTTCTTAGCATCGACCCCCCATAGGTTTCACCGAACCGTCCCCGGGTGGACAACCCATTCATACTCATACTAACCATTTCTATGGCTCCTCAATTACAACGGAATAACATTATACACGTCACAAAGCAAATTCAGTGCATACAACATAACAATTGGGCACCCACCCAAAATTCTTCAACAAGAACAGTAATATGACAAATAAGTCACAATGGCTCGACACCTCACGATTCAACTCTGACCGATCGCCTTAAGCGATAAATTCACATCATACACATATTGCTGCTTAATGCTTGCTCAGCCTACGATTAGCGTGCGTTAATAAGCTGAAATAATCAAATATTCTCTCCAAGTTCGTTAGTGTGCACTAAGGACGAAATTAGCATGCGCTAACTGCTTCGTTTCATAAAATATTCCAAGTTGAATTTAGAGTTTAAAATCGAGTAAGTTTCTTCGTCTTTCACTATTTATTTTCGAAAATTAAAATCACATTTTTGTTTTAAAATACAAAAATTTTATGGCGTGAAAGATTTTTAAAATCGTATACTCGAGGTATTTGGAAATAAAATCGATAAGTTAAAATCATTTTCAAAACCCTTTTCAAACATGACAAGGGATCGGCAGTAGCATTTTATAAAATGTCCCAAAACACTTTTAAACACATCTTTCAAATCCGTCACATGGTTTTATTTGAAAATACAAGGCTGGCTCGCCAAAATTTATACCACTTTTTAAAACCCACAATACGCCGCCATTTGACCGCGCCATCAAAATTTTTTCGAAAACTGATTTTTCACGATGCACTCAGGTCTAAGAAATTTTCAAGCATGCATGCCGCATATATAATTATTAATAGGAGCACATTGATTGTAAATAACGACAATTTTCCAAATGCCATCAATTCTCAAACACATGCATATACGGCATTCAATAATCACCAATTCAACAAGCGCAACTCGGAAACACTAATTTCAAACATGCGTCAAACCATCTCTCAAAGTTTAACAGAATAACTAATGAACACCGATTCAAACACATGTCGAGACCATCTATATGAGTTTCTCAACTGTAACACCCCAAACTAGGCGACTATTACAGTGCCGCGGACCCCCAGCTGGGACCCACCAGGCGAATGAAAATTAATGACTTAAATAATATAATGGTAGTACCGAATCACATTATATCATCCATTACTCCGATGAGGAGTTTCATTGCAATACACCCAAGACAATATAGAATACAGGTATATTTTATATGAAGATAAAATATACAACACTGAATGAAAATTAGTATCCAAACGGAAATCTGCAGCGGAAATAAAATAAAGACAACATGAATGACTGAAAGGACTGGGGCCCCCTATTATTATCATTGGGACTCCTCGCCATCAACGTTCTCTTCCCGTGCTTTTGCCTTGCCATGACCTGAAAAAAATATCCCCCAACGGGGTCAGTTACACAGAACAACAATCCTCAAGTGTTGAATATACACAATCATGATATATCTTAATTATGAAATTAAGCTGAAGAGGGGCATCGTAGTACGCTCGTAATGGTATGTGCATGTGCACAAGACGAGTGACCGGACACACTCGTCCTTGTACCTAATTAGTCTCACGGAGGTATGTTACCATGTGCACAGTCCATTGTGTCGGTGAACCCGAACACATGACCATTATATGCCCGACTAAAAATCCCACACATCACCACCCGGCCATGTAATACAAACCCAGAAGGTCACATGAACGAGAATGACCATGATGAATATTAATGAATAACAATCCGACAAAGTCAAGAATGACTCACCGAGATGAAATAATAGTGAAGTGAATGATAGCTCAATGAAATGATTGAAACCGTCGTTCCTCGTGAATGAAGTGATTATTCGACAATTACAAGTCTTAATACAGTTAATATATTATGAATGAATTATGATTATGACTGAACAACAACGAAAGGAATGAATATCCTTTTAACCGAGTAAGAATTAACTTACTCGATACCGGTGAAGAATGTCCTTCCTCGAACAAACGTCCTACAATGAGATGCCGGTCGTTCGAACAACCTTGAATAACACAATTACCAACAATCTGCCCAATAAATGAACCAATCACGATTATAACTAACTCAAAATGTCGATACGGCTAAACCAAGTTCATTGGGGCATTTTGACAAACACGTTGTAAACAATCTTCGATTGTTTACAATCAACCCTCAATTATATCGATACCAACTTACAAGGAGTGATACAATCCAACAAAAACATCTCCAATACCATCAATAATCCAATATGAATATCCAATTCGAGGTTTCAACAACATCTAATCGAAAACCCCCAAATCCACATCAATATTCAAAGTGTTCTACAAACAATCCTTCAATAATCCGATAATTATTTATACCAACTCACAATCATATGTATATATCTTCATATAACATGATTATAACATCCCAAAACATCATATTCCACCATAGAATCGAAATCGAGGGTGTTGAAGAATATTACCTTTGAAGATCCAAACACTTTGATCGGGTGAAATCGTGTTAAATCGACTATCCAAGCTTCCCAAACGAATGAAGATGATGAAAACCGAACACCCAAGTGATTGATGATGAAAAATCTCTCCCTCAAACTCTCTCTCTCGGATACAAGGTGAAGAAATGATAAAAATGAGCTCAAAGTCCCGTCCAAGTCCTTAAGTATTGCCATGGTTACGGCCGTAACTCGGCCTACTTACGGCCGTAACATCCCAAGTCAACGCCTTACGGCCGTAACCAGCTATATCATACAGGCGTAACTCGCCCTCGTCCAACCATCTGCCGATAGACATATGGCCGTACCGCACATGCCTTACGGGCGTAACTAGACTGTTACAGCCGTACTCAGCAAGACTTACGGGCGTATGACACCTTCGTCGAAACTGACCAGGCACCCTGCTCGAAACGTACGGCCATAACCGGCCAAGCCTTACGGCCGTACCTGCCTCATCTTACGGGTGTATGCCGCAACCCTTACGGTCGTAAGCCCTCTTCGTCCGACATTTCCTGAAAACCACGAACACATATTACGACCGTAACCTGCCTACCTTACGACCGTATATCACCTTCGGCCAAAACAACCTTAAGCCAATGAATGCATGTTACGGCCGTAATGCATGATTAGTTACGGCTGTAACTCAGTGCTGGAAGTGACAAAGATGCGACAACTTCGTCTACTCGCTACAAACGGTGAATGATCCGACATACAATATTTATATGAATGTAATTAAGTCCAATAACATGTGATATATGATACTTCCAACACAAGACTACGATTCACGATGATTATGATAATACTCTTGTCTCGATCCTCAAACGAAGATGAATAACGATCGGTAACTGATACACGGTTACAATATGCCAACGATGAACACAAATGAATGAATCATGAATGATGAGTGATTAATAATGAGTGAAAATTACTGAGTGACAATTACTGACTGATAAATACTGAATGATAATGAATGAATTACAACCGGGTATTACTCCCCCCTTAAAAAGAGTTTCGTCCTCGAAACTAAGGGTCAAACAACTCGGGATAACTCTCCCGCATACTAGCCTCGGTTTCCCAAGTAGCCTCTTCGACTCCATGTCTAGACCACTGAATTTTGACCAAAGGAATCGCCTTGTTCCTCAACTGTTTGATTCGCCGCTCTAAACCTCGTATAGGACGCTCCTCATACGAATGATCATCCGCGATCTCGATTTGGTCGAACTGAAGTATGTGACTCGGGTCGGAAACATACTTCCGCAACTGAGAGATGTGAAATACATTATGAATTCGACTCAACGCCGTAGGTAAAGCCAATCGATAGGCCAAACTGCCTACTCGATCCAAAATCTCAAACGGTCCGATTAATATCAGACTCAACTTTTCCCGCTTCCCGAAACGGAAGATACCTCGACTCGGGGATACCTTGACCAAAACGTGGTCACCTGTCTTGAACTCTAGTGGTCGACGACGATTATCTGCATATGATTTTTGTCGAATCTGAGCGGTCAACATACGACTCCTGATCAAAGCTGCCTTCTCACGGGCGGCTATAAGCATATCGGGCTTGGTGCCGATTGATTCTGATAAGTCATCCTAGCACAAAGGAGATCAACAACAACGACCGTACAAGGCCTCGTAAGGTGCCATCTTAATCGAAGCATGCCAACTATTATTGTACGTGAACTCAATCAACGGTAGTTGGGCTTCCCAATCGTCTTTCCAACCGAGGACGCATGCCCTCAACATGTCCTCCAATGTTTGAATAGTTCTCTCTGATTGTCCGTTGGACTGAGGATGAAAAGCTGTGCTGAAATTAAGCTGAGTTCCCATGGCACGATGAATTGATTTTCAAAAATGTGACACGATCGCCCGTCACGATCAGAAACAATACTCTTAGGAGTACCATGCAATCTCACTATCTCTTTGATGAACAACTGGGCAAGTCTCTCGGGACCCCACGTATCCTTAATCTCGAGGAAATGAGATGACTTAGTCTAACGGTCCACAACTACCCAAATTGTATTCATGCCACGATGACTCGTCGGAAAACTCATGATGAAGTCCATAGAAATGTCTTCCCACTTCCACTCTGGAATAGGGAGAGGTTTCAGCATACCCGCCGGTCGTTGATGTTCTATCTTGACTTGCTGACAGGTTAAAAATCTCGAAACAAATTCTACGACTTCTCGCTTCATATTACTCCACCAATAATTTTGTTTCAAGTCCTTGTACATCTTGCTAGACCCCGGATGAATGGAATAAGGGGTAGCATGAGCTTCTCTCAAAATCGATTTCTTCAACTCGTCATTCGCCGGTACAAATAACCGATTCTTAAATCGCAAAAGTCCATCCTCGTGGACCATAAATCCAGGGGCTTTCCCATGAGCCACATCCTCTCGGATGCGCAATAAAAACGGGTCTAAACCCTGATTCACTCTGATCGCCTCCTCAAGTGGCGAAGAAATTGCACTCGCTGTAACCAGACCTTGATCTCAGGTTGAAGGAATTCCTGCTGAAGCTCCTTCTGAACTGTTAAACGAGCAAGCATTTGCTCGTGAACGGACTTGTGACTCAAGGCATCAGCGACAACGTTCGCCTTGCCCGGGTGGTACATGATCTCAATATCATAATCTTTGATTAGTTCCAACCGCCGCCTCTATCGCATACTTAACTCCTTCTGAGTAAATATATACTTCAAACACTTATGATCGGTGAATATTTGACAGGTAACGCCATAAAGATAATGGCGCCAAATCTTCAATGCGAATACCACAGCTGCTAGATCCAGGTCGTGGGTCGAATAATTAACCTCGTAAGGTCTCAATTTCCATGAAGCATAAGCAATAACTTTCCCATTCTGCATTAATACACATCCAAGACCGTGTCCGGACGCGTCACTATAAACCACAAATCCTTACGTCCCTTGTGGCAAGGAAAGGACAGGTGCTGAAATTAACCGGCTCTCGAATTCCTCAAAACTCCGCTGACACGCGTCGGACCACGTGTATTTCTTATCCTTTCGTAAAAGGTTCGTCATTGGTTGAGCGATTTTAGAAAATCCTTCCACAAACCACCGATAATAACCGGCTAATCCGAGAAAGCTTTGGATTTCCTTAACATTCTTCGGAGGTAGCCAATCTCGGATAGCCTCCGTCTTCTGAGGATCAACACGCACACCGTCTGATGAAATTACATGTCCGAGAAACATCACTTCGTACATCCATAACTCACATTTGTAAAACTTTCCATAGAGTTGCTCCCGTCTCAACACGTCGAGAACCTGATGAAGGTGAACCTCGTGCTCCTCTCGGTCATGACAATAAATCAAAATGTCATCAATGAAGACAACCACGAACTGATCCAAATAGTTAATGAAAACCCGATTCATTAATTCCATGAATACTGCAGGTGCATTAGTTAATCCAAACGGCATTACCACGAACTCATAATGACTATAACGTGTTCGAAACACCATCCTCGCGATATCCGACTCTCGAATTCGCAACTGATGATATCCAGATCTCAAGTCAATCTTGGAAAATACTGAAGCTCCCTGAAGTTGATATAAGATCGTCAATACGGGGTAGAGGATACTTATTCTTGATCGTCACCCTGTTCAACTCCCGATAATCAATACACAAACGAAATGAACCGTCCTTCTTCTTGACAAATAACACTGGTGCTCCCCACGGGGATACACTCGGTCGGATATAACCTTTCTCGAACAATTCCTCCAGTTGATTCTTCAACTCCTGCATTTCGATCGGGGCCATCCGATATGGTGCCTTTGATATTGGAGATGTACCAGGCTCCAACTTAATCGTGAATTCCACATCTCTCTGTGGAGGTAAACCAGGTAACTCGTGTGGAAATACAACGACATATTCTCTCACTACCGGAATATCTGCCAACATTATTGATAATTTCTCGGTCTTGGTTATATAGCACCAATAACCAACACACCCTTGACTGAGTAATTTCACTGCTTTCTTCAAGTTTATGACTCTCCCGGAACAATTGGGATTGCCTCCCTGAAAAACACATTCGACCCCATCGTCTGAAATGATAGTGACCATACGCTTACGGACACTAATGATGGCATCGTGACGATCCATCCAATCAATACCCAAGATGACGTCGTCTCTTGGTAAATCTATCATGATTAGGTCTGCAAACCAATCACGGCCATGAAGTTGAATCGGACAATTCTTAATCTCACGATTTCCGATAATTCGTCTACCATCAGGTAGACCAATGACATACGGACTAGTAGCACTATCCAGACGTAGTCTACTCAAACATGATTCGGAAATGAATGAATGTGATGCACCATTGATACTGGTGCATCCGGGCCTCCGGATCATCCGGGCCACAGGTTGAGATAGAATATCGAGTTTACCTGAGATCATCCGGGCCTCTGGATCGTCTCATAAATTCCGGGCTTGCCGGCCCCCGAACCAGACGCTCCCGTCTGGTAGCTCTTGGCTCCACCTTTGTTTGCTCCCGTTGTCTTGAACGACATAGACTGAGTGGCCTGATTATGAACAGCTGACTTCTTCGGGGCCTGAGATGACGCCAGAGTAGATTTGGAGTCCCTTCGGCAAAAACGGGCCTTATGCCCAGCAATCCCACAGTTATGGCATGTGATAGTCTACCTCGGACACTTGGTGCTGACATGACCAAGTTCTCCACAGTTGAAACAGGTGATGGCCGAACTGGCCGCTCGGGACTGTGATTCCGCGGGTCTGGGCCACAGGAGGTCGCTTAGAGAAAGTAGAGCCCACACGAGGCTTCTTGAAGGTTGTCTAACCGCCTTCAGACTGATTACAATTCTTTGACTTCTTGCTAGCAGATGAAGGTTGCTGCTTAGCAATCTCCTTAGCAGTAAGCTCATAAGTAAGAGCTTTCTCGATGAATTCGGCCATAGTGGTGCAATTGTGATTAAGTAACTGCATCCGCATACGGGGTTTCAGCCTCTTGCTGAAATACTTGATCTTGTCCGCCTCGGAGTGAATAATAGATGAGGCAAAAGGAAGAAGTTCCTGAAATTTCTCGGCGATGGCGAGAACATCCTCATCTGCTGAGGGCTCGGGAGTGAGTAATTCTGATAACTTGGCCTCTCTGAGTGGGGCCGGATAATACCTCTCCATTATGAGAGTCTTGAATTGATCCCAAGTACATGATCCGTCGGTGGGCTTCAACGATAACCACCATGAATGAGCGCTCTTACCCAGATAGTAAGCCGCAACTGAAACTTTGTGTCTTTCGGGACACTCTACTATAGCAAATAACTTTTCAAAATGCTCGAGCCAGTGAACAATATCCGCCAGTTCAGATGAACCCTCAAAAGTAGGTGGCTTTTGGCGTGAGATGTCGCCAATAATACTGCTTACACCCCTCTCTTGCCCCTGAGGTGGCGGCGGAGGAGCCTGCTGATTCAGAGCCGTTGAGTTCTGAATAGTCTCCATGAGGCGTGCCATCTGTGTCATCTGGGCCATCATGCCCTGCATAAAAGCGAGTGGGTCAACCCGAACACCTTCTGATTGAGCTGTGTCCCGGGTACGACTCCCTGATAGTGAATGATCATTTCTGGGTGAATGAGTGGCAGCGTCGCTGCTCGATGAATTAGCGTTGTTCCTCGCATTCGCGCGTGTATTCACACGAGCTCTCGGGTTTCAGCCAGCACCGCGGCCTTGTCCCCCGCGTCCTCTGCCTGCTCTCTCCATACTGAATTAGGAAAGTCACATGATAATTATAGCTCTCATATGAATATCACATTATGATTACGTCATGAAATGATGAAAATGAGCATACGCGCTCTAACACAGTGATCACATGAATGATTAACTGAGGTGACATGATTATGTGATGAAATTCTTGAAATGATTATCTTGGACAAGTTAACAAGATTAATGATATGATCCTCAAGATCAACAACTGAATAGTGAAATGAACTGAGTGATTAATGAGTTAACATGATCGACATGATCAAAATGAATGATGAAGAGGATTGTTGACTGTTGAATGATGAATGAGTGATTCTTATTGCCAGAAATTATACCATGGCGTTAGAAATCTTACAGTTCTTTCGGTATGAGGGGCTCGACATTTGCACAGGTCACATGTGACGCGAAAGTCCAATGATACTAGTCTGATGACGATGATTTCAAATGAGACATGACTTGGAAGGTAGTATTCAAAACCTTGCTCTATGATACCAACTCTGTAACACCCCAAACTAGGCGACTATTACAATGCCGTGGACCTCGACTGGGACCCACCAGACGAATGAAAATTAATGACTTAAATAATATAATCGTAGTACCGAACCACATTATATAATCCATTACTCCGATGAGGAGTTTCATTGGGGCATTATGACAAACACGTTGTAAACAATCTTCGATTGTTTACAATCAAACCTCAATTATATCGATACCAACTTCCAAGGAGTGATACAATCCAACAAAAACATCTCCAATACCCTCAATAATCCAATATGAATATCCAATTCGAGGTTCCAACAAAATCTAATCGAAAACCCCCAAATCCACATCAATATTCAAAGTGTTCTACAAACAATTCTTCAATAATCCGATAATTATTCATACCAACTCACAATCATATGCATATATCTTCATATAACATGTTTATAACATCCCAAAACATCATATTCCATCATAGAATCGAAATCGAGGGTGTTGAAGAATATTACCTTTGAAGATCCAAACACTTTGATCCGGTGAAATCGTGTTAAATAGACTATCCAAGCTTCCCAAACGAATGAAGATGATGGAAACCGAACACCCAAGTGATTGATGATGAAAAATCTCTCCCTCAAACTCTCTCTCTCTCTCGGATACAAGGTGAAGAAATGATAAAAATGAGCTTAAAGTCCCGTCCAAGTCCTTAAGCACTGCCATGGTTACGGCCGTAACTCGGCCTACTTACGGCCGTAACATCCCAAGTCAACGGCCTTACGGCCGTAACCAACTATCTCATACGGGCATAACTCGCCCTCGTCCAACCATCTGCCGACAGACATACGGCCGTACCGCACATGCCTTACGGGCGTAACTAGACTATTACGGTCGTACTCGGCAAGACTTATGGGCATATGACACCTTCATTGAAACTGACCGGGCACCCTGCTCGAAATGTACGGCCATAACCGGCTAAGCCTTACGGCCGTACCTGCCTCATCTTACGGTCGTATGCCGCAACCCTTACGGCCGTAAGCCCTCTTCATCCGACATTTCCTGAAAACGACGAACACATATTACGGCCGTAGCCTGCCTACCTTACGACCGTATCTCACCTTCAGCCAAAACAACCTTAAGCCAACGAATGCATGTTACGGCCGTAATGCATGATTAATTACGGCCGTAACTCATTGCTGGAGGTGACGAAGATGCGACAACTCCGTCTACTCGCTACAAACGGTGAATGATCCGACATACAATACTTGTATGAATGTAATTAAGTCCAATAACACATGATAGATGATACTTCCAATACAAGACTACCATTCACGATGATTATGATAATACTCTCGTCTCGATCCTCAAACAGAGATGAATAACGATTGGTAACTGATACACGGTTACAATATGCCAACGATGAACACAAATGAATGAATCATGAATGATGAGTGATTAATAATGAGTGAAAATTACTGAGTGAGAATTACTGACTGATAAATACTGAATGATAATGAATGAATTACAACCGGGTATTACATCAACAAACTCTACCGTCAAAATATTTCCTGGAACACATCATTGTTCAAAGCTTCCACATCATGCTGCACCACTCGGTGTCCAAACAATCAACACATTTAACTCAACACACATGTAGTACATCACACAAGTACCAATCAAAGAGTTCATCACACAACATACACATAACAAAATCAACCTCACGGTCCGGTGGTAACCCAACAACTCGTCAGGAAAGACATCTTGGAACTCACTAACGACTGGAATTGATGAAAGCTCGACTTCACCATCAGCCGCCTTCAAGGTGTAACACAAATAACCAGTACACCCCTTCCGCAGGAGTCTCATCGCCTTCAAGGCGTCAATTACAAACCTCTAGTTTCCCCTTTTTCGCCTTGCGAAAGACTGCTCGGTGCCGTCCTCAGCTAACATGGTGATGATCCTCGAGCAGTAGTTCATGATCGCACCATGCCGCTCGAGCCAATCATCCCCGAGAATAAAATCCTCATCCTCAATATCCACAACAATAAGATTAAAGAGTCAAGTCCTCTCATAATATACCACGGAACAATCTCGGATCTTCCGATCACCAACGATCCTATCACCGCTAGGAAGTTTAGCGATGAAAGGCCCATAACACGACAAACAATCATGACCCGAATGGCGCACACACTCCAGAGAGATAAACGAATGCATAACACCAGAATAAAAAAGCAACTCGATGATAAGTATGAGAGAAAACAATCACAATTCAAGAAACAAAAGTAAAATACGAGAAAAAAAGAGAATTGAGTAAGGAAAACTTACGAGCACTCGATGTACCAAAATGATGGCAGTGGGGTGACGATGTACAAAACAAAACACAACTAGACCCAATTAACTGACCAACCTAGGTATCCTTAAACCTAGTGCTCTGATACCATTTTATGTAACACCCACAATATATTCAGGGTATATTACAGCGTCGTGGACCCCTACATGGGATCCACCAAGCCAAATAAATATAATCGAATTACACTAAGTACCGTAATTAATTGAATGTATGACTCTGATTGTATGATGTGTATGCACCGAGAATGTGACTAACTTACAATCACGTCTAACCGGGAACTAAGTGTCTCACAAACAAAGTGTCACGGGCAGGACTGCCTCTAATTCTATCGGGATAAAGTGCCATGTCAACGGACGGGGGCCACCTCTTGAGCCCATACGAAACAGAGGGCCGATCAAAGATTCGGGGGCCACCTATTGAGTTGTGAGGGCCACCTCTAGAGTCCCGAATTTGCGTCAGGGACGGTTAGACTAAGTCTTGGATCGAGCAGCACGGCTGCGGTTCATGAACAAGGCTACCGTCGTTTCCTATTCCCTTGAAGCCGAAGAACGGAGTGATCCTGAGGTGACTGGGTCGTAGACTTAGGGTATAATCGCGATTATGGTGTGATCCGGGTATTAAACCCCAGCTAAGGACATACCGAGCCTAGATAAGAGATAAGGTAGCACGTCACCAAGCGTGAGGGCTTTTAGCTCAAACGCCAAGGTTATAAGGACGGTCCGACAAACGCCCAAGGCTACGGTTATTAAACCAAAGGTCGTGGCGAAAGTCATAGTCCGATCTCTGATAACGGTCTAAGACGTCATAAGGAGGACAAGGGACTTTGTCACATAGACGACCTCCCGAAGCTAAATATTCACTAGGCACTCGACGCCACATATTGTCATACTTAACATCAATCTACGAAGATTGACTGTCCACTCATGCCATAATTCATTACATTCCTTTGAAAACTTGTACTATCTATAGACAAAGATATTTTCAAAAGTGGGAGTAAATATATTATCCTTCAAAATGGTAATATATATATATATATATAAATTGAGAAAATACTCGAAACCCCACTCACTGAGAATCCATTATTCTCACCCCAATTCGAATTATTTTCTAAACCCCACTAGATGAAGTGAATCAAGAGGAAGAAGAGAGAGATGCTGACAACCAGTGAAGATCATCCTCAAAGTATTACCAAGACGTAGGAATTAGGATGCTGCTTTAACGCTTCTTTTTATTCCTGTGTCACAATGTATTTTGGTTTCCGATGTACTCTTTTGCACTTAATGTAATAATTCCGCTGTACTCTTGAATATTTCTTTTCTATGAAATAACCAGTCTTAGTTCATCGGGCTGGGATCTGGCATATGTATGCTTTACTAGAATGTATTATCACAAACGTTATTTATTACGTTAACTGTCGCATTCTCGTCCAACCCCGGTGTGGGGGGCGTGACAGATGTGGTATCGGAGCTCGCTTTGTAAGAAGGACACTTACATCGAGCTTTTCCAGGATAAGATTCTTCGGACTTAGATACGAATTCCACCTAGGGCGAAGTAAACCATAAGATTGAGACCTAAAATTTGAATTCTCATGTCAATTCTCCTTAAATCTCCTTGATTCAACGCTATCCACTTAAGATATGCGTAGTCAATATCATTTTCCTAAGTCATTGGCCAAAATACTTGATTAAGTATTCACGGCATTTCCAACTCACGTCATTTGATTCGACATTCGTCATATTAAATGGAAATCGTTCCATCCCATTGTTCAAATCACGTTACTATTCACTTGGAATAGACGAATTGAGTAATTCCTTTAAAACTCCACTAAACTTCATTATTTTCTTGTATGAATTATTAGCATTGTTGTCACTTTATGTCATGAGCATATTCATTAAGTCATTAAGTTCATAATCTTGATGATTATTCATGCTTGATTGCCTTTATATCTGATTAGGATAAACCATGACTAGTACTAACTTAAACCTTAGTTAGTAGGTATGGATCTCGAAGTAGAGATGTTAGATGAGCACATGCGTCTGAGAGAGAAGGTGAAACTCCTAGAAGATCAGGCCACTCACTAGCGCGAGAGCTGGGAGGACCAGTTTAGAGCAAAACTGAAAGACCAGGATCGGATCGAGTCGCTCGAGCAGAGAGTTCAAACCCTGACAGAAGAGCTGATTAGAACTAAGCAAGAGGCTAGCGCAAATCGCGACCAGAGAAATGAGGCGATGCAGATACTCGGGTTTCGTCGAGAGGAATGCAGGAGCTTGGAGATAGCATTGCACGAGCGAAATAAATACGTGATGATGCAAGAGGCCGCCATCCAAAACCTTCAACATGCATGTTCACAGTTCAGTTCTCACGTGGAGATGCTTGAAGGTACCCTGGCTACGGAGCGCCTGCAACATAGGGAGTTTTCAGATGTGATGAGAGATCGGATGACCGAGTTAGCTGAGTTGCTTCTAGGTTTGCTGACTACACCACCAGGAGGGACAACTGCAGTATCCTCTAGCTCTGAGGAAGAAGACCCCGAGGAGGAGCCGATAGAGCCGGGAGAGGACTGAGAGTGCTGCTATTATGTTCTTATTAGATGTTTTAACCATTTTAGTAAATAACCTGATGTACCTTTTTCTTTAAGTACTTTGGACGACGGTTGGGTAGGTTAATTTTCTAATTATCCCTATCTGAAACTGTAATTTTCCATGTCCCAATAGACCATCAGAATGTATTATCTACAATGAGATGTTATCCATGTTCTATGATAATGAGATTTAAAATAATGTGTGCATGATTAAATTCTCTGTATTTACAACTCAAGCTAAACTAACTATAACAACCGTTAACTGCGATAGATGGCCGACCGACGTGGACGTAGAAGACCTCATGCCCAACGTAATAACAATGAGGAACAACTCGGAGGTGATGGAAATCCATTCCAAGGGGACGACAACACTGTCCAAGCAATCACCCAATTGGTGACCTTTCTGCAACAACACATTGCACCGAACCCGAATGCACCTGAAACACATGATCGGGCATTAGAAAGATTCCTCATATTCAAACCCCCTACTTTTATTGGGGAGCCGGATGACATGATAGCTGAACACTGGCTCGAAAGGATAGAGAGTATATTCGCAACCATACAGTACTCGGAGGAGCAGAAGCTCGCACTCGCAACTTTCCGATTGGAGTCTGCAGCTCACGACTGGTGGAAGATTACCAGTGGAAAATGGACGAGGGAAAACAGTGACTGGACATGGGAAAACTTCGTTAAAGCTTTCCGTGATCAATACATTTCTCAGGCCGCCCGTGAAGCCCATCGTGACGAATTTTACCATCTTAAGCAAGGGGCAATGACTGTCGCCCAGTACGAGTCTCAATTCAATCGACTATCAAAATACACGCCGGGACTAGTGAGCCCCGAGGAGGATGAACTGTACAAATTTACGCATGGGTTGAGGTTTACGCTTCAACAAAGCTTGCTTCCAGTAAGGATGACTACGATGACAGAAGCTGTCTAGGCTGCCAGCCGAATCGAAAATGGGATTGTTGGGTACCAAATCGGATAATTGCGCCGTTTTATGCGGAAGCGTAAATAAATTGCGGAAAATAAATCACACACGGATTTATAGAGGTTCGGCTATTAACGAAGCCTATGTCCTCTCTCGATGTATCTTTTTCCTTAGGCTTAAGATCAAAACCTCTGCGCCTCTCTTCTATCGGTCGAGGGATTACCGTTACAAGCTCGTCTTCTATCGGTCCGAGTAAAACCGTTTTTCCTTTTCTATTGGATAAGGAATCAACCACTCTAGCTTTCTATGGGTACTAGATAAACCTCACTTAGATATCGATTGCGATTCTAACAATGCCGGATACTTGATCCTAATAACACCGAATCCAATCGTATCTTTTCTTTTACCTCTCGTGTATAATGTTGAATGTATAAACACTCAAACTAACAAAATAAGCTCAATATTACAACAACAATGTAAGTATATGATTCTCGGATGAATATCTCGTTTGCTTGAAGTTGTTGTACTCAAACAATACCATAGGAATGGTATTTATAGGCATTTTCATAAACTAGCCGTTCTTGCCCGGTTGTCTAGCTAGCGTGCGCTAGCTCTTCCATTATAGCGTGCGCTAACTCATTAGCGTGCTGTAGCGTGCGTTAGGCGTGCCCGATTGATCCGGTAACCGTTTCTTCTTTAGCGTCGTTATTCCTCCTTTCTTACGTACGTTATTTCACTTACTTAGCGTACGTTAACCATGATTGAGTAGCGTGCGTTAACGTAATATATCCGTTGCCTTTCCTTGTCAAACTATCCGTTTGATGCTTTGACTTTGACTTGCTTTTCCAACGTTCGGATTGACTAGATTCAAACAACTTAGCGTGCGCTAATCATGCTGTGTAGCGTGCGCTAATAATAGAGGGTAGCGTGCGCTAATAATAGAGTGTAGCGTGCGCTATCCATCTGCTGACTTCACTGCAGCTTACTTCGATACTAGGCTGGAATGCAGCTGACTCCTCGTTAGCGTGCGCTAACATATGTCCCTTAGCGTGCGCTAATGCAGTCCAGATTGCAATTTTTGCGTCTTCGTCTGCTTAGCCGTTTTGCTTCGCCGCGATGTTGTTTTGTAGTTTAGCAACTTTAATCATCAAAACACAAATTAAATAATGTGTGGAATAAATATTCCAACAATCTCCCCCTTTTTGATGATTACAAAACAACTCTTGAATTGGATAATCTGTAAAAAAATAATATATATATTTCTACGAATCAAGGTTTTCGACTTTGATCGTTTCGTTAGTTTCTCCAATCCTTTTCTTTTTCTTCTTTTTCGACTTTTTCATTTTTCAACTCCGTCGTTTTTTGTTTTTCAATTTTTTCCAACTCCCCCTATTTGTATGCTTTCTTTATCTTTTCAACTTCTTCGATTTTTCACATTTTTATCTCAATTCATATCTTTCTCCCCCTTTTTGTTTTCATCAAAAAGTAAAAAAAATATAAAGGATACCAAATGAAATATAAATATGCATGATACCAATTTATGCATTAATAAGGGTATAAACTCCCCCTGAAAATATTATTTCCTTCTCCCCCTTTGTAAAATATCATTTGTCAAAATTTATTTTTGGGGATCCAACCAATAGTTGGTTTTTCTTTTGAAACATAGACGATGTTTGAAACGTTTGTTCCTTTAGGAACCCAAATCTTTTTAATTTTTATCGTCCGTTTTGGGCTTTTGCAATTTGAAATGTGATGCCCGATTTTTAAACACTTTTCGCAATGGGGTATATTGAAATTAACGGATTCGTTTTTCAAACGAGTTTTGAATCCTAACCCCTCTTTATTCAAAGTAAACTTTTGAACACCAAGCATTTGTTCAAATTTCTCGTTTCCGCACGAGAATTTCTTTGTCAAAGATTTAAGCTCGGTTTGGATTTTAGCGAGATCATTCTTCAAAATATTTTCATTTTCAATGCATTTCGAATGATCGATTTCGACAAATTTCCCTTTTTCAAGTATTTTGGAATTTTCAATTTCCAAAGTTTTATATTTAGACTTGAGGGATTTAATTTCATTTAAAGCATTTTGATAGTCCGTATGAAGTAGTTCGAATGCTTCAAAAAGTTCGTCGTAAGAATTACTTACTTGGCTTTCGACGTCGCTATCGTCGAATGAACTCCGGGCCATGAGCGCGAGATTATTTTGTTCAAGAAAATCTTCATCGGGATCTTCGTCGCTCCATGTTGCGATTAGAACCTCCTTTTGCTTTACTCGAGTTCTTAGCAAAGTGGCACAGTTTACCACATAATCGGCAAGTGTTGTCGAATTTCTTAGGTTCGCCCGCTTGAATGTCCTTCTTTCTCGGTTTAATAAGTGTTGGAACTTATTAATATTTTTGGCATAATATGCCATTTCTTCGTCACTTTCGTCACCGGGTTTCTTCTTTCTTCTTCGACATTTTAGCCTTGAAGGCTATCGACCTCTCCTTCGGTTTCGGTTTGGCATTCCGAGATTTTAGAACAATCTCGTAGTTGATAAGAGAACCAACGAGAGCACTAAAATCGAGAGTATTCAAATCTTTTGATTCCATTATTGCCGTAACCGTACCGTCCCATTCTCGAGGTAGTGATCGGAGAATTTTCTTTACTTTCTCACTACTCGAAAGTGGTTTTCCAAAACATGTCAATCCATTAGTGATGACCGAAAATCGGTCGAGCATAATCGAGATGGATTCATCGTCCTTCATTTGGAATAATTCATAATCGTGAAGGAGCATGTTTATCTTCGTCTCCTTGACTTGAGACGTACCTTCGTGTGTTACCTCAAGCATTTTCCAGATTTCTTTGGCACTATCACACGATGATATCCGGTTGTGTTCTTCCGGATTTAAGGCACAATAGAGAAGTTGAGTTGCCTTACAATTATAGTGATCGTTTTTCCAATCGGAATCGTCATATTCTTCGAAGGTTTTGAGCGTACCGTTGGAATTTGTTGGAATTTTCGGACCAAGACAAATCACCTTCCAAAGCTCGATGTCATATGCTCGGATGAATATAGACATCTTCTTCTTCCACGTCATGAAGTTTGAGCCATCAAAAAATGGTGGTCGGTTGAGAGCAAGGCCTTCGACGGGAGCCATTTGAAACGCCATCTTGGATCTTCTCCTCGGATGTTAAGCCGCGTATTGGAGTACCGCTCCGATACCAATTGTTGGGTACCAAATCGGATAATTGCGCCGTTTTATGCGGAAGCGTAAATAAATTGCGGAAAATAAATCACACACGGATTTATAGAGGTTCGGCTATTAACGAAGCCTACGTCCTCTCTCGATGTATCTTTTTCCTTAGGCTTAAGATCAAAACCTCTGCGCCTCTCTTCTATCGGTCGAGGGATTACCGTTACAAGCTCGTCTTCTATCGGTCCGAGTAAAACCGTTTTTCCTTTTCTATTGGATAAGGAATCAACCACTCTAGCTTTCTATGGGTACTAGATAAACCTCACTTAGATATCGATTGCGATTCTAACAATGCCGGATACTTGATCCTAATAACACCGAATCCAATCGTATCTTTTCTTTTACCTCTCGTGTATAATGTTGAATGTATAAACACTCAAACTAACAAAATAAGCTCAATATTACAACAACAATGTAAGTATATGATTCTCAGATGAATATCTCGTTTGCTTGAAGTTGTTGTACTCAAACAATACCATAGGAATGGTATTTATAGGCATTTTTCATAAACTAGCCGTTGCTGCCAGTTGTCTAGCTAGCGTGCGCTAGCTCTTCCATTATAGCGTGCGCTAACTCATTAGCGTGCCTGTAGCGTGCGTTAGACTGTGCCCAGTTTCAGTCCAGTAGCTTCGTTTCTTCTTTAGCGTACGTTATTCCTCCTTTCTTACGTACGTTATTTCACTTACTTAGCGTACGTTAACCATGATTGAGTAGCGTGCGTTAACGTAATATATCCGTTGCCTTTCCTTGTCAAACTATCCGTTTGATGCTTTGACTTTGACTTGCTTTTCCAACGTTCGGATTGACTAGATTCAAACAACTTAGCGTGCGCTAATCATGCTGTGTAGCGTGCGCTAATAATAGAGGGTAGCGTGCGCTAATAATAGAGTGTAGCGTGCGCTATCCATCTGCTGACTTCACTGCAGCTTACTTCGATACTAGGCTGGAATGCAGCTGACTCCTCGTTAGCGTGCGCTAACATATGTCCCTTAGCGTGCGCTAATGCGATCCAGTTGCAATTTTGCGTCTTAAATGCCTTCGCCGTTTTGCTTCGCCGCGATGTTGTTTTGTAGTTTAGCAACTTTAATCATCAAAACACAAATTAAATAATGTGTGGAATAAATATTCCAACAGGGATGACCCGACTGGGATAGGTGAAGGATTGCACCGCTGGGAAGTTCAAGAGATCCGCGTCAAACCCATCATCCAGACCACCCCAGAAATTTCAACGCAAGACTTTTGGACCGAATGCCGGGAAGAAACCCATGAATAACCTGCCGCCTTGTTCATACTGTAACAAGTCTGGGCATAAAACAGAGGACTGCTGGAAGAAGCAAGGGAAATGCTTACACTGTGGGGACAATCAGCATCAGACTAAGGAATGCCCAAAGTGGGAGACTCAGGGCAACAATCAGCAGAGGAACGCGGCTAAGAAGGATGATCGTAAGGGAAAAGGGAAGGCACCAGCAAGAGTTTTCGCCTTAGCTGGACAGGAAGATCCTAACGCCATGGACGTGGTGGAAGGTACATTTCTCGTGTCAAACCACTTTGCGCATGCATTGTTAGATCCAGGATCATCGCATTATTTTATTGCACCCCATTACGCACAAAAATTGAATGTATATATATAAATTGAGAAAATACTCGAAACCCCACTCACTGAGAATCCATTATTCTCACCCCATTTCGAATTGTTTTCTAAAACCCCACTAGATGAAGAGAATCAAGAGGAAGAAGAGAGAGATGCTGACGACTAGTGAAGATCATCCTCAAAGTATTACCAAGACATAGGAATTAGGATGCTGCTTTAACGCTTCTTTTTATTCCTGTGTCACAATGTATTTTGGTTTCCGATGTACTCTTTTGCACTTGATGAAATAATTCCGCTGTACTCTTGAATATTTCTTTTCTGTGAAATAACCAGTCTTAGTTCACCGGGCTGAGATTTGGCATATGTATGCTTTACTAGAATGTATTATCACAAATGTTATTTATTACGTTAACTGTCGCGTTCTCGTCCAACCCCGGTGTGGGGGGGCGTGACATAGAGAATCAGGATGGATGCCCATCTTGCTGCCATGCACGAGGAGATGATATTTGTCATCCAAGAAGGTCCAATAAAGATAATAAAGGTTAATCCTGCCGCAAGGGTAGCAGGACAACCTCATGCTGAAATGCTCGAGAAGGAGCGAGAGCATTGGACTGCAGACGATCGCAAGTGTGCTAACCTCGACAATCTTGCTAAGAATGCGTTGTTTGTCACTCTCGACAAAGGCACGTTCTCGAAGGTAAAGAGATGAGCTCTCAAAAGAAAATAAAATTTCAAAACTTACTCAGCAATTTGAATCCTTTGAAATGAAATCTTCCGAAGCGCTTAATGAGCTTGACCTCAGATTCACTGGCATTGTTGGTGAACTTGAAGCATTGGATAATGTTTATACCCAAAAGGAGAAAAATTTAAAAATCTTTAGATCACTCCCTGCCCGATGGGACATTAAGACTATAACTATGCGTGTATCCTATAATCTTAACGATATTTCAACTTTGACCTCTTCTGTGACCTCAAAGCTTTCGAGTATGATATTTACAAAAGAGAGAAGGCTGAAGAGTAACCTACCAAGACTACAGCACTGGCTGCTGTATCCTATAGGAGACACAGCTCCGCACCTAGCACATCCAAGTCCACCCACAAGACTGCTGACAGTGATGATGATATCCTGTCACAAGATGAAATGGACCTTCTTATGCATAAATTCAAAAAGTTCATCAAACAGTCTGGAAAGACTTCCTTCAATCCCGAGCCGTTTCACAAGGTAAGTTTCGAATCTTCTCCTTCTGGTGATTCTAACTTGTGCTACAACTATAGGAAACACAGGCACTATGCAAATAAGTGTCCGCACCTGAAAGTGCAAAAGTTGCCGGAAGCCAAGCAACAAGAAAAGGATGAAAGAAGACATGTCTGGAAAAACAAGCTCAAGACCCTGATTGGTGAATCAAAAGCCTCGCCCTCACCAACCAAAACTGAGGAGTGCCTTCAGTCAGTCACTGATAGTGACTCGTTCGATGATGAGATCGAAGGTAAAGCCTATATGTGCTTTATGGCTAAAGAAATATAGGACGATGAAAACAGCGATGATGAGGTGAGATCAACATCAACTACTCCTGTAAATTCATCTCATACTTTTGAAAACATGACGAATGAATTCAAAAATATTCAAAAGGCCCATGAAACTCTAACGGGAAAACATACAGCTCGAACTTTCAAACTTAGAGCTGAAAGAAGAAAATGACTTACTGAAAAATAACTACAAAAATATGTCTATTGATTGCGAAACAGAAAGGTCACATTTAAAAAACTCATGGAAAGTAATCATCAACTTGCTAAAGATCTAAATGAAACTAAGTCTTATAATGAAAGCAAGACAACAGATTATGTTGCTCGAAGCCAAAGTAAAATCTCTCGAAAAGTAAGAAGGAGAATTAGAGACCATCTTAAAATCATTCAAGAAATCCTCTAAATGGATGGAAGAATTCTAAGCACCGGGCAACATGTTCATGATAAAAGTGGGTTAGGATATAACTCATTCTCCAACAAAGGAAAAACTAGTACGGTGTTCGTCAGGGGTGTGGAACCCATTCATATACCTAAAGAGACCCCGAGTCTCGTAAAGGTAACAGTTGCCTCGTGAACAGCAAAGGCTGCCATTCCGCCACCAATGTCATATCATCAACAACGGAAACCTCAGCCTTAAGGACCTATAAGGCATAACCAACAGCATGCTACCCGAGCATATCATAAGCGCCAACAGGCATTCAGAAAGAAGGCTATATCTAAATATCAAAGGCCTGCACAGCAGTACTTCCCACAATACAGTGCATCTAGATATTAGATACAGGGCCCCCGGTATCCATCCAGAAAATAGGTCGCCGTGCAATATAATCAACAACTCTGGGAATCCAACTGGAGACCCAGGAGGCAAGCTGTAAGGCCTAAGAAAATGGCTCCACCTCTGAGACGGCAATCGTACTGTAATAATAATAATAACCCTTGATTACATGCATAATAATCAAGGTTACAGCGACTACGCACCAGCCACACGTAGACATCGCAGATCTGGACAAAAAGTAACCTGCAGTAAACCAATTGCTGTTAAGAAAATTCGGGTACCAAAAGGCACCAACATTCATGGACCAAAAAATAAAAGGGGACCTATATCTACTTAAATTATGTACCTGCAGGATATCAAAGAAAAGGACATCTGGTACTTTGACAGTAGATATTCTCAACACATGACAGGAGATATCAGCAAGCTATCAGACTATGTAGAAGGTAGCGGTCCAAAAGTGCGCTTCGGTGACAAGTCCAAAGGAAGAACAAGAGGGAAGGGAACCTTACTTGTAGGAAAGTTCAAAGTCACCGACGTAGCTTATGTTGAAGGCTTACAGTACAATCTACTTAGTATTAGCCAGTTCTGTGACAAATAGTTCACGGTGAAATTCTATATAGATCACTGTAGAGTGAAGAACATCTTGACCAAAGAAGTTGTTCACACAGGAAGTAGGTCAGGTAATATGTATATTGCTGACTGGAAGCCTACAAGCTCAACTATTCCTTGTTTTGTTGCCAAAGGTACTGTAGATCAAAGCTGGCTATGGTACAAGAGGATGTCTCATATCAACTTCAAGACAATCAACGAACTCGACAGATAGGGAATGGTTAGAGGCTTGCCCGATGTGTCATTCCATAAAGACAGCGTCTGCGGACCCTGTCAAAAAGGCAAACAAGTCAAAACCACCCTGAAAGGCAAATCATACATGTCCACTTACAGAGTTCTGGATATGCTACATATGGACCTCTATGGTCCTGTAGATCTTGTAAGTTTGGGAGGTAAGAAATATTATCTAGTTATTGTTGATGATTTCTCTAGGTACGCTTGGACAACATTTCGAAGCAAGAAGAAAGAAACCACAACAAAGTTGCGTAAGCACCTGAGAAAGCTTCAAAATGAGAAAGGGTTGAGTATCGTGTCCATTTGTTCCAACAGGGGTACTGAATTCACTAACCACTTTGTAGAGGAATACTGTTCGGACAATGGAATACAGAACGAATACTCAGTAGCCCGAACTCCTCAACAAAATGGTATTGCCGAGCGAAAGAATAGGACGCTCAAGGAAGCCACAAGAACCATGATCGCCGCAAGCAAGTTGCCGCAACGGTTCTAGGGCGAAGAAACAAATACAACGTCATATACACAAAATCGTTGTATAATCAACAAGCATCACGACAAAATAGCCTATGAGATATGGAATAATAGAACTCTGTTAGTTTCATATTTTCACATCTTTGGATTCGGTTTATCCTCGTTAAAGGCTCTCTTTCAAAATGCGTGTGTTTTGTGAATGGTGTGTTTTGTGAATGATTAAATGAATCCTATAGATATGCTTGGTGTTGATGTTGGGAGTTGATAATATATATATATATATATTATCTTATTTCGGTGCGTTGTGATTTGCCAATTGTGTCTTGCTAAGTGTTTGTTGCCTTTGTGTGGATTATTGTGATATCCTTAGTATATTGTGTTGTGTGATGTGAATATTGGGTCATAGTCCAACCATGATGTTCGGATGAGGTATACAGTGACACATGGCTTGTAATCATGGTGGTCAGGGTACAATAAGTGATTGGTCCAACCGTGAGATCCTAAGAAGACTTACGGCGACCCGTGGCATATGACCACGATGTCATGGATATGATCACGGATGTGTTTGTTGCTTGATATTGTGATGTGTACCGTAGTGTACTAACTTGTGAATGTGGAATGGCTGTCATAGTCCAGCCGTGATGTCGGACAAGGTCTACGGTGACACATGGTTTGTGATCATGGCGGTGAGGATGCAACGAGTGATTGATCCAACCGTGAGAGCCTAAGAAGACTTACGGTGACACGTGGCATGTGATCACGGTGTCATGTATATGATTGTGGGTGTGCTTTCCTACGGTCGATTACCTTGGACGTGTTACCTAGATTTCGTATCTTGGGTGGTTATGTTTTGTTGATTTTATGTCCGTCGAGGACACATGGCGTGGGTTGTGGACCCTGTGAATTATTGTTGGTTTTTATTTGAGAAAGTAAATTTTTGGGCTGTGACCCCTTTTAGCTTTTGAAAAGAGAAGGACTCGACAATACTAAATGGTTTCTGTTAAAACTCCCGAGGACATTTTAAAGCATTTTATAAATTGTTCTCTTGATTTGTGATCTTTCGAATTTGGAAAGTTTTACTCAAACTCTTTGTCTCGGGAAGTAATTTTTGTTATGTTTAAATCTTTGAGGATTCCTTATTATTATTCTTGGAATATGATTTGTATGACTTGTATTTGCACTTTGTACTTGCACTAGCAAAATAGTGGAATTTTGCTAAGCCCCGAGAAATCGGGGGGTGGATGTATGTATTGCATTCAGGTACGTGCAGGGTCTTGGGGAGCATAACACAGGGTTGGCACGAAGGATGATTAATGATGATCGATACTAATCACATGAGGACCCGTACGGTGTTGTATTGGTTTAGTTGTAGTTATTTTCACTATAGTATTTTCGTCGTTGCACGGGAGCGTGTTGTATTTTAATCCCTGCAAGGGTATGTTTTGAGATTGAAGTGTATGTATTAATTGAAAGACCAAATTGGTCTACTGGGTCACTTCAGCCTTAAAGGCGATGTTGAGATGTTTGATTTTATTACCAGCCTCGTAGATCCTTGAGAAAAGGGTTTACGACGTGTAATATTCCTGAGTGGATTGGGGGTGTTACGTAAATGGTATCAGAGATTAGGTTGCGGAAATATAGGCTATAGGGTTGAGTTGGGCATTGTTGAGTTGTGTTTCATCTGGACAGTGTCTGTTTGAGTCATGTTGCGACGCGTCGTCTGAGTTTGTTGGTCGTGATTAGTATCGTGGGGCGATCATCATCGTCGTGCGACCTATGGATGTAAGTGTCCCTTCTTTGTGTTATACCTCGTGTGACATGAGCTACTTCCATGATTATTTGTTAAGAGATGGAATCTTTATGTAGATTTTAATTTCTTGATATGGGTTTATTTGACTCTCATATTTTGTTTATATGAGGAGTGGTGTCGCTGCTAATGTATTTTGAACAGTTGATTTTGTCCGCTGCTAATGATTTTCAAAATGATTTGCTCGTAGTATTCTTGTGAAACCCTTATGCTCAACATGAAATGGTAATGTATATGTATGTGCTTTGCTCACTCCGAGAGGGTCTGACGATGCCTCGGAGGAATCTGTGATTTCGCTCCTGATTCACGAGCTTGTTTGGATAGACAGTCTGGGAGGGTCCATAGAGGCCACGGATGGGACCAGTGGTTTAGCCCCGGTCCTAGGTGAGTCATGTACGTGATTTTTAACAATGGCCAGGCTGGGAGAGTCCATAGAGGCCTCAGATGGAACCAGTGGTTTAGCCCCAGTCCTAGGCGGTTTTCAACCGTGATTATTGACTGTTTGTTTTTCGGGAAAAGACATGTCTTGATTTTATGCATATACTATGAGATGTGTAAGCGAATGTAGATATGTGTGAGCAGAGGCTTAACGTATACTTTGTAACGTCTGATTTTTGAGGCATTCTGGCCTAATGGATTTTTGAAAGTCTTAAGTATCTTAGAGAATAAATTTTGAGGCGTACTTTTAAAATGGATTATATTTTCAAGACGCCTACTAGTACAATTATATGTTTCAAAATTCTTTTACTTTGAGGACCAAAATATTTTGAGATATTCTCAATAATTTAGAAACGCATTTGCTTAGACCCGAAGGTCGAATATTTCTGAAAGTTTTTAACTAAAAGAAAGATGTCCTCATTTTTATCAAACGCAAGACGATTTTTCAAAGTCCCAATGACGATGTTTGTATTACTTTTTTGATATTTGATACTTAAGATCAACTGATGTTTTCAATTTATTTTCAAAAAGGTGGTTTTTATTTTTAAAACCTATCATTTCTTGTTTACGGTCGGGGAATGTGTGTATGATGTTAGCATTGTCGTTAGGATGTTAGCCCTCCGAGTTCTGATTGAATTGGTGGTTTGAGCGTTGAGTGGTTCGCCACGTATTCGTTGTGTTAGCCCTCTGTGAGAGGTGTGATGTTGGTATTAAATGTTTGTCGCTTCGTGGTGATTTGCGTGTTATCGCACCCGTGCGAGCTGTTAGATCTTGGGTTTGTATGATTGTGTACATATGTGATTGTTTCATGATGTTTTTTAATTGTGTGCTGGTTATTGTTTGGGCTGTTGAAATCGCCGAACGGATGTCGTCGTTGCTGTGATTTTGTGTACGTGGGTTGCCTTAGGATGGTAATTGATATATGTGATTATGTTAAGATTTTCTCTTGTGCTGAGTGGTTACTTATTCAGTATGCCGGGGTAAGGGGTCATGGTCGTGGCAACCAGACGCATGATCAGGATCGTACTACCAGTGATGGTATTGGTATCGGTGTTGGCAACCAGACGCATGATCAGGATCGTACTACCAGTGATGGTATTGGTATCGGTATTGGTATTAAATGTTTGTCGCTTCGTGGTGATTTGCCTGTTATCGCACCCATGCGAGCTGTTAGAGCTTGGGTTTGTATGATTGTGTAGATATGTGATTGTTTCATGATGTTTTGTAATTGTGTGATGGTTATCGTTTGGGACGTTGAAATCGCCGAACGGATGTCGTCGTTGCTGTGATTTTGTGTACGTGGGTTGCCTTAGGATGGTAATTGATGTATGTGATTATGTTAAGATTTTCTCTTGTGCTGAGTGGTTACTTATTCAGTATGCCAGGGTAAGGGGTCGTGGTCGTGGCAACCAGACCCATGATCAGGATCGTACTACCAGTGATGGTATTGGTATCGGTGTTGCCACTATTTTACAGCAGGTAGCTGGACAAACGACTCAGTTGACTCAAGCAGTTCAACGTAATACAGCTGTGACCCAGAACATTGGCGCAAATCAGTGGCTTCGAGAAGTGGTTCGTATGAACCCCCATCGTTTCGCTGGTGTTGCAGATGCATTAGGTTGGGATGGTTGGCTTTTCCAGTTGGAAAAGATATTCGAGGTAGTTGATTGTCCAGAGGAGCTTAAGGTGTCTTTCGCTCAGTATCTCCTTTACAAAGATGTCGCTAATTGGTGGGAGGCTGCTAAGCCTCGAGATCGTGTTGTCACGTAAGCTTAGTTCCAGAGATTCATGAGAGATGAGTTTTGCACGGAACCGATCAGAAATCAGAGGATTAATGACTTTTTTTCGGCGAAACCGCAAGATGTACCGTTGTCTCAAGTTATTATTGATTATAGGAAACAACTTAGCTATGTGCAGGACCGGGTGAGAACAGAGGAGGATAAGATCTATCAGTTTATTAGGCGAATGAAGCCGGAGATTCATCAGTACATGGCTGGTTTCACTTGTACTTCATTGAGAGAGTATCAGAATAGGGCGTTAGCCTATGAGCTATCTATATCATCGACTGAGCATATGTCCGAGTCGAAGAAATTGAAAACTATAGGGAACTCTTTAGGAAATCAGGGTGGTGGGGCTCTTGGGGCTAGGACTTCGTGTCGTCATCCTAAGAAAATTCCTCGATCGCGCGAACAGAGGAGGAGTATTATCCCTGCATCGAGTAATGTGAGCAGCACTAAGACTTGTTATAACTGTAGTCGAGTGGGCCATACCGAGAAGAATTGTCATTTACCGTTAGTCAACTGTTTCGAGTGTGCCCAAGTGGGTCACCGAGCTGTGCATTGCGAAGCGGTAGCTGAGAGGTTTGGGGATCAATTTTCTGTCTCTACTCCAAAAGGACACGGAGATGCCTAGTGTGGGTTTTGAGAATTGCGGCGTAGTTCGAATTCTTCGTGGTTATCCTTGCATATCCTTGTGTTTATTTTCTATTTTCTCGTCTACGCATGTTTTCTTGTAATAGGTCTCTTTTGTTTTGTGATTGTTCGGATAGTTGACTTGATTGTGCTATCTATTTGGTGATACTTGACACTTGTTGGTTTTAATATGTCTCTGTTTGTGACGTTGTGATGGTTGTCGTTGAGCGTGCTTCCACGCTGTATGTTTCTTTGCGTTTCTTGTAATGTTTCGCCAATGGGCATGAGTTATTCTGTTCTTTGTTAGCTCGTTACGATGTTCATGGTGGGATATTGCCCCTCCTTACTTATTTTAAGTTTCGGTACGAAACTTCTTTTAAGGAGGGTGGTATGTAATATCCGCAATTTTGATTTTCGGTAAATTTCTTTTTTTTGGCAGGGGTCCGTTTTAACGGCTCGCTTCTGACCATTTTGTCATTCTGGGAATGATTGATTCTGCACTTTTGTTAGATCCGAGTTGTTTCGGTGTCGTTTGTTGCGTTCCATGCTTCTTAGCGACTTTTCCGCACTTAAGTTCGATTCTTGCAAATCTCATTCGAAACTGTTGTTTCGTGTTTCCCGTAAGTTCACTTAACGTTTTTATACGTGTTTTGAGGTTCGGTTTGGTTATCCATTATCTTATCGTGATGTTTCGGGCGTTTGGGCCATTTCGTAATTTTCCTAGAGTGTTGGGCATTTGTTTTCATATTCACGTTCTTTCCAATCTTCAGATTATCAGAATCTTGTGTTTGTTTAGTGCTCAAACTCATGTTTTGATTGTTGTACTACTCGTATTGTTCGACCGTAATAATTCGTGTTCGTCGAGTGTTACTTGTTGTCGCGTGCGCCTCTTTGTTTTAATGTGTGCTTGTGGTGTGGTACATTATGTTTCGTAAATTGCTCGTTATTGTTTTGAATCATAGATGGTGCGTTAGTGTAACCGATACGTTGTCGAACGTCTAGCCGGGCTGTTGGATTGGAGGCATGGCCGAGTTGCGGCCGTAATGCATTGCCGGGTTGCGGTCGTAATGCATCCGCGCATGCTGGGCAGTAACCCTGTGGAACCTGATTACGGCCGTAAGGAGTGGCCGGGTACGGCCGTAATGCCGAGTTACGGCCGTAATGTACCCGCATGTTTTGGGCAGTGGCCTGGGAGGCCTGGTTACGGCCGTAAGGAGCTGCCGAGTACGTCCGTAAGTGCCGAGTTATGGTCGTAAGGCCCTGTAAGTTACGGCCGTAACGTCTTTGGCTATATAAAGCCGAGCGATGGGTCTTATTGCCATTTTCCCCCTTTCTTCTTCTTTCTTCGCGATTTTTGGCTGGAATTCGATAGTTGTGATCGGTAGCATCCTTATGCATCATTTTGGGAATCTTGATTCGCATCTAACATCATCCTCCACTCGAGTTCGTTCGGATCGAAGGTAACTTCTCAAATCTCTTAGTGTTGACTTTAGGGATTTCCTTCTTGATTTCGTTGTTCGTTCGATTCTGATGAATCGATTGATGTTACTGAGTATTATTAATCGTATTATACGGATTGTATATCCGTATCTCGAATTTGTCTGGGCCCAACCATGATTTTTGTGTTCTAAGGGAGCCTTGAGCATTTAATGTCCGATTAAATAACTCAACGGGGTTTCCTTTAATTCTTGGGCGTGTTTCGCGTTGTCTCTGATCGTTATACTCGTCGTAATCATGTTTTCGTTGTTTTCGCTGGAGGATTGTAGGTGTTCGAGGTTTCCCGGTTGAGCCGTGTTCGTCGGAGTGTTCGGTATCGATTATTCGAGGCAAGTACCTTGTTCATACATTTCTTGTTTTGTGGATATGATGATCGGTGATTGTCTAAGTTTGTTTGTTTGGTTGTTTGAAGTGAACTTTAAAAAGATTCGGTTTAGCCTCGTTAAAGGCTATCTTTCAAAATGCGTGTGTTTTGTGAATTGTGTGTTTTGTGAATGATTAAGTGAATCCTATGGATATGCTTGGTGTTGATGTTGCAAGTTAATAATATATATATATATATTATCTCATTTCGGTGCGTTGTGATTTTCCAATTGTGTCGTGCTAAGTGTTTGTTGGCTTTGTGTGGATTATTGTGATATACTTGGTGTATTATGTTGTGTGATGTGAATGTCGGGTCATAGTCCAACCGTGATGTTCGGACGAGGTCTACGGTGACACATGGCTTGTCATCATGCTGGTCAGGATACAACAAGTGATTGGTCATGGATATGACCACGGTGTCATGGATATGATCACGGATGTGTTTGTTGCTTGATAATGTGATGTGTACCGTAGTGTACTGATTTGTGAATGTGAAATGGCTGTCATAGTCCAGCCGTGATGACGGACGAGGTCTACGGTGACAAATGGTTTGTGATCATGGCGGTCAGGATGCAACGACTGATTGATCTAACCTTGAGAGCCTAAGAAGACTTACGGTGACACGTGGCATGTGATCACGATGTCATGGATATGATTGTGGTTGTGCTTTGCCAAGGTCGAGTACCTTGGATGTGTTACCAAGATTTCGTATGTTGGGTGGTTATCTTTTGTTGATTTTATGTCCGTCGAGGACACGTGGTGTGGGTTGTGGACCCCGTGAATTATTGTTGGTTTTTATTTGAGAACGCAAATCTTTGGGCGGTGACCCCTTTTGGATTTTGAAAAGAGAAGGTCTCGACAATCCTAAACGGTTTCTGTTAAAACTCCCGAGGACATTTTAAAGCATTTTCTAAATTGTTCTCTTGATTTGTGATCTTCCGAATTTGGAAAGTTTTACTCAAACTCTTTGCCTCGGGAAGTATTTTTCGCTATATTTGAATCTTTGAGGATTCATAATTACTATTATTCTTGGAATATGATTTGTATGACTTGTATTTGCACTTTGTACTTGCACTAGCAAAATAGTGGAATTTTGCTAAGCCCCGAGAAATCGGGGGGTGGATGTATGTATTGCATTCAGGTACGTGCAGGGTCTTGGGGAGCATAACACAGGGTTGGCACGAAGGATGGTGAATGATGATCGATACTAATCACATGAGGACCCATACGATGTTGTATTGTTTTAGTTGTAGTTATTTCCGCAATAGTATTTTCCCCATTGCACGGGAGCGTGTTGTATTTTGACCCCTGCGTGGGTATGTTTTGAGATTGAAGTATATGTATTAATTGAAAGACCAAATCGGTCTACTAGGTCATTTCAGCCTTAAAGGCGATGTTGATATGCTTGATTTTGTTACAAGCCTTGTAGATCCTTGAGAAAATGGTCTAGGACGTGTAATATCCATGAGTATATTGGGGGTGTTACAGCAATGGAGGTTGGGGAGAGAAAAAGAGATCGATGCTGTTCTTGAAGAAAGTGTCATTGCTGTGATAGGCTGTTTGGCCGCACCTACAAGAGGATACAATATGTGGTTCTCGTCCGGAGTTCCATGATCCCAACGTCCCTTGGAAGAACAACGTGCAAAAACCATATGAGATTCTTTTGCCCACTAACCGACAGCCTACATCTGATGAAGTAAAGGACTGGAGGAAAAACGAACTCATGAGATACTTCGTTAAACTCATCAGGGTGTCCTCTATTTTCAACAAGTTCAAAGCTGGCGGATGCTGCAGATGAATTCACGAGGATGTTAGCAGAAGGAAAGCTTCCTATGCAAATGCTGATGAAATCAAGGCACCAGAAAGGTGACCGCCTTACCCACCCGGATGACTAGATACTTGCCTTCGACCAATCCGATGAAGGAAGAGCTATCTACCGGGATCGAGGCAAGGATTCACTAGTCAATTGGTGGAAAGGGACCGAAAATGATCGTGAAAGGAGACCGTGGTGGCATTCTCAGTACAGGAATTAGCTTGTCTGGACCTTCTCACTGTATCTGTTCCTTTATGCTCGAAGCCAAAGTAAAAATTCTCGAGAAAGGAGAAGGAGATCTAGAGACCATCTTGAAATCTTTCGAGAAATCATCTAAAAGGATGGAAGAAATTCTAAGCACTGGGAAACATGCTCATGATAAAAGTGGCTTAGGATACAACTCATTCTCCAATAAAGGGAAAACGAGTACAGTGTTCGTTAGGGGTATGGAACCCATTCCTGTACCTGAGGAGACCCCAAGTCCTATAAAGGTACCTGTTGCACCGCGTACAGTAAAGGCTGCCATTCCTCCACCAAAGTCATATCACAGACAGCAGAATCTTCAGCCATCCAGACCTGTAAGGCGTAACCTACAGCATGCTCCCCGAGCATATCAAAAGCGCCAACAGTCGTTCAGAAAGAAGGTTTTACCCAAATATCAAAGGCCCGCACAATAGTACTTCAAACAGTACAGTGCGCCTAGATACTAGACACAGGAGACTCGTTATCCATCGAGAAAGCAGGTCGCCGCACAATATTAGCAACAACTTTGGGAATCCAACTGGAGACCCAAGAGGCAAGCTGTAAGGCCAAAGAAAATGGCTCCACCTCCAAGACGGTATTCGTATTGGATTAATAATAATAACCCTTAATTTTACATGCATAATAATTATCAAGGTTACAGCGACTACGGGCCTGCCCCATGTAGACATCGCAAGAATGGACCTAAAGTAACATACAGCAAGCCAATTGCTGTCAGGCAAATCTGGGTACCCAAAGGCACTAAGAGCAGTCCCAACGGATCTCCTGAAATCATCTTAACTTTAGATTTAGGCTAAAATAATTGAAAATAAGACAAAAAGTGCATCCAGTAGATCTCCTAAAATGGATGGAGTCCACAAAATTTTTTACACCTCCTTATTTTTAATCCTAAATTTACACCCACCCTAAATTTATTTTAAGCTTAACATTGAGTAGATCCCATGTGAAATTACGTTTTATGTAGAAAATAAAATATCTAGTGTATGCATTTGTAAAATAGGGGATACAAAATAGTATATGGAAGCTTTAGGGGAAAATTTAGGAGCGAAATTTTGAGAATTCTGATGGGACTGCTCTAACATTCATGGACCCAACATAAAAACAGGACCTACATCTACTTAATTTCTTTGGTTACAGGACATCAAAGAAAAGGACATCTGGTATTTCGACAGTGGATGTTCTCGGCACATGACAGGAGATAAAAGCAAGCTGTCAGATTATGTAGAAGGTCACAGTCCAAAAGTGCGCTTCGGTGATAAATCCAAAGGAAGATCAAGAGGGAAGGGAACCCTTCTTCTAGGAAAATTCAAAGTCACCGATGTAGCTTATGTTGAAGGCTTACAGTATAATCTACTTAGTATTAGCCAGTTCTGTGACAAAGAGTTCTTGGTGAAATTTTATATAGATCACTGTAGAGTCAAGAACATTATGACCAAAGAAGTTGTGCTCACACGAAGCAGATCAGGTAACATGTATATTGCTGACTGGATGCCTACGAGCTCCACAATTTCTTGTTTTGTTGCCAAGGGCACTGCAGATCTAAGCTGGCTATGGCACAAGAGGGTGTCTCACGTCAACTTCAAGACGATCAACAAGATTGCTAGACAGGGAATGGTTAGAGGTTTGCCTGATGTGTCATTATAAAAACACAGCGTCTGCGGACCCTGTCAGAAAGGCAAACGAATCAAGACCACCCTGAAAAGCAAATCATACCTGTCCACTCACAGAGTTCTAGAAATGCTACATATGGATCTATACGGTCCTGTAGACCCATTAAGTTTGGGAGTTAAGAAATACTATCTCATTATTGTTGATGATTATTTCAGGTATGCTTAGACAATCTTCCTCAGCAAGAAGAAGGAAACCACATCAAAGCTTCCCGAGCAACAGAGAAAGCTTCAGAATGAGAAAGGGTTGGGTATCGTGTCTATTCGTTCCGACAGAGGTACTGAATTCACTAACCGCTTTATAGAGCAATACTGTTCGGACAATGGGATACAGCACGAATACTCAGATGCCCGCACACCTCAACAAAATGGTGTTGCCCAGCGAAAGAACAGGACTCTCAAGGAAGCAACAAGGACCATTATTGCCGCAAGCAAGTTGACACAACGTTTCTGTGGTGAAGCAACAAATACAGCGTGCTATACACAAAACCGTTGTATCATCAACAGGCATCATAACAAAACATCATATGAGGTATGGAACAACAAAACTCCATTAGTTCCGAATTTGTTGAGCAGCTCCTTGATGTATTTCTCCTGGTTGATGAATATATATGTAGGTAACTGTTTGACCTGCAACCCTAAAAAATAGCTAAGTTCTCCCATCATACTCATTTCAAATTTACTTTACATGAGATGAGGGAAATTCTTACACATAACAAGGTTAGTGGAACCAAAAATAATATCATCCACATAAATTTATACCATAAGAAGGTCATCATCTTCTTGGATTTTGAAGAGTGTCTTGTCGACAAGCAACTTTCTCAAATCCACTGTTGATAAGATACAACTATAGGGTTTCATAGCATGCCCTAGGTGCTTGCTTGAGACCATACAATGTTTTCCTTAGTCTGTATACAAGACCTCCCTCCTCCGTGTTGGTAAAACCTGGAGGTTGTGCAGTATGCACTTTTTCTATTTTTTTTTCTATTTCCAGAACTTGTAATTTTCCTTGACGATTAATAAAATATGTTATCTTGAAAGATTACATCTCGTAATCTACACTTACTCTTTTACTGTTTGATTACGAATTTATTTACTGCAAACAAGTAGAGAACTTGTCTTAAAGCTGTAAGAACTTGTCTGCGAACCGTTCATAGGTTATGTTGTATCCAATCTAGACAAACACTGTAAGATTGTGCCTGCGCGCCAATCATAAGTTTAAAGTTTTAATATACATCCATGTAGATGTTTTCAATTTCTTAGAACTTGCCTGCACATTTTTAGACTAAGTGCTGAAGATGAGATCATAGTAGCCTCTCTGAATCAAGAAGTTATCTTGAAGAAGTTTTGGTATTATCAAAAAGGGGGAAATTGTTTGGATAAACAATCCTGTTTTGATAATTGCCATCATACAGCAAAGAAGTCAAAAGACTTAAAATGCCGCCAAGTATGGAAGATGTCTGGAATATCCATACAGTCCTTCCATACAGCATTGAAGATCTCATACAGTCTATCCTACAGAGCCTACAGCTACAACCAAAGACAATGCGTCGGATACAAAAGTCAGGCTATAAGATATTTTATTTGGGAAAAGTAGAACACATCCGACAGGCCCGAGTAAAGAATGCTTTAAACCGTTGTGAGATAAATATTGTTTATTCATAAAGTTTTCACGGTTAAAACAGCATTTATTGCTGATAGGACATCATTTAATGGAGCAGGAGTGAGACAAATCTGAACACACTGAAGAGCATTTAATGCGAAGTCAAAAAGAATATCTGAAGCATTAAATGCTATTTGCTTTATTTTAAACATTCAGCCAGCCACCAATCAGATATGTCAACATCTGACCTACCTGTAGCAGCTACAACGGATGCATTTTCCAAAGGTTATAAATACCCCCAAGCTAGAGGACTTAAACACATGAAGAACATATACCGCAAAAGCTCTGACAGATCACTCTGACATTCTAGCGATTACAACATAGTATATTTCATGAGCATACAACAAGTATTCAAGCGAATAAATATACAAGTCCTCAACGCAAATAGCATACATCAAGTGTTCGTCAAAGATATAGCTGCCGTTTGAGATTTGTTCTACCTTCACAATTGAGATAATCATCAGCCCTGTGTGGACTGAAGATCTGTGCGTATTCCGACCTGTGTAGGAAGAATAACATTATAGACGAAGCTTTAGCTGTGTGTGAAGAAGTGAGTCAAGAAAAAGCTCAAGCTAATCTATGTGAACGGCAAAAAGCTTCAGTCCCTGTATCAATATGTGTGAACGACACAGAAACAGGTTTAGTTATAGTCATGTAATTGTGTACGTAGTGATTATAATAAACTATTACTCCTATGTAGAGGACCATTGGACGTAGAGGGGTTTACCTCAAACCACTTTAAATTGTGTGTTATTTACCTTCTATCTTTATTATTTTCATAACTGTGATTTATACAAGTATACATTGCAAAACTCTGTATGCACTAAGCAAACAGGAGAATGCCTAGTTGCTGTATTTACAGCAACTCACACATAAACTTACGCTACGCAAACTCACTTTAGAAAAACGTACAACTTGTAGTACTCTCTCTTTCCAAGCTGTTTATTATATACTTAGTGGCCAACATGGCCCTCTTGAGCCGTCAGCCTGGGAGGTAAGAAATACTATTTAGTTATTTTTAATGATTTTCCTAGGTACACCTGTACAAGATTCTTGAAGAAGAAAGGGGCAATCACAAAGGTGCAGAAGCACCTAAAGAAGTTACAGAATGAGAAAGAATGAGTATTGAATCTATTAGATCCGACAGGGGTACAAAATTCACAAACCACTTTATAGAGCAACATTGTGCGGGCAATGGCATACAACATGAATATTCAGCAGCCCGGACTCCACAACAAAATGGTGTTTCCTAGAGAAAACATGACACTGAATAAAGCCACCAGAATGATGATTGCTGAAAGCAAGTTACCGTAGCATTTTTGGGGGTGAAGTAGCAAATAGAGCATGCTATATACATAATGGTTAACAACACAGTAAAACTCCTAACGAGGTATGGAATAAGAACTCCTACTATTGCAGGTCTTATATCTTTGGTTGAAAGTGTTATGTGCTTAATAAATGGAATGATCGGCTCAAGATCTTTGATCACAAGTCTCATGAATGGATATTTGTCGGCTACTCAAATGTCAGCAAAGCATATATGATATTTAATAAGAGAAAACTAACCATTAAAGAGTCTTTCCATGTAGTATTCGGTGAACCCATCATGATCCTAGAGGAATGGATGGTTTAACTCAGGCAGTTCAAATTGTAACCATTGAAGAAATTCCACAGACTGAGAGGGAACCTGTCACCTCTCTAGAAATCAATCATGTGTCTGTGGTAAATGATGAAGAGGTTGTACAGGCTAATCCAGAGCATACACTCCAACCGGACAGAACAAGAAATAAGGAATTCGAGTCAGATAGGATATGGTTAAGAGATCACCCACATGAGCCAAAAACTTATGATCTCATCTGCCAATAACCGCATAGGACATTTAACCTGTTCACTAACAGGAGAAAGAATTCTATCTTGATATTTAGTAGAACCTGCTACTTTCCCGTCAAGACGCACGTCGAGGTTGAACCCCAACTTCCAGTTTTCTGGGTCGAACTACTCTAATGAAAATCTTAACGTCACAAGCACATCCCTACTAAATCCTCAAATCGAAGGCTCACGAATACCTATCACAACCTTACGATTACATTGACTATCCCAGAGTGAATCTGTGTGACGAATCAAGGGTGAGTCAGTTCGAGTATATTAATCTCATTAGCATACCTATAACGTGTGCTCCCATTAACCATTAGTGTTCGACAGGAACTCTCCAAGTCAAAGAACACGTCATACAAGTCTTCACATAAACTTAACGCCCAGTCAAGTTTCATCGACATGTGAACGATTAAGTATTTGAGCCATAAACCTTTCCAGTGCCGATCCCCTTATCCAATAAGGAGTGGAATGTTTTGTGTTGGCCACTAAGTATACATAATACAGTTTGGAAAATATTTTAAGCAACAAACTATACGATATTCAAATCTGAGTGTGTAGCGGAAGTCTTGTTAAAATAAGTTGCTGTAAATACAACTAGATATGAGGTGTATACTTAAAATAATCACAAATATTAAAACAGTAAATGCAGAAGGTAAATGACACAGTAATTAAAGTAGTTCGAGGTAAACCCCTCTACGTCCACTGCTCTTCCACACAGGAGTTAAAATGTTTATTATAAATATGACGTACACAACAACGTATTTACAATCAAACCTATTAATGTATTGTTCACACAGATTGATACAATGATTGAAGCTTTCAACCGATCACACAGATTAGTTTAGGCTTTCACTTGACTAACTTCTTCACACACAGTTCCGAAGCTTTGTCTTCTTCAATGCAAGTCCGTCAGACACAGTTCGGGAAAAGCAATGCTTTCTCAGTCCACACGGGGCTGAATGATTTGTTCAATGATAGAACTATTGTTTGAACAACAGCTTTACTTTCTCGATCTTCAGCTGATGATGTGTTGTTCAAGGTTGAGCACTTAGGATATTTCTTCTCTCAGAATATGCAGTATACTTGAAGAAATATGTTTGCTCTGAATATTCGTGTAAGCTCTTTGCGTTGATGTTGGGTTAACTTGTTGTTATATCACTTGTATGATCTTAAAACTATTGAGGATATATATATAGCCTTCAGAATAGATCCATTGAGAAAGATCCGTTGAACAAGATTCCGTTTCAACTGGATGGTTGACTTAAGTAGACCATGATCCGGATATTGCGTGATTTGAAGATCTATGTCAGCTTCAGTATTTAAATACTTTATTCTTTCAGTATTTAAATACTTCTTTATCAAACGGGACTTGACTTTAGCGAATACCAAAGATTCCTTTTCCAAACGGTCTTTAGTCCTGTTCCGATATGAATGTTGTATCCAATCATGCTGTAGGCATATTGGATTAAATCGATACTGTATGGAAAGATGTTGTATTCAGGACAACTTCCATACTTGGCGATTACTTAGACTATGTTGCTGTATCTTGGCAACATGAAGGCTCGCTGTATTCTGGCACTATGAAAAGGTCTTCGATATAGAGTCAACAACTTCGATCGACTTTTCGATACAGCTGCTTGCTGTATGCTGGATTGGCATATTGTCAAAACACTCTATCAAAACTTTCAATATAGGGATTGTTTATTTTATCCCAATAATTTCTCCCTTTTTGATAATTTGCCAAGTCTCCTTTAAATCATTTTGATGTTTATCTAGAAATCCTTGATGATTCCAAAACCTTGACACTTAAAGAAACATCTTCCAGGAGGGCAGACTTCTTGGTCTTCTTTCGAATGTTCTGGCCTTCAGCAATTTGCCTAACACTAAGAACTGCTCGCAGGCGAGTTCAACTTTATCAAAAGAGTATTACATCTTTAAACTTATGATTGGCGCGCAGGCACAATCTTACAGTGTTATCTAGATACATACAACTGAATCTATGAACTGTTCGCAGATAAGTTCGTATAGCTTAATATTTTAACAAGTTTTTATACATGAATTAATTCACCAAATGGATTGATTTATGTAATCATACAAACACACAGTAGATTACGAGTTGTAATCTTTCAACCAAAATATTTTATTAATATTTGAACACAAGATTACAAGTTATCTCAAAAAGTGAATAAGAAAACAGGAATATGAATACATGATAAGAATACAGGAGGAAAACTAGTTCCTATGGTCAGCATGCCTCCAAGGCATTTTAGCGTCATTCTTGGTACCCTTCCACCAGTTTTGATGAGCATACTTATTTCGATTGAAGTATATAGCTTGACCTTCGTAGGACTTATCGAAAGCTAGGATCCAGTCTTCTAGATGGGTAACCAAGTCGCCTTACTTGTGCTTGGACTGTAATACCCGGTTGTAATTCAGTCATTATCATTCACTAATTTCATTCGGTGATTGTCACTCAGTGGATTTTCACTCATTTATAATCATTCATCAATCATGTTCGTTCACCGTTCGGAAAAACTTCGAGTTGTGTATCGTTATTGTTCATTGTTTCAACTTTCCTCATATGAGTTCGACTTTGTTAGATCACCATTAATTTTTGGTGACTCCAAAAAATTCTAAATTTTTGCAATATTATAGAACATCGAGTTAGCTTTCCAATTGTTCAAACGGTGAGTCAATCGGAGTCCGGACGAGAGAGTTATGGTCGTTTTAGCTCACCCGCTCATTTTTCAGTTATTGGCCGATCACTGCCGACCGAACTCGGCCGTGTCGTCCGACACGGCCCGTCTTTGTACTCGTCCGGAAATGCGAAGTCTCTGCCCACGTGACTCGGCCGTGTCGTTTGCACGGCCAGTCGAACTCTTCGGATAAGCGGAACCAGCTGACACGCCCGACCGTGTTCCGTGACACGGCCGAGTCATGCCGAGTCATTTGTCGGACGGGTCACTATCGGAAGGCCCTCGCGCCAGCGACCGTGTCAAGCGAGACACGGTCGAGTCCCTGTCGGCGGTATGCGACACGGCCGTGCCGATCGGTGCGGGCCGTGTCGGCGAGCGATCACCCCTATAAATTCATTTTTTGAGCATTTCATCTCATTTCTTTCCCTTTTCTTCACCTACAACCGAGAGAGAGCTTGAGGGAGGGTTTTTCCTTCACAAATCATTTGAGTGTTTGATTTTCTTCATCTCCTTTCGATCGTGAAGCCCGGACAATCAATCCAACGCGTGTTCTACGGACCTTAGTACTTGAATCTCCGAAGGTAACATCTCTAGAACCCTACTTTCGAATAATTGGGGATTTTGGGGTTTTTGTCCGATTCTTTCCGTTTTGTTGATAGATTCTTGATGAATATGATTAATCTTGTTGCTATCATAAATTTTCCTACGGATTCAGAGTATATTTTCATAGTTTTGCGGAATCGAGAGGGTTTGGTTGTGGTCCGCCCTCGTTATTATTTTGTGCGAATATACACGAATCGTAGGCGGGTTTTCGGGTGTATTCCATTTCCGTATTCAGCTAGAGTTGGTTGTAATTATGTTCTTCGAATCGTTAGGTTCGGTTCCGTTGATTCCTAGTGTTCGTCGGTGATTATTCTTTCCGTTCGTTGCGTCATCAAAATATTCAAGGCAAGTATTTTTGGAAACCTTTATGCTTAACGTGAAATAGTAATGTGTATTGTGTGTGATTGCTCACCTCGGGAGGGTCCGACGGGATCACGGAGGGAATCCAATGGTATAGCCCTGGATTCACGAGTTTGTTTCGCTAGCCAGCTCGGGAGGGTCCTTAGGGATCACGGAGCGGGATCAATGGTATAGCCCTGTTCCCAAGGCGATGCGTGTGCGTGATTTGTTTTATAATATGGCCAGCTCGGGAGGGTCCTTAGGGATCACGGAGAGGGATCAATGGTATAGCCCTGTTCCCACGGCAAAATTTGTTGACTGTTTGTTTCCGGAAAAGACATGTCTGGTTTTGGTTTTTGAAATGATATTGGTGCATGTACTATGAAATGTGTAAGCGATTGGTTTGCCTTGATTACTCGTACTAGCGTAATTGCTAACCCCTCTGGGGACCCGTTTTGGGGAAATTCTTGTTATGGATTTCAGGTTATGATTATCCGGACGAGCGGGCACCTGGACAGTACGAGGACGTTGGCCAGGGTCGTTGACATGTGCATTTGGGTCTTTCTATTTCTTTCGTCCATTTCGATTTGGTTGTTCTAATAATTATAAACTTATAGAGTGTACTCGCGAGTACTTAGGTTTGTCATTTCAAACTCCGTATTGTACTACTTTTAAATTGTTACATTGTTGGTTGATGATCATTTCGCCGGTTGCTCCGGGCGTAACTTCTTATGTCTTATAATTAAATGTGTGTCCTCGCTAACCGGGATGGTTAGTCGAGTGGAGTTTTCTTGTTTGTAGCCTGGTGGGTCCCATGTGGGGGTCCACGGCGCTGTAATATACTCTGAATATCTCAGGGTGTTACAGAAAATGGTATCGGAGCGCTCTAGGTTTATGGATACCTAGGCTTGTTGGTTATTTGCGTCTAGTCGTATTTGTTTTGCACATTGTCACACCGCTGCCAGCATCCTAGTACTTCCAGTGCTCGTAAGTTTTCTTATTCGGCTCTTTTGTTTCTTGCATTGTATTTCCACTTTTGAATCGTAGTTGCTTTTCCTCCCTTACTCATCATCGATATACTTCTGTTATCTCTCAACTTCAGTATGGATGCCGGAGGAAACCGTGGTCGTGGTCGTGGTCGTGGACGCGGCCGAGGACGTGGGGCAGCCGGTGGGGCGGCCACGTCGCATTCTTCGGGAGCCGGCAGTACCGGTGACCGTCACAGTCATGCTTCTTCTCAGGAGCGCGCCGATCTTGGTATTGCGGCATTATGCGGCAAATGGTTAACCGGATGGCGGCTATAGCCTGTGTGGTCGTAACCCGATCGTGCCCATGCTAATCGAGGCGGAACGGATCGTTGGCTTCAGGATGTCATCAAGATGCATCCTCCCCGGTTCGGGAGCTTCGGACCCGATCGGCTGGGAAGGGTGGATCAAGGAGATATCCAAAGTATTCACTGCTACCAACTGCCCCGAGGACCGTAAGGTCCCTATTGCTCAATATTTTCTCACGGGAGAAGCTACAGATTGGTGGGAGGCCGTTGGTCCCAAAGATCATGTTGCTTCATGGGCCGAATTTCAAGAATTGATGGAGACCGAATATTGTCCGTGGCGGTCGGACGAGGCTCGAGTGCATGCTTTCTATGATGCTCAACCACGGGATATCCCGTATCTCATGCCATTGCCGACTTTAACAAGGAGTTGGGTTATGTGAAGACCCAGTTGTCGCCGAGGCGACAAAATTTTCCATTTTCCAGAGGATGAAGTTGCCCATTCGGGACTATATGTCCAGGCTCGTCTGTGCTACCACGAAGGATTATCGAGTCGAGCCCTTGCTTATGATATGTCGGTGGCGACGAGTGATTTGGCTCGTGAGAGCAAGAAGCGAGTCGGTCGGAAACTTCTGGTCCCAGTGGAGGCCAGCGAAATCTCGAGTGCGAATATTTCTACGGGCGGTTCGGCTCGTTTCTCTGGGAGCTTTCGGGTTCGCCGGAACCCCGCTCGTGAGCTCACATGCTTTAAGCTGCGGCCTTTCGGGTCATAAGAACCGGACTGTCCTCGTCCGCCTTTAACTTGTCATACTTGTGGTCGGTCGGGCCACAAGGCTTCTTTGTGATCGGCTCGGGCGGCCGCGGTGCCGTTCTTCTCACCCGGCACCTAAGGAGCCGAGTGTGAACCGTGGCTCATTTGCTCGCCGCCTCCACCGAGTGCCGGCCGAGGTAGGGTCGGGTCAACCCGCTAGAGGAGGAGCTTCGGTGTCGTCTCGCCCGGCCGCGTATATACGAGATGAGGAGGGCCGATGACCAATGCTCTTGTGGCGACAGGTACCGTTCATATCCATTCTCATCCTGTCGGTGTGCTTTTTGATTCGGGTGCTACGCGTTCATTCATTTCTCTAGAGTGTGTACGCCGTTTGAGTCTCGATTGCTTGTCACCTTGCGAGCCTTTCATCGTTAAACTTCCTAGCGGTGATATAATTGTCGGTGATCGAGAAGTCCGGGACTGTTCTGTGATTATTTGTGAGAGGGCTTGGCTCTCTAATCTTATTGTCGTGGGTATCGAGGGTGAGGATTTGATTCTCGGGGATGATTGGCTCGAGCGGCATGGCGCGATCATGAACTACCGCACGAGAATCATCACTATGTTAGCCGAGGACGGCACCGAACACTCTTTCGCAGGGCGAAAGAGAAACCAGAAGTTTGTTATTAATGCCTTGAAGGCGGTGAGACTCCTGCGAAAAGGGTGTACTGGTTATTGGTGCTACGCCTTGAAGGTGGAGAATGGTGGAGTCGAGCTTTCATCGATTCCAGTCGTTAGTGAGTTTCCTGATGTATTTCCTGACGAGTTACCGGGATTGCCACCAGATCGTGAGGTTGAGTTTGCTATAGAGTTAGAGCCGGGTGCGGCTCCGATTTCGAAGGCGCCGTATCGCATGGCACCTTCAGAGATGTTAGAGTTAAAGAAACAGTTGAGTGAACTTCTTGAGTCGGGGTATGTTCGACCGAGCGCCTCGCCTTGGGGCGCACCGGTCTTGTTTGTGCGTAAGAAGGATGGTTCACTACGTTTGTGTATCGACTATCGTGAACTGAACAAGGTGACCATCAAGAACAAGTATCCTTTGCCGAGGATTGACGATTTGTTCGATCAGTTGCAGGGAGCGGCGGTATTCTCAAAGATTGATTTGAGATCGGGGTACTATCAGCTCCGGGTGAGGGAGTCCGACGTGCCGAAAACGGCTTTTCGGACGAGATACGGACATTATGAGTTTGTAGTTATGCCTTTCGGGTTAACTAACGCGCGCGGTGTTCATGCGATTGATGAACAAAGTCTTTATCGAGTATTTGGATAAGTGTGTCGTCGTCTTCATTGACGATATTCTTATTTATTCGAGGAACGAGGAAGAGCATGCCCATCATTTGCGGGTAGTGTTAGACATTTTGAGGACCGAGCAACTCTATGCGAAGTTCTCGAAATGTGAGTTCTGGCTGAAGAAAGTGATGTTTTTGGGTCACGTGATTTCAGCCGAGGGAGTTCGAGTGGATCCGCAGAAAATTGAGGCAGTGTTGGATTGGGCATCGCCCACAAATGTGAAGGAGGTCCGTAGTTTCTTGGGTTTGGCTGGCTACTACCGTAGGTTCGTCGAGGGTTTCTCAAAACTAGCTCGACCACTTACACAGTTGCTCCAGAAATCCGAGAAGTTCGTCTGGACCGATGAGAGGCAGTCGAGTTTTGAGGAGCTGAAGAAGCGTTTGACTTCAGCCCCGGTTTTGGCATTGCCATGTGGCAACGAGGGTTTCGCCGTTTTTAGCGATGCTTCGGGTCAGGGTCTTGGGTGCGTATTGATGCAGCACGGCAAGACCATTGCCTATGCGTCGAGACAGTTGAGGCCGTATGAGCTTAACTACCCTACTCACGATTTGGAGTTAGCGGCGGTTGTCTTTGCACTCAAGATTTGGCGTCACTATCTTTTCGGCTCTGCATGTCAGATTTTTACCGATCATAAAAGTCTGAAATACATATTTACTCAGCGAGAGTTGAATATGAGGCAGAGGAGGTGGTTAGAGTTGATTAAGAATTATGACCTCGAAATCCTTTATCATCCGGGTAAGGCGAATGTCGTGGCCGATGCCATGAGTCGGAAACCGATTGCGTTGCGAACGCTTGAGGTCCTTACGCCTCGATCGAGCTTGGCGGGCTTTGATCGGGTTAGATGTTGAGGTTTCTTTGCTGGATCTGTCGGGCAACTTTGTGCCTTAGAAATTTCGTCGTCTTTGATCGATGAAATTAAATCAAGCAATTAGAGGATCCGATGATTACTCAAATCCGAGAGAACGTTCTTAAAGGAAAGTCTCCCGGGTTTGTGATTCACGAGGATGGTGTTTTGAGATTCCAGAGTCGGCTTTGTGTGCGAACGATACGAGTTGCGGCCAGTATTTTGCGTAAGGCCCATTCCACACCCTATTCCGTTCATCCTGGTTCGAGTAAGATGTACAAGGACTCGAGGAGGAACTTCGTGGAATGATATGAAGGAGGAGGTCGCACGTTTGTGGCGAGATGTTTGACTTGCAGTGTCAAAATCGAGCATCGGCGACCATTGGGTTATTGCGATCACTTCTTCGAATGGAAATGGGAAGATATATCGATGGATTTCATTACGAGTTTGCCGAGATCGATATCGGGCATGAATATGGTTTGGGTGATTGTTGATCGTCTGACCAAGTCGGCACATTTTCTGGGCATCAAGGACTCTTGGGGCCCAGAGAAATTGGCTCGTGTGTTTATCGCGCAGATTTTGAAACTTCACGGTACTCCAAAGTCTATTGTTTCGGATCGTGATGGCCGTTTTGTATCGCACTTCTGGCAGGCGGTGCATAAGGCGTTGGGTACCCGTTTGCATTTGAGTACCTCTTTTCATCCCGATCGGATGGATACTCGGAACGCACTATCCAGACATTCGAGGACATGTTGCGTGCTTGTGCCCTCGATTGGAGTAGCGACTGGGAAGAGCATTTGCCATTGATCGAATTCACGTACAACAATAGTTGGCACGCGTCGATTCGGATGGCACCGTATGAGGCGCTTTATGGGCGACGATGTCGATCGCCGATTTGTTGGAATGAGGCGTCCGATTTGGTCGGGACCGAGCCGGATGTCGTTTTAGAGACGAAGCAGAAGATAGAATTAATTCGGGAACGGATGTTGACGGCCCAGAGTCGACAGAAGTCATATGCCGATGTCCATCGTCGACCTTTAGAATTCGAGGTGGGAGACCACGTTTTGCTGAAGGTGTCGCCGACGAGAGGAGTTTTCTGTTTCGGGAAGAAGGGGAAGTTGAGTCCGAGATTTATTGGACCCTTCGAGATTCTCGAGCGGGTCGGTGGGTTAGCATACCGTTTGGCGTTACCCCCGGCCTTGAGTCACATTCATAGCGTTTTTCATGTTTCCCAGCTGAGGAAATATGTTCCGGATCCTAGTCACGTCATCGATTATGGCGAGATTGATATTGCTGAAGATATTACTTTTGAGGAGCGTCCTTTGAAGATTTTGGAGCATCGTGAGAAACGACTGAGGCATAAGACCATCCCTTTGGTCAAAGTGCAGTGGTCGAGACACGGTGTCGAGGAAGCAACTTGGGAAACCGAGGATAGCATGCGTGCTAGGTACCCTGAGTTGTTTGTTTCTTAAGTTTCGGGACGAAACTTATTTTTAGAGGGGTAGAATGTAATACCCGGTTGTAATTCAGTCATTATCATTCAAGAATTTCATTCGGTGATTGTCACTCGTGGATTTTCACTCATTTATAATCATTCATCAATCATGTTCGTTCACCGTGTTCACCGTTCGGAAAAACTTCGAGTTGTGTATCGTTATTGTTCATTGTTTCAACTTTCCTCATATGAGTTCGACTTTGTTAGATCACCATTAATTTTTGGTGACTCCAAAAATTCTAAATCTTTGCAATATTATAGAACATCGAGTTAGCTTTCCAATGGTTCAAACGGTGAGTCAATCGAGATCGGACGAGAGAGTTATGGTCGTTTTAGCTCACCCGCTAATTTTCGATTATTGGTCGATCACTTTGCCGACCGAACTCGGCCGTGTCGTCCGACACGGCCCGTGCCGTACTCGTCCGAAATGCGAAGTCTGCCACGTGACTCGGCCGACCGTGTCGTTTGGCACGGCGAGTCGAACTCTTCGGATAAGCGAGAACCGATCGCCGACACGCCCGACCGTGTTCCGTGACACGGTCGAGTCATGCCGAGTCGGCTGTCGGACGGGTCACTATCGGAAGGCCCTCGCGCCGCGACCGTGTCAAGCGGGACACGGTCGAGTCCTGTCGGCGGTATGCGACACGGCCGTGCCGATCGGCGCGGGCCGTGTCCTGGCGAGCGATCCCTATAAATTCATTTTTTGAGCATTTCAGCTCATTTCTTTCCCTTTTCTTCACCTACAACCGAGAGAGAGAGCTTGATGGAGGGTTTTTCCTTCACAAATCATTTGAGTGTTTGATTTTCTTCATCTCCTTTCGATCGTGAAGCCCGGACAATCAATCCAACGCGTGTTCTACGGACCTTAGTACTTGAATCTCCGAAGGTAACATCTCTAGAACCCTACTTTCGAATAATTGGGGATTTTGGCGTTTTTGTCCGATTCTTTCCGTTTTGTTGATAGATTCTTGATGAATATGATTAATCTTGTTTCTATCATAAATTTTCCTACGGATTCAGAGTATATTTTCATAGTTTTGCGGAATCGAGAGGGTTTGGTTGTGGTCCGCCCTCGTTATTATTTTGTGCGAATATACACGAATCGTAGGCGGGTTTTCGGGTGTATTCCATTTCCCTATTCAGCTAGAGATGGTTGTAATTATGTTCTTCGAATCGTTAGGTTCGGTTCCGTTGATTCCTAGTGTTTGTCGGTGATTATCCTTTCCGTCCGTTGCGTCATCAAAATATTCAAGGCAAGTATTTTTGGAAACCTTTATGCTTAACGTAAAATAGTAATGTATATTGTGTGTGATTGCTCACCTCGGGAGGGTCCGACGGGATCACGGAGGGAATCCAATGGTATAGCCCTGGATTCACGAGTTTGTTTCGCTAGCTTGACTCGGGAGGGTCCTTAGGGATCACGGAGCGGGATCAATGGTATAGCCACTGTTCCCAAGGCGATGCGTGTGCGTGATTTGTTTTATAATATGGCGGCTCGGGAGGGTCCTTAGGGATCACGGAGAGGATCAATGGTATAGCCACTGTTCCCACGGCAAAATTTGTTATTTGTTTGTTTTAGGAAAAGACATGTCCGGTTTTGGTTTTGAAATGATATTGGTGCATGTACTATGAAATGTGTAAGCGATTGGTTTGCCTTGATTACTCGTACTAGCGTAATTGCTAACCCCTCTGGGACCCGTTTTGGGGAAATTCTTGTTATGGATTTCGTGTTATGATTATCCGGACGGCGGGCACAGACGATCTGAGGGCGTTGGCGGTCGTTGACATGTGCATTTGGGTCTTTCTATTTCTTTCGTCCATTTCGATTTGGTTGTTCTAATAATTATAAACTTATAGAGTGTACTCGCGAGTACTTAGGTTTGTCATTTCAAACTCCGTATTGTACTACTTTTAAATTGTTACATTGTTGGTTGATGATCATTTCGCCGGTTGCTCCGGGCGTAACTTCTTATGTCTTATAATTAAATGTGTGTCCTCGCTAACCAGGATGGTTAGTCGAGTGGAGTTTTCTTGTTTGTAGCCTGGTGGGTCCCATGTGGGGGTCCACGGCGCTGTAATATACTCTGAATATCTCGGGGTGTTACATGGACTTCATTTTCAGCTGTAGCGGGAGTGATCCATCCACTAACCTCTTCTTAAACTCCTCTACGGCTTCCTGTACAGTCCTGCAATTGTTGAAAATTTAGGATTCCCTTATAAGAACAACAAAGTATCTTAGCAGTTCATTCCTCCTCCAGTTCTTGATCTCTTCTGCAGTAGGCTATCAGTTTTCTGGGAGGGTCATAGCTTGCGGTTTTTAGATGAGGTTCTTCCAAGGAAACTTAGGGTCCTAGAATTGAGGGCAATCTCCGTGTATCCTTACGTTGGGAGAAGGAGATTATAGGCGGGCAATATCAGCAGTGATGCTGTCTTCAAAAGCAGCTAGCATTTCCTTCTGTTGCGCAAGCCTTGTTCTCCTTGCATCTTCCCTCGCTTCTTCCCCCTTTTTGGCGTCATCAAGATAGGACACCTTTTCATCAAGATGTTCAAGGATCTGCATAGCAGCATCCTGTTTTGTCTCAAAACTAGTCATCTTATCTACAAGGGAGGTGAGCACCTGCGACATATCTTGAATTTTCTTGTCGTGGGCTCGAAGCTGGGATCCAGATTCAATGAGAGCTGATGCAGTCTTGGACTCAGACACGCATAGCTTAGATTGCTCTTCTTTCAGGATCTACACTTGATGCTGTTTTAATTGACCAATGGCCATTTGAAAGATTGAAGGCAGGATTTTGAAGGCTTTTTCGACACTAGAAACTTCGTGCCTTAGACCCGTCATTTATTCAATGTCTGATTGGTGTAGCCAATCGAGTGCCTTTTCAACAGAGTGTAGGGCGGTCACAGCATCCTGTATGAAGATAGTTTGTAGGCCTAGAGCGTGCAGTTTCTCTTTCTTCTTGGCTGATCTTGGAGAGTCTGGCTTGGCGAAATCTTCAATTCCATTCAACCGTATAAAGTTCACATTGGGACGTGAATTGAGTTGGATATCCTCAGGTATTATACCATCTTCGGATTCCAGAACAGTTGGGGGTCCGGGAGTATCAGATGCGGGCTTGGCAACAGGGGCTGATATCTCCTGTTCTGAATTCGGTTCTGAAGACATAGGTACAAGAGGGACTGATTCCTCCTGCTGTCTCTCAGCTTCCACCTGCTCCGGTAGAGGGACTGATTCCTCGTGCGGGATGGCGCTGGTCTGGTCATCTGTAGTGATAGGCTCGGGTGCCTAATCCACAGTTGGTTGTTCCTCGGCAACAGCCTTGGGAACATTGTCTTACTGTTGCGAAGGGGACTGATGAAGACTTGATGTCCCTTCAGCTTGTTGTTGTTGAAGCTGGGAGAACTCTTTTTCTCTAGCTTCCTCACGACTCATTCTCAGACCTGCCTGAAAGGCTTCGTCGTCATCGTCTGAGTCATGGTCTGATTTTTTACTTTTGGGAGATTCCACGGATTTAGATTTTCCTTTCTTTCGTGCTTCGGCTTTTTCAAAAAGATGGCTCTCAATTAGCTCTTTAACGCATAAGTTGTCCCATTGGACCAGGACTGGAATATCTTGAGCGTCGGTCATTTCCAAGACAAATCTTTCTTCATTGCTCCATTCGCTATAGTTGTACAGGGTGTCGTGCGAAGCAAGCCGATAATTTTTCCATTGGACAAACCATTCAAATGCCTGTTTAATTTGCACAGAAAGTAGGGTTTTGTCAATAATTGTGTCCGGGGAGGGACTCCGTACAACGCCTGGGTCCGGTGTAGGCATGGGTTCCTCTACAGGTGTGGGATCCTGTATTGGAGAGGGATCCCTTACAGGGGTTGGGACCCTAATAGGAGATGGATCCTTAACGGGTGTGTAATCCCGAATAGGAGAAGCGTAAATAAACAAAAGGTAAAAAAAGAGAGTTTCTTATGGAAAGAAGTGTGAACCGTTTCCACCGATGCTGAACCGGTGAATGGGCCATAGTATTTGGTCAAAAGTTCTTGGGACCCAAAAGTCTCAAGATCTTCCATGGTGAGGCCATCAGCAGGTAGCCTGTAGAGATTCTGAAGCAGCTCTTGGTCAACACGAATCTCTACTCCGCGAATGACAGTTGTGATGTCAGCGACATGTCCTCCCTGAGCCAGCGAAAGGTAACGAATAGCAGCATTGAGGTAGAATTCCTCAACTAGGTGAGCATCGAAATGCTCAGTGGTGTGACTGCCAAGGCGATAGAGGCCTTGCTGACATATCCTCATAATGATGTACTCCATCAAGTCGATGTCATCACCTTCGGTACGAACACGTTCAAGCATGACAGATCTAAAGAAGATCCGTCCGTCGATGATGTTAGAGGACTTCTTGAGAGAGATGGAAGTCTGAGAAGATGCCATTGACGATTCTTGAAGAAAATTGAAAAGGATTCAAAGAGAAATGCAGTAAAAACAAAAAGACTTGTAGGCTGTATGCTCAAGAACTCGTTTAATATGCAAAAAGCGTAAAGAGTCTCAAATGGCATTTACAGTCCTTTTATAGTGGGCGGCGAAGAAGGGTTTTTAGATAATGAACGGTCAAATTTAAGGGATGGGGACTGGTGTTTGAAATGAACGATCACGATGGACTGAGTGTAACCGGTACAATTTATCCATTTAATTTTAAAATAAGAGCGGGTCCCACTTATGACTTATCAATGTACCCTTACTGCCCGAACCGGCAGTGAAAAATTAATAAAATAATATGAAACATCACGGCTTTGAAGATACCAATGTCCAGATGTCATGTAAAGCATTTAATGCAAAAGACTTTTAATTATGACAGGGCACGTAGACACAAAGATCGTTTAAAAATAAATAAAATGATAATTTATTTTCCAGTGTCTGCTGTATCCACGAAAATACAGCGTTCCCCCTTAAAAGGTGCATACAGGTTTCAATTCGATACAGTAACTTTCGGATTAATATTGTATTCATGGATCATACTGTATTCCCCCTTAGTTATTGCACACGTCGGCTGTAGGATAATTCATATCGCTTGGTTCCTACAGTGCTGTACTGATGGCCTGAGTGTACAAATAACTAGCGGTGGATATTGTATTCTTGGGTCTTACAGCATTCCCCCTTAATTACTGAGTAAAAGCATTAAACACTTACAGGGAGTCAGGCTGTAGCAATCCCAATTCATGTCGAAGCATGCGGAATCTTGCTATGTCGAGAGGCTTGGTGAAAGTGTCGGCTAACTGGATATCTGTATGAACCTTTTCGATACGGACATCTTTATTCTCAACATGATTCCTAATGAAGTGATGCTTCATGTTGATATGCTTAGTGCGCGAGTGCAATACAGGAATGTGCGTGATAGCAATTGCACTCGTGCTATCGCACATTATCGGCATTTCTATGGCTTCAATTCCATAATCTGACAGTTGTTGTTGCATCCAGATGATTTGCATACAGCAACTACCAGCAGTATAGTATTCTGATTCAGCCGTGGAAAGCGAGTTTGCCAATTGTTTCTTGCTAAACCAAGACACAAGTCTAGGTCCAAGAAAGTGACAAGTACCGCTTGTACTCTTCCTATCTAGCTTGCAACCTCCGAGGTCCGAGTCGCTGTAGCTAACTAAATCGAATCTGCCTTCTTTTTATCATACGAGTTTGTTTCGGACCTGTTTTATTCAATTCCGTGTTTAATGTCATTTCTGTCGCTATTTGGTTTGATTCTCGTAATCGTTGTTCGGAACCGCCGTTTTGGGATTTCCGTAAATCCATCTTATGTTATTATTCGTGTTGTGAGCTTTTGTTTGGTGTTTCGATCGTGTATCGTGTGTTTCAAATGTTTTGGGCTGTTTTGTAATTTCCCAAAGTTATGGGGCAATTACTATCCTTGTCGTTTTCGAACCTTTGGGTGGTCAGAATCGCGTCTCCTTTTTGCGCTTTAGTTTCTATATCGAACTCATCGTGAGTGTATCCATTGGTATTTGGTACACCTTTGTATTCTCCGATTGGTCTTCGTCGAGACGTCATTTCGTGCATATCTGGCCTCCTGCCAGAGTGTCACGGGGTGCGGCTCACTGAGGTTCAAGCCGTCGAATTCGTGCATCGGATCACAAATCACCCGTGCGCAGGAGACTTCTGAGTCTCCGTCCGGCTACCATCAACGAGATCTCATAGAATACCAACATTAGAGATATCATGCACTGGTACATTGTGCTGCGTAAAACGCTAGGCACCCGCATGTCTTTTGCCTTCGACCAATTAAGGGCCGGTATCTCATACCCTTCAAGCTTAACCCGCAATGGCATTCGGCACTAAGGGTCACTCGCATGCCCGAAGTACAATTCCTTGTGCTCGACACTCACTCGGGACTTCCTAGGTGCAGTACCTTGGCGCCCTTGAGAGTACCTCACTCGAGACGGACAACCTTTTAGATCTTGGCTTAGATTCATGCCATCAATAGATATTTGCCCCTCATGATATTTGGGACTACTTCGCATACCGACATATTACCTTTAATCCGCAATGTGGTGTTGTCTCGCAACCACATGTACAAGCCAACGATCCCCCGCAGCATAGCCGGAACCGATAGCTAATGCTTACGAGTAAGCTCACGAGGCGTATGATTTAAGTGAATGCCTCGATTGCCCAATCGACATAGAGGAAGTGTTATATGGCCGACGGCATCCCTTCGGTCACACTAGAGCCTCCATGCCAACCTTAAGCCCAACGCAGACCACTAAGGTCCTACGCCGCCCTAACGATTTCCAACTCGCTCGGGAACTCCTCGCACACTTCGAATGCTTAGAGTTGGATCCCTAGAGGCCCCCCTTACCTCTAGGAAGATTGCACGCTTGGTGCTCGACAGCACGAGGAAGACTGGCCGCTTGCCCACCATTGCCCATCTAAGGACTGCCCCCCCTATAATAGGCTTAGAAAAATATTCCCTTGTAATTGCACTAGACATTGATTGGCCGAGGAAGCACATCGGGTGTAACTCCCTCATACGAACTCCAAATACTTATCCGCTTGAACCGTAGAGTAGCTTACGACATTATCTATAAGTCCTCAAAGTTTCAGACCCATCCGATACTGGACGAGTGAGGAATTGCCTCTGCAATATTCTGAAACTACTACAATGCCACTGCACTGCAGCATCTCGATCCTTCGCATCGTTCGCTACTCAAACGGAACCGTCTAGTTGTCAAACTTGGTGGAGACCTTCCCAACACTCCAAGGAACTCCCCACTCCAAGCATTCCACGAAACTATTCTCTTAAAGCCCTCTTCTCAACGACACAAGGTCCTGCTCGCGCACGGACACACTCCGGACGCCGACCACTGTCGCACGTCCCCAACCTTATTCGTGTCGCAGGGCAACTATCCAACATAATCCTTTGTAAGTCCGGGGCAATCCCGGGTACTCCGAATAATATGGAAAGCGCCCTGTGACATCCTCCCCCTCTCGATCCGTTGACGTCCTCGTCAACGCATGCACACACGACCTCCTCTATGTACATGCGCTGCCCATCTCATCATGAAAATACCTGGGCAACGAATCCGACGCTCTACCTCCATCTCCCGGATGTTGCCTCTAACTCGGCGCACACCCACTCATATCGTGGCAGGAATCATTCTCTCCATTCCTCGATATAACCGAAAACCAACCGATGGTGTTAGATTGTCACTCTAGCTCAAATCAAGCTACTCCCCCATTGTCAAGTCCGAGACTAGCGACAAGTTCTCCGAATTAAACCGGGTCGATTTGCCTGAATGTCTGGAGTACATGATACTTCTAAGAGTGCTCACTAACACCAAAACCCATCCAAAGGAGCCTTGCGCTCCGCTCAAAATACCACCGTGGCTGCCCTCTCAACAATCCTTACTAACCATACCCATAATACGGATTCCGAATTCTATCAAGGACGAGCCAAACCCAATCTGAAACTCTGTAAGACAAGTGCCCTCTAGCACAAGTCGAAAGAGGCCGGCACGGCTACCCACAGATCACAAAACTCGGCACTCAGGCCATCGCACTTCTACGGAAAGGAGCTTGAAGGATGTACGCGTGATCAACGCACCCTCCCCCGCTCGAAGGTGATGCCTAACTCTCGGCACACCGCGTCACCGGCCATCTAACCTGGCGTGACGAAAACTCAAGGGTTGGTATCGCTGGTCATCTGACTCAGACGATGACACAAACCCAGGCCCTCTGGCCTAACTCATAACCTGGCCATCTGGCCTTATTGCTCAACGCACAATTGTGTACTTTGTACGAGCACACCTCATTCAGCTTGCTCCCATCAGAAATCCTTCAACCAATAGGTCCCGTTAATTGGCTTCCAAATCACTTCCAAGAACAGCCATCTCAGAATCGCTCACATGTGTGTCCTAGATGGACACACCTCTGCGGTAACCAAGGAGCCCAATGCTCCATATAACTCAGTCCCTTTCAGAAAATCCCTCAACCACAGAGCCCATACTCTAGGCTTTCGAATCCCCTTAAGGAACATCATTCTCGAATCAGCCCATTCTGTGCTCTTAAGTGACGCACTTCCTCTCGAGAGTCTGGCCCTCCCCCACTCATGTTGGAGGCCAGACCCAAATCTCTTGTCCCTCATAGACGGATGGGACATGCAACACCATACTTGGAGCATGCCCATTCTCATATCTGCCCGACTCGAACCAGGAAGACTGAACACTCCACTCTTGCAACTTCCGTGGTGGCTGTGTTACGATTGCACCTCATGTGCGAAAGCGCTTTGCGCATAACAATTCAAACTCATGTAACCAATGTAACCAATGCACCTTAAGTGCTATGACGCTTGTGCGCACTAAAATTCAGCCCAAGTCTTGCACCTGAATGTGCTGTGGCGGTTTCCCGCACTGAATTTCTCGCACAAATAGGTCTCAAACCCAAATCACCTCTCAATCTGTGGCGCTACGCAAACATGGCTGCAACTTGGCAGACGTGGCTACTGCACACCACCCAGCTCACCGGCATGTCTCCTTCTAGGAGATCAAGATGTCTAATAAGCCCACAAAAATGTTAACACCGAATCTGATTGGATTGCACCAACACCGTTACTCGCGCGTCCGCAATTTACCGATGAGGATGTTCACCTCACATCCACCAAATGCCAACCGTACTTGCAGAGAATAAATAGTCATTAAACACGTCATAACCCGGGTATTACCATTCGCCGAGATCACTAATGCCAACAACTCGCACCGAACAAAGCTTTCGAACATCACTGACAAAAACCAAACAACCAGGGTACTACCATTCGCCCAATTGCAAAGCCAACTCGAGGTACTACCATTCGCTCAAGTCCCACTGCCAACTAAATTCTCAACTCTGCCACAATACGTAAGATCGCACTGCAAGCCCTTCGCTGAAATGCCACTACAATGGCTAATAAGGAAAATTCAGCACAATTTTGGTATCTAGTTCTCAAGGGAAGAAAGATCTTCAACAAAACTCAACTGAAACCTGGATGCGACATTCCAGTCTCCGATACCACTTGTCACGGGGTGCGGCTCACTGAGGTTCAGGCCGTCGAATTCGTGCATCGGATCACGAATCACCCGTGCGCCTAGGAGACTTCTGAGTCTCCATCCGGCTACCATCAACGAGATCTCATAGAATACCAACATTAGAGATATCATGCACTAGTCCATTGTGCTGCGTAAAATGCTAGGCACCCACCTGTCCTTTGCCTTCGACCAATTAAGGGCCAGTATCTCATACCCTTCAAGCTTAACCCGCAATGGCACTCGGCACTAAGGGTCACTCGCATGCCCAAAGTGCAATTCCTCGTGCTCGACACTCACTCGGGACTTCCTAGGTGCAGTACCTTGGCGCCCTTGAGAGTACCTCACTCGAGACGGACAACCTTTTAGATCTTAGCTTAGATTCATGCCATCAATAGATATTTTCCCCTCACGATGTTTGGGACTACTTCGCATACCGACATATTACCTTCAATCTGCAATGTGGTGTTGTCTCGCAACCACATGTACAAGCCAACGATCCCCCGCAGCATAGCCGGAACCGATAGCTAATGCTTACGAGTAAGCTCACGAGGCGTATGATTTAAGTGAATGCCTCGATTGCCCAATCGACATAGAGGAAGTGTTATATGGCCGACGGCATCCCTTCGGTCATACTAGAGCCTCCATGCCAACCTTAAGCCCAACGCAGACCACTAAGGTCCTACGCCGCCCTAACGATTTCCAACTCGCTCGGGAACTCCTCGCACACTTCGAATGCTTAGAGTTGGATCCCTAGAGGCCCCCCTTACCTCTAGGAAGATTGCACGCTTGGTGCTCGACAGCACGAGGAAGACTGGCCGCTTGCCCACCATTGCCCATCTAAGGACTGCCCCCCTATAATAGGCTTAGACAAATATTCCCTTGTAATTGCACTAGACATTGATTGGCCGAGGAAGCACATCGGGTGTAACTCCCTCATACGAACTCCAAATACTTATCTGCTTGAACCGTAGAGTAGCTTACGACATTATCTATAAGTCCTCAATGTTTCAGACCCATCCGATACTCGATGAGTGAGGAATTGCCTCTGCAATGTTCTGAAACTACTACAATGCCACTGCACTGCAGCATCTCGATCCTTCACATCGTTCGCTACACAAACGGAACCGTCTAGTTGTGAAACTTGGTGGAGACCTTCCCAACACTCCAAGGAACTCCCCCCTCCAAGCATTCCACGAAACTATTCTCTTAAAGCTCTCTTCTCAACGACACAAGGTCCTGCTCGCGCACGGACACACTCCGGACGCCGACCACTGTCGCATGTCCCCAACCTTATTCGTGTCGCAGGGCAACTATCCAACATAATCCTTTGTAAGTCCGGGGAAATCCCGGGTACTCCGAATAATATGGAAAGCGCCCTGTGACACAGAGGCATGTTACGGCCGTAAGCCAGCGTTGTTACTGTCGTAATGTTTTATAGTTACGGCCGTAATTTCTTCTTTATACGGCCGTAACCTAACTTCATTTTTCTGCATTTGATCCAGTGGGCACTTACGGGCGTAATATTCATAAGTTATGACCGTAAGAGATGTTATGGCCATAACCTTATAGTTATACGGCCGTAAGTGAGCTTCGTTTTTTTGTCCAGATCCTTCCCCAAGGCTAGTTACGACCGTAAAGTGATACACTTGTGTCCGTAATGTTCACAGGTTACGGCCGTAACATCTGCCAGTATATAAACTGGCAGCGGCCGACTTTTCCTCATTATTCACTCTTCTCTCTTCTCTTCGCGACACGAACGATTCTCCAGCCGAGGTTTCGTCCTATTTTCACTCAAACTCCATCGGAGAAGTATATTCTAGCATCATAACATCAACCTAACACCCAATCATCTGTTGTTCATCTTCGAATCAAGATAAAATCTCTTAGAACCCTACTTTTGGGAAATTTGGGGATTTTCGATTTAATGTCAGTTTCGTTCCGTGTTGTTGATTAATCCATTATGTATGTGATTAATCTTAGTGGTATTCATGTTTTCCCTATGAGTTCATGGCAAATTTCGTGGTAATTGTGAAATCGAGAGGGTTCGGTTGTGATCCGCCCTCGTTATTGTTTTTGTACGAATTTACATGAATCGTAGGTGGATTTTCATGCGTATTCCATTTTCTAACTCATGTAGAATCAGTTGTGATTGTATTCTTCGAATCGTTAGGTTCGTGGTTTTCAGTTCCTAGCGATCGTAGTTGATTCTCCGTTTCGTTCGTTTCGTCGTTAATTACTCAAGGCAAGTGTTCTTGTGAAACCTTTATGCTTAACATGAAATAGTGATGTATGATATTTATGTGCTTTGCTCACTCTGGGAGGGTCCAACGGGGCCTCGGAGGAATCCAGTGGTTTAGACCTGGATTCACGAGCTTGTTGTCTAGCCAGTCCGGGAGGGTCCATAGAGGCCTCGGATGGGACCAATGGTTTAGCCCCGGTCCTAGGCGATGCATGTGCGTGATTTTGATTTTTGACTATGACCAGTCCGGGAGGGTCCATCGAGGCCTCGGATGGGACCAGTGGTTTAGACCCAGTCCTAGGCAAATTGATTATTGACTGTTTGTTTTCCGGGAAAAGACATGTCTAGTTTTGGATTTTTAAATGACTTGATGCATGTACTATGAAATGTGTAAGCGAATGGTTTGCCTTGATTACTTGTACTAGCGTAATTGCTAACCCCTTTGGGAACCCGTATTGGGAAAATTCTTGTTATGAATTTCAGGTGGCGTTCAGCCGGTCGAGTGGGCACTGGAGGAGTACGAGGATGCTGGTCGGGGAAGTTGACGTGTGCAATGGAGTCCTTTATTTCCGTTGTCCATTTTGATGTGTTATTTTCCAAACTTGTGAACTTATAGATAGTACTTATGAACTTTTGAATTGGGATATGTTTTGTATGTTAAATCGTATTTGTGAATTTGGTGATGTCTTGTTTACCGATTGTACCGGGTGATTTCATTTAAGTATTGTTGTGGTGTTGTGTGTTTCTCGCTAACCGAGATGGTTAGACGAGCGGTATTATTTATTTAGCCTGGTTGATCCCACATAAGGGTCCACGACGCTGTAATATACCCTGCATATCTTAGAGGTGGAGCCATTTTCTTTGGCCTAACAGCTTGCCTTCTGGGTCTCCAGTTGGATTCCCAATGTTGTTGTTGATACTGTGCGGAAACTTGCTGTCGCGAGGGATGACGGGGCTCTTGTATCCAATACCTAGGCGTGCTGTACTAAAAGTACTACTGTGCGGGCCTTTGATATTTGGATACAACCTTCCTTCTGAACGGCTGTTGGCGCTGTTGATATGCTTGGGGAGCATGCTGTTGGATGCGCCTTACAGGTTTGAATGGATGAGGATTTCGCTGTCTGAAATATAATTGAGGAGGCGGAATAGCAGCCTTTGCTGTTCGCGGTGCAACAGGTTCCTTCACAGGAATCGGAACTTCTTCCGATACAGGAATGTGTTCCACACCCCTGACGAACACAGTACTAGTTTTCCCTCTGTTGGAAAATGAGCTGTATCCTAAGCCACTTTTATCATGAGCATGTTGCCCAGTGCTTAGAATTCCTTCCATTCTTTTAGATGATTTCTCGAAAGATTTCAGAATGGTCTCAAGTTCTCCTTCTCGTTTTTCGAGAGTTTTTACTTTGGCGTGAAGCAGAACAAAATCATTTGTATTGCTTTCACTATGAGATTTAGTCTCACTTAGTTCATGAGCAAGTTGATGATTGTTCTCCATGGGTTTTTCATACTCGACTTTGCTGTTTTCACAATCAAGAGACATATTTTCATAGTTTACTTTCAGCAAGTCGTTTTCTTCTTTCAGCTCTAACTTAGAAAGTTGGAGCTTTATGTTTTCATTCTTCAATGTCTCATGGGCCATTTGAATGTTCTTAAACTCATTCATCATGTTTGCAAAAGTATGAGATGCATTTGAAGGAATAGCTGAGGTTGAGCTTACCTCATCATCGCTATCTTCATCTTCTGGAATATCCTTGACCATAAAGCACATATAGGCTCTATCTTCAAAATCATCATCAGATGAATCACTTTCAGTGACTACCTGAAGACATTCTTCGGATTTAGATGGTGCGGGGGAGGCTTCTGATTCACCAATCAGGGCCTTGAGCTTGTTTTTCCAAGTACGTCTTCTTTCATCCTTTTCTTGTTGCTCGGCTTCCGCCAACCTTTGAATTTTGGTATGAGGACATTTATTTGCGTAATGTCCTGGTTTCCTGCAATTATAACACAGGCTAGCATC